>OU611858.1:17405714-18640000 GCA_914767755.1 Agrochola circellaris
TATATTATGAACATACTTAGTTTAGATTTCTTATACTGTTTCAATGGCATCACCAGATTCGGCGGTCTCCACTTCTTCAACCCAGTACCAGTGATGCGCCTCCTCGAGGTGGTGCGAGGGGCTGACACCTCGGACGCCACCTACAAGTCTATGATGGAGTGGGGCAAGGCTGTGGGCAAGACCTGCATCACCTGCAAGGACACGCCCGGGTTCGTCGTCAACAGGCTGCTGGTGCCCTACATCTGTGAGGCTATCAGGCTGTTTGAAAGAGGTCAGTATACTTATTATCTTAGTACTGTATTCTACTAATAGTCTCTCACACTCAATGAACTGCTTTAGGATAGGAAGATGTTCCATCCACTTGATACAAGTTAATATTTTCGTAACTACGCCTGATATAAATAATAGGTACCAGCCATGCGATTCTGTAAACATCTCACCGTGAAAACTTGGGTGAAGTGAGCTGTCAATAGTGTCAATCCCTATGGAATGACAGCTCACTCCACGCTCACTTCACCTAAGTTTTCACGGTGAGATGGTTACAGAATAGCACGGCTGGTACTTTGGCTTTCGCCGCAGTTACGTGCAATATGCCTTCAGTTCAGCATAATTATGTTGCAATCTACATGACATGTTTCTTTTGCTGTTATTTATAAGTCTGACCTAACATAAACTAAAAAGTCATACCTACCACATGAACTTAACTTGTTTGTTCTATTTAGCTTTTCGCGATCATGGTAATTTGAAAGTTCTTCACTAATAAAATGTCAAATGCCACAGGAGACGCATCAGCCCGCGACATCGACACTGCCATGAAACTTGGCGCTGGTTACCCCATGGGCCCCCTCGAGCTGGCCGACTACGTGGGCCTGGACACCAACAAGTTCATCCTGGACGGCTGGCACAACAAGTATCCAAACCAGCCCCTCTTCAACCCCATCCCGCTCCTAGACAAACTGGTGGCGGAGGGCAAGCTTGGAGTGAAGGCCGGAGAGGGCTTCTATAAGTACGAAAAGAAATAAATGTATGTTTGTTGTTGAATCAAGAGAACTTTATATTCATATTATATTGATATTACTGTATAATAAATAATGTATTATTTTTAAATCTTTTTGTTTTATTTTGCGGGTGAAATTAATGTCTGAAGGCTTATCTCTCACTACCTGATAAGATTTATGTAAACTGACGATATTTTATATTGATGATGTAATCGAAACATTTTGTGTATAAAATAAATATCAACCTAATAACTCTAAGAACATAAATTATTATAGGAAAAATGAAATGCAGTTTCAGTAAACTATATCAATTTTATTTTTCTATAAGTACAATACACAAAAGTTGTAGATGAAAATTTAATTTTCAGTGTGAGAAATACCATACTGTTACTATAAAATAATCAAGGAGTAAAAGCCGATAATTTTATAATGAGCAATGCTGATTACAATAAATTTTAATAGACAAACTAGCGGGAAATATTATAGATACAAACTTAGAATTATTTAGCTAAGAAATTGATTAAAAAAATATGTCTGTTAAAACAAGAACTACGTTATTGCTATAATAGGTCATTACGTAAAATGACAAAAGATATTATTTTAAATGATTGGCTAGTGGAAAACTTGAAACATTCCATTATATTATACTAGTATGGAATTCAGGATAAAATTTTACATAAGCATTTCTAGTAGGTTACTTGCATATTAGAAATGCTTATTTACTTGCACGCAGCTATGTCATAATTCAGTGAAAAATTATCCAAATTCATGTTCACAAGCCAGTTTTACTGCGCAAGATAAACCCGAAACTGTGTTGCAAAGTGAAAAACTTGAAGACTATTTGCTGAGATTCACCAACAAAGACAGAGTCAATTGCACAGCAAAACTTGCTATTCTAGTAGAAATCAAACAGAACATGAAATCTAGTGTATATCACGTTTCACATTTGAGTATAGGTAGCAATATGTGCAAACTAATATATTTATTATAGTTGTTGTTGAATTTACTAGCAAGCATTAATCAACGCAATTTAAACCTTATGCCAATGACGTAAAAGTCAAATGCGCAAGCTTATCTTCTGAGTATACTGCTGTTTTGCGTGCACATTACTTGCATTATAAAACATGGTTTTGAAGTATAAAGAGGAGTAAGACAATATAATATTTTGCTATCTAGATGCAATCAACATCAACTATAACAAAGGCGCGGCGCGTCTTCAGTGCTTCGCAAGATCAATTCCTACTACAGGAAGTAAATGTATGGCCCACACATTTGTTCACAGTCTAAATCTATGTTCTGTAAGTATATATAAAGGCACCCACAACTGGCTACTGGCTATCCTATGTGGAAGGCTGATAAAATATTCTGAATCAATTCCAAAGATTTGAACTACGAATCCGATTTGAAAGGCATATTCATTTTGAATCAAGCTACATTATTACAAGATTTAGGATTTATTTTTTCATTGTGTAATAACTTTTTCTTTGTTAACATCTGTTGCAGTTATCAATCACAATAAAAAAAATCGCCCCTAAATGTCAACTAAAACTAGGCAAAATCTGCATTTTAATGTTACTTTCAGGCAATTGCAAACAGGCTATTGGAGACAGCCACGTGAGATATGTATCAGACTTGAAACAGTCTATGAATAAGTCCTAGAGGTATTGTTTTATCCCAGCGGTGTTTGTGTCAAAATTCTGTAGTGAAAATGGAAGGATGCTCAAGTTTGCACACCACTATCTACCACTGTTATCTACACTATTCAGAACCAAATCCAGGCTTTATTTCCCAGATGACAATAGTAAAATTGAAGAAATAATTATGTCTATCAACATTTCATTAGCTCTGTACAGATTTTATAACTAGTGGTTCCACTCTTTTGGCTGTCTACAGTAAATTGTTTGCAGTTAATTCCTCATAAACTTTCAACATCAAGGGCCTGCTATCTTATATATGGTTTGTGGAAGTTTTGGCATGACTGGTTTATCAGCCATCTCGAGAGCATGCTTGAGGTTCTTCTCAAATACTTTTTTTGCATCACAGAATCCTTGCTTTGTTTTACCGAAGGAGTTTGGCCCTGCTGAGGTTGGTGTTTCCCTGAAAAAATGGTATAAGCGAGTTTAAAGAAATGTTATTTGAGCTTTATTGCTGTTACTAACTTCATATTATGTAGTAATATAATAACTATTGTTCCAAGGTTAACATAGATATACAATACATTATTTTAATGAGTTCATGTCGTATTGTGAAAAAGAAAGTAACACAATTCCTTTAATGGCATAGATACCACAAAATTCTGCAAACAATTAAAAAAAACAACTTTTTTTTCATCCTTACCTTCCGATATTCCTCATCCTCATACGTGCTTCGGCTGGCATCTCTTCAGGCTCATCGTCATCATCAGCATTGAACACTGATGCTATAGTAGGTTTGGCCACTGGCTTGGCAGGACCACCAATATTCATTTTGATGGGAGCCTTTGGTTTATTGAACCCAATGGAGATTTTTGTGATGCGAGGAGGTGGAGGCGGTGCTGGTACATCTTCAGGTTCTTCCCACTCCGGTGCATGTTTGAGACTCCTATCTGAAATATAAAATAAATAATTATAGTCATATTACAGTAGTAGTATTACTGTGTATTTTACATTGAACAAGATGCCTGCCACTTTTATGTTAATTAAATACACACTGTTGTGAAAAGATTGATGACCTCATGGAAAAATATGTAAACAACATGTTGATTACTGTTGCGCAATTTAGGTCATCATCACTCATGTTGATGAATACTGTTTACATAATAATAGTAGGCAATGTTCTTACCTTCATAGTCCCTTCTGTCTCGTTCTCTGCTATTCGAAGATCTGCTGGGCGAGTAGTCACTGCTCCGCGCAGGTGGCGACCATCGTCGAGGCGACCGAGAGCGCGAATGTCTTCGCTCAGCCCTCTCCCGACCTTCGCGCCTTTCCTTGTACGGCCTAGAATCATCGCGCGTGGATCGAGTCGACCCTGCCAATGCGAAAACACTGGCAAAGATAAATAAAAATACTTATCTGAGTAAACTAATACTAAAAGTGAGAGTATTGCTCAAAGGAGTGATCAATCAGCAAGATTTTACAAAATATCTATTCACTTCATGACATTCTAATACCTTTGTCGAAATTCCGATAACGCCCACTCATTGTTGTATGATTTTAACGTGTTTCAGACATTAAAATCGTTCAGGAAATACACAAAATTGTTATTTTTTCTTTTGATAAATCAACACGACAAAAAGACGGCCATGTTCCTTTTATTGCTTTTTTTCTTGATATTGAACCAACCGTTTTGTTATTGGTTTAGTGTAGAAATTAAGATAAGTTAGAGCAATTTTCGTTATGGCGTTTATGGCAAAAAATAATTTTTCATACTTATAAAATCATACGACAGTATATATTAATAAGATTTATTATATTTTAAGCAGGTTAAAGTTTAAAAGTTACGTGCTTACAAGAGACCACGTTTAGTTATTTGTTACTAAGGAAAATTAATCTTTTGACAGATATGATACGACCAAAATTGAAATATCTTATTCATAAACACGCTACTTATTTTAGTAGGATCATTAATGGGTAGATTCCGAATGGGGATAAAAAATGCCACTTGCTCAGATGTCGCCAATAACCAGCGTCTAAGAATTTGACAACTAGCTAGCTGTCAGTAGTGTCAGTATTGGTACATTTTTGTAAACAAGCTACTTCTTTTACGCGTAATGATATGCCCCGTTGCGCAGCTGTGTAACTGCAAAAATACGACGACCCATGTATTTGCCAAAGATGTTAAAAGACAAAAACTTTAGAAGAAAAGAAAGATCTCCGTTTTTTGTGTGTTTTCTTTACCTACAGGCACTTGTGATTTAAATTATGTAAATTACCTATAGTAAAGATGTGGGTATTTTGTATTATCATATTAGAGCAGAATTAACATCTCTGAAGTTTTTCAGTCACGAAGATCATCCTCGAGTTGGTTTTCAACTCTGATCAGGTTATTTCTGTCATACGCCTCAAAACCTGTAGGTAACCTAAAAGTCGACAAACACAAAATAACGTATAAATTATAAAACGTTCATATTTTACTTATTGACTTTTCCACTAAAGCTGCTTTTTTACCAGTGGTAGATGCTTCCCCTGTCCTTAGATAGCTCGTCTTTTAATAGTAATTCACTCCAAGTCGCATAGGTACATATTTATCTAGTTTTCGTATCATGTGTTATTGACACAAAAGTTAACATAACATAAACACAACAATAATGGTTTGAAGACGGACAACTGTGCTGCCACCAATGATGAGCTTCCAGTTTTAACCCCATTGCGCTGTAATCGATTTGAGCGTGCTTACACCCGTTCCGAATTAGCGTGAGCCCGACGCGGTAACCGGTAAATGTCCCTGTACAGTCATAGATGACGTCATGACATGCGCCATCTTGCTATAACGCCGACCATGCATAAATCCTATTACCGTGAGCGCTGTCAAAAATGTCAGATGTACTGTTTCTTTTGAGTCGCATCATACCTTTAAACTACCGTGGCATTTTGGAGATTAAGCTTCTAGCTACAGTCGCCACAAAAAATCTAAGTTGAAAAAATAAACAAAGAACGAGTGGTGTATAAACAAAGAAATGTAATATGTTAACGTTGAGCGACCCACAAGCGACCACTGTGAACGCGTTATGAGCGTTCCGCATTGTTGACAGCTCTCAGCTGTCATAATCGTGATAAATCTAAATCGGAACGCAAATTTTGATGTGATTGCTGTGAGCGATTGGCTTATTTCGGAATGTATACTCAATGTCAGCTGAGCTGACAGCTCGATTCCGACATTTTAGTATAATTTTTAGGTTATGTGATTTTATAATGTTTATTTTATCAGTTTAACCTTTCGTGACTTGATCGTCTATTGAAAATACATTAAAATGATATTTATTAGACGCATAAAACGTTTATCAAAGCTTATCAATAATGCTTCCTCAAGTAATTGCCGATGTTTCTCGGATACAGATCGAGTAACTTCAATCAAGGAAAAAATAAAACAGGGGCCAAGTTTAAAGGATTTTATAACTGAAAGTTCTGAACCTGTTCTCACAGATCGCCCTTACATACCTTATTTGCTGGAAAATGATAAAATTAAGACGAGGAGGAAAGTTTTCTTTGACGTTTACGGTTGCCAAATGAACCTAAACGACACCGATATTGTTTGGTCTATTTTGAAAAAGGAGGGTTTTGAGAAGACGTTAGTCGAAGAGGAAGCAGATATATTTTTAGTGATGACGTGTGCAATTCGGGAAGGCGCTGAAACTAAGATCTGGCATCGTTTGGACCACCTCAGAGGGTATAAAAGGCGCGCTAAGGATCGGTCTGTAAAGATTGGTATCCTGGGATGTATGGCTGAGAGGCTGAAGGAGAAACTCATTGAGAAAGAGAAAGCTGTTGATGTTGGTAAGTTAAAAAGTTCAAGAATTTAACATCAATGGGAAAACTTAATTTAAACATAAGTCCAGATAAAGCTGTGCCAATGTTTTTAATGAAATTACTATAGATTTAATACAAGTTAGGTACAACTTACGTTTTGTTAACATTGATATAATTATGTATCTATTTGTATTGAATGTGTTACTAAACAAATAAAACAAACAACTAGTTACTAATTCAATACTGTTATGGAAGATCCTGGTACTTACGACACTGGGAATCCTAGAGTGAGGACCAGTGGTTTAATGTATGTGGTGCCATTTTATAATATAATAAGAAATTATAAGACGTCAAGATATTAAATCAACAAATCATTTTCTTATTTCAGTGGCAGGTCCAGACAGTTATAGAGACCTTCCACGTCTGCTGGCACTCACAGAGAACGGCCAGCCAGCAGTCAATGTACTCCTGTCCCTAGATGAGACATATGCTGATGTGGTGCCCGTCAGGCTGAATGAAGACAGTGTGTCAGCTTTCATGTAAGATTTAACAGTCATTTGTTTGTTGAACAGCTTAATAAAACTGTTTTGCACAATATACCTTGATCGGCTTATGATTTTCTCAGTGCTGGAACTTAGGAGTAGAGAAAACTTTCTATGATATCATAATTACCATAGTAATTGGCCATAATTTACCATGCAGGCCTAGACAACTTGGTGATTGTCTCTGACTTGCAACTTCAGATGACTTATTTGTAACTCGATCTGAAATCTTTTCAAGATGCTGATGGAAATTGACTTGCAAACTATACTATTGGTGAAAATGCTCTCTGTTTGGTCATATATCGTAAGCATTTTTGACACGCAAGGCACAGATTTTCATAGGATAACCTCTGTCTTTCATCTTAGTTATTTATATTGTCCTTAGGTAAATTAACATAACATAACATCAGGCCTGTATTTCCCGATTTATAAATTATTCATCCATAATAATTAATCCACAGTTCAATAATGCGCGGCTGCGACAACATGTGCACGTACTGCATAGTCCCATTCACTCGCGGTCGAGAGCGGTCGCGGCCGGTCGCGTCCATCGCCGATGAGGTGCGACAGTTGGCCGACCAGGGAGTGAAGGAGGTCACACTGTTGGGACAGAACGTGAATAGTTATAGAGATGTCTCGCAAGCTACTGAGAAGTTTGATACTCATATGGCGAAAGGTAAGAAGTTATTAAAATCTCTACTGAGTGAAAATGCCATAAAAGTACGGCCATACTAACGCGTTATTTTATGGCAGCGATTTTTTGTCGCGCGCTTGGTTTCCAACACTCTGCCGTATTATATTATCTGTGGCTCTGCTAAGCGCCGAGAGTTGATCGAACAGTGTGTTGGATTCTCAACGCTCGGCTCAACACCGAGAGCTGAAAATCCAGTGCGCGATAAAATCCCGCCGCGATATTTTTACGTCCGTGAGAACGTGGGCTAACAAACTACTGAGCGCCACTGTGCACACTATCGTGGACGCATGTTGAACGCCTGTAAATTAGGAGAGGTCTAGTAAAAGAAATATAATATAGGTATAGATGTGAAATCCCATTCAGAACACAATTAAAATCAAGCGTTAAAACCCTCGAGTTTCGGGGCGTACGATACGCCCGGTTTTCTCTGCTATACGAAAAATTATTTATTTTTCAATACTAGTGTGTACACATGAGTCATTCCTTAACGTGACCGTTCCATTGTTATTTTTGCAGGATTCAAAACAGTATACAAAACAAAGAAGGGGGGGATGAGATTCGCAGATCTGCTGGAGAAAGTGTCGGCTGTGGACCCAGAAATGAGGATCCGGTTTACTGCCGCACATCCTAAAGACTTCCCTGAAGAGGTGACTTATTAAGATAAAGTGTTCTTGAAACCAATTTCTTAGTTCTTTGTAGTCCTAGGGGCAAAGGCCTCTCTTTTCCGTTTAAACAAGGTTTCGCCATGTTCAAATCATTAAAAAAAAACTCAAGACTTCTGGAAACACTTGTGAAATCTACATTTTGGTTTACCAAAAAAAAAATACATTTTTATATATAGATGCGTTCCTTATGTTATCATGAGGCTAAAACCGTAAAACCGTACCATACCGTAAAATGTCGGTATACTACTTCTGCCTTTGCTTTTCAGAAATACAAATATACCATACGATTTGGTTAGAATGTTTCTATCTTCCATTTGACTTGATCTTTTTCGCTTGTATCCGACGCCAAAATCAGCTCATCATTCCATTCTACTGTTCAGGTGCTCCAAATGATCTCAGAGCGTCCCAATATCTGCAAACTACTCCACTTACCTGCACAGTCGGGCTCCAGCGCCGTGCTAGAGCGCATGCGTCGCGGGTACACAAGGGAGGCCTATCTACAGCTCGTTGAAGACGTCAAGAGGACTATACCTGGAGGTATGTTTATGAAAGAGGTATTTATGAAAGAGGATAATTTTTCTTGATGATTATGTATTTTAATTTATTTTATTGTATAATGTATTGATAATTAAATTGAATTGACATTGAATTGAATTAATAATTAACTTGACATAATTGAATTAATAATTAACTTGACATTGAATTGAATTGATAATTGAACTGACATTGAATTGAATTGATAATTGAACTGACATTGAATAGAATTGATAATTGAATTGTATTGATAATGTAGTACGATTGTTATAGTAATTTTATCATTTTGAATTTAATAAGTGTAGTCCCGGTTTAAAACCCAGCAACTGTACGCCACTCAACAATTTGTACGCCACGTCACGCGGCTGAACATGTTTGAACTTTCTTTTCTAGTGTAATATCTTGCATGCAATGTATGTATACCATGTTTAAACAAATAAATATACTTACTTACTTACTTACTTACTTACTTATGTGTGTAAGAGACAATTGAAAGTCAACGTTATGGACTATAGCATAAGGTTGACATTGTAAGCTACTACACAGTCGGGCTCTATCGCCGTGCTAGAGCGCATACGCCGCGGGTATACAAGGGAGGCCTATCTACAGCTCGTTGAAGACGTCAAAAGGACTTTAAATGTGTGTAAGAGACAATAGGGAATATGCATGAGATTCAAATAAGGGTGATTTTTTTTTTAAATAATCTATATTACTTCAGAATGGTGCCTCCATCAATATTTTTTATTATAATTTAATAATGAGCAAGAAATTATTTTTTTTAAAGTGCAAAAGAACTGTGGGAAATTCAAATACTCGAAAACCGACGCTATTGGTCAGAGCGAATGTGACGTAACAATCTATGACAACAATATAATGTCAATGTGTGTTTTGTAGGAGTTTTTGCGATTTTGTCAGTTTTATTGTGATTGTGAGACATATAGAAGTAAAAATACATTTGTTTTGGAAGAAATACACGAAAGACTCTTTCGATAATGACTGAAAGCGGTTTTGTGAAAGCCCAATCGGATAATTTTCCGAAAGTTGATGTATTCATGATGACCACATTTTTTACATCAAATACCGATTTCACGTCTGTTGAAATAAAAGGAGTGAAAGCTTTAAGGTAATTAAGTATAACATATAATGTTTATTTTATCTTCCACACCTTTTCTGGAATAATTTAGTTATATAAAACAACATAACCTAAAACAAATAAAATAACATAGCTTCGCAAAATATCGAAATCTAGATTGTGTTATAGAATGTTGTCATAATACTAGGATACTGAAAACATTTCGGAATTATTTTATGAGATTTTAATCTTGAGCACAACGAAATTACATGTTTTACATTACTGGTTATAATTAGGTAATACTTATATTTTTTTTTTTACTTGATCAAAGAGAGAATCATGCGGCGATTCAGCGAGAAGTTGGTTCCATGATGATGTATGATGTAGGTGTGTGTATTAGTCGAAAATAGAAAAACTGTATATTTGCAGCAGAGCACAATAGTTCTTCAACCTAACCTCACCACTTGACACTTGTTTGTTTGTTGTCATAGACTGTGACGTCACCACACCAAGCGCGCCAAAATAGCGTTTAAATAGCCCGAGTCGGATGGTTATTTTTAACTTTTTTTTAAAGTACTTTCAGTTGCTTTTTTGGCGTTGAATTTTTTTTTACTATTATTTGGCGATGTAAAGTATCGAATAAAAATATAAAAAATATACATGCATATTCCCTATTGAAAGTCAAGTTTATAATGGCATAAGGTTGAAATTTATTACTATAAAAAGATCGAAGTGGCACTGAACAATGGAAAACTCAACTTTAGTTTGTAAAACATAAAGTTCAAATTGGATTGGATTGGATTGGACCTTTTAAGCTGTATTTTTGGTAATTTCATCATAAGTAATATAATCAAGTCGTGATTTTATATCGTTGTCTTCCAGTGGGCTTATCAACAGACATGATATGTGGCTTCTGCGGCGAGACGGAGGAAGAGTTTCAAGAGACGCTCTCTCTCATGGAGATTGTCGACTATAACATCGCATTCTTGTTCCCATACAGTATGAGAGAGGTAAGACCAAAGCTAGCTAGCTAAAAGAATAGCTAGCTAGCTAGCTATTCTTTTATGTTTTAACTTTAATACTTTAACGGGGCTATAGCCGTAGGTACTGCGTAATCCTGCCATAAAATCATTAACGTACGATTGCGCCGTACTGATATCGATAATATTATGAAAAATCATTATAATTTATCGAATGACTGGCGGTTCACTACGTCCGGCCATGAGATAGCATGAGCTCGCTTGTTCGCAATGTTCCAATGTCAGGCAAATAACGCAAATAACATTATTTTTATGTCACAATTTTTATACTTTGGTTATATTTCTCTCAGAAAACAACAGCCTACCGCCGTTATAAAGATGACGTACCCGACCAAATAAAAAAAGAGCGACTCAACCGAATGTTAGAAATATACAGACGGAAATGCCAAATACTCAACGACGCAGAAATTGGCAACACTCACTTAGTATTAGTCGAAGGGACTGCGAAAAAGTCTGGCAACATTCTAGGAAGGAATGAATTGTATATGAGAGTTGTGTTTGAGCAAACAGAGATTTTGACCGAAGATGGAGGGAAAAGGCAGGCGAAACCGGGGGACTATGTAGCTGTGAAAATTGTGGGGGCAAGGTCGGCGACTTTGATGGGAGTTCCGCTTTATCATACGAGTTTGTGTGACTTTTATAGAGATAACCAGTGGGGACTGAGACAAGCTGTTAATTAGAATGTTGTTGATAAGTATTAAAGTATTGATCGTTTGTGGTTGTTTTAGTTTACATTACATCTACGATATAACATTTACAATCAGCGCCAGTGGCATCACACAGCAGAGGTAATTGACAATATTAAAAATAGAGGAGAATATTGATGATAATAAAATCGGAAAAGTACGAGTCGGGCTCTCACCCGGGTTTCGTACCATATTAAGATCGAGCAAAAAGCGCCGAAACCCCCTTTAGTAATTAACTTTATTTAATTTGTATTATTTGTTGTTATAGTGGCAATAGAAATACACACTGCGAAAATGTCAACTATCTACCTTATACGGTTCATGAGATACAGCCCGCTGACAGATACACGGAAGGACGAACGGACACTGGAGGCTTAGTAATAGCCTAAAAACTGTCACCCAATGCAATTATCTATAATTGCATATTATTATGCAATATCTTCTACATATATTTAAATTCGACGGATAAGTACCTAAATATATCAGGCTGCTTACTGTGTTTAGTTGTCGATATCGTCGTAATTATAAATAACAAGAGATTTTAGTTCGTGACACTTCAAAAGTGCATTTTATTAGAGTCAATCAATCAGTACAAAGTTATCAATCATCAATCGGATACAGTATGCAACACAATAAATATAGATTATATTACACGGACTACACAATTTGTGACTTTATTTCTATATAAAATAAGGCTCAATTTAATATTATGCTTAATTTACATTTTACAATCTATAATGTATAAAAGTACATGTTGTTCGTAGTTTCTTATTCAGCACACCAAACAGGGTGGAACACATAGTTATTGGATATGTCATTGTTAAGTTAGTGTAAATATTTTAGACCCACTTTCATGAATCTAGCCTAGAGATATTGTAGCTTAAAAATAGTGGCGAGTTTTTAGGTGCAATATACACTCAAATTTTTCGACAATACAAAATTCATATAATATTTCTCTGCTTTTTTTGTAAGCTAGAAGTGAACGGGCCGTTCTTTTTTTCTTTACTTATTCTTATATAATTTAATTATCAATGATCTTCATATAATTAGCTGATGATCTCTAAAATGATGAGGTTCAAGTTCCACCCTTTAAAAAACACAACAAAAAATCTACTTCAAAAAAATAAAACAATAGTGAGATGAGTATTTTTACAAATTAAAATTAAAAGAAAAATAACAAGACTTATTACTACTTAATATTAATTAAAATTACTGTGATACATGGCATCGTTAAATCCTATATTAAATTTGTACTTTATGCAAAATTTTATTATTGAATTTACATGTTCGTCAGTTTGTGTGTTTGTGAAAAAGTGACTTAGATTAACACGGTTAACGTGCTTTGTGATTTTGTTATTACAATTGTGGCTACACTAATTCTTGGATACTTTTAATTTAACAGATATTTTTTAGAGATAGGTATAAAAGTTGAACACATTACGATATTAGCAGCAAATGTTAGCCTGTAATAGCTACAATGATTGTAGCTTAAAATTAAAATTACGTAAGAGGTATTTTGATACAATATTTTATAGCAGCTGACAATTGTTTGCTGCACCTTGTTTTCATTTTGTTACGGCATTTCGAATGCTTTATTAAAAAATGCCGTTTTATTTTTAATTCAACGAATCTTTTAGAACCTTTAATAACATTTCAGATTTCTAAACCTTGTCGTTTATTATCATATTTTTTTCAGAAGGCAAGTTTAATTGTTCCCATTTTTCCATTGATCTGCTTCTGTCCTTCTCAAACTAAGCTGGACGCTCCAATCTGCCCTCCCATAATCTTCCCGTTGGGCACAATATTAACTCTTTGCCCAGACAAGTTATCTGAGCCCTCCGCATGGCCTGACAAGCTCGGTGACGGTCCCTGAGAGCTTCCATACACCTTTGTACTATAACCAGAATCATTGTGCGACTCCCTGTCTGTCTGACTTTGGGTCTCTGTCAGATGGGTGTTTATCGCCAAAGACTGCAGCCGACTGTGAAGTAAACTGTGGTCAGGATTCGGTTTCCTGGTCATTCCATGCGGGTTCCCCCTAAAATTCGGGTACATCGGGTCGTAACACATCCGAAAGTCATTCTGATTCGCGATCTCCACCTCAGTGTTCTGATCCAAGTGGTCGCTGTAGCAGTGCGGTATGCGCTCCATCTCTCTCATTATGTGGTCTTGCATCATCGCATCGAACACTCCCGTCTGATGGTGGTATAAAGGGTTCCTGTTCCGCGGTTGTATTTGGTTCGGCAACCCTGATTGGTTGTAGTCGTACTGTGGACAAGGAAACTGAGGTACTTGTAGACCGTTTTCCATGTACGGCATCTGTCTGTTGGAGATATCGTGGAAGTAAGCGTCTTTGGGTATCATAGTTCGCAAGTCGTGAGGGTACGGATTCGGATTAGTCATTTGAGCTGGTGATGGAGATTTTGAAACAGTCTCAAAATTTGGCATCGGTAATGTTTGGAGTAGGTTCGTGTTCCTCATGGGTCCTGGCTGCATGGAGCTTCTAATCGGATTATCTTCCTCGTCACTACTTTCCGAGTTATTGCCGTTTTCTTTCGGTGGGTTCTGAAAGGTTTTTCTGGTTGGAAATGGTATGAGATTGTGTAAGCTGAACCGTTTGCTCTTCGGTGGTTTTTCTTTCAAGACAGGAGCTGGTCTTAGTGGTTGTTGTGGCATTTTCAAAATGCCGGGGTTCTGTTGGCTTGTTGACGGTACAGTTTCTATGTTTTCGGTGGGCTGTACTTTTCTAGTTATGGGTTCTGGAGAAACGGATCTTTGCTGTTCCACTTGCGCCACTAATTCTTGAACAGATTTTCTCTGCTCTCTTTCTACCTCATTTGTGTTTTGATAGCTGCTTTGTTTTCTTAGTTTGACGTAGCCATCTTGTGAAATGTCTAAGGACTTGTTTGTTCTAGACATAACTTCAGCCATTTCTTTCTCAAAGGCTACCCGCTTTCTGATGTCATCTGCTGTTCTCTGTAGCACCTGACTTTTCCATAAAGGCACATTCTGGTCTTTCGGGTTTCTAACGTCTTCTTCTAAGTCACTGGGCTGTTTGTGACTACTGCTCGGTGACTTGGCGTCAGAATGTCGACTAGGAGAGCGATATCTTTGATTGTGATAACTTTCGACTTCCATGGACATTGGTGATTGTGACACTGACATTTTGTTCGCTTTTACATGAATTTCTGCTATGACATTCTGATGATGGCCTTCCTTGTTATTCTTAGAAAAGTGAGGAATTGAAGGCCTGCTGGGTCCAGCGTCTAACTGATCGCTACTCCTGGAGTTCTTCAGTAGATACCTTCCTCTAGGACTGGGCGGTTCTCTACTGTCCAAGATCTCTGTGCTCTTAGACGTGGCTTTGCTATCGTTCAGGTCTTTGGCATTAGTTTCATAGTGTTCAGCGTTTTTATTGAAGCTCTTTATTATCCTGTGAACTTTGTTCCACTCTTCAGTGTCAGCATCTAGTAACTCTAAGCTTCTAGTACGTTTTAGTGGAGGTATATCTAAGGAGCCTTTAGGACTGAAATCTAATTTCTTCACTCTTTCTGAGGCTCTGAACATCATTCCTCTCGTCAACCAATGCTCCAAGTGTTTGTGCCTCTCTTTACACATGGCTCTTTCAGCTGCTACGAATCTCGTCAGTTCTGTTATTTGACCTTGTGTTTTCATTTCCAAATCTGTTACCTTTTGATCTAGCCTGTCATGAGCTTTGTCTATATGCTTTTTCAAGTCCTTCTTATCTTCATTCAATTTATCCTCCATGTGTTTGAAGAACGGTGCGCAGTAGCACGTGTACCCAGCACCTATTGGACCCTTTTTAATGTTCCCAGCCAAATCTAAATAGTACTGCTCGCCTTTTCTTAGTGGTTCGGTGGGTAGCGAGCTAAGTTTTGGTTTTGGGAAGAATTTTGGGTCGGGGTAGTAATGACAGCCGTAGGGCGACCACTGGACTTGTGGAGTGGTTTCGAAGTGCACATTTTTCTTCTTTTTGTCTTTGCTTTTGTCTTTTTCTTTTTCCTTTTCTTTTTTTTTGCCTGAGTCTGGTTCGTCTAACGTTCTCTCTTTACTCTTGTCTCTGTGCTTCTTCTTGGCTTGTTTTGATACTGGGGTGTTGAGTATGCTGATGATTTCTTCTAGACCTTTTCTCGTGGCTATGTCTCTGGCTGTCTCTCCTTGGTGGTTTCGTATGGACTTGTCGCAGCCAGCTTCTAGGAGTATCCTGGTTAGTTTCCGCCTGCCCATGGCTGCGGCGATGTGTAGGGCTGTGTCTCCGTTCTTGTTCTGTTCGGAGACTCTGCATTGGGCAGAGATGAGGATGCGAGTGACGCCGGCGTGCCCGTACCGAGCTGCCGTGTGGAGCGATGTGTCGCCATACTGAAAAATTTACGAAGACAAATAAAAATTGCATTCATTTTGCAATAAACGTGGTTCGTGGTTACTATTAAAAAAGCTTTCGACAAATAATAGGGAACTTTTCGCAATTCATAATCTGGTAGGGTTGGCCCCCCACGACATCTTATTAATCAAGGCTTGATAGTTTACGCTTCAAATTTAAATCCGATTGATTATGATTTGTAAAGTATTTAGTTGGTAATCCTTTACAAAAATAAATAAATATTTTAATATGATTTCATGACATAAGAGTATGAATAGACTTAGAAGCTTCTACGTACATTGTTCTGCAAATCAGGCGGCGCCCCCGCCAGCAGTATCTCCCTACAGGACTGGTTGTGTCCATTCTGACATGCGAGGTGTAAAGCCGCGAAACCCGCTGCGTTGCGAGTACGCAGCTCGGCGCCCGCGTGCGCGAGTAGAGCCACGCAGCGCGAGTAGCCCTTCCAGGCAGCCTCGTGAGCCGCGGTGTTGCCATGCTGAAATTTAACGGAAATATTGTGTGAAGGATTGCTGAAAGGTTTTGGAATGAGAGATTTGATACAGCAGCATTGCAATGTGCTACTGAAAAACCCAGTTTCAAAAATTCGGCTAATGAACACAAAAATTTGATAACTAACTGGTGTCTAATACTACGATTGGCAGACTCAAATAACAACAGCCAATCAAATTATCCCACCCCCTCCTACAGAGTGGAGGCCTGTTTCCCAGCGGTGGGAACATTAGAGCTTGATTATGCTTGACGGTGCGTCCAAATTTGTATTGCGATGATATACTTACGGAGTTGGTTTAAAAACGAATTTGACAGCTGTCAGCTTGACGTAACCCCGGGTAAAGTGCGTTTCATACGGTACCTAGTTCCTTTGCCGTAATGTTGGCTCCATTGTTAAACTTTAACAATGGACCTATTAGTTAGCGCTGTAGCGTACCTTTTCGTGTTCGTTCTACAACAGTGGAGCCAATATTACGGCATAGGAACTATTTGACAAAAAAGCACTTTACTGAGGCGGCGGCCCGCCATAATGAAAAACAAATGAAGATCGAGGAGATCGATCGAAAACCCAGCATTCATTTATATTGTGATTGTTGATCATTGTGACTACCCTTGCAGTGCAGTGCAGTGAGCGGATTGATTGTCAGTGGGAATAAAACTACGGTTTCCTAGAAGAGCAGGTGGCCGCCAGACATAACGGCCACAGTGACGGCTGTCATGAAGATGATGGCAGCGGGGTTGCGCTCGCGTCTCACGTACTCGGTGTAACGTCGTTGACATTCCCATTGATCAAAGCCTTGTGATTATTCGGAATATTATTGACTTTCATTTACTTACATCTACTTGCATAACCACGCACAAGAGATATTATGACCTCTTCTGATAAAGACGACGTATTGCTTTTTAAGCTTATCAAATCATTTGACTTGTATTTAATTTTGACGCATTGATTAGCCTTTCAAAAACCGGGTGTAACTGTTGAAAATACAGGTCACGGATTTCTACAGATAAATGCATCAACGTTGAAGTTACCATAAACCGAAGTTAGTTGGTTGAATTAGGCTTAGTTTATTATTGGCTGAAGTCTCTAGAAATGAATAAGGTACGGTGACGGCCTTACCACATTGTCCTGTTTGTTGGGATCAGCGCCATGTTGCAGCAACAGTTGCACCACTTCAACGTGTCCGTCCGCTGCCGCACGCTGCAACGCTGTGCATCCATTCTGTAACAAGGTTTGAAAAAATTAAAACATTGGACCCATAACGTTAGTAACAATATACTTGCAGGTAAATGCAGGCTGGCTTAAATAGTGCAAGATAGGAACAGATCCAGTTTTTTTGCAATCACACCCAGGAGACGTTTTGGAGCTGGTAGGTACGCACTGTGTGCAACAGGGATGCTGCACTCTTGCTCTGACCATTACCACGTTACGCTTATCTTCAGTATGTTGCATGAAACATGTCTCTCATCTCAGCTGTCATCTTGAAGAAAATTGTCATTTGTTCTATGGAGGTAGGTCCTTTGGCATATATGTTAAAGTATCATAAAAGTGGAACTCGAGAATAAATACAAAATCGCCAACTGTCTATATTCACGTTAGGTATCATGGGAAATTATCTCTCGGATCTATTATTTAGTATAGGTAGGTACTTAGTTTCTTTACAAATACGAAGTACCGCTTAGTGTCGATTGTAAAGCTACGTTTATGTTAGAAATTTCTGTTTTGAATGTGTTTAGTTTATGTTTTTCATTCAGCTTTGTTTAATATCATTAATTTATGTACTTAACATAAAACTTAATGATATTAAACAAAGCTTTTTGAAGCTTTCTCATAAACAGAAAAAAAAATCTTTTATACTTTTCTTGATGTTTGACGAGCCAAAATATTTTATGCACTCACACAAAATAAAATATCTTTATTTTTACTATCTTCTTATGTGCAATCTTTTACAACACAACCTGCATCAAAAATTAATAATTCATAAGCATTAGATAGACCAATTGTCGTGATGGCCCAGTGGTTAAGGCCTCGCCTCTCATGCACGAGGTTGTGGGTTCAAATCCAAATCCGGCAAGTACCAATGTGACTTTTTCAATTCATATGTACTTTCTGAGTTTATCTTGGACGTTACTGATTGGTGAAGGAAAATACTGTGAGGAACCTGGACTTATAGTTAATGTAAGTCTGAAATCACCAACCCGTTTTGAGCAAGCGTGGTGATCAATGCTCGTGGAGAGGCCTTTGCCCTGCAGTGGGGCAGTACAGGCTGGTGTTATTTATTATTATTATTAGATAGACCAGACTAATAAATTATCATTTTTATATAGCCAGTGCCAATTAGACCAGTGTAAGGGCCTGAGCGATTTTAATTAACGCATTACTCGAGTTGCGACATTTTTAATAAGTAGTAAGGTGAACCAACGGCTGGCGGCCATAATGGGAACCCGATCATTTTCTGGTCCAATAAATTAATAGACAAGTGCGTAATTTTTATACGTTATGAAACTGACAACATTGCAGGAAGTAGGCAATGCGAAAGGAATTATATTTGTCATGAGCGCGGAACAAATATAATTTTAGATTCAGCATTGGAATATCTTATATCTTAATTAGAATATTTCCTCAAACTCAAAAATAATCGAGAATAGATTTCCTAGATTTTTGTACGTATCAGACACAGTTTTCCAACATTGAGACAACTAAACTACGGCTGCGACATATCAACTTATGAAATCGAGCAATTAACTAAGCGCGTAACCAACTAAGGTATCAGTGGCGCCAACGCATTTAATGCATATTAGTACACTATTACTACTTCAATGAAATAAGATTTGCCTTGCCTACCTAGTACATGCGGAAGCGAAAACATTTTATTAGGTAAAGGTACACGTGACTTGCTCCAATTGCAACACGGCTTGATGAAACTTGTTCAAAATAAGGGCCAAACTTACAAAAATGCACAGCCTTTTTATATGAGCAACTCCAAAATTTAAAAAATGTTGCCAACGTGACGAGTTCCTCAAGTTTTTTTTACGGTTTTCCTTGAAAATATGTAAATTGTAATATGGATTACTGCCTCGTTGGTTAGTGGTCGCAAGCGCTGGGTTATTGGGTTTTTCTATCAGGAATTTCCCAGTAGCACCCCGGAGTCTGGATTCGGTTGATGGTAATAGGCTCGGCCCCTATTACAAGGAACTTAAACATAACTGGCGAAATGTGGGTGTACTAAGTATAAGTAGGAAAACAGGCGCAATGTAATGTTATTTTATGATTGTAATTTCAAATCTTCTGGGGAGATAACGCATCTGCAATGCTTCTGGTATTGGAGAGGTCCTTATAGATGACAGTGTTTTTACCATGTGTCCGGTTGGCTTGTTTACCATCCAATAACATAAAAAAAACTGTTTTCAACCTGCCTCCAACGTGTCGTGAGATACTTCGCCCACTTTGCCCAAAACGGTGGTCGGATCAAATATCCGAGCGATTGTTGCGCAGCACTTCACCAGGCCACTGATCGTAACAGATGGAGAATGACCGTTGACAATTTGAAACGAAGTCACGATTCTCATCAGTGAGAGAGCGATTGAGAAGAAGAACATAAAAAAAACTTCTCGTGTATATTAATTTAAAAACTATCATTGTCACTCATTATTACCTTCGTTATAGTTTATTATGTGGTTCAATAATCCATCCTTGGATGTTTTACGTCAGCGTGGTAGGAGGTATAGTTTCCGTCTGAGATTCTTTAATTGCTCTTTTAAATAATTATAAATCAGCCACCTTTTTCTTTATTCTAGTTATAAAATACGATTTATACCTCTTTAGTCCTTCGTTTAATATTTATGCTGTCTATTCATAAGATTTGCGACCAACGTAATTGGATACTAAATCGATCTAAATCTAGCGTTCGGCCTGTGTACCAAATGACTATATATATTACAAAAATTCTATGTGCAATTTCATACTTGTCGGCCTTATTTCGTAGGAAATAAAGTTTAGAATTGAGCAAAAATATGCTGGGCACCTGTTTGTCTAAATGAGGCTATTGCTGTCAGAGCTTTTGTGATATTCTAAGATATTGGCACGATTAAGATTTTTGTCCTAGAACAGAAAGATTTCATATATAATGTTAATTTACATAGTTTTGAACAGATAAGTAATAGGAAATTATATCGCGGCAGTTAGAGCTTTATCAGAAAAGTTCATACACGTCGTTCATACCGTCGTCTTCCGTCTGTCTGTCTGTACGCCTGCCTGACTAAAATCCAGCCAGCAGAAACAAAACCAATAAAGTTCAGCAAGCAGTCCCCAAGCTTTCACTCTGTAAGAGAGGTGGCAGATCTATGATCTGAGGCCGTAATTCACCACCAGTGCGGGTTGTACACACGGCTGCACATCAAGATATACATTTCCAGTTTTTGCTGATCTCGCATTGTATAGGATTTTCGTACAATGTGAGGTCAGCTTATACTGGAAATGTATAGCTTGATGTGTAGCCGTGTGTACTATTGTAAAATATTAATTATTAGGTACTTTAGTCTCAGTATCTCTAATATACTGTCACACACTTTCCCGCCTAGTCATCCAATAACTGTAGTATTGTTAATGAATTCAGTGAAGCGTCTTCCAACGTGCCGGCCGTCCGGACCGGTCGTCGCCATGTTTTTAAGGACCTCGTATGAATGTCGTCGCTGATAAACTAAGTATGGAGGGACTGCTTGAATATAGACGCTTCAATTATTATTTTAACAGGAATGTACGTATCATCATGGTGTTCAGCATTTTAGCGAAATAAGGTTAGGTACTGTTAGGGAGGTACGTGTCGCTTCAAATATTAAACACTGGCAATAACATAAACTAATCTATGGTTAAAATAACTAATGTGATTTTTTTACTACGTAAACAGTGTGTTAAGATTTAACATTTTCAACTCCACCCACTTTTCATAGACCTCATACGCCATGCCGCCATACATATTGGAAGTGAACCGTCCGGGAGGTCACCGGCATTACGTTTGCGCTAAAGTTAACCCTCGCGGACGGTTAACGGCATAAGGTTTGAAACTGTGTTATAAAACACTGTAAAGCGAAGTAAAATTGTGTTTTCAGGCGGTCTTGTCGCTATACGTAGTATCTCTGGGGGAATTTTCATGTATTTCAAAAAATAAGAAAAGTATAATACCTCGCTCTGAGACAGGGATGTCCAACTTTTTAATTTTTTTGTGTAATTTTGTAACCGTGAAAATACACTCGAGAGCAATGAATCCGGGTCACTTAAAGAATGTTAAAAATCTCGGAAACTAAAAATGATAGGTTAATGCAATAAATTGTATTTAATAGACAATGTAATACTCCTTAAATGAAAGTAAAAAAAATATGAGTCACCATACATTTTATTAACACAAAATTACATAAAGAAAAAAACTGCTGATCTCTCCTTAAAACAAAAATAGGAAACAAGTAATTTTTGAACTTTATTACGATTTTCTTGAATTTTAATACTTCGTATTGCCTCCTCGTGCTTCCATTACTGCGTTTACGCGGTTTGGCATGCTGTACACCAAGTTCCTTATACGATTTTGGGGAATATTCTCCTATTCCTCTGTGAGAGCAATTTTGAGCTCACGAAGCGTGATTGGGGGAGGGTTTCGTTGTTTTACGCATCTGCCTAGCTCGTCCCAAGCATGCTCGATCGGGTTGATATCCGGGCTGCGCGCTGGCCACTCCATACGAGTAATGTTCATCTCTTGAAGGTAGTCATTCACAATCCTACCTGTATGAGGTCGGGCATTGTCATGCATAAATATAGCATCCTCACCTAAATTGACCATAAATGGACCAACGTGATCATTGAGGATTTCTTCCACATATCTTACGCTAGTTAAAGAGCCGTTTTCTATGATCACCAGCTCTGTGCGACTTTCAGAAGAAATTCCGGCCCACACAAGTACAGACCCACCACCGTAGGCTACTTTTTCTTCGATGCATGCTTGCTTGAATCTTTCCCCTGGTCTTCGATACACTCTGTGTCTTCCATCGTGCTTGTAGAGCATAAATTTTGATTCGTCGGAGAACATAACTTTTGACCAATCTTCAATACTCCAATTTACGTGGCTCTGGGCATATCTTAGTCTTGAAATACGATGCCCACGCTCCAGTTTAGGGCCGTTTGCAGGTCTAAGGGGTTTTAAGTTAGATTCAGCAAGCCGACGTCTTACTGTCCATGCACTTGGGTTACTTCCTCCGAGGCGTCGAAACTGATTTGTGAGTTCAGTTCCTGTGAGAAAGCGATTTCGAAACATGGTGTTCACCAAGTATCGGTCTTCTCGTGCTGTGGTACACCTGGTTCTGCCCGTTCCTGGTCTGCGTAGGTTAGAACCAGTTTCTTCGTAACGTCGGAGAACTCTTTGTACTGTTGACAGCGACACACCGACAGTCCTGGCTGTATCGCGCTGACTCCGGCCGGTTTCCAGCATTGTAAGTATTCTGGTGCATTCTTCAGGCGTAAGCGACATAATTTCAGCTTGAATAATGAATATAGAGCACTATCAACATGGTTTATGTACCCACATAAATGACAGATTACAAACAAAAGCAAAACCAAATGCTGTAATTTCGTAGTTCCATCTTCGAAAGTGGCCCTTTTTCAAATTTGATTTTTTTATGATATAACTTTACAATAACTAAGAAGTTTTAATACCTTCATTTAAGGAGTATTACATTGTCTATTAAATACAATTTATTGCATTAACCTAGCATTTTTAGTTTCCGAGATTTTTAGGATTCTTTAAGTGACCCGGATTCATTGCTCTCGAGTGTAGTTTTCCACACCTGAAATACTGGCCTCCTACCAAAAGGTTTTTTGAAAACAAAAATGCTTGTATTTTAAAACCAACGCATATACTCTCTCTAATCTTGTTAAAATATACAACAGATTTTATTTTCACATATTATAATGCTGTATTCGCGAAGAAAAACCTTCACGCGAGGGCTCCCGGATCTATATGATTGTGTCTAGAGTGAGCCCTCCAGGAGGGCACCCGACACTGAACGTGTTAAGATACATATAGTTGGCGCCTGATCATCTTTCTTTGGCAGTAGTAAATTACACCTGTTTTTAGCACGCACCTAATAAGACAAAATTCTTCTGCCCAGCTTCCGCGTGCCTAGGAAGGCAAAGAAATCTATGAATAGGCGCACTTAATGAGTGAATCAAGGTATCAAGCATGTAACTACCCACTAAGTCTATGCCGTTTTTATGATACTTTACATAAAAGATGGGCAGGACGTGTACCCTCGGCCATTTTAATCAACTCCCCTGCGTATAAAAATGTCAACGTAGCCATTTTGATTAGTAATTATAGAAACTGAGCAACTTGTGGCGATCGATTACGTTGTCAGCGCTAATAACGGGTTGAAATAAATTGCGTACCACGGGATTTTAATTCAAGGAGTTAATAAAGACCCGAAACTTTTTTCATGAGTTTTCGTTATTTCAGAGAACTATCTCGGCGATCTTTAAATTCACAAGTAAGAACCAAAAAGACGAAAAGTGATAGAAGAATTGATTCACAAATAGGTAAGCTTCAAGCGCAAAACTCGACTTATTGCAATCTTGGAAACCGAAGAATTCCTGTAATAAATCAAGAACGAGCTCAGAATTCATAAATCCATTTGTGAATTCTGAGCTCTCTTTCTCCCTCTCCCTCTCTCTCTTTCTCCCTCTCTCTCTTTCTCCCTCTCTCTCTTTCTCCCTCTACCTCTCTCTTTCTCCCCCCTCTCTTTCTCCCTCTCCCTCTCTCTTTCTCCCCCTCTCTCTCTTTCTCCCTTTCTCTCTATCGAAATAGAAGAAGACACTCACAATGTGTGTGCGCTTTTCCGCGTGCTTTCACCATTCTCCCTCTCTTTCTCTCTCTTTATTATGCACAAAAAAGAGTCGCAAGGTTATCTGATACAGGAACAGATTATTGGTTGATTGTAGGATCGATCGATGTTCTAGCAACTGTAAAGTTAATCCAATTCCGATATCCTATAGGTACCTATTGAAATTTTCAGTAAAGTACAATACCGATTTGGAATTGAAATACTAAACCCACGCCATGTTCTTCCATATCTAACACTCGATTTAGTGCACCCCGTACATTTCTCAGTAAACTTGTGATTTTACGGCATTTTCGATTGCTTTAGTTATTGTCCGTGCCACGGTTTAATCTTGTTCTGTGAGATAAAATATCTAAGCAGTACTTATATATTATTACGAGGTAAATCTGGATAGCATTGTTTGTTGTAACTAAAGATGAAGTGAAAACACTCGCCCTTGAATCTCTCGGTAATTTTGATACTTATAGTTTTTTTACTGCTTCGTTGGTTGTAGTGGTCGCAAATGCAACTGCTGACCGCGGAGTCGGTATGAATTTGATCCCAAGGCCCGGCAAATTGCGAATGGAGCTTTTCGTTAGGATTTAGGAGCACGCAGTTTGAATTTGTGCCCGGTTATCGGCAAAAGGCTCTGAAAAGAAAACGAATCTAAAAAGCTATCTATTGATATATTATATAAATCAATAGATAGCTTTTATTATATTATTTTAATGGTTCCAAAGACAATATTCAAAGCTAAGTGCACTGTATTGTCTATAGTCAATGGGGGTCAATGAGTAATAAACATTAGTGATAGACAATTCATTGTCGAAGGCCATATTACTGAAGCTGTAGCAAATTAAAGTGTTTTGCTACGATACAGCAAGACGCTAGAGATCTCGTAGAATAATCAAGCTTAAACTAAAACATATTATAACCCAATCTTGACAGAAAGAAAGAAATAAAGGCTAGACGGCGGGTTATTTAGTTACCTTCCCATCGGATGTACCTACTGCATCAGTGGTTACACTTGCACTACGAAAACCAAAATAACTGCTACGACATACAGGCGCTGTCAATGTCAAATTGTTACTGTTATGCGGCTGATTGTACGTGCTTAGTATTGAAAGTAAAAAACGAATTAAAAGTACTTTAGTAGGTAATACATATGCAACAGATTTCTATAAAAACTCTCACGTTACTAAATCAATTAATAGTTTCGTACGAAAATCTTCATATAGATTTGCATACAAACCATGTTTTTCCTGCAACTCATCGACGCGGCTGCATAGTAATGACGGCAATCATAACGTGACGGAGATGCACACAAAGTCATCAAAAACCGTTACAAGATGGCGACAATCATGCAACACATTTGCTAAGAAATGTGCGGTGGTGGAAAAAGAATATTACTGGAAGTGCTGTGTAAAACAGTGTAGTAAACATGTTAAGATTAGGAGAAGAAAATACAATAGACAAATGCCACCTCGAAAGTAGAAGCTGCTAATGCTCGAAATGAAATGGAAGATGAAGAAGTAGGGTCTTTGGATAGGTAGTTGGAGTTAACTCAAAAATAGTAATGGATTATGGAATTAAATCTTCCGAGTCCCGACAATGATTGTAAATGAAGATACATTGTGTTCGTTATACGAGAAAGATATACTTACATATAAAAATGTCGTGTCGGGTAGGTCTCTACGTTCCTTTCTAGAATAAACGCACATAGCGTGGTAAATCTAACACTTTATTATCGTAATTTATTTTAATGTTGGGTCACCCCATGGACTGAATCGCTATAGAACATAAAACCTAACTGGGAAACAGTCCTAAGACTGTGGCGTCGATGTTCTGTGTATTTCAAGGTATTATTTTAAGGTTATTTCCTTCCTTCGATCTTTTAAGACTTTTGCATTTCGGTTAACGGTTTTTGCAATTCCGCCTATTCTTACGATCACTGCTTTTGAACTGTGACTGCAGTGTACAACTCCACATCAGAGAATAATGAAGATTGTACAGGCGAATTTATACCTTGGTCGTCTTAGCTGCAGTGCTCATGATACATTGCAGTTTCCTCGAAGCAATTGTCTCGGAACGTGGTTGTACAGCGCCGAATGGACACGACAAAATGGCTGGGAGTCGTGCGCGGTGGAATGCCCGGACAAGGGACGATTGTTACGCAAACGATTCTCGGCCCGAGGCGTCGTGCCAGCGATACAACTCTAGCTGGTGATGTGAAAATGTCGATAAATAGTCGATGTCTGACTTTCGATTTATAGGTATTGTTGCTTCGGCTGCTGTGGCCGTATTTCACTGCGGGTGTGCTGGATGGTCCATTTGGCACTGTAGTAAGAGGGAAACTATAACTAATGGAAAGCTACGCTTCATCCTGCGTGTCAAATTATTGACTGCATATTCATACGCAGCGTTTGTTTGCAGTTAAGTTTTATGACTTGAGTAACTCGAGAGGTCTTTCGTTCTTTATTAATTTATGGTTAAACTACTTATGTCTAGACTACTAATTAAGGTTAGACTACTAATATTGACACTCAATAAAATTATTGTGTGTCAATATTAGTAGTCTACATCCTCAGATCTACAGGTAGGCAAGAAGCCACCGTTTATCCACTATCCGACCGTCGCGTATGATTGACTTGTTCTATACGATAAATCATAAATTAAAAAAAGACCACCACATAGCACAAAGCTGTCAACACCTCTACCGTATATAATTTTTATCACGTATGAGAACCTTATTGGCATTACTGCATATCGCCATTGCCTCGCATCACTAATAACAAAATGGCCGCTTTTGCGCGGTCTTTTTTTCGCGGTAAAACGTAAGTGACACGGTCCGTGTTCATTAAGTAGCTTCACAAAAAGTGAGAATATCCCACGGACAGACTAACTTTGTTTAATTACGTGTAACAATTTCGAGCTAATTTAAAATATTTACAAACACAATTAGAAAATAACACGAAATCTTTGAGGAAAGCAGGCAAATTTATGATCTCATGACGTTTTATCGCAAAGAGATTTGTTATGTAATTGGTCGATAAAATAGTTTTATCACCTACCACTTACCGTTATTAATTGATCCAGTTTAAACGTTGTTAAATTAATAACGAATTTATAACTTTAGATGTTTATTAATCTTTGTAGAATAGGGAGATTGCTACCTGTTTACGTGTTTAATGCCGCTGTAAAGCGTGCTTGCTACTAACAAATGGTATGATAACGGAAGCTTAGACGTAAACCAGTAATAAACAAGCTATTACGAATGTCAACAAGCTGTAAAGGCTCGAAAGGGCCTAACTTGACACTTGACAGTTAAGAGCCGCCATAGACGTTTGCCGCCCACACTAGGTACTTACAAAGCCTTGGAAACAGGCTTCTGGTGTTTTAGAAATTACGATAGAAGTGTAAATTGAGGTGTAAACTTCCGTTTATTAGTTTTCCACTTGTTGAAACGTACTTAGATACCTACTCATAATGATCATCAAGCTTGCATTTTCCAAATAAGTTAAGGTATTTCCTTAACTTTCCGTTCGTTTCGTTCGTACCTTAATGTAAAATAAATAGAAATAGTAATAATAATTGAAATAGATTAAGCAGCATAAGTATTCTCTTCCTTGACCTACCATAAGTCTCTACTTATGTTTGCTAAACTTTTAGAGCTGTAATACGATTTCCAAATTCCACTTACTCGCTACTTTTCTAGTGATTAACGATCGGAACATTCTGACACTACGTACCGTCACACCACCTGTCAGATTTGTGCCTCACATACCGACGGCATGTGACCTCCATTCTACGCCGCAACGGTACTCTGACAAACGGTGTAGCCTCATAAATCTCTCAAATAACTAAAATTAAAGCTAGCAAGTCCGTAACGACTACACCAAATTATAGCTTCCTACTTTAACGAGGCTGAGACTTCAAAAATAGTTGTAAAGTTAATCAATTTTAATGTGAAACAGGATTGTGTCCGGCTAATCATTGTGCTTGTAAAATAAACCAACAATATAATCAATGGAGGATTTAGTAACGATCAGTGAGCGCATCGAGAATGACGGAACGGATTGGGTCGGTGGATTAAAAATTGGATTCGGTTTTTAAAAGAATGTTGCTGTGCTATTACTGGAAAGAATATTTTTCGCATCGCATTATCGCATTAATAACGACGTGGATGATTGAATTTTTTTACGCACCAGCCAAAGGTATTTTTACAAACGTCTGATATGAAAAGTAGTCGACTACTTTTTATGTTTCATTTAGGCAAGGGAAGCACTCGGTATTTAACACACCGTCTTCTATCCCCGGTTGCTAAAAGTTTAATTTTAGCACGATGTTGATAAAACATCGTGCTAAAATTAAACTTTTATCACTTGATCAGCCAATGACAGTAGTGGACATATTAAGTTAACATTTTCGACTCCACCTAATTTTCATAGAACTCATACGCCATGCCGCCATACATATTGGAAGTGAACCCTCTGGGAGGGTTGCCGGCATTACGTTTGCGCTAAATTTAACGTAGTATCAATTAACTCCACGAATTATTTAAAAAATGCTATAAATTAAAACAGCTTTAGATATATCTCATTTCCAATAAATATCACGTTAATAACTTTATTAAAGAAGAATTTATAACATAATTTTAGCTACTTACCTAAAATAAATGTCATAAAATATAACATTATACATACCGATGGCTCGTTTGGTCTCTTGATCCCTAGTAATAAAGTTATAATTTAAATTATTGATACATAAAATGACGCTTTGCATTTAAATAAGTAAGTTCTTAATTGGCCAGCGTATTTATAATCTTTCGCAGTTTTATTAAGCATCATAAATACCTCAATAATTTACCAGTTTGTATAAAAATATTCAGTCTTTTCTGTGAATCGACTCTGTGATAATGTTCAAATAACTTCTACCCAATCTTTCATATTTTTATTTATCTCTTTTTCTTTTTTCTATCTTTTTTTCTTTTTTATTATCAAACTTTGTTTATTTAAATAGAATAACTATTAAAAAAATAAAGTTAGATAATAGATTGGATTAAAAAGTGTTAGTTTTCACACATATTTTTGAAATTGACACTCGATACCTGATTGTAATACTGCTAATGCTGCTAATTTAATTCTATCTCAAAATCCATTAATTTTATCTTACTTTGCTTTGAGCTTTTGTCTTTCCTGGCCAATGTTCCTGACTGGTGTTGTGTGAGGCCACCTACCGTTACAGCCAGTACGTATATAAATCTTTAGCATCACACGTCAATTTAAATGAGTCGCGGAGTCTGGGACGTGACCGCGCATCTCAAATACATGGCCAATGTGATGGCCAATGACGTATTAACTTTGACATACAGTTTGAACCTGTCTCTTTCTGCCACTGAAGTAAGATAAAAATAATACCGCTTTAGAGATGGTGGTAGGCCCCCTGAGAGGAGTCATGGCTAGAGACAATATTATGGGCCTATGGGTGAAAAAAAATTTGCTGCTCCCTACATTTTGTCGAGTTATGCGAACATTGAACTGAACCACTGAACATTGAACATGAATGTATGAAGCAGCAGATATTTTTTCGCTTTTTCATGTTTGTTGCCATAGTAACAGTTGTTCATAATGATGAGTACATAGGTACTAATGACCTTTTCAGCTTTTCAGTTATTTCAATTACACCTTGTTTATGTCAAGTGTTCTAATCATCTAAGAACGAAGGAGCAACTGTCACCTTGTATAAAAGTTGTGATACCTACAGTAATGTTCGTATGTTTGACTTGCAGGTAGGGATGGAGATACCGAGGTTCATATTCCAAAAAAGTTTTAGAGCCAGTAAACGGATTCCCTAATATGGTTTTAGCCAACGTATGTCTATAAGCTTAGTTCTGTAATAGGAATTACGAAATGTGTATTGCATATCGGATTGCGAATTATGTAGCTAATAGTATGAATAATGGACGAAATTCAATGCATAGGTATAATTGCATTCCATCACTGCATATTCTGTTGTCAGTTTGTCCAATCTCCTCCACTTTGTTCACAACCAATTTTCTATACCACTTCGTCGAACCGTTTAGAGACAAAGTTATTGTGACACCACAGATGTAGGATAGATAATGTGGGGTCCACCAAAATAAAATAGTGTACGTAACAAGAAGGACCGGTCCACTGAACGGACTAGTTTTTTAATGATCTCGAGCACCCGGTGAGGGAGGCTCGGTTGCTCAAAGATGACAGGAGATAACGATGCTGATTGTGAATACATTAATTGTTTGGAAACTTTAAGACGGCCACCTCTTTGGATCACAAGTAAGAATACCGCTCTAGGTGAAACTGGTTTAGTAAGTCACTGGCTGTTTACAAATTATTTATCTTCGAGCTTCACTTTTTTTTCTTTGCTTGCATGTGACAGCGTCGGGTTGTCTACGGACTTTATATTCACGTCTTGGTTTCTATCTAAGAGTTCTAGTTTCTACTACCGATTAGCTATCTATTTCTTCTACCAAAGGTTTCTACCAATTAAAATTAAATTTATTGCAACTGATTTTAAGTCTTCCTGCAGGTCTATATCTCTTATTAAAATGTTAGAAGAAAATTCTCACTAAATTTTTTGAATTATCCTATCCTAGTTAATTAATGCGACTTCCGCAACCCCGAACTGGTGCCCGCGCTTTGCGGGCCCCGTCCTGTACGGGGAGTGGCGCGCGTGGAACATACGCGCCGCCATCTCCCGTCCTGTGTGATGGGGGGCGACGGATGTCCCCGAGTTCGTCGCCCCTGGACCCAAACCTAACCTAACTTAACCTTAAAACCTTAACTGATACTATCGACGAACTCCTATTTATCGTAAAAGGTAGTTGTGGTTCGCATGAATAAAGTCGTGAGGTTTTTCTTAACGTCGAAATTATGTAAGTAAGTAGTAGGTTATTATATTTTAATCATAAAATTTTACAACCTATCGGAAGGCGTAAAATAAGCTCGCATGAGTTCGAAGATAATAATCAAAATACAGTTTTATTAGTAAGTCATAAGGTTTATATTTCTGAAACCCAGATAAATTACATTATTCGGTATATAATAACGTTGTTGTAATGTGAATGTACTAACGTTTCTGGTTATAAAATTTTATGAAAAATAAATTTGAATTTAAAATAAAAATACTATAATTTGTCAATTCAAAGTTTTTAAACGAGTAAAGCCATAAAATAACAGCGCTTTCAAAGCTGACTTCATCATTCTCTCCATAGGCGCTCAAAGGTTTTCACAATAATATTTATTGTCGTTTAGAGTATAATGACGACATTTGGCGGGCTAGAAGACCAGAGACTATATAGCAAAAACACAACTTACGGTCAAACAACTTTCTTACAAGCGTCAAATAAACAAGTGAGAATCTTAAGCCGGGCAATATAACTCGCAACACTAACTGCTAAGCATTAAAATATTGTCAAGATCCCTGATTATGTCAAACGCTTACTCAAGTCGAACACACTGACCATACAAGGCTGAATAAACACACGCCATGATTAATCATTTCCGTAAGAGAACACGAAATGATTAGTTTCCGCACGAATCGTGTTATGTCAACAATTTGAAATGGCGGGCGACTACTGGATTTGTATTTTAACGAGGGACTGGTGTCGCCTGTTACCTCGAAACACGTTATTTATGAGATATCAAATAAAATAACGTAATACGTCCTGTTGCGTTAGGTTTGTATAATACTTCCTGTGAATTAAGGCTTGCTCAGGACGAATGTTTGCGGCGATGCAAAGTAACCGCGATACGATGGCAAAGAAGTCGCACTCCCGAATCGCTAACACGGTGCAGTAGCTGACCTTTGACTTTGCTTGCTTGCGTTAGTTGCGTTAGAACAATTGCAATTGTGTCCCTATTATAACACTCGTGCTATACGCGAAATATAAACAGCCTAGTCTAGGTTTAATGCGAGCAGTTGTACTAGGTACCTATATCTACATTAGATGCTATCGAGGTACCGACAGAAGACTGTGGAAAAAATTGGTCATGCAGTATAATTGCAAAAAGTAGTAAAAATTATTAACAATAAAAACGTAACACGTGTGTACGAGAGCAATGACATCGCTTTTAACCACCGCTTTGTCTGTTATTATTGTAATTAACGGTAAATCTTTATTTGATAAAATTGTTACAGAATATGACGTAATTACTGTGTTCTATTTTTAATTGCCTGTACGCTGTTCTCAACGGTCATTTTATAAAACAATAAGAAAAAAATAAAATATTTCATGGTTGTGTTAGAAAAACTGGGCCTAGGTAGGTACTTTGATGGATGATGCTGTGCCGTGGGATCCAATTAGCTCGCTTGTAATATCTATGGATAGACAATTACGATTGTTTACTTTTTATTTGCTGCACGAAGTTGTTGAAAGCTGCCATTTTGGCACAATAGCGAGTGGTGAACAAAATCGACGTAATTACGGATTTAAACGCAAAAAATATAATTTTTGCTATATTATCTATTAAATGGATAATATTGTGATCGTTTCAACAAACACAAAAAGTTTTTAAACTTTCTACAAAATGCCTAACTTAGTTTCTTCTATACATATAACTAAACAAACAGGTTCCCACATTAATTTCTAATAAATCCAGCCCACAACTAATCAGCTTTGCTTGCAAATGCATCTTATGGTTCGAGTAGTCGATTAGACTCCATGTCCATTAATTAAATTAATTACTATTAATCTATGAGGCGGACCGCTTGGATGAGGAATTGTCCGATGTATGCTGAAAACATTGTCTGTCGTGCACAATCTGCACAGCTGCCTCAAGTTTTTTATTTCTTTATAAACTGAGCATACAAATTACAATATCCAACCAGCCTGTAGCGACACGAGTAGATAAATCGGCACCGACGCACGATGTATCGATGAATTTTAATTATTTATTAATCGATTCCGAAAGGGACAACTACGTGAACGATGGGAACACACTGGCCATAAATAAAACGCTTTATAGAATCACTTAAGATGCTGTTGAATTACAAACTTTATTATGATGATTTAGGACTTAAATTGGCTCGTTTGATAGGTACATTAATTTCGCGAGGTATTAATTTGTTCGCGGTTGGGTGCCGATTCGAGGTTGAACGATGCTACTGCGTGCAATGGAACGCAGCTGACATTGTTGGGTGAAATAGCGCGCTAAAGTTTATTATCCTCCCGCCATTTATCATAAATACAATATATTGCCTTTTGTATAAAATATAAATCCTTTTGTACGTCGGCTTTATTGTGAGGTTATTTGTTGTTATTTTTGTTATGGTAACACTTTCGTTGTGTTGCCTGTTCGTAAAAATAATATAAAAAGTGAAGCTCTTTATTCCTATTAGCGCGTGGGCGTTGCGCATTCGATACGACTGGGAAAAAAGAAGCAAGAAACATATTTTATGTTTTTCGAGACAGCTAATCCATTTATTTATTCTGACAAAGAAGATAAATCTCGGTCAGAAATCTTTTTATTATCGCGTTTCCTGTTATAGTTGAGTAAAACGATCTATCTAAGTCATGGTCCACATTAAAGTGAGTTTAATAAATAAACTAAAAGAAACATGCCTTTGATGAAAGGTCAATTAAACAGGCTGTAGAATTCACACGTTTTAAAGTAGCTATAAATTAAATTGGTGATGCTAGTCATTAGTCTTATCATCCGGCGCTAACCAACTAAAGCGAAATCAGTTGGGAATGTGAAGAATCTTTACTTAGCTTAGGTAACATCGTTTTCCGACACATACAAGTCTCTCCTAAAAACAGGGTGGTATTTGTCTGGAGACTGTAGGTTACTCGATATGAAAAGGTTTGTCGTCAGAACCCTTGGAAAATTGTACGAGCAAATTCTGTCGCTGCCGCTGTTTGTCAGACTTTCCTTATCATGGCTATTAATTATTGGTTGGCGATCGTGGTTGATTACGAACATTATAGGCTGATTACGCTTAGGTACTTATGCTAGCGATCAACGGCACCGGCGCCGACGCGCGACGTGGTTTTCTTATTCGCTTGCAACCTTAACCGTTGAGTAGTGGTTGGTATGCGCTTCGACAGTCTCCGACACCGTATAGCTCGCCCCGTGTTTTTTATTTCCCAGTAAGAGCCCGGATTTTGGAAGTTGGCGGTGTGACCGCCGTGGCTAAGAAAGCACGTTAAGCTGTTGGTCCTGCGCCTGATCTCTTTCCGGTCTCCGATCGGATTGCCGTCCCATCAGACTATGAGAGTGAGGGAAGGGAGAGTGCACCTGCGTCTGCGCGCCTCAATTGTGCACTATAATATCACCCGCGTCGATGTTAATTAGTAGTTTCCGCTGAAATTGGTTGCCATGACTGAAGTTCTGTCTGGGGGACTATTATATTTACCTCGTCAGTGACATTGATGTCTCGGGCGTCGGCGGCCAGCAGGCTCGCCAGCCGGGCCGCATCGCCGCGCGCAGCCGCCTCCAGCAGCGCCGCGGCCAGACCCATACGGTCTCACACCATCACTGCAACAATAGAATGATGGAGTTAGTCTAGAGGGCCTAGACATGTGGCAGTCGCTTTCAAAGCGTTTCGTATTTCTGCGGCCACGTCCTAACCGAAAGCGCGATCAGCGCAGACGCAGCGTATTCAATCGCTAATGACAATCCAATACATTTTTGACATTTCTGTCATAATTATCGCTGATAGAACGTCACTTTGTCTAGGATCTCTAGCCACTCTTAGCTGTGAATAGATCAACTTCGTAAGGGCTGTGTTCAAAAGTTTAAACGCAAGCGTAAATAAGTTCATAAATCTTTTCTGTGAGACTCTCTCCAATCACATTTTCCGGCGACTAGTCGAACAGATTCTACAACTAAACTACTCTATAGAGACTTCAAAGCTAAAGTAATCAGTGGTTAACGGTCAAAAATTGATTAGGTAGGTATTCAAAATACTCATTTCAATATTTTTGGGCATACAGTCACGCCCACCTTTCACTCGGTTGTTATTAGTTATTTAAAGTAGGTTCGAGACTGACGAAACGTAATGTAGCTCGTTTAAATCAATAAGAAGGAGCATTTTAGTCTCGTGGTAATCTCCTGGAAGAACAGGCTCCCATCCCCTGTTGCGTCGTAAAAGGTGTTAATTGCGTCATACAGCGATGACAATCTTGTATTCAACGATTCCTAGACGTTAACATTAACTTCTTCTTAACGTAACCAGTCAGGTTACGTTAAGATTGTCATGTTAACGTCTAAGCCAACCCAATACAAAATAACTGGAACTGAGTCAGGATCAGGATTGAGCAAAATGTCATTAAAAACATAACCCTTCTTTGCAATCGCGGGTAAAAGAAAGTTGAGAAGTGCAAACATATTTATGCGTTTTACTACAGATTATTTTTTTCTTATTTTATTTCCAACTATCTTAGTTATCACAGTAAACCTCAAACTATGTTATATGACACAAATAAAATCTCTCCATTTCTAAAGTACTCCTGTAATCTCTGTCTTACAAAAATGATTACACAGGCATCCTCATTTGGTTCAAAGCGCAGTGTTTTCATAAAAGAGTATCATTAAGCCGACTCAAGTTAAATAACACAGCAATAAGATATCCCGTTTACAGACGACTTCCATTCAGTAACCACAAAACAAATAATATATATTTACTTAGAAAGAACAGACTTTAAACTCTAACACGATCAACACAAGGTTTGAAATGCTTTGAAGTTGGCTTTAAAAGTGTTGTTTTTATAAAAGGATCAGCATCTAACCAGCAATGTTGCTATAATTCGAGGCTGTCTGCCTATTCGAAGGAGGCCTGCCTATTTTGTGTAACTGCCCGCGTCGGCGTCGTGAGGGTTAGATCATAGGCTGCAATTTTATAACGTCAATAGAAATGAGCGTGGTTTCGATTTATTGATTTTTCTTTCGTGATGTTATGAAATGGAGTATCTTTTTATTTGTGTATGAAAGTGTAGGTTTCTTCTTTATGAATGCGGCATCTGAGTGCAAAAAGTAACATCTAAAATTTTAATAATATTATATTTTATTATTATTTTTATTTTTTTAATATTTATGGGCAGTCTGGATGTGTGCCCGGTTGATGGCAATAGGCTCGCCTCCTGTTACATGGGACTTAAACATAACTAGCGAAATGTGGGTGTAGGTACTATAGGTGTGGACCTCCTCGAAGGTTTAGGCACAGGTGCCTTTGCGTAACCCTTCGGGGAATACGGGAAGTACGGGCTCATCTTTCATGGGGTACTGTTTAAAATGTTACAATAAAATTCCTCCCCACATACTTCAACTGAATGAGACGAAATTCAAGTCTTGTATAAAACGCACACTATGCAGGCAGGCATATTATAAGTTGGGGGATTACATCACTGATGAAAATGCTTGGCTCAATGCTGGTCCTGCTCCACAACCACAACTAATTGATTAACATCTGAAAATACTGTTGGAGCTGCTGAAGATTTTAAGACCATCTTTGCATTGTATAAAATCAATCTCCTTTGTATTATATAATTCCAGAGCACAGGTGTGAGTACTATGTACTAAAGAGCTACCATTTACCGGGTAATACTTTTTTTATTGACTTGAATGTGCCCTGGCGGCTGTGAGTATGTCATGCTCACTCAGATGTCTCGCTGATGGTGGCGCGCGTGTTGGATCATTTAGCTCCCTTCAAAATGGTTGAGCTGAATGGTGCTGATCCATGCGTCATGTTCGTGAACGGGCGCCGTCAGTTGGGACTGGTCAACTCTTAGCGGCCATGGCTGATTTTTTATTTTTGAATTGTTCTTTGTTTTTTATCTTTGTATTACGGACGCTTCTAACGTGCATGTCTTTCTACATTGTTCTCACATGTATAATTTCAACATGAATGATGTAACCAATACTTTGTAACAATTTATTTTATTTAAAAGAGTGTCCGTGGAGTTTCTTGCCCGTTCTTCTCCATAGGTACCTACTACGCTTTGGAATGGGCAACTAGCTTCATATTTTTGACTGACCGATTCCTTGACAATTCAAAAGTGTCTATAATGGTTTAATTGAAATAAATGATTTGAGTTTGAGTTTGAGTTTGAATATTTTAAAAGGATTCGTTTGGCGCCATCCTAGCGTCCATCAGTTCCTGTAAGGTGCAGACGACAGGACACTCAGGACAGGATATTCAAAGTAGTCCCATCGTTTGTGGAACAGCACAACATTTTCTTTTTCATCTTGAATAATTGTCGAGCAACGCCGAATTACGAATAAAATTAAAAAAAATCATTTATAAAAATACGTGAGGCCTGGGTCTTGTTATTGGGCCTAAACACGTAGCGAACGGTTCCACGGATCCGCCATTTTCATTTGGTCAATCGTCTGCCTGGCACCATGAATAAATGCGGAATAGTCAGTCATTCAGCTCATAACTCGATAATATCAATACATAAATCTATAGGCTTCGTTTTCGGTATAACATTTACATTGCAGCTTCCTCACGCTAGTCGAACGCCAGAACGACCATTTGGAACCGTGCACTAGCTTCGGACGTTTCATAAGTGCCCATGTATACGTGAAATAAAATATTTTGATTTGATTTGATTTGAGTCGACAACCAAACGCAAAAACAAATGTTATCTTCGAACGAAGCCCTTCGTATAATAATGATCGAACTTCACAACAGTTATGTTCGTTTGATCACTTATAAGTACATAATTGCTTCCAGTAATATTGAAAATGACTTTATTATTCCTGTTTCTAGAGTTATTTCAATTTTACTGATCATAATAAAGCTCATTAAATTTCACTAAACTTACACCGGTTTTTTCCCTCATCTTATTATCAGATAATATAAAATTATGGTTAATGGCCACATTATCGCCACAAGAATGGAGTTCCATGTTCCTTTGCCTTTAACGGGTTCCATTTTAATAAAATATGAAGCCATTGGAGGCTATCTCAATCGGTTCAATTAACTGCGTTCTGCTTTGCATTATAACATTATGTCGTTCATTATGCATACAGGCTATTCAATTCAGTTTTGCTAACGATGAGCATCATGCATAGTTAGCCAAGAATTGAAAATAAAAAGGTGTGAAGAATTGTTAATGGATACGTGCTTCTGTAGGCGCCATTGCAGTTTTGAGTGAATTAAATTGTCTATGACTCGCGAAGGAAACGTTTTTATTTGAAAACGAAGTCTTTATACTTAATGGTTTTCTAATTTCCAGCAGTGGTCCTATTTATAAGTTCATCGATAGAAAATAATAAGTATTTTTGTTGATAAATTAAGTTTATCATCCAACACTTATAATCTTTTTTGTATCTAGTTTTTTTTATTTTTATTAGTATTTCTGTTAATTTTAAATACAATAAATAAATAATTGGATAGGTATAGTTAGTTACTAACTTACTTACTTTGCTACCTACTTAGGTATGACTGTTAGCTTAATATTATGACCATGTAATAATTGTTAATTAACTTGTTTTCATAATTTTACAACATAATCAATTAACTTAATTTGTATTAATTACCCCTAATATTTATTGCTACAGTCAATTTTTCATTAGGTAGATATTAATTCCATGATTTACATAGAAACAGTAATTGGTTAGTAACGGTTATTGAAGTTGAAGCTTTAATGAATATTTACAAATATGGATAGATACTACACGTTTTTGTTGTAAAATTATATTTATAAACCGAAGATAATTGTTTTAAACGATATGCGCATCACTGGACCATGCGTTTTAATTAGTATAACAATCTGAGAGTTCCGTAGTTTTCGTTCTCATGATTCTTTATAGGACATAAATTATAATTAGCCATAAATTAAGAAACCTTCACTTTATTGGTATTATTAGATTTTATAGACAGAAGCAATTAGATAATTATTCATGCATATTGTAGACGCTTAAGGGTAGAGTAGAGAGACGTACACGTATGATAATTCAATTGAATCGCAAAAAGTTTCCTATTCAAACAGCTCTTATAACCTCTTTATGAAGGAGGTATGTATTCACTAGGGGAATTCTAGTTTCATTTCAATAAAACTACTTGAAACAATAAAAGAAAACTGGCTGTTGCCGTCCAAAAAAAATTGTGAAAGCCATTCGTTTTTTTTCTTTATTTTTTTTTAACGCCTTAGAATTACTGGCCAGCATCTTTTAATTAACCGTCAAGGACCGCATTAAAGACTTTTTCACAAACCTTTTTGCAACTTACTTGCATCCCAGCTGCAATAAAACTTGCAGGTTCAAGTAGACACGTGAACTAGTAAAGTAATCACTTGCAACACGTCACTGGCACACGAGACATCGCGTGCGTTTAGATCGGCACTATACACTAATACTCGACAATCAACATACTTGTTTTACATAGATAGATGTCGATCGTTACAGATTACATCGGCTGTCACACGCTGTGGGCGGGGAGCGGAATGTGCGTGAGCGGGATTGGAAAGAAATAATTGAAAAAGTTTCTGAGGAAAACTGTTTGGTTCCCATGCAATGATGGTCTGAAATAAATAGCTTGATTTCAGCGATAAAATAGCCATTTACCCGTTCGTTTTTATTTGTGTGTGTTCCTAATGTACCTACTTGTGTAGGTTTTTTTCAGGATACTTTGTTTATCTATCATTATAACTGCCGACAATCATAGATGGGAAAGAATTATTTTACTTTCTGTGGGTTTCTCATAAGGTTACTATGGGATTACATGAAAGCGATGGGCAGCATCCTCTGTCGGCTAAATAAAAAACGAAACGAAACCACCAATCCATTTAGCATGGTGATTGTAAAAATATGGTAATTGAATCACGACCGCTACTTATAAGTATTATTTTAACAAATCAAATTTCGAAACATTATTTCTTTGCTAATAAATATTATTATAATTTAATGCTCAGAAAAGATAACAACCATAATTATGAGAAAAATACTTGCTAGTCATTTGTTTAGCCAAAGACAAGCTACCGTTACATTTTATTGAAAGATCATATCAATTTGAGCATTAATTTGAGTGGTGCAGTTGAGTTATGGTTTGATTGTGTGCTAATTTAAAACACTATTGTTCTTCAGTAAAACATACGTAATGTACTAACTTATCATGGTTATAATCTCTGGGTCAGTAATTATTAGTGCTCCGAGTTAAACCTCGATTGGAATAATGTAATGGACCAGATTGTTTTTGAATATGCGTTGTATCAGCTTGTATTTGGTCCACGGTGTTCAGAGTAGATGATTTCTCATACAGAAAAGAATCAATGAACGAGCATTAATCTCTACACTTGCTCACTGCGAACTTCTTTATTTCCGCAAAAAACTTGCAGAAGTTGACTTCTGCAAGCAATTCTTACCGTATAAACAATCGCTGCAAGCTCATTTCTCCAAGAGCTAAGATAGCTTCTTCAAACAAGCTACTTCTGCAAGTTTTCTTAGTATGAAGTTCTTGCGGAAGTCCGCTATTGTAAGTTTTGTTACTAATCTAAACTTCGTTTAAAGCGCAAGAAAAGTTTCAGGAAAGGTCACTAGTTATTGGTAGTTCGTAAAAACGCAAAATTTAAGCGCTTAATGTTTTCAACGTAGTTTTCAAGACGTTTTGTAATAAATAAAATATTACCGAACAGTGAAAAACTAAATCGCCAATCGCTCCGGCTCCGTTTACCACTCACCCTTCAATTGTAAACAATAAGCAATTACGACCGCTCCAGTGGTTCTGCCCAGCCCTTCCGCCGCTAAACGTCTTGAGGATGGACCAATAAGTCGAACACTTTGTAGCCAGCCTGTTCGAAGTACTTCATGTCCTACTTGATGCTGCTTAGTATGCAGGTTTTATTGTCTTTGTTCTGATTAAATAGTTGCCAACTCCTACAGTTATCCATGGTAACAATTTGACATTCACAGCGCCTTTATTTTGTAGCCGTAAGAGTGATTTTCGTAGATCAGGTGTCACTGTAACTGACCGTAGGTACTGTTTACATGGGAAGTGTAGCGTGAAAGCGTATTATGTTGTTAACAAATGTTTCCGCGTAAAGGAATGTTACTCCCAAGACCCAATGTATTGTTTCGTCAAGGTTTGTTTGAGATTGGGATATAGTTATTTATGGCATTTAAACGCAAATTTGAATCGGTAATGTAATGGCCTGAAGCAACGGAGTGATGTCGAAGCAGAACGCGGGAGCAATGGCGCGAGACGGCTGACAGATGTTTTACCAAATTGGCATAAATATTGTTAAGCCAAGGGCGAAATAAGCGGGAGCCTTAGCCCAGCAGTAGAGTTTAAGGGGTATTCCTCGAAGCGCACCAAATTTGAAACGCAACAAACAAAGCGCACCAAAAGTATTCCTACCAAATGAAAAAGTCTACAATTTACACCAAAGTTAGTATTAACCATCATTATTAACTTTCATCGGAGCAAAGTTTAGTTTCAGCGGTTAATGTGCAGAGTCTGACGTAAGCTTAAAGAACATCAAACCTTCGCAACGACACGTACCTTCTTCAACATAATACACCTACGATCACATACTGAATGAATTTTCTTTATTTATCGTAAACATTGGCAGTTAATTGCAACACGACGAGTGACAACACGTCGGTGCAACCGTGTCGCTGTCCGCGACTTGATAGTGGCTTGTTATAATATTACAAGTTACAGCTAGGGTTGCGGACATTTCTTCCATTAGCTATCAACTTAACACGTTCAGTGCCGGGAGCCCTCCTGGAGGGTTCATCTAGTCGCATATGGGATGCCGGAAGCCCTCGGGGAGGGCTCGTTTTAGATGTAGGTTTTTCTTAGCGAATACAACATTCTAAACCGTGAAAATAAAATCTGATGTATACATATTTTAACAAGATTTATTAGTTTAAGCATTGGTTTTAAAATCCAAGTATGTTTATTTTTTTTATTTTTTTTTTCACGGTTACAAATATTCACAAAAAAATTTAACGGTTGGAAACTACGTATAGCGACACCCCCTGAAAACACAATTTTACTTCGTTTTACAGTATTTTATAAAACGGTTTTAAACCTTTTGCCGCTGACCGTCCGCGATGGTCAACTTTAGCGTAAACGTAATGCCGGTAACCCTCCCGGGGGGTTCACTTCCAATATGTATGGCGGCATGGCGTATGAGTTCCATGAAAAGTGGGTGGAGTCGAAAGTGTTAAAAGGCGCCTTTAAATACTAAGATTAAAACTAAGCTTTTATTAAGGGTTTATTTGAACCAAACGCATCTTTATGGCAAATATGAATAAGACTGACAGGACCTTAGGTATTTGTGATACTGACGATCATTACATATTTCATGGGCAAGTAATCATTATGGATTGACCCGACCTCGACAGTTAATTGTAAATGATTATAATTCAGAATTATCATAACGTTGATGCTTGAAGTTTTCATCAAAAATTTGTAGCCCTCCCAGCTATAATGCCCGTACATGCCATAGCCGCGAGGTGCCGCCATATTAGACAGATATTTACGTTATTAAACTTATTACACTGTACAGTCAGTCCCTCGCTCCGAAGTAGTAAGATACAGGAATATATTGTGAGATTACATTACTATTGGCATGTAATAATATGCATGTGCCGTGTGGTCTGTAGTCTGAAGCCAGTGAGTGTCGTGGGCGGTGAAAGCGAGTAAGGGATAAGGTGATTATTTATAACCATGTTTTATGCAAATAAACGAAGTTGATTTTGATTATTATTAATATACAGCAATCACTTCAGCACGTGCTGAAGAAAGCTGACGTGTCTTTTAAAGGTTCTCAGCCCAGTATATTTCCCTTGAGAACTGTTAGTGGCTCTGGCTTCATTGCTTCAAAAGGGGAGTTTCGAGTTATTGAATTTGCGGCTTCGTTCTTCTCATACTCCATGAAAATTTGGCTCGACCATCACTATACTCATATCTAAGCAGCCACTTACATTCCTGCCTACCTCCCTCACTCTAGCTAGCGCAATACTGCCGGATGTCGACGTGCGTGTCACTTCCGGGTGTCACGCCCACTGCGCACGAGCTGCCAGTACCTACTCATTGCTCACCTACATTCGCATCTGTTGCTGATTTACAACCTTGTTGCTTTGTTGCGGATGGTGCAAGAATAAAGCGGGAGCGGGGGCGAAAATAACAGAGCATTTTGGATGCTTTAAGGAAGAAAAACATTGCTTGCGGGTAACTGAAGAGGATACCGAAGGGCCAGGTGTTTTAGCTGAACCAAAAAAGCCTATCTGGCTATACCTAGCTGTCCAGAAGTCAGGATCTATAAAATATACCAAAAATTTGGAAGATGTAGATTGTTCTTAATTGTATTTTAATTTTAAGAATTAATTTTATGCTTTTTGCTGTGCCCTACAGGGTCCGTAATTGTACCTTAGGTTTAAGCCAACACCTTTTAACACGTTCAGTGCCGGGAGCCCTCCTGGAGGGTTCACCTAGTCGCATATGGGATGCCGGAAGCCCTCGCCTCGTTTTATTTTTGTTCATGGTTATAAATATTCACAAAAAAATTAAAAGGTTGGAAACTACGAAGCTACAAAACTCCCTGAAAACACAATTTTACTTTGTTTTACAGTGTTTTATAACACGGTTTTAAACCTAATGCCGTTGACTTGACCGTCCGCGATCGGCTACTTTAGCGCAAACGTAATGTACCTATGTATGGCGGCATGGCGTATGAGCTCTATGAAAAGTGGGTGGAGTCGAAAGTGTTAACATTATGGAACATAAATAAAGATAGGAATATGTTTACAAAGAAATCATCAAAGTCGCTTCCATAAAATCGATTCAATTTGTAATTGGATGGGGCAATATGTGTTGGTAATGTCAGATCACAATATGTGGGATAAATGCAATGTTACAATCATCATACTTGCCAAATAGTTAAGACTCAAGTTTTTAAGACAATAAACTAATTCCTGTCTTGATAATATTTCTGAAATTTTCGAGCGATTCGGTATCTCGTATAACTTGAACCACTCGTCAAAAAACAAAAACCTCTCTTGTTCCTTATTATGTGGGTGTTAAAGTAAATATTGCCTTATTTTAACAGCAAATAAGCCTGGTTTACAATGTTAATTAGTTTTGAAACTCGTGCGCAGTGTGGCAACATATTACACAAACACCTGGGTGTTACATTTTTAATGAAGAATTAGGAATTATAAAATTTATTACGCTACTTTAAATATATTTTGGGTCATATTTCCGCGCACTACATCTAGAAATTTTAAACCTTAACTAACTCAAATTAATGTAAATTGGATCAAGTAATTTTCCATAATATCTATTAAATAGTATTCATTACTCAGTATTCGATAAACATAAAAAACAGCAGAGTTTATTCCACATTTGTCCGTTTGCAAGACCAAAAAGTAGCATAAGTTTTAATTTGATCAACATAACCTAATCGATATCATTCAGAGCGGGGGTAAAACCACACAGAGTAAGGGTAGTATAGATAGGTACACCTCTGCCTTTCCCTTGTGGGAAAACAAGCGTGATATTATCTTTTGTTATTTATTTAATACTTTTACAGAGGCGGTGTTATGTGTAAATAAAACTAAAGGTATGCTCTATGTGATAAGACAAAATGGCTTAGCTCATGCCTAGGAGAGTAATTAAATCACACAATATACATAAGGGCGGTAACACCTGACACTAAAGGACCACCGTACCTTGATCTCAGCAGGGAACAATCTAGCATTCCTAGTGCGTTAATTGTCACAGATACATTATTCATGGCGCACGCGCAGTATGGCCGCTACGGCTTCCGGAAAACCATAGACTATAGCTCTGGATACGTCTAGCTTTAAAGATGCCTAGGATAACTGCGCATCCGGTCTAGATTTCCTTTTTCCTTTATTAAGAGGGCTCAATGGTTAGTGATGTTATAATAAAATTCTAATTGGTCTTTCCTGGCTGTTGAATTAAGTACCTTTAACTAATTACCTACAAGTGATCCTGAAGTACTAGATGTGAAGAGAATACTACTTATTTCCTGCTCATTATGTAATCCATGTAAATCGAAGCTCGCTTGTAAAAGGTTCAGCAATGAAAAGGGTACCTAATTCGATAAGGGATTAGTAAGTAGCTTTTGAATGCTTTAGTTATTTGACCTGCGGGGTATTTACCTCGCACAGTTTCACAAATGGTTCAGTTTACGCAAATACGTAACACACATAAATTGACAATTGATCGCAATTTCTTTAATTTTAACAATTCAACCACGTTTATTGTGTTACTCGTATTTACATTGTTGAGCAGACGAATTTATGAAACCTATGCAGTTATGGATTAGAAATTCATTCAAAACTTTCGGATTGTGATTAAAAATGTGTTATGCAATTTGGTACTAAACCTACCTACGTCAAATGGTTCCAACCTTCAAATTATTTCCCGTAAACCCTTCATAAGGCCGTACAGTCATATCACTCAACATCAAGAATTCCATCACTCCTCTCTTACTCAAAGGTGTCAATTTAAATAGCGCATCATTGTTTTTACCTATCACTGACAATCATAGCAACTTCCGCGTGGCTGCGCGCGCGCTGGTATTTTAATGAGTTTTTTAACGTCACATTGTATGGGATAGTGTCTTGACGCGTTATGATGCAGTTTGATGCGTAGATTGATGATCTTCGTGTCATTGTTATATTGTAGAGGTATGGCGTTGTTTACGTTCATATTGTTATGATTTAGAACTGTATCACTGTGTGTGGTACAAAAGATTTAAATCTTGTTTTAATAATAATGGGCACAAACTGTTCAGCTGCTATAGGTAGGTATACCTATGTATGAGATAAAAAATTGTATCAACTGAGGGTGGGAAATTATCAAATAACTTCTCCCGCTCTGGGCGGAGCGGGAGGGCGTGTCAGACTTTTACTGACTAAAACCCACCCGTGTTCCTTCCGTTGCCTGTGTGCCGGGGTCGCGATATCCCTTTCAGACAAACCCGCAACCCCGGCAGGCATTGGCCCTTCCGGACCCCGTCAGTTGGTGCTGACATCTCTTTGAGGCGCGCGTGGAACACAACGCGCCGTCGACCCGGGCCTGGTCCCTATCGGACGGCGAGCTACCCATTGCTCACCGTCCGCAAGCCCGCGCCTACGGTGGCCGGAGTCGGCTCGCGACTCCATCACCTGTACCTTGGTGTGAAATTAATGAAGGCCGTTAAAATTACAAGCGATTTATTGTAGTTGTAAGGGGTCCATAACAATGTCAGTTCCATCATCTTCAAACTGAACGCAATCATATCGTCAATCAGGAAGCATTACTTAGATCTTTTTCGCCATTTTAGATAGAGTTACAGCCTTTCAGTATGCTATGCAATGCAAGGCTAAGTACCTCTAACGAGTTTTACAGCTAAACAAACTATTATTTTATCATTTAATAGTTTGTTTAGCTGTAAAACAATTACGTTAGTAACTTTCAGAGTTAAATGAAGAGGCTAGAACATAAACAAAGAAAGATAGAAAAAAATAAAGAAAATAAAATTTGATCCAGGTTAAGGCACACAAAAACAAAAATAAAAACAGAGAAAGTCATTCTCACCAACTCATAGAACAACTCAACTCAAGAACTCATAGTTATAACACAACACGGCTTCGTTCATTACTGCAGCAGGTAGTTAACATAAACAAAACAGCGCTGGGTATGCTTGCAGCTTGAACAAAGAGCTACAAGTTACGAGCACTCAAGCTGTTCAGTTTATGCTTAACTTAGTTGTTCAGACGTGGTTATATTTGACGTTCTGTATGCTGGGTGAAGGAACGTGGCAGTGCATATAATCATGGTATTAAGTGGCTTTAGTAATAGATAACCTTAATTTAAATACTCTTACGTAACAAAATACATCCTACTTACGATAGACTATTTACTAGGTATATTGCGGGATATTTTTTCAGTAAATATAGAGCAGTATAGATGTGATAACGAGTTAGCAGTAATTAAAATAGTTAAGGCCGTATATCCCAATGCCAAAGTTACCGGTTGCTTCTACCAATAATAGAAAGCGGTCTAAAAAAAAAAAAAAAAACTAGGTCAGAAGAAAGTCGATGTATATGCAATTGGCATTGTTACCACTAATTTTGATCCCTGATGGTATATTAGCTATTCGAGAATCAGTGAATGATTCTGAAGAATATTCAGCATTCGGGGATTATTTCTCAAAGCATTGGATGGGATTAATTACTACTAATACATTTAGTTGCTACAAAGAACTATTCAGAACGAATAACCCAGTTGAAGGGTGGCATGGCCGCCTTAAAAACAGAAGAATTCCTTTGAAACCGGCGTTGTATCGTTTCATACAATTACTTAAAAAGGTAAAAAATTAAAAAGGGTAGAAACCTATTGAAAGGAAAACGGCGTAGTTTAAACGAGAAAGATGTAAAAATTGACATGATTATTACCAGAAACGAACTTTCAGTTCTGGAGTGTGTAGAACGCTTGTGCAGGCTGAATAGAAGATAAATAATAAATAGCATTTTTGTGATTTGTTTGTTTTATTAATAAGTACAGTGAACTCGATATAGCATATATCGAGATCACTGAACTTCTGCCGTAAAGCGAATCTGTCCTAATGCGAACAAGGGATGAGACGATAAATATAAAGACGATCTTTCCATAAACTTGCAATGGTACCTTACCTTGAGTAGAACCGGAATATTAACGTATGTATTAAAAGCGATAAAGTGTCAGTTCATACACTCAGTAGTTATGATTATGAGTTGTTATTAAGTGCGGAACTTACTTTGTTGGAGTACTTAACTTAATGTTTCTGTTCAAGCTAGACTTTACATCCCGAGTAAGCTATAACTTAAGTTACTTAACTGCTATGATCGTCCCATATTACGTGGTTCGTTAATTATCGCGCTTATTGCATATGTAAAAGCAACACTGAACTTCAGTTTATCTACTCTCATATCGTAATATTCGAATTATGAACTTCAAAACGAGTTTCTATTGACATACTATAGTAACACAATACCGATTTTTAATTCTATTACTATACAGGGCAAATCCAAGAAGTTAATATCACCAAGGAGTTTCCATCAACTTTTGTAGTGGAACTTTAGCGGGGGACAGCCTGCAGCACCGCTCTAGCGCATGCGCGGTGATGTGCTGGCTGCAGGCGCCATTCCGTTTTGTTATACTGAATTTCGTGGGAATTTTTTATTCTTGATCTTTAATTTAGTAGGTTCAATCCCAATGTATATGTAATGATTGATGTCGGGAAGTTATAAGCTGATCGCGCGGTAAACTCTGCTTGTGCGATGCTGGATTTATGTGACGTCAGGTCTTTGATGCGTAGTTCGCAAGTGGCGTTGTAGACACCACCACACCTGTACTTCTAGGAGTTCCCCTCCTAGAAGTACAGGTGTGGTGGCAATGCTGCGTTGTTTACACCCATAATTCGCCAGTTTTGTTATTCCAAGGAAAAGTTGCATTTAGGAGTCTTGGATTTGACCCTGATGAATAGCAATAGGCTTCCCCCAACCCAACAAGCTAGCCACATGGAACTTGTTAGACAGGGCGGTTCTGTAGGTATCAAGTTCGTCTTCCTCTTCAGATATAATTTTGGTTTGATATCAACCACAATCATGAGAACAAGCCTTGAACCTACTGAATTCTTTTAGTAGGTACCTACCTAATAAAATGCGTGATATTATGTCTAATGCCTACAGTCTGACCCAAAACCAGCTCATTGTAATTCTTGGCGTGTTTCTCAGCGCAACGTTCTGCTCTAGTAACGAACAGTAACACATACAAAACAGTATCTAATTAAAAGTATGTATATATATAGGAACCACAAGGAATTTACTGTTGTGGCCTCTAAAAGTGAAACTTGGTGCTGATGGTGAAATTAGTTAGTTTGGCGGGAATACCTAAGGTACTGATAGAATGCGTTAACAGCCGGCATAGCATATTTTATTTTTACTACTGATAAACGATGAAATGCATTTCGTAATAACTATAATAAGGGGCTGGCTACTATTACAGTACAGATAGAGCAATGATTATTTTATTACGATTGCTTTACTATGACTACGTTAGCTGTTATGATTCGTAGTATAATAACCTTACTGGTAATTATATTTTCGAGCCGTGCGGTCCGAGGTAGGGTTGCCATACGTCCGGAATTTTCCGGACAAGTCCGGAAATATAGGTCTTTGTCCGGAATGCGGGGGGAATCTTAAACCGTCCGGAATTTCTACAAATAAGTGAAGAGTGAAATAAAAAATGAAAAAACCAAATTATTTATTAATTATTTTTATTCTAAATCAAAGAAAATCAAAATTATTTTTATTCTAAATCTACTACAATACTTCTGATATTTAATGGGTGTATCATGTGCGCGGGCGAGCGCAGGCGACAGAGGGCGCTTCCCCCTCACCCCTTACCATTTCACCGCGCGCGTGTCAAAATTCGAACGATTTGGCAATCGATTTGGTTAGTTTATTTACTTGCACGATGCGTAACGATTTTAATAAAAAATTAACAAGATTGTCCGGAAATTTCATGGAATGTCAGGAATTTTCTCCGGATTTTTGATATTTTGATCTGGGAACCCTAGTCCGAGGCCTCTTTAAAGAAATCTTAAAACGGCTTTTTGACACTTCCCGTGACCCAAGGGCTGGTTGACCCAAGGGTTTCACCTTGGGCAGAGACTAAGCATTGCCATAGAACGTGGCAATGCGGCCAGCCTCTTGGGTACATTACCAGTCGACAGCGATGCGGATGAATTTTTCGATGCTATATTTTAGTTTGTGAGTAGTTTTAGTTAAATTAGTACATAATTTTGCAATTTTGCAATTTTACAAAGTTGTTTGTACCCACTTGTAAATATTTATATACAAAAAAATTACTATAGGCTATTAATACTTATATAATTCCCTACAATAATAGCTAACTTATAATTATGATTCGTTGAACAAAACATTCTCATATGAAGACAATGTTGATGTAGATAAACATAGTATTTACGACTACATTGTCTTCTCATACGACAAGCCCGAATTCCTCTAAACTGAAGCATTTTCCAAGTTTCCACCTACGTAAGACACCATTTTGCTCCAGAGTCCAGATACACATCACAACTTAGCATAAACTTAAAACGACAGCTATCTAACTTATTTGTCAAATGATCTCATTTCCATCATTTGTGTAAACTCGTCTCAGTGTGCGAGTCACAAGAACAATGTTCTATCTGCGAGACACAAGGGCCCGTTACTAACAACGTTTCTAAGGTTACTGCTAGTGACCGCACAGTTTATCTTATTTAATGCTGGTCTGGTTAGAAAACAGTGTCATGACCATGTTCGGTATTCGCTATATATTTATGTTTAACATTACTTTGGGAGTTAGTGAGAAAATAAGCGTCTATAGCATAACGGTTTAGGCGTGGACTAGTGCATAGTGTGCGTGAGAGGTCGTTAGTTCTAACCTCACCCATGGCACAAGCAAAGCCACTCCTAGCACAGACTATTTGCAGGAAGAATTAACAACATCTCTCGTGGCTCTCGTTAGGCTGTTGGATCCTGTGATTCAGAAGGCAGTTCTCCTCGATACGGCTCGCATTGTGAGGAGGTTCCTGTCTCTGGAGCCCTAACCAACCATTCCTAATTTTTACATTTCTAAATGTTTTCATTTTGTATAAGTACAAATATATAAAAATGTTACCGATGTGTAAAACAATGAATAAAGGTAAATTATAACACTGATAATATACAACTAATATTACTATTAATTAATCTTAAACAAAAATATGATGCCCTCACAAACAGATCTAGAGATAATCAGGGACTGCACAATACTCTACAGAACAAACCATCATTACGAAACCTTCAAAACATTACCTTGTACGGTAAAAACCATTTGTAAAACAAATTAGACATACTACGACGCACTGAGAACCCGAACCCTTCCAACATTATATATTTGTTTACTAATTAACCAACGTATAGTACGGACAACAAAAGAGGTCTATAGAATATACTTTATTGTACAGTTAGCCACAAAAAGATGTATAGATAGATGTATCGGGAAGAATTTATTTGATTGTCAACAATTTGTGTTACATAATACTGTATCAACGTATAGCTACAATAAGAACCCAATGTGTATTTAACATGTTTTGTGGCTACACATTGGTACAAATATTATCGATCAAATTTTGTAGACGATTGAATGAATTCTTGTCGATCTGTATACATACATCTTTTTGAGGCTGACTGCATTCAAAACTGTAACACAACAGCTCTCGGAGAGCAGCCAAGCTACTATTTTCTTTACACAAGTCGAGTAAAACACTTAGACAAACCATGCCATTGAGTTGACTACCTACATGCTGAGCACACGCTTAACATGAGTTCAAAATTAGTTAAAGTAAGCTGCCTGCTTACTTATCTCATTTGTTGTCCGTACAATGTTTGAGTAGGCACCCACTGCGCAACTAAGCGACCTTTAGTACTTACTTACCCACGAATGGACAGACGTCAAAATATCGCGGCGGGATTTTATCGCGCACTGGATTTTCAACCATCGGTGTTGAGTCGAGCGTAGAGAATCCAACGCGTTGGGACGCACTCTCGTCTCAGCGCGGTGAAAAAACTCAGTGTTGGATTTTCAACTCTCGGCGCTAAGCAGAGCGTTGAAAATTCAGTGCACGAAAAAAAATCGCCGCGATAATTTTACGTCTGTGCGAACGTGGGCTAAAGACACGCTAACTCATAGCGAAAGTCGTGTCATTGTAACGGTCAGAAAGCGAAAGGACGATAGAGACGCTAACTTAACAATAAGGAAAGGGTTTGTGAATGAAAACTGAATTTTGTTAAGAAAATATTACCATGGAAATATAGGTCTAGGAAATGGAGGACAAAATAAATCTGGAAAACTCGAATACATTGTAAAATGAAGTTACTTAATAAATAAATTTTCAGGCTTACAACTCTAACACACATGTTATATTAACATACATGTAACATCAAAGCGGTAAAGTTATGGGGTTTAACCACACATTCAGTAGATTTTAATTTAATATTTTATATTAAATTTGTGTTTTTTATCCCAAAAACAGCGTGACCATCTATAACTTATCTCCAAAAAAACCTTAGCTTCCAATATCCAAATCACACGTTCTTATCTTATTTATTACCATATTTACTACATATTTGACGCCATATACCTACATGTTGTATATGGGTTTATCAAACTACATACTTTGATAAACCCATAATACATAATAAACCCATAAATATGTATTGACTATATTATAGCCTACGATGAATCGTTTATACAGCCTCGGTTAAAAGTTTACTATTTGAAATACTTATGCTAAAATACTTTTTGTTAAACAAGCCACGACTAGAATGTGTACGTGTATGTGAATTAATAAAGGGTGCGTCACAGTGCCAAATTGACATTTTATTTGTAAATAAATTAGCAGTGGTAATAAATATTGGCGTGAAGTAGCTATAAACGAGTATGCTGTGCTTTGGAATTTATGCACTTGCTGTTAGCACCTGCTCTTACGCATTTAGGTTAATTAACTTTTATCTCACGATTATTTATGTAGAGGCGGTATATTGACAGGCGTTGAAAGAAGTAAATAGGCTCTTCAGTTTAAAACTTTTCTAATGAATTATCAAATTCTTAATAGTCTAATTGGTTTCAAGTTTGATTTTTCATAATTTTCATGTATATTGGAAAAAATAGAAGAATGAATCCATTCATTACTTATATGTATACTCAATAGTTAAGGTTTTGCCTGTTTTTTCTGTCATAAGTTATGTTGTGTTTCGTTGTAATTATTTTATTTTAATATGTTGATTATTATTTTATTATAATGATTACTAATTATGTGAAAGAGTGTATACCTTTAAGGTAGTTTTTTGAGGAATTAATTATTTATCATTAAGATCTCATGTAAAATTTACCAAAAATCACACCAATAAATGAATTAAAATAAAATTATACTTAGTTTGACTTTTTTATTACAACCTGTATCTTATACAAACAAATTGAAAATCCCATATTAAGATTAAGCTATAAATTAGTTTAATATCTCCATCAGTCACGCAACATTGGGACTATTTCCAATACCAAACACAATAAGAATGGCCGCCGCCCGTGATATGAGCCCAAATAAATAAAATGTTTCAAATATTAGTTTATAACTTAATTGGTTTTACGATACGGTATCAATTACTACGTTTAAATTACATTAAAGTTATAGCTTAACTTTGGTGTTTTAGTGATACGGGCACTTAAAAATATCCATATCTCACTGACATCAATAGGCCTCAACAATTTTTTTAATTTTTTTTTTTATTGGTTTTGTTTACACAATGTTTCTTGCTTAGCAGAAAATCAAGGTTTTAAAATTTTCATTTCAGTAGAAATCTATCTCATAAAATTAAGCAAAAAAACTACATCTTATAAGCATAATAAGTCACAATTCATTATTAAGTCATTATTCATATAAAAGAACCGATAGAGCAATCAATATCAATGAATCACACAGAAAAAAAAAAAAATTGTTAATGTGACACTGGGTAATATTATTATGTTGCTATGTAGCTTGTAATGTTATTGAATTTTTAATTGTATTGAATGTTTAATTTATAATGTTATTGATTTTTTATATTATTGTTTTGTTTTTTTTCTATAATTTATTGTGCATGAATGTATTTTATAGTTTTAATGAACGTGTTTTTATTTTATTTTTTATGTATGATTTCAAACACAATGTAAATTGTTCCTGAATAAAATTGAATTGAATTGAATCTTTCCTCAATTTAGCAATAATTATAATACTAACTACTAGACAAAGATATGGAAAAGAAAGAGAGATCACAATCTAATGACAGAGACAGAAGACTAATTATTATTTCATAAACTCTTTAAAAACCGAAACTCCTCTTACCCTCTCAATTAGATGAGATAGTTAAACCTGGATGCTGATGGCGCACATTTTGAAGAGCCAGTGGTTCTCCCGCGCCGGGAGGAGTACCTATCATTAACGTGAAGTATCACTCCTGCGCTCAATGCTCCGACTCGTTAATTACTAGCCGAGTAATAACCAGGGCTGGCTGAGTGAGAACTGAGAACTAAGTTGTTCATAAAAATAAAATGTTGACACTTATGAAACTTTTGAATTGCTTCCTTCATCATTTGCCATATTGAGTGATTCTGGCGCCATTTTAGCTGTGAGACGTTTTTACAACGTTTGGGAGTTTATTTAAAGTGTTAATGAAATAAATGGCTGTTGTTGAAATTACGTCAACCTTGTGCCAATAAAAATAAACTGGTAATAAATAAATACACCGTGTATTGATTAGGTACTGTTGCCTTAATTTTTCTTGTAACTTGTGCGAAGTACTTAAATGCTTTTATAATGGATTAAATGGTTTCGTTCTCAACTCAAGATAGAATAATTCAAAAATGTTCAAAAGTTTTTGAGACAGCCCTAATCCCCACATAGATTCGATGAGATTTAACCATTTTTTGTGTTTCGGAATGTGGTCCAGATATTAATGACTCAAATATTTAATAATTATTATAAGTTCAACGTCTGTATGATCGGTTTTTATAAAGGGGCATTAGATTTTATTCTCATGAACGTATTCATTATGATATTTTGGAGATTTATCTTACTGGCTCGCATTAAGAACAACGAATGATTGAGCATCATAGCGTGCTTATGTATTAAGTTTTAGATGCATTGGATACGTCCACCACAAAAATACATAGATAGAATAGAAACACTTTATTGTGTGTATACTCAAAAAACTTTTTGTAGACACATTGTGCATGTTTCTTGTATGTTAATATGTTACTTTTGCAAAATTGCAAGAGGCTTAGATCGGACAGCCGCACAGCACGCTGGGCGGAAATTATATTCTTTTTATATGATATGCTTTTATGACAGTGAAGGCATAGAACACATAGAAATAAATAAAAGTAAATTCGATGTTCTGTCTTGCCTTTTGATCAGCTCAATCACAACATTACACCAATTGCCAAGCAACTAAATCTTTTATGTAAGTACTTAATCTAAATCACCTCCATAAACACCCATTTTTGTCGCAACAACTTGGTTTACTATCAACATGTCCAAAGTTTATTCGACCACACGCGAGCACGCATGACAACCACACGTAAGTTCAACTTACGGCCGGTAACGGCGCATTACCACTGGTAACCTATGGCAACGCATGCGCCGGACAGCCGCGCAGCCGGGGGGCAAACAGTATTGTTTTACAGATTCATTGCAACACCACTTTCGAGTTTTAGTGCTATTTAAATATGGTTTTTGTTGACAAATACGACTGTAGTTTTTATGGTCGCAACACGGAATTTTCGTGTAAATTTGTTTATTATGTATCGTACTTTAAGATAGGGTCGCTCTCTATCATAATACACTAATTATAATGCAAAAGCAAACCAATACTTGGAACTCGGTTTCTAAAAATATGGTCGCGTCGATTACCTAGTCATCATAAGCTTTGCACCATGATATATCTACTGATCACAAACTTTTTCAGGCACCCACTAATTCCAGAAAAAAATGAAAATCTTTTATTTCAAGCTAGGAGTGACGCTTACGCTTATGTTCAATAAGCACCTAAGCTCATGTTCATAAACGCTTTAAGAAGTCCGGACCACATCTGAACATTTATTACAATGTTTGTTGTTACAAAAAATCTTCGACTACCTCAAACCAAAAGACTAACACAAAGCCTCACTCACAGTAAATAAACTCATTGTTTTTACACACACTTAACTTAACGGATATTACATCTGACTGCTGCTGGGTAACGTATTGACTTTCCATTTGCTATGCCTTTGTAAAGGCGTGTTCTCATCGGGAAGTTGGTTGTTGGTTCCTTTGAAGAACACTTTGTTTGATAGCGAGATTTCGTAATGCAATCTGAATGTTTCTTGCTAGAGATTTTTTGAGGTCGTTCTTAGACCTTGTAACCTCCAACATTTTTTTATAGTCGATTAAATACGCCATAAAAGATGAATAAGGCGTGGTCTTAAATCTTATAAGCCTCTTTAAGACTGTATGACATTTAAAAGGTAATCTTTAAATTGTAAACACGCACGTTTTCCTTACCAGGCGCGAACATTGAACGAACATTGCATCAGGACGCATTAAAATGCTCGATGCGTACGCTTAGCTTGCGTTATTTGTGTGCACACCCTAATATGCATTCAAAAATGAACCTACTAGAGTCTGTTCCAAAAGTATCGGATGAAAGTTTAAAAAAACCCTGTTCAGGTTAAATTCTTTCGCAATCACTTACTAAAGGGAATTAGTATCACATTCAAGTATTTAGAAGGTTCCAAACGTATATTTCACCACTTTTTCTAATATTGTTTCAATCGTCATCATCATCATCATCATTTCAGCGAAAAGACGTCCACTGTTGGACATAGGATTCCCCCAAGCATCACCACTTGGACCGGTTTTGTGCAGATTCCTGCTTATATTTTATTGTTTGAATAACATTGTTAAATTTTAATTGAAAATTCATCAATAAAAAGAGGTTATAAAATTATTAGTATCCACAAATGTTTTCTGATCCATTTGTTTACATTTTTATCAGACACTTTTGGAACAGACAGTACAGTAATAAATCAAATTCAACCAGTTAATGAGAAAAAGCATGCATTGCTTCATACAAGAACAAACACTAAAAAGTTATAATTTTAATACACATTCAATTACATGGTCACCGGACATGGCACGTTGCACGCTATGTTCAATTAAACAGTGTGCCCAACATATCTTTGCAGGCGGGAAAATACAGAACTAAGAATAAATGTATAGAATTTGTCATGCTAGTGCATTTTTCCGTGACAAACAGCGGCACCGCGCACTGCAAACTTAAACTGGTCACGTTGTAATGACGAACACGCATTTCGTTGGATTTTTTTACCGAATCTAATTGAAGTTCGGAATTATATTATATAGTGTAAATAGTAGGGTATTAGTGGTTAAGTAAATATTGTGGTGTAATATGGTATGAATGGTCGGCGAGGTGACGCGAGGCCACGTCGAGGTCGGCATCAGTTTTTGTGAGTGATGCTACCTACATGGAGAGGTGGCTACTGTTACAATAAGTAAGCTATTTGGAAGGAGGTTAGGGAAGTTACATTTTAATTCTTTTCAAAAGTTACTTATAACCTATTTTATTTAAATTTGTTTCGTTTCATATTGATCAAAGTAAGTAGGTAGAGTTGGACCGAATGTTACTTTTATTTTCAGCCGAAATAATTATTTGGGCAAGTCTTTCATAAATTTCGTAAATACCTACTCTAATTTTAATATTTGAAATACATAAATGAATGATTAATGAAGGAAATATTTTAATTATAATAGATTATTTTATTTATTTATAAAGAGTTTACACTAGTTTTGTGCTTAAGATATTTACACACCTGTTAAGGTTGGTTTATAGAACTTTTATGATACATATATTAACTCGTGTATTACCCACATTCAAGTAAATAAATGGTCTTATTTGATGGCTAATTATAATGCTTGCAGATTGGCCTTCATTAAGAAGCTACTGAACTGACATATGGATCATATGACGAAGAGACCTCAATGGCCATTTCCTCATATGTTCCATATACTACCTACCTATAGGTCAGGCTATTGTGGATAAATAACAATAACCCCATACTTCCTGTGGGCTTAAACAGAACTACAATGAGCGCCTATTTCCCTACAATCAAGTAAAGCCTAGGCAGTGTTTCATATAGCTGATCGCCATTGTCTGATAGCTCGATAGCCCGGGCGGCGGGTCACGGGTTAATTGCCCGCTCGGCTATCGCTCTGATCTCGGGCTATGGGAACATGGGGTTATGAGCAATTGTTGAGCACAATGTGGATGGTGTGTGATTTTTATGGATGAATGGTGTTGGAGCGCAGTTAAAGAGACAAAGTTGTGTTTGTTGAACAAACCATGACGCGACGATGTAGGGCCCTCGCCTAAGAAAAGATCAACCCAGCATGTGGGCCATGTTGGTTGGTATCGTAAAAGCCGCCACGATACGCTGGCTAACAATATCAAACATTTTGCAGATATTGTTTAGCAGCAGCATGTTGCCGTAATCCATTCGCGACATTAACATATAATCCTTTTCCGCCTTAAGAGCGTTTATTCTGAAAGTGGGCAACGTCGCAAATAGATGTCAAATATTGCAATTATAACACTTAATTTGATGTTGTAACCGTTTAATTGCAAAAAAGGCATTTGGAAAGTTTTTTTACATCTAAAACTAAATATTCGGTATTACGATATTAATGATTGCATTTCATAATCAATATTAACTAGCTTAGTTCACTAGTTAGCCACATTTCATATTTTCATACAGTAATATTGCCAATTTAATCAAAACAGGTGAATATTTCACAGCTATTTGCGACGTTGCCAACTTTTAGAATAAGCGCTCTTAAACACCTACACTGACAAACTCAAACACCAGAAACCGCCGGAGATCATACGAATAAACTGTGCAAAGAAATAAAGATAAACAACAAGACAGATCCAATAATTTACAACCATGTGCAAATGTTATCTGCGCAACGCCTACATAAACCTTATCTGACACGCCTTTCTTTTTAATGCACACTGTGAGCAAGACTCCAGGATACCGAGGTGTCCATTACAGCAATAAAAACCCAACATACCACTAAATTATAAAGCTTTAACTATCAATTGTACTCAAGCTCGCATTACTTACATACATGCTAAAACAAAACACGTTGGACAAAAGTGAAAGTCGGACAATCGACTTCAGCATAAAAGTCGGGACAACCGACTTCAAAATAAAAGGCTTTGTTTTAAAGTTTGATGTAATTGGCGGTAGAATGTAGGCTTGGGTTGATCGCAGCGGGTTTCGAATTATTGGAGAAAACAAATGAATGATTCATTCAATGGCGGAGTTTCGTAAGTAATTGGGGGCTTGTGAATAGAGAGAATGGAGAGGAAGTGAAACCTAAACCTTGATTGGGGAGGGAAGTAGACGTGCGGATTGAGTGCATACTTTGAATGGTAGGCCGGATGACGCCTCAGTTAGCTCGTGCTCTTAGTAATTTGAATGTGTACAAATTTTGATGATTTATAAATACAGATTTTCACCTAATCGTAGTCCACGCTCAAACGTGCACTACGATTGACTGAGTCGACTGATTTTAATGTGGTATGTGATATCTATGTATAGGTGCCTACAGACTTGCTCTATTTTTGATCGAGCATTTCTGTAAGCACCTTATCACTTAAACACTTAATGGCTTCACCGTGTAGACCCATTCGAATATTCGCTGGCAGAAACTTGTAAAAAACTTGCTAGACTAGAAAAAACTGGAAAATGAGCTAAAACTGGAAACAAACGCTGATATCCATAGTTATAACCTTCGTCTAACAGGTCGGTGACCGCGGAGTTAACGCTCTCCCACCGATAACATAGCTGCATCTCTAAGTTATTTCATTATCATTCGATGCTCTCGATTTCTCATAACTTACCAGTCTATATGTATAATATATGCAAATATATGATAGTAGAGCCGTAGAGCAGCTCTCTCTTAACCAAACAGAGAGCGCACACGGCTTTAACGAACAAACTCTACACAATGGGTCTTTCAAATGATTGAGCTAATACAGCCTTTATTAAACGACTTTCGACCCTAATGAGCTACTTCAAGATTTAGTTTCCTTGGCGGTAAGTTTGTATGATCTTAAAACCTAAGTTTGACGTGAAATTAATTGTGGAAACATGGATAATTACAAAATGGAGTGGCAATGTCAAAATAGGTACAATTTGGAGAGATACTGCACCTGTATCATTACCACATACTTACTCATTCTTATGTGATGACTGCAATTAATCATTGACACTGATATCTACAAGATTTTTTACAAAGAAAAATCGAATGACATATGTTTGGCCCTTTCAAAGTAAATTGCTAAGATGTCATGTACAATTTTTTCGACTTTGTGGCGCGAAAAAAGTCGTTAAACAGAAATGTAAATCTTTAAAGCCATAAAAATATCGTTAACGCCCCTTAGAATTCGGCGAGGCTAAAGGTTGAAGCGCTTGACCCAACAAATATGCTGATTAACTATCCATTTGTTATTTATTCTGTGAGTGAAACCGAATACGTAAGCGCTGGCAGGCTGTGTTTGTAGAAACGTTTGACTAAACAATAGTCGTCTATTGTTGACTGCTATCCGACGTATCTGTAAATTAAGATGTGTAATAATGTGTATGTACCTTTCTTTGAAAATAATGTGTGTGTTTATAAAAGGTTAGGTCTTTTATTGAGTTGAGTAACGTTTTAGATAGGGGTATGAAAGAGTTTTATTCAAGGGAACTTGAAATAACATCTCTTTGTCATCTTTATTTTTTTTGTAGAATTATCAAATAACTTCTCCCGCTCTGGGGGGAGCGGGAGGGCGTGTCAGACTCTTACTGACTAAAACTTCAGCTGCCTTTTCGTTGCCAGGGACCACGGTATCCCTTTCGGACTTTCCCGCGACCCCGGGCTCTTTGTCACCTTGAGGAAACAAGTGTAGAAAATCTTATCTCATTTATTGAGTTAAATGTACGTACGTAGTACACTATAAGACAATAGTCGGATTACAGATGATGAAACAGAACTAATATAATATCTTTAGTTATTTGTAAGCGTTATAAAGGGCACGAAACCATCACTTTATTCACACACAGCATATATAACACTATAATTATTTATGTTTTGTACCGTTCTTAACATCCATCCACGTATAAATTGACCTCTGCTCATCTCCCTACATAAAGCAAGCGCGCACATTCTTCGTAACGTCCTCACAAGTCTCAGAGGACGCAGGTGCACACACCAGCCGGCTTGTGCCCTTTACATCCCCTCTGCATGTAACGTATACGTATGTTATGTAACGTACACATTCCGCTCACCGGCAGAAAAAGTACCAAAGTACCACCACGTACGAGCAATGGGCATAGTTTAGTGGCTGTGACATGGGAGCGAAAGTGGTATTTCATCGTTAAACTTGTTGTAACATTGGTGTTTTTTAATGGTGCTAGTAAATTAAGAATGATTAAGTAACTGTACCTGAAGTAAGGCTAAAGTACCTATAGTTTGCAAAATCATCAATAGTTCACACATGGTAAAAAAAAAACTAGCTATAAGCTGCAATCGCGAATTCAACGTTTTGACTATGGATTATAATATTTTATATTCAAATTGGATGAACAAAGGCGTCGGATAACATTTGATTAAACACATGATGTCAATTTTTTATTTATATTTAAGACATTATATTAATTGCTGGCATACTTTATTAGCATAATTCCAAATGAAGTCCAATACGAAACTGAAGAGGGCGCCTGCTGATTGAATCATAAAGACCCATTGAAATCACTATCTCTGGAGTGAGTCACAGAGATTACCAGAGCAAGTTCATGTCCAGAGCTGGACGGAATCGAGACACGTGGGCCAACGGTGTTATTCAGCTTTGAACGTGAATTGAGTCCGGGATTTCGTTATAGGCTTTTAAGATTAATGAAATCTTCTCCCAATGTATTTAGGGTCGGCGAAATGTTTTTAAGATTAATTTGTTTTAAGGGTAAGTGATAAAATTTCAACAGTTTCTCAGTCACTAACATTATACCTTTACTTATGCGACAGGGTAGGCAGAGGTGTCTATGCATTGCGCCCACATTTCGGTAGCATTATGTTGCAGTTCCATGTAATAGGGCGAGCCTTTCCATTCTGCGATATGTTATTCCACTACACCCATGTGTGATGTGAACCTTACTCTTCTGGACAATCAAACAAGGTTTTATCACGATAAGATACCACATCTTAGAACTCTCAAATACTTTCCCATGACAACGCCATTGACCACAGATTTCCAAACGAATGTCTCTACTATCAAAACAAGGTGTTGTGTAATATTGTCGTTTAAATACATAAACATATATTGATAATATCGTATGTATATGTGATATGTTATGTAAATGGAAGGCGTTCGTCGTGGGCGGTCTCTCGGTAAGCAGCCGCGTGATTGGCTATCCACGGGTAACTTAATGAACTTAAGACTTATTTAAGATTAGGAATGCTTCTGTGTAAATTACGGAAGTCTTGGGTGAAGTTAAGTTAGTAAACGTATTTGTAATGGGAAAGATATTTGTAGAGAATTAATAGAATGCTGATTAGAATTAGTGAAAGTTTTAAAGTTTGTTGTCTAATAATGGTGCTGGTTGAATAAATTGGTTTATATTTAGAAGTACCTTTTATCTTGAATTAGTATGAGATTACTTCATTGTCAATTTAGAGAATTAATAAGTTTTCGGGCGGACAGAAGCGCGGTTTAAATTGTATTTTCATTAGATACTTGAGCTCATATTCATTTAAAAAACCTTTAAGACAAGAAGACCTTGAAGAGGTTTCATCATAATAAGCGATCCTTAATTCCTCTCATGTCATTTATGAAACTATTTGAAAGGGACGACTAGAATCTATTCTACTTTATTTGTAAATTTTGACGTTCAAAAGTGCCTTTTCTGTGCCTAATTGAAATAAATTATTTGTCTTTCATTATCATAAAATTAAGTGGGCAAACAATACCTATCAGTTGGCAAAAAGTTCCAAATTTACTCTCTACTTAACACAACATAATTGTATGTTAGTCTGCACATCGTCTTGTATTATTTCAAGATCAGTTTCATCTGTGCACAATAATTCCCGGTATTAACGAGATAGATGTCATCAGATACATCGCAGCAATTGTTTAAACAAATAAAATAATAAAACCTAAGCGCAATCCCGCCTAGAAACATTACGATTTAATAATAGTATTTTAACTTTACGACTATAGTAACAAAGTTCAAATTACTATAATTTTCAATTTTAATATCAATTTCGCTGAACCTGACTTGGATATATTTGTAAACAAAGTTTAAAAGATTTTTAACTTTATTCTGTGAGAATTACAACTGATTTTAGTCTGAGTTGTAAATAAGGCTGTATTCGTATCGTTATCGCATTTATTGGCGACATTGACGTTTTCATGGCTTCATGAAACGCCGGAGGTATGCAAATAACCACTTTTAAGTTTTCTCGTGTTTAAAATAAGATGTTTAAGAGATTATTTAAGATTTGCTTAAAATATAGCACGAAAACATAATTTTGGGTGATTTCCTCTTAATTTATGGCTCAATAAACATTTTAAGAGCTTTAAATCCGGTCGATGATTCGGCTTTTAAAAACATTTAACATTTCAATAATCGTATCCTGATTTAGGAAATGGTTTTTGTAATAATCAACTTTATCCAATTTTGTTCTCACTTTGGATCCAAACTTCTTCAAAAATGGTAAGGCAGAGGGATTCAACAACTTCCGCATATCAACTTAAATACACATACCTACAACATTAACCCAAAAAATACATAGTATTTAATACAAACATACTTAAGATTATCGCGATAAATAACTTTCTATCGTAAAAATTCTCTGTGAAAATATAACACCTTTACAAAGCGAGCGCGTTGATGTCTTTTCTTAGATAACATCAAGATACGCAACTGTCTTTGCATATTCCAAATGGCGTATTTTCAAGTTCATATTTCATTTTATGTTTCGTTTCGTTCGACTTAACGATCTATTGTCGCTAACGATGTTATCGTACTTTTGATTAATGATCTATATTATTAATACAACACTGATGTGAGAGATTTTTTCGTTTCGACTATTTCGATTATGAAAGGCGTAGATACAAATATTTCCTAATGACTGTTTTTCTGTACGGAGTTTTTTGATTGTCTATATTTTTATTATTGTGTCTAGTTGTTGGAATTGCCGTTAAATTTTTCTGGTAGAGAGGAAGTTCCTCAGACTTTCAGGAAGTAGGTAATTAGTAATTATTATTAATAATTCCTTTACTATTCTTTTATACTATGGTGCAGTCGTGCGGATCTAGATTGTACGAAGTCCTATAGTAGTACAATGTAAACAATAAAACAATAACAAAAAACTTTACCTCGAGCAAATCCAATAATCATCACCGCGAAGCAACACGACAGACGAAACACAATCAAACACAAAACTGCACTGTTAATACACGAGTACACATCCAAACACCCTTGATACACAACCTGACAACATACACTACACTTTAGTATAGTACGAGTATCACCACTTTGTAGAAGAAAATGTATTATTTAAAAAAGAAAACAGAATCACTCGACGCGACTGTTCCGTCCGGAGGGTTCCGTGGACTGACGCGACGCGGCGCTGCGGACGCGACGCGCACGCACCTCCCGCACTATCGCTCTCTCTTTCCCTCCCAAACGTTCCCCCATAAGCGGCTGCAACAGACAGACAGGTATGATTAATGTATACAACTTTGATGACGAGCGAAAGCTTTTGGTAAAAAAGTTGATTTGTAATTTTATGAAGGTTCGCAATGGAGACAATCGGGTCTTGTAACTTGTTGCTAGTTCCAGTCGTGTGTGTGTCGTATGAGAGACAGAAGCACTTGTTTTTTGGTCAAGAAACTATAATTACATGTGCTAATCGATTTTTATTGCAAGTAGAGGCACAAATAGCATGGTTCTTATTATATAGATTTATTGTTCTCAGCAACCATCAAGCTTTGCTACATTTTTCCAATATCGTATAAAATATAATAAATGAGAAAACTTTCTGAAAAGCTCATGCCACAGCCACAGCTTGGGCTTTATATGATTTCCAACTGCATCTTGATCCATGTGGCTAAACTTATATTAACACAATCATAAAATTAAACCTGAAGAAACACCAAACCCCAATGACAAAAAACTATAGCTAATTACACCCCGTCACCAGCAACAACCATCCTAAGATTAATAGACCATTTGAAAGGCAAGTTGTTAGCAAGAACGGTAATAGCCGCCATCACCTACCAGGCTACCATTACATCGACGGCGGTAAAAAGCGACCGCAGACTGTTATGATAATGGCCGACTCTGTCACTGCTAAATCATTCAATGTTAAGCAGCTGTGACGGTGTGCAGTGTTCGATAGTTTTTTGACTCCTTTTTGAATAAATTCTTTGGACATCGGTGTGCAGGTAATTTGCGAATAGGTTTCGATCTACTTAGAACTAATGCGTATAAAAGTTTAATATTATAACTAGCAGTCCAAGCTGACTATTATCCCATTACAGTTTCCCCCGAAGTACCCTGTTTTCCCCGTAGGGTTAGGCAGGGGTGTTCCTATAGTACACCCAAATTTCGCCAGTTCCATGTAATAGGAGGTGGCATATTGCCAAAAACCAGGCACAAATCCAGACTCCGGGCTGTTACTGAGAAATTCTTGATGGAAGAAGCCCCAAAAAACCAATTTGTTATAAATTCACATGAGATAAAAATAAACAATAAGATTACTGTATGTCCATCTCCTAGCTGCCATCAGTCAAAGTCTGTTTGGTATTGTAGCTGTGAAGACGTAGACAAGTCTAACAGAAGGGCTACTAATTTTATTTTGGTGTGGTCAAGCTCTCTGTTTGCCTTCCACAGGGGACTTTTCTACTGAGCAGCTAGGGACCATTTCGATTACCCAAATTGTTCGATAGGGTGTCACCAAAGGGCATTTAAAAAACCGTTACATAATTGCCGTATCGTGTATGTATTGTAATTTTGTAAAAGGTACCTTTTACATCAATAAGTTGATATGCTCAAGTGCCATATCAGGTCAATATCGAAGGTGGTTGTTCTGATATTTTATTGCCGCGCACAGAATTGAGTATCGATATTGCACATGTTGTGAATCGTAATAAGGTATCTTACTTATCCGCTTCGGCGTATCGTAGTAACTTATCGAATAATCCCTGTTGTTACACACTGCAGGATTCTGAATTAAACCTTTAATTTATTTGACCACTATCGGTAAAAACCTTGTATCTAATCAATGAAAGTCCCAATACATTAATTACCGCTAAGAAATAAATCTAATTGGAGTAGAAATAAGACATTTTATTGACATTCTAAATGATAGTTTAGTGTTTATGGTCCCAAGCCAAGAAACATATAAATAAGTTTCATGAGACAAGCAATGAGAGAAGATAAATAAAATGAAAAATCTGTAATCCCGACCACATTTCGCCAGTTATGGTTAAGTCCTATGTAATAGGGGGCGAGCCGATTGCCATTATAGAAGCATAAGGAACAGGGTTTTAAGTTTACTCAACCACTACTTGTATAGAAAAGGGAGGATCCTCCGACCGGTGTCGTATCTGGTGGGCAACTGCCCGACAATTGATTTCGGGAAGTTATATATATGTTGATCGCGCAGTAAACTTTGCTTGCGCGATGCAGGATTTGTGTGACGACGGGTCTTTGATGCATAGTTCGCATGTGGCGGTGCAGATGCCGATACACCATCAACCGGACACAAATCCAGACTCCGGGCTGCTACTGAGAAATTCCTGTTAGAAAAACCCAATAACACTTTGCCCGACCTGGGAATCGAACCCATGCAGGACTCCATGCTCAGCAGTGTGGGACGTGATTATAATTGCCAACTACAGCCCGATTCAAATATAATGGCGGCTCGGAACATGAGGCGAGTCGCTGCGCAGTAACGAATTGATGTGTCAGCGGGGGTGAGGGGAGCGGTACTGCGCAGCGAGTGGCTAACTTCCTAGCCGCCATTAAGTATGAATCGAACTATAAATACTTAACTAAAGTGAAAAACTGTTTCCAATAAATGTTACTGTCATTGTTAACTTATCGCAGGACTTATCTTTATGTAATTTATGTGAAAATAAACGTATCTTGCAACAAGTAGCACTTTCGTCGACTCTATCGGTGTTCAGTAAAAAGCCCCGCGATAGAGTCGCACGTGCGCGTGCGCTTCGTAAATAATATCAGATAACGACGCTACATAACACTGCAGGCTCTTACTAAGTGTTGAATGCATACTAATTTAATTCTTCCCAAACAAGGATTGTACAGTTTTAAGATGATAAAAGCATACAAAAAATGTTGTCTTGGTTGGTAAGGTAAATATTTCTCATGATGACTCTTACTTTTTTGCCATTGTCATAACAGGCATATTTCTTTATTACTCCATTTAGATAATTGCCTGGAAATATCTTGTCGATATCAATCTGTCTGTGAAGTGTAACAGAAAAAGTGATAGCCTTCTGAGGTTCTATGTACTGACATTTTCTATTCCACTATTCAGACTAAAAACTGTAAGAAAACTAAACTATTATTAACCTTAGTATGAACTGCCTAAATCTTTCCAAAACAGCTAGTTTATAGAACGAAAAACTGTGCTAATTATCATGAACCTCTACAACTATTCCAACACAAAAACCTAAGCTATTTTCGCTCCGCTTTACATTTTGTGTAAGGTCTTCGACCACATGCCCACACCCGTTCACCGACTCTAACCATAAACTCGGTGGGAAACGCAGACATTATAACATGATGCGGGCAAAACCGCAGGGCAAGCTATGTTGTACTTGTTTCTACGGTCTATTTCAATTCAATTTTATAAGAATGTAAACAAATGCATAAGAAACGCGTACGGTAATTAACGCGACCGCGGTCATCTTGGATGGATTTACAATATGAGCTATAAATTGTATCCTTAAATTCAATTTTTTTGTAACCTTTTTATAGATGTTTTTTTATTTTAAAAGTGAGGTTATTAAACCAACTTTTCAAATGTATTTTTTTTAGTTTAGTAGTCTCTTTTATCAATGAAATACTGTTGGAAAAAGTGGTGAGATTCAATTTGAAACCTTCAGATACAAGACGAATGATTTCCCTTTAGTGAGTGATTAAAAAAACTACTTTATTACAATGCTTCGGAATATACAGTATTTTTATCATAACATATTGTGAGCCAAACCGCAGGCTAAGCTACGTAGTTCCTAGTAAACGTATTAAAAGCTCTCTGTATGCGCAGGAGTCGAGCGGTGTGCTTTCAAGTCCTCTAAGGAAATGTTTGAACGTTATTGTTTGAAGTTTTGAACAATAGTTTGTTAGTTTTAATAGTTCTAGGTATTTGAGATTTAGGAGAGAAGGCTTTGATGTTTAAATTGCCTTGTCACTTGTAAGGGTGTTCAAGACAGTTGAATCGTGTCTCTGGATCTCGTCGAGCTTCATTACCTTGGCACTTTTCTGATTGTCGCCACTATTGATTCTAACCCAGAATCATGATATAGCAAAAATGACTGTTGGGTGGGGCAGTTAGAATTTTAGTTTTCAGAACTTGTATTAAGAAGGCGTCCAGTTTATAGGCGATGCACTAAAGAGGAGGAGGCAAAAAGACTTGAAGATTGTCACACGTTCCATTCTGCGGTTAATCCCTCAGCAGTTTTTGTTCCTTTAGTATCTCAGAGATACCATAGGAAGATTTTTTTCTCCATTAAAGAAGAACTAAAATAAAAGTCTGATCACTGATCACGCAGTACTAACTGATAGCCAATTAGTTCTAAACCACAATCTCCAAACATTTCAACTTAAAACTTAGTAGAACTCAATTAACTATCATTCCTGTGTGTTCACTAGGCACCAGCAGGTATTCGAGGCATGTGGTTTAAGGCTAATAGTCACACACCCGGGGGTCGCGCCAGTCGCGGCTATTCCACGAACACATGACAGGTGTCATTACGATCGAGTTAGCATCGCAAAAGCGATGCTTTCCAAAGCCTTTTACAGAAATATGTTGCCAGCTATCTTGTTTATGTTCTGTCCTAACTCCTAATGCAGTTTCCATGGGGTTTTGAGAGGACTGTGGTGTGGTAACGTACGGGTTATTTTAAAGGAAATTTGCTGATAATTCTCAATCACAGTACAGTAGAGTCACATGTCGTTGGGTGATCAGATTTGCCAAGCCGAATATGCTATATTCAAGCATATCCAGCTTAGAGACCACTAATCCATCCGCCTAAAGTTATGAACGAATAATAATTTCCTCTTTGAAAAATCATTGTAGTTGTCGGCGGATATAGCACCTAGTCAATAAAGTTTAACAAGAAGTTAGGGTCTCGTAAAACAACAAAAAAACCTCCATCTTATTCAATCCCGATCGCAAAGTTAACCTAAACAAACACCCTGATACTTAATATTTCGATCACGCATGATCGATACATGCTCATAATATATTTTTTGTCACGTCCGTGTCGCCTTCATCCACGCTACTTGATCACGTAAACCGACACACGTGACGATGTCGGGGATACACTAGCGGGTAAAGGACTTATATCCTGCACTTGATTATGTAATCTGATCTTATTCGGGTTCCCGCATATTAGAAACAGCTATCTTAAGGAATCAACTCTTATCCGATTATCGAAGTTTGCGCCTAAATGCCTCACAAGTCATACTATCTAACTGCTTTATTTAAGTCGGAGTCTATCATTACTATAATATAGTAATTCGGGGATGCTATATTACAATTCCTGCCAATTTGGTGTAATTAACAGACAAAGATTAAGTATTCTTTTACTGTGCTTAATGTATTACAGGGACCACCTTTTCCATAAAGATCTTACAAAAGACCACTTTTGGGACCCAAACGAAACACGATTTAGAAAGGGTCAGCTTATCTCTCAAAAGCTGTGTAATTTCTCATCAGAATCACCATAACTTAAACAAATCGCTTAATTATCAAATTAGCATCCAATTATCAACGTGCTTAAAAACTTCCAAATCAATTTCCTCAACATTCTCTGAATAACATCGTAATCCAATAACATATGAAAAAGATCGCACGCCTGGGATGAAGCCGTGGTCTCCCGCTGCGCTCTGATCGTGGCTCATAAGCCTACTAATTATCTAATTAATAAGAACCTTTAATTCAGACATAATCCGCGTTAGCTCAATTTGTGGTGTTGCCTGCGGTGGCTTTAAAGTAAGGCTGGGTTCAGGTGGAGCGATTTAATAGGATCAAAATATTATGAATGAAATTGTACCTTGTGTCATTTGAGACGAATTAACGCTTTTCATTGAGGGAATGGCTGTTAAGTTTGACATTTTAATCAAACTAAGATCTAAGATCACTTATAACCATTTATCAGAAGGCCAATTCTCGTATTTAAAAAACATTCACATTTAAGTCGCAATCTGTCAAACTTGAAAAAAATGTTGGTAAATTGATTGTACTTTTGACAGATTGCGAATGAGATTTGAATGAGAACGTTCTGAAAAGTTACGGGAATTTCCCCTCTGGCTATCACTTACGTCAGCAAAAGTAATAATTATGTCTTAATATTGTCAATTTATGTGTTGTTCCACTTTTGGCATAATATGCTATTGTTTTCCACAGGTACTCACTCCCACGCATTTTCGCAAGTCCTAATGTCGACTAAGAGAAAGGGCTTATTTTATTAATAACTGTAATGGGTGGGTCCGAGATAATGATAGGCTGACTTAAACGCTTGTACGAAGAAATCAGTAGGTACTAGGAGTCACGGCAAAATTCGGTGTTAAGCAATACGAAAGTCTTAAGTTCTCATTCATATTTACAAGCAATATGGAAAAATGGAATTGGATAGTTAGCTTTCCTCTTTCCGATGCTCCTGTGTGGTTGATTTGAACCCCACAAGTTGGTACATCTGAACAAAGCTTTACGTCTGCTGTGATTTCTTAAAAAGCATTATTACTAAGCGGAATTTCATGCTGTTTGTAATATAAAAACATTTCAATTGCTTTTAGAAGTATGCTCTTAAATTAACAATACTATTTATGCTATGGTACGGTGGTATGTCGGTTTTAATGCATAATGAATTGACTGATATGACAGTCGTACTCATGACTTTTGGTTAAAATTGTCAGTTTAGCTAACTTAATCATTTTAACCATTATCCAGTGTTGATATGAATGATATGAAATATTTAATTTCTTTATGGACATTTTCATTGGCTATATCGTCTTTTGCGGAATAGGTATTATAGGCAGTGCCTTTCAAAATATCAATCAACTTTGGTGAAGATATTGTTGGTTGTAGCTTGTAAATTAAAGGTAGGAACATTTCCTACGCCTACATGCTTCAGCTAACAATTTACAACCCTATACAAACAATATCACGCACAAACGAGCCGAGCCGATTACAGGCAGATCAGAGAATATCTACCGATCTGTTATTACTTAACAATTACAACTTCGAGCCAGCACATACATTACACTGTGGTGCATGCAAATTGCAGGGGAACTGATTAAGGGCTAGCTTGACACGCCCTCTACATATATTGGTCTGCTAACACGGGCCTGGCGTGTACAGGCAAGGATTATCCATGAAGCGATACTTAAATATACGTCCGAGACACCCTGGGCAGTAAGTCCTCCTATCACCTTGCTGGCTGGTCAATATTTCTGCCACTTTATGTACTGTTCTCATATTATAATAAGTGCCGATACGAGAGTAGATGATCAGGCGATTAGAGTAAAAAAAGGCATTGAACGGAGCAATAGACTGAATGCACTTTGAATAAGGACATGATTAAAAGACTCGAGAGTCCAAGGCTTAAATGATCAAATATGAAAAAAGAAATTCTAATATCCGAAAATTTTGCATGCAGTAGAGTAGAATGTATTGGGAATCTCTGAAAAAAAAAACAATCTTATTTAATACTTCAAGCACAGAAATGTACAGAGGCGGACTTATCTGTGTAGGTACATACACTATAGCGAATAAATTATTCATATTCTTTTCTATTCTAATGAAACAGATCAGTAGAAATAGAGGTATCGCTTTTACGGATTGAAAGAAATTCTCTCTAGAAGCCATACGCCTGCTTTGACCCTCTTCCCGACGACGGCGGCGGTGGGCAACTCCTTTTTTACTCAAATATTTACCTAACTTATACGCCTGTCATCACAATTCCCTAAGACCTTAATCTCTGCTTACCTATTATATGTAGCTATGCTTGTAATTAATTTGACAGCTACTGTCAACAGTGGCACGGGAAGCCCTCGGAATGAAAGGTAACCCGAGAGGTGTCTGAAGTGACGCGCCGCCCACCCGGGTGGCCAGATTGTTTCCTGATAATGAAGTAAACGGGTGGTTTATGAACTGTTTACGGTGATTAGGTGTTTAAGATTTTTGGGTGTCCTATACAAAAGATCCGAAGATCTATACGGGAGCTATTACTGTTCTCAGCATAGCAACTGTATTAGAAACTTGTAGTCCCTCAAAAAATCAGATAAGTAGTAGTTACAATTTTCTACCCTATTTTAAAGGAGATGTTTTTTAATCTGACTATCGATACTCAACGAGTCAAGACGCGATATATTCTTATATTATAATGTTTTTTTTTAATAAGCTGAGTAATAACAAACTTATAGACCTTTCATATTTTTCGGAGACGCAACCCTCAGTGTACAAGGCCGGCTTACTCTTGACCGCTTTGTTAAGATCATGTGACGGTTGTCTCTGTAAGTGATGTAACTTTCTAAAGGAAAGTGTTTTAAGGTTTTCTTTAACATTTCTATTTATGGTTCTGTGTTGTCTATGATCAAATCTTCATGGTATGTTTTAGTTCATTAATATCTTTTAATTGATCGTTGATTAGCCTTTGATGTTTGTAAAGCCGCTCCGGCTTAAGTTTGAACCTGTGGGTGTAAATAACTAGGAAGATTTACTTGCAAGACCGATGCTAAGTTTACGGGAGGAAGTTGCAGCTAAGGTTTGCTTAATACTTGCTCGGATCGGAATGATTCGGCACAGCCGTGTGGCAAAATAGAATAGGTATATGTTCGGCAAAAACACGAATATTTATGTTCTGGAAAAAACCGCTCGAGTTTGTTCAAATTGTGCCGATCCGAACCGATCATGATTCCGTAAGGGTAGATGCCTAACGAAGTTTGCTCATCAGCACGACGTGCATGAAAGCCGAATGTGTAGTGATTGCTTCGGGTCTGCTTTGTTGTTCAATTAATAATGCCGAATGGAATGTGCCACACCGGACAAGTGTGAGGCACCTCTAACTACACTTATCTTGCTCCGATAAGAATCATTACATTTCCATAGGTCGGTAAGACGATCGTATCCGATGGCAACGTATTATTAAACAATGACCTTACAATTTGCAAAGGTCAAGGCATACAACCATAAACAACGAAATTGTATTTTTCGACGCATTCAATAAATTAATAAAGCATGTGCGATATTTAGCATATGTTTTTCAATTTAAACTTTTATTTTTATAGATACTTTTCAGAACATTTAAGTGGTATGTATTTTATTTAACTCGACATAAAATCTTTGATAACCATGTGAGAAATAAAATGTATTGCTATTTGACGCCCACCATCTTCAGAGATTGTCTATGGAAAAATATTTTATTTATGAATGAGAAAGTATCATTATGGTAATGTTATATTGTGTTTAGCATAAGAATAGCCTTCGATTATGGATAGAAATATGGTTTTTATGGGTACGTGGAAATATTGCAAGCTAATTTGTTTTTGTATGTGCTGAATTAGGATTAGAATCTCTATCAATTTTTTCCATAAAAATAATGCCTACTATAGTTACCTTTCATTTCCAAAACCAAATGATAGACCACAATTTTATTTATCATCAAACAGGCAACCTACGTTGCTTTTGACATTGTTATTTATCCACGTATAAATCAAAATGACGAATTGCTGTTTTATTCGAACTTTAAATCTTGTTTTGTGGCTTTTGTGGGAGATCACCACAATTAATCCAACGCAGATAGACTGTTAAACGTTGGAGTTTGTAGAAATCTAACACTGGCAATGCAGAAGTTTTGTCAAAACTTAATACTCTTTCTGACACAAGAAGAAAGAAAGAAAAACAAATATTACAAATACCCATGTCACCCTAATCCCTGTCGTTAATACAGACATGTCAACACAAGACTTTTTATCTCAAGTTTTGCATATGAAAGTGCTAATCTGCAAGATGTATGGAGTGAGAGGTTTCCCACCTGCGCTGGCGCCGCGCGGTGGTCTTACTGATAGCCGCCGTACTTAAAAGACTTACAATAAATTGCGACACGATATTATCTTTGGTTTTGGTTTGTTTTATTCATGAGACGTTTAAGTTTAGGGATATTTCGGTTTTTTAATAGGGTAATTTTTGTTACAATATTAATTTTTGGAGCAGCTGATTAACTTGACTGTTGCGGAAATGCGCCTAGGTATGTTTTTGATTCATAAGTAGAAGTGAATAAACAAAATAATTGCTGTAACAAAATAACTGCTTAAACTCAAACTCAAAGCATTTATTTCAATTAAACCATTTACAGGCACTTTTGAATTGTCAAATAGTCGGTCAGTTAGTCAGAAAGTTGAAGCTAGTTGCTACATACTTACAAGTACGTCATGTGACACTGCACGTTGGCAGCCGGTATTGCTGATGGTATCTATAGTTAGCTACTTCGCCTTTTAATATTCACCTAGAACTTCTAGGTGAACCTCATGCGAGATGATTTCTACGAATTTTATGTATGCAGATAATTATGTACTTGATATATTGCAAAGCGGTATAAAAGGTTTTACGTATTGCGAAATCCGTGTATTAAGTTTTATTGCCAAAGCCAAAATAGAAGTGAATTATTTAATATTGCAATACCTCAGCCACCATTAAAATAAATAACCGTTCCGTCTATAAATTACGATGCTCCATGGTCTGCAGTTTAAAGAAATAATAATAAAATTGACGTTTATGCCAAATAAAATATTATATTGGTATTTTAGAACTGGTTTTTAGATTGTTAAATATATCTACTTGTGTCTGAGAATGCTTGGTCTTAAAGTCTTAATTTGGATATCTTTGTAATTTTGAACTTAGTTAAATAAATATGCATTCAACTGTGGTTGTTGTCAGCTCTAATGACCCGACGTACTGAACATTTAAAATTCTAAACAATATACGAAGTAGACAAAAACGAGGCATCCTCCGGATGACAATTGACTTGTCGCGAACACAAAAACGGCGTGTTGCCACGACGCGCGCCGGAGGATGTTCGGGTTCGGGTTCGGGTTCGCGACAAGTCAATCCTCATCCTGAGGTTGCCTCGTTGAGAGGTGAAACACGTGTCGATTTGTTACTTTTTAGGAATAGTCAAGCGGAATAGGTTAGTAAATATATCTACGTCTATAATAACCTTTTTTTCACGGTTACTTTACCTACTTCTCTTTTAGAATTTTTGATTATCTTTATCACATACTTAGAGGAATACACACATTTACATTAAAAACGAGATTCATGTTTCCAGATAAGGCAGAAAAATTGTTTCGTGTCTAGACATTTTGGGCAAGCTGTAAATAGATGACCAAACAGGTTTATAGTTATAAGTTTTATGTTTTATGGATTTCACCAACACGATGTGATAAATCTCTCGTTCGCATAACTTTATGTTTCGGTCACGCTTTCAAATAGTTGTCGTTATTAAATGTTTGTACAACTGTCGTAATAAACGTGTGAATTTTTGTCTGTCTGTCCAACTGTAAAATCAATTATCATTGTTACTAAAAGTGGCGCCAAAACTTTCCATAGTTATTCGCTAAATGTTATGGGAAAATGGAAAATTTATTAATTTGTTTGAAAGTAGGTAACTTCATTTACATACGAACTGATTATTGTCGTCTTTGTATTACAGTCTTATAAGACTATTATAAGTAGATACGATTATACGGCGACTTGCTGTTGCTATATGTTTGATAAAAGCAGCTGATAAATTCACCTTTTTCCTTTCGCTTGCAAATAAACACAGAATAGCCATCCACATTGGTATTTCACGTTAAATAAACTGCGATGTACTTTACTGAAGCATTCCCATTTCCCATAGCATACGAACACAAAGCATGCGCATTTATCACGAAGCAAATAAAACAAAACATGCCCCGCCATGCAAAACTATAGAGTTGTCAGCCGGACCGTACCGACGCCGAATTTGAATAACAACACACCAACATATCTTCAACACCACCCCATTTGATAAAGTGCCTTATTGTTGGACTCATAAGGTCCTTGATGAACGCATTATTATCGATGTGCTCATACAATGGCATGTTCATGGACTTATAACAAGGATTTTTCGGTGTATTCAGATTTGTACTTTAAGATCTGGCAGATAAAGTTAAATCTTATGTGAGAGTGTTAGCATGTGCATAAAGTTATGCATAAAATGTACTTTTATACTATCGTAGGTACACATGGGTTATAAGAATTTAGACATTTCAAGCTGAGGGTCATATATAACCGGGACGTTGTCTATCCTGCATGGATGGAGCCCACCCATCTTCGTCATCCAAAGAAAGTCAGTGAAGTTTATTCCGAAATAAAGTTTATTTCCTCTCACGGGAATGTGGAAATAATAATAATAATATATTTATTTATTCAGACAAGCAATGATCCATTACATTTACATTTATATTGTTAGTATGAACTTAAAAACTATGTTAGTACCTAATAACTAAGAGAGACTTAGTCCTCTGGGTGAGGCTCCACACCAGTGGGCTGTCCAACTTAAATAACACTATGAGAAAACCAATGAATAACGACGCCATACTTGTCAGTACCTGCCGCCTCGCCGTCGCAATTTGTCTGTGAGTTACTAACCATTTGCTTAGTTTATGATGACCACGTCATCTTCAATCATTGCATTTTCTGACTTACGGAAATTCTACGAGTTGGGAAGATTTTCGTCGTTCTTTCTAGCTTGTAAAGTTGTAGTAAGAAGCCATTAGTTTTCATTTACCATCATTTCGAGAAATTTTCAATGATCACCGATAGATAGGTAACCAGTCAAACCTGTGCTACGGAGTTCACATCACAGTTTCGAACTCACGACCTCTCACTAGGCTGTTCGCCTTAAACGTTGGACTACTCGCCGCTTTGTATGCAATCTCTGTCGTCTTAAATCTCGTCTAAACACTAACATCATGGCATAATTACCGGATACGTCAACAGAGTCAATGTAAGAGTCGTTAGACAGCGCGCGCGCAACTCTGACATCGGATCACGTTCAATTAGTTCCGAATTTAACGGATATCGCGCTCACTGGGGAACATACGTCAAAATATTAAGACGAGTAAGATTGCTCTCAAAATATAGTTTGTTAAATAAAGTATGTAGTCATACTCATTTATCGGTAAGGGATTCTACAGACTGCCTCGTTGCTCTAGTGGTCGTAAGCGCTACTGCTGAGCATGAGGTCCTGGTTTCGATTCCCGAAGTGTTATTGGGTTTTTCCATCTGGAATTTCTCAGTGGCAGCCCGGAGTCTGGATTTGTGTCCGATTGATGGCAATAGGCTCGCCCCCTGTTATATGGGACTTAAATATAACTGGCGAAATGTGGGTGTACTCAAAATTCAAAATTCAAAAGTCATTTATTCAAACTAGGCTGATAATCAGCACTTTTCGAACGTCAAAATTACATAAGACAGTCCCCCAAAACGCCCACCCTTCACCACTTCCTAGTGCGTTAGCTGGGAAGAAGAAGTGGCGCAACAAACTCCCCAGCAGCACAGCTGTCTGTTCAGTTAGATAGAAAAAAAAATGACTCTATATAATAGTATTCAACATAATTTAACCTAATTTAAATTATTATCCATATGTTAGCTAGCACACGCCAATATACCAAACAAAATCATCGAGAACTATACTCGGGCAGAAATAAAAACTAAACGTAAACAAAACTTAACGTCTTAATAAAAGCCTCCAGGCATAAAGGGCGTGCCCGCTTACATAAAGCTGTAACTGGAAGTTATAAATGATAAACTAGGACCATCGAGGTAAAATAAAAAAATAGTTAATTAAAATAACAATAAATAATATGATCTATTGTCGAGGTCACTAGTTACATATTGCAATACAACTCATTAAAAAAAAACATTGTAATGAGTAGATTATGTCAACAATAAATTAAAATAAACAATTATATGAACTCATATAACCTGTCAGTAGGTAAGCTAATTCTGGTGAAAGAACATAAACATTGTCTTGAGTTAATCACAGCGACCAACTATTCTTATCATTTAAGTAGTCGTTGATAGAATAGTATGCCTTTGAACAAAGGTTGGATTTTACTTTCGTTTTAAACGCATTAAAAGGCAAATCTAGCAAAGAAGAGGGTAACTTGTTATAAAAGGTTATACCAAGCCCAACAAATGAGTTATGAACCTTATGAAGCCGGTGAAAATGAACTCTTAGTTTTTCCTTATTTCTAGTGTTAACATTGTGAAAATCACTGTTTTTAGTGTATAAATGTATATTTTGCCTAATATATAAGATGTTGGCGAAAATGAATTGAGATGCCACTGTGAGGATACCAATATCTTTGAAAAAATCTCTCAGAGAAACTCTAGGGCCTAGCTGGTAATACTATGGGTACACCTCTGCTTACCCTTCGGGGATTACGGGCGTGATGTTATGTATGTTATGTTATATTCTTACAGATCATCACAATAGACATCAGTACATCTAAATGTAGTCATGGTAGTGTGGTATCTAAACACCACAAGTAAAAAAAAAACAATGTGTTGTTGTTTGATTTTGTACGTGGTATTTTTAATAACAACTTTAGTGCTCTCATTCATTTGGCTTTTGGTCCAACTTTAGTTTTGGCTGCCTTATGATATTTTTTTTAGAATGGAGGAGGATCGAGGAGGATGGATAGTAGATCTCAGATAAGCAGCCGCTCTATGTAAAATACAAGTATTTAGCTGCGTCCAGTTTAACTGGAAGCCGACGCCGACATATTTAAGAAAAGGCAGTTGATGAGCTTAGTATTCGAATGCTAAGAGAGGTAGCGTATTGGCAATCGTAGTCCCCCCTCTGCTAGGTGGTGGACCTTAAAAAGTTGACTGGGGCAGACTGGATGCGGAAGGCGAATGATCGGGTGTTATAGCGCAGCTTGGGAGAGGCCCATGTCCAGCACCTGCGCTAGGCTGAATCCCAGGTCCTAGTCAACAAGAGTAGATTCCTACTTTTGTTTTTTTTTGCTTTTGAGCTTTTCATGTTTTGACTTGTATCATCGTCTGATAACAGTCTAAGGGGTAGGTCGGTAGTTAAATAATTCATAGTGGCTCTAAAACATTAATCGTCAATACATTTAGTGTACGATATTACAGTTTACGACCAACACATATTCATAAGCCCCTACACCTCACGAGTCAACATCGTCGCCCGTATGTTTCCAAACCCCACAGGTTACCTTTCGAATTCGGCTCAATAACGGGTCTGTGCGCGCGCGCCGTTTTTGTTTGCCATCGAACAAGTGCATGTTTTTGAACATAACTGTCATGGCGTGAGGCGAGAAAATGACTGTCAACTTGTGGTATGGTCTCGTTATTGATTTAGAGTAAAACAAAGAATTGATTAAAATGTATGTAAATATTTAAATGGGATATAACGGTAATAAGAATTTCTTATGTTTACGCATTTAATGATGCATGACAAAACGGGTTTATTTGCTTACCTTAATAGATCGATATTTCTGGAGCAATGATATGGCATTCTGCTACGCATTGCTAAGATATTTACTAGTCACCTTAAGGCGAAAGCGCCAGGGTCCAAGGTAGCCTGAGAAATACTAATTTTCTTAAGTTTTTTGGAATTTTCAAGTTGTATGTTGATCTAAATATGATTCGCGGCCGTATCAAATATTTATTTATGGAATTATAATCATAAAAATCATCAAATACTCCCCTAAAGAGAGGCTTGGTGTTCTACTAAAAGAGGAGCATAAGATTTTCAACGAATATACTAATTCCTCGATTTACCTGTTTGTCAACGTTATTATCACAGAGTTCATTCTACATATACTGCTAATTTCCTACAGACAGAACACAACAAGTCCAAAACACATGAACATAAACCCATAAAACTTAATGCTTTATAATTGTTTCATTTCTACAATCCAAGCCCAGTAGTGGAGTTAGGGTCAGAGCTCATAAACGTTAAAGTAGAAGGCTATCACTGCCAAACATCGCTATAAAAGCGTGCGGCTACTGCGGCTTGCAGCTGTGGTTATCTAAAAACTTTTATAGTTGGAGAATGGAGCTAACTACTAAGTTTACTAAACAAAATTAAATAATCTTGACCAAATTGGAAAGTTCACCGATATGAAATTGTTATGATACGGTCCTGATCCTCGCGTCCTGTCTTTCCTAGAGGAAAACTAGGTTTTAAGAGGTATGCGCCTAAATGGTTTCCCAGTGTGGTCTTTGCTTTGAACTCACCAACAGCTAGTTTCAAATAGTGAATATTTGCCTACAACCTACCAAATATAAACTAAGTACGTACTGTAACAACTAAGTTATAAAACCTGCGCCGGCGCAGTGGTAGATGTGTCGATATCGATAGCGTGCGCACTTGCGCAGTCGATATCGGAAACTTCCTTCGAAATCGAATTACAGTAGGACTACTCCAATAAAAAGGGAACTAAATATAAGTAATTCTTCTTATGCGGTGATGCAGCTCCGAGATCATCAGTGGAACCCAGCGTCCGTTACCCTTCCGTTGCAACACCAAAGTGCAGGTTCAAAAATTCGTCTGACCCATAACTACTACATGCTACCGTCATTCTAGGGATGCTTCGTTTGTTGGGTCAGTGAAACGAAATGTATCACTTTTACACGTCATATTAAAAATAGGCTAGATGAGTTCGGCGTTTCCTATCTGACAACTCAGAGGTCGGTCTGAGGAGACAGGCCGAAACAAACTCAGAGGTTGCAGTCTCTTTTAAAGTACAGACATAATCTTGGTCAGGCCATATGAGGACCATATAGATTTGTGTCTGAAATGGTCTTTTGAGGAAAGAATCACACAAATTTGAGTGGACCTGTCCAGGCAGTGCAAGCATTTGTCAGTATCGTGGAGCTAACTCGACGAACAATACCAAAGAAAGGACATTTGGGTAGGCCGCATAAACTACTCAAACTGCCAGCCCGTCATTAAAACTAACTGAGAAAGAAAAAATTAATTAAAGAAGAAAAAATATATATCCACATAGTCCTCACATTCACAATAATTAAAATAATATAATACTTTACAAAGTAATCATGTCATTTCGTATATAATTTTCAACAACGTCAATGTGTTTAAAAAACTGGTATGTTTTGATGATCTTACCTAATAATTAAAATGTCAAGTTTTATGTTTTTATGACAAGGCTTAGCAGAGCGAGTAGCTCAATCCCAAACTTTTTTATCTTCAAAATTATAAGAAATTTTATAGTACCCTTTTTTACTAAGTTTGGTTAAATACAGCTTTTAAATCGTGTAATGGGTAAGTTTCGAATGTCAATGGGAAGTTTGTTGTAAGTCAGAGTGAACATCTGAGGTCGCTGTACCAAGTTCTATGTTAGTGTGAATGAAACTCTAAACCTTCTCTATTTTCTCATTTGCTGGTAAAACGGTAAGATATATCGACAGACCGCGCACGTCGATCGTGTAACAGATATATGTCGAGCTCTTATCTCGCCAACTGCTTCACTGAACTGTTACTGCATCGAGTATTTATAGGATAGTAACCATTCCCAGTTGGAATGGAAATTAAACAACGGAAGCGTATAAAACTTGTGTTACTTAGGAAGTATAGGATTAAAGGATAAATAAATGCCTGGGTTATCGTCTTTTGCCGAGTGATCGTGAGTTCCTGGTTTCGATCCCATCATAGTAAATAAAGTGAGTAATTCTGAGACTGGCATGATCGCCAAATTCCGTGTATCACACACTTGGGGTAATCTCATGAAGATTATATCTCAACATTGTATTAAAAATCTTAAATTCATTCATTCACTCACTGACCGGTGGGGTCTAGTAGCATAAAGGCTCCCGCAGACAGGCACGACGCGACACCGGTGTAACTATTTCAGTAAAGTTTTCATAGAAATTGCTCCATCGGAGCGCGCCGGCCGCCTGTCTGCCGAGCCTTGAATCTTTGTACAAAAGTTACATAAGTAACGAAAGTGAGCATTATAAAAGCTTTTTGTTGAAAAAAATCATCCCTACAGGGCTCTATTTCTTAAATAGTCATTTTTGCTGATGGGAAATGCCATCAATATTACCGAGCCTATAAGTCGCAAAAATACATAACCATAGACCACAATACCTCACCATTCAGCAGGTTTAATGATTTAACACTTTCGACCTCGTCGGTCGTAATGAAGCCGTGACTGACGCGGAAATGACCAAAACCAACAGAATTAGTTTTATTATAACATTTATCACTAATTGGCTGTTTAATGTAATGGCCGTGCCTTCATTAAAGTGTTCCGATTAATGGCGCGGCGCGTTTGTGGTGCGCGATTGAGAATTGTGAAATAGTTTCGTTATTTGTTTTGTGTTTTTGTTGTTTGGTTAATTGTTAGGATTGAATGAATCGGAGACTGATTGAAAAAAGAGGAAATAAAAAAATATCAAATTGAGATAAAACCAATTCAGGAAAAAAGAAAAGGAAGTTGGGAAGTAATCTATTCGGAGATAAATCGGCCAAATTAGTAATTAAAAACAGATTTTTATAAATGCCCAGTGTCTGATTGTCTGAATTTGAACAGATTGAGCATGTAGCTATATAGGTACATACATAGAAGCACAGGGAGAAAAACTTATGGTTTCATCCTAAAACCTCCAGAATCGTCCTGCTAGACGAAAATTACAGGCATAGTGTAAAGAGTAATTAAGTCACACGTCATTATCACTAGTAATCACCATTACCCGGCACAAGAATAATTCTCCTCACTCTATTAGCGTAGCCCGAGTCGACACGCACTTTACGAATTAATTCAGACCTGAATGGTCCACAATGCTATATTCACATCTTCTGTGCCCGTTCACTACAACTTGCAACTGTTCTGTGCTCCGTTTGTTTGCATTTCAATCAGTATTCAGTGCACCGGTATTGTTTGAAGTGTTCGCACGTTGATGTTAGTGATACATCTGTCAAGTTTGATATATTTGGGAAAATCTGATGGCCAATATGTTTGAGGAATGTACCACCCCAGAAGGCCAATTCTAGTACTTAAAAATGTTCAAATCTAATTCAAATGTAACTTCAATGCCGTGAATATCAGTATTGAATTATAATTATATTAATCTCTATCGGAAAATGTAACTAGAGAAAGAAAGAAAGAAAAATAATTTTATTTGTCACAGAAACACGTGTATAAAAAAAAGATAATAAGCTCTAGTAGAACAAGAAAATAAAAAACAATAGATTTATACACAATAACGAGTAAAAAGCAGAAATAGTCCGCAGCTGCTGGCACGTCATGACTGTGACAAGAAGGCTTCCACTCAGCATGATGCTGTGCTATGGGAACCATAGTACAGCATCATGCTGAGTGGATCGCTCTGATTTTCAGAGGTCACCCGAAAAAGACACACTTGGTGGTGCACTTCGCAAAAGGAGCACTTTATAAGATGAGTGTAGATTTGGAAAAATTGTCTAAAAATTTAAGAATCTTTGATTTTGCGTAGGTAATTTTCTTAAAAATACAATCAACAAATACCTTTCAAGTAGGTACATACTTACTTAAACTTAAACAATTTTCAATAATAATATAAAAAGTCACTCGAAAGTAATAAAAAAAATATGTAAGAAAGATTTACCTACTGCAAAATAATTATAAAAAAACAAAAATAATTTTAATTAAACTCTACATAATCACTATAACATTTTTATTTTTTCAAAAATAAAAAAAGTCAGTCGGAAATAATAAAAATATAATTATTTAAGAAAAAATTTGATTTACAGCAAAAAGTTCTTAATAAAGACATGATATAATATCAATAACCTTTATAATATTATAATTTAACTGTACTTCTTTTAGTTATAGTTATTATTATTAATTAAATAAAAGCTTTCAAATGACGAAATTCCAAGAATATTTTGAAAAAACGTGGTTTCCGAAAATACCACCGTCAATTCTGAGCTGCGCAAAGCAGAGACACAGGACTACTAATGCCTTGGAAGGATGGCATCGCCGTTACACATCAAACAAGGTATATGGTACGTAGGTAGGTAGGTGATACTAACCTTGCCAGAAAATACTCATTTTCATTTTCAAATATCTTTATTTCACATCAGTACAATGAACAAAAATGCACTTAACCTAAGCCACATTAACTCACTATAATTATGTTCACTTTATGAGGCTAGCGATACACCTTTCAAAGCTTTTAAGGGATATTTTTATGACTGTTAACAACTTAAACATAACACACAATAATCATGGGCACATGATGACAATTACGCAAATTATTTAGTTAGTTATAATTTACTGATTGCATGTAGGTATGACAAGAAAAAAAAAAAATTTTAAGTAAACTAGCTGATCACACGGTGTACCGTATGTACATTACATACTAGCAACCGTGCGACCAGTCAATGATCAGCGGACAGAGCCTCCCTGCCGGCCAGAAAATACTAAACTACATCTAAACCCTAGACACATCTCCAACATCAGTAATAAAAAGCGTAGCATTTTCCTGCGATACATATCTCAAGTAAATCTAAGTCGTACGCGCATGTAAGCTCGCAGCGACAATTACGTTGCGCTGGCGCATCGCTCCCCCGAGGGTAGGCAGAGTGGTAACAAAGTCGGCACGCGAATATTTGTACATGTCCACAAATTACGCTTAATGGCACGTTTGTCGAGATGTGTTTCCTTGTGGAAAGTAGAACTAGAGGTTAATGGTTGCAAGATCTGAAATACGGTATTAAATATCTAACGGGGATAGAGCATTTCTTTGATTTATTTGAAACCCATAGCAAACTGTCCTGTAAAGTTGCCAGGAACATGGGTTTTAGACAGCAACAAAAAAAGTATGCACTTTTCAAACGCATCATTAAATCTGCTTAAAACTTTGTAGATAGAGCACAAGTGGAAATGTATGACCGATAACGGTCTACCCATACCCAACCTGCGTGTTACTGCCGATAAACCTTCCTATGGTATGTTCGATTTTAAAGAGTTTAGATGTTTGGAAAATTTACAAGTAAACTTTATTTAAAAGAATGTAGGCTTTAGTAAACAATGATATAACTAACTATTTACACTAGGTAAATAAAAATTATTTTTATTTTTAATTAAAAGAAGTTTAATTAAAAGTTTAGGTTATAAGTAATTAAACTTTGTTTCTAAATTCATTAACGTATCGGTGAACCTCTTGGTGTTACTACCTGCTCCATTAGCAGCAGTAACCGCTTTCCACCAGTAACTCCATCGACTGTGCACTGACGTTTACAAATATTAATGTAATTACTTAATAACTTGTAACCAGATGGCGCCACTGTCGAGTACAGTCGGCTGTCGGCTATCAATTAATATGGTAATCGTTAGCAGATTAAGAAACCAGTGATATAGCATAATTTTATTAATGGCGGCCACGCCTCGCCGCCTGTGAACAGTATTTATGATGCTTCTCGCTTACATACGAATTTACAAGTAAATGTATTTTATTTATTCACGTGCATGATATGAGAGCCAAACTCAAAGCGTTGCCACTTTTCGGATTCATTGTATATTATTTCGGTGCGTATTGTATCACTTGCTTCAAAATCGGTGAAGGAAAACATCGTGAAGAAACCGGCAACCCTGAGAGATATTTCTCGGCGATATTTCTAGCGGCCCATGGGCGGCTTTAAAACTCTGACACCAGGTTAGTCAATAACCACATGAAAAGAAGAAGAAGGAGAAGAAGAAGGTTGGCCTTTGCGCCCAAATCCAGGGTTATTGATTGCGAAAGAAGCTGGCCCTACAAATTATACTATCTACAGGGGATTCTTCGTCAGAAATGTAAAAGTAAAGTTTCCTTGGTTTTATTTTTTGGAACAGAAACCTCCACTGCACTTTATAGAGTGAGGTATACATTCCGTACCTTTATTGGTTTTCTACATTATTACTAATCGTGAAAAGATAATTTGTATTCAAAGGTGCGCCAATACATATTTTATTTTGTTTATTGTATTTGGGTGGCTTACAGCTATCAGTACAGAAGTGACAGTGAGGTAATTGACGACAAGCCATTTACAAGCCTCCACAGTTAGCAATAGACTATTGTTGTACCAATTTTCAAATTGATTAACAATTCGTTAACTATAACACTATGTATATAACACTAAGTATATTTTTAAATTTACTATTAAATTAAGTACCTGCATAGGCAAAGACGCATGCGCAACCGCTTTTACAATACAACAGAAACAATCATATAGTGTTTAGATAAAACAGTAGTAATGGATGCTATGTTGCTTGCAAACAAATCGATTGAGGGGTGTTTATTCTTAACAATTTCGTTAAATACTTTGACTGAGCGAATTATATAAGAATTAGTACGGTAAACTGTGCGAGCGTAAGGAGTATGAAGAAGATTTCTCAAACGAGAATGTCGAGGTGGAACATTCAGAGACAGCTTAGAAAGAAGTACAGGACATTCAATCCTTTGCTCCAAACCGTAAGTCAGATATATTTCTCCGAGTTACAAGTGGAAGTAAGTGGAATCGAGCGCATCGTTCATTGTAACTCAGATGATGGATTTTAAATTTGTAGCCTAAGTACCTCAGGATATTTCAGGATTTCTATTAGATTATTATTATGTACATTCGTTTAAAATGAGTCACTAGTAAATGCTTTAAGTTACTGAGATCGACAAAACATTACTTTAAGTTACAGATGTCCAATACCCAAATTATTCGTTTAAGTTATAAAGGCTTCGTATTTTTTTAATAAAAGAGATTTTGGGTTCTGACGTGAAGGGAATATTTTAAATTTTTATTTATAGTGGTTTTTACGTTATCGAGGTTTTAGTTATCAAGGTTCTACTGTATAAGATGCCATAGAACAGTATTATGTTAGTCAAATTAAATTATTCTGCACATACGTACATACTCATAAGTGCTCTTATATTATGTTGTAACAAAAAGAAATTGGAATACGTCCAAAGTCTAATCTTATTGGAAACCACATTTAATTGACTTATTAAGTAAAGTTAACTTCCGGTATGTTCATAAGTTCTCATATTAGTGTCCGTGACTGTCCGATATTGTGCCCATTCTTCTGCCCAAAGAGGGTATTATTATGTAATTGGGCACAAATGACGGGTTCGGTTCCCGGGCTATTAACTCGGTAATGGTATTAACACTTATTACTGTGGAATGCTGTAACTATTGTTAATAATGTAAGTACTTATAGTGGGATGTTCGTTACAAAGAAAAAAGGATTTTTTCTAACATCCACCACTTATCCCTGGATACTGTTTATGTTCAGAAGTAAGGTTTGCTAATTTTATCACTTGTTATCCATATGGTATTTTGAAAATAACATGAATACTGAGGTCAATTCACTGCAGGAATAAGGTGCTCTTATGCTCATTGCATTGTTCCGTGTGGTGCCGGACATCCATTTCTATTTTATTTTATGTCACTTAAGGGGACTACAGGACCTAAACGTGCCTAAACGCAAGTTTTATAATGCATAAAAGAATATGATCCACTGCAGTAAACAAAATCAGAAAAATATATGATATTCTTCAGGATATATGCTAGTATAATAGTGTGTTGAAAACATAATACAACTAATTTGATACGATAGAAAATAATCATGAAGATACCTCTAAAAATTTCTTTTAACGATTAAAAATCATATTAATTTACATGCAATCATTCTGATTTTTTGTCAGATTATTCTACAAGCTACATATTAGCATAATAGTGTTTTAATTTTCCAGTCCAATCAATAGATTTTCTGTAAATCGCTAACTGCTTCATATTTTGCAATAAATTACCTGCGTCGTGTCATCGCGCTTCTTTTTCATTTCTATGCAGTCCGACAGTGACCGCGCTTTAGCTGTTGTAAGCCTCTTAATGGTTATTGGTATTGGTAAGACGGGGGTGTCCGCAACTCCACGTCAAAGCACGGATTTTGCGTACGGCCAGTTAATGCTTAAGGTTGAACTAGTCGCGGGCTCGCACTCACTGGTGGGCATGGCCAAAAAGCACGCTGTCTCACCTGGCATCGTGACCGAAAGAGATAGTTTCAGTGATGAGCAGTAAGGCGCTGGTCTGCAAGCACAACGTCTAGTTCACACGCACACAAACACCGTTCTGAACTATTTTAGTAAAACAAGCGCGTAAATTATCTGCTAATCCTTTGGAAAATAAAATTTATGAAAAAAACACTGCATAAATCAATTACAAATAAAGTTTATTGAACTCTTCTATTATTAATTGAGCTTTGTCGGTGCCGACGTTATTTTGGAGAATTTACACTTATTTTATTATTTATTTACCCCCAAACTTGCGTTAAAATTAGCAAGAAAAACGAATCTTTGTTGGCTCCTAACTTTTTAATGGCTTATAATTTTATTATTCTGTTTCCGAACAGACAAAACGATATCATGTTTAACTTTGGATGTATAATGTCAAACAATAGAGTAAAACCCCTCGAAATTTGTATGGACAAAATATCAACTAGTTCCACCTTAACATCGAACCTTGTGGTTCTTCTGAGAAACTTCGATTGGAAGATGAAGTGTAGAGATGCCTACTAATCGAGCGCAGTTTACGATGAAATTGTTACTTTGCCACTTACCGATACAGACGTTGTATAAAGTTAGTAAAGCTTTAGATTCTTTAGCTTATATATAGTAACAGTTTGTGGAGAAGTATAATACAGAACAACAGTAAAATGCTAAATTAATGGCAGCGAAGCGACAACAGACGAAGGTTTTGCAAACCAGCAGTAAGAAGGGTACAACCTGAATACTACAAATAAAAATCTCATCCATATAAATGGATGTCTATAAACACCATCACGTCCAGTATTGCTCCACGTACTCCCACATAAAGCCCTGCCCACCACTGGTCGCAAATTCAATTCAATTCAATTTATTCAGGAACAATTTACATTGTGTTTGAAATCATACATAAAAAATAAAATAAAAACACGTTCATTAAAATTATAGAATACATTCATGCACAATAAATTAGAGAAAAAAAAACAAAACAATAAAATAAAAATTCAATACAAATTAAACATTCAATACAATTAAAAATTCAATAACATTGCAAGCTACATTGCAACATACTAATATTAACCAGTCTCACATTAACTAATATCATTTCTTTTAAATGTGGATATTTCATCGTCTATTGAATACAGACATTTCTCCAATAGGAACGCTCTGAGTTTTGACAGAACAGCGAGACAAATCAGTGTAATAATAAGGACATAACGACGTACGACGCTGGACCAGTTCAGAGTGACGTGTGCTCAACTATGACAATCTAACTGGAATACAGACCAGGTTTGGCAGACACATTGTATGAAGAAAATAATTGTGGGAAAGGTTGCGGGGAACCGCTGGATGTGGCATGCACAGGTCCGGACGATATAGCGGCGCTTGACGGAGGCATATGTCCAGCACTGAAAGTCTTATGGATAAAATTTATTTGTCCAATAAAATAAAAAAATTGCAACAAAACAAAAGATAGTCGTTTATTTTCAATCTAAAGTGGCAAGTGTGCCTGATCAAGTTTACCGAAGAACACATGGCCGCTGGAGTTCCCTAAGCGTCGACTTTAATACAAGAACCGGTAAACGTAGCTCATAACTTTATGCTTAATGACTTTATTTTGTACCATTTACTACAAATACATACAAAACAAAAAAATAGAATGTATTCTCTAAGAGCGCTGTTTAGAGTGTATCGATATTTCTTTACTATTTTTTTTTGTCATACCTACATTATCACCCCAGCACCAGGAAATTATAATCGTTGGTGATGAGGGTCAACAATATAGGGATTCTTTTAAAATTATAGGGCCCATGAAAACCTCATCAATCATCATTGGGATCCCTTATAGTTATAAGTTATAATATTTTTCAAGTTTTATAAATAATCATATTTTTATTTCAGTTGTCACTTGGCATCACAGCTTAAATATTTTGAAGAGCCTTTATATTACGTTGTCCTCACAATTTTGGTAAAATAATGTTAATGAATCAAAATTATAACCCTAAAACCCAGGGTACCCCCTACCCAGGGTAGACCCTGGGGTTTGCCCCCCTGTCTCCCCTTTATGAAATAGTAATATCAATGGGTGCGCAAGAGTCGCGCCTTCGCTAGTGAAACGCACACGCGCCCCGCCCTGTGCCGACGACGTGTCGATAGAAAGCGCCGCCAATTACACTGAAACACTGATGTATAGTGATTTGTCGCGTAAACCTGATCGGTATGTAAGAGGTGACATATGAGACTATAAAGTACTGCCGGTAGTGGCGAAGTTACTGGTGCAGTTTCTGCAAGAATTTCTATGGAGAAAATTTAGTGATTATACGATCTATTTGTGTCCCTTATAATTTCCTGCTAAAAGTCTGGCGAAAACGCGATACAGTCGATAACATTATTGTTTAAGGATGACATGGATTTTAATTAAACGTAACTCGAAGTACCTTCGTAGGCTAGATATATCATTGACCACGCTTTATCTTCTCCTTTGTCCAATCGATATATAGAATGAAATGAAGTAACACATACATCGTACAAAAAGACCTCCACAAAAAACATGCAAACTCCCCAAACTTTTTGTGCAGCCCAGATTCAATCTTACACAAAGTCCCTCATCTGTAGAAGCCCCAACTGCGAAAAAACGAGCAGCGTAGCACATAGCATGACATGACGAGTTGGACGTTACACCAGCCAGCTATAGAGAATTAATACATTCTTGCGCCGGCGCAGGCCGCGGCTAACCATCGGGAAACATCCCAGGAACGTTCTTAATAAGCTATTACGTGAGTGGTGCAAGGTATAAAAGATCACGTTTTTGTGGATGAAGAACTTGTCGGCATAAATAAATTAGCGGAAGAAACTAGAATTGTTCGTCATTTTATTGAAGTCATTTATTGATTTGTTAAACATAAGTACAATAAAAATGGTATACGAAGATCATAAAGAGTGCCCTATGTAATGCCAGAAATAATGATTAAATGAAAAAAAAATGGATTATCATTTTTAACCGACCTTCAAAAAGATTCTATTATCGACTTTATTTATGTATGTTTATTTTTTTATTTTAATCGATAGTTTCGTCAACTGTGGATCGATTTTGAAAATCCTACATTTGGTAGAGGAAGCTTGCGCGGTGGCCCCATATAAGTTGAATTAACTTTGCTTGGGTAGTATTTGAGTTAGTTTAATAATAAGTATTTTTCCCACTTGGTCTATGTGGATGATGTTATAATAATAAGTTCCTGTCACTGTTATTTACTATTATTATATATTGTATTTGAATTTGTGTGGGGTAGGTATCACAAAGAAAAACTGAAAAATAGAATCTTGTTCCAAAAAAAAACACTACAAAAATGGCAAAATACGAAAATTCAAAAGCAAAGACACCGACTTCCGAAATTAAAGTTATTTTCACTGTGTAGTATTTTTTGTGGAAGTCGGTTGTTCTTTTTTTTGGAACAAGATTCAATTTTTTGATTTTGATAGTTGTTGATTGTGATTATATAGACTTTTAAATATGTAGTTAAAGTCAATCAAAATAATTAAATTAAACGAGCCTGCACTATTAACCACCACCAGCAACGGAGCATTTTAAGCCAGAATCAGCATCGCCCAAACAGCAAATCGTAGAGTAGAGATCGAAGGTAGAGATAAAAGTGGCCATGTTAAGAGGAGAAGATTAGAGGAGCAGTTAGGTCTTATCCGTGAATCCCTCTAATATTTTATAACTTAGACCACAGCCAATACCTGTCTCAGGTACTATGGACCAGAGAACGTAGCCTCCGGCTTTAACTTGCATCATGACACTCTACAGCAACTATGTATCGATCCGTTCTCCATACATTGCTCATTACGTCTCAAGTATTCACTCGACAGTCAATACACAACCAGCAATGGATGAGCTAATAATAAGTATTTCCGAATAACATTAAAATAAATACTCGTTTGGTAGCAGTTATATTTCAAGGAAGGAAAGTAAAACAATAGGAGGCTATACAACAGGTTTTTCATACAAAATGCTTAAATAAAGGTAGACTTGTATTAAGTATAAGTGCTCCGGTACACGTCCATGTTTCAGTCGAAGTCGATCGTCGCAGAAAGCCGATGTTAAAGAGATACATTGCATTAAGATAAGGCATTATCGTTTGCAGCTTTTTATTTTGGACGAGTGTTGATATGAGAATAAAAGAAGTATTTCAATGTAGATTTTATCTGATGCCCGCCTTTTGTAAAGCCGCTCCTTCACAGCGGTGAACCTAATACAAATATTAACTTTAACGAAAGTGGAGTTTTTGCTCTTCCACGTATTTGGGATATATTCAGACGTTACGTAACTGGGTACGTGCCATTGTAATGTAATAAAATTGAACATCTTTTTCAACAACCTTGTCAGAAAACGCAATCCATGTTCGCTGCTGTGGAGCATCGCCTTTATGAGCACCACAGCCCGAAGCTAGCCCAGCGGCAAAGAATTTGATATCTACAGTTGTACTTCTTTTAACATTATTAAACCTACCACTCCTATCTTCTCCATCTACCGAGTGCTGATTAAGTGCAGTACAAAGTAGGTATTTATCGCTTAAAAAAGAAGCCGGGCTTCGTCCCGTGTACCAACTCTCTAATTGCGGTACATTATTACTTAATTAAAATTTAAATAGTGATACACCTGCGACGTCCTCTCAATACAAATTTCTCAGAAATGATCGGAAGACATTTTTCTTCGTCACATTTGGAGATACTACGTTCTTGGCACAATTATTATAATTTTATTTTTGGAGAACCGTAAGGGTCCGTTCACACAGACCGGCTCGGAGAGCATCGGCCGGCGCTCTAATTTACACAAAGCACGTTTATATAAAAATCATTTTACAATATATTTTCTAAACCAGTCACAAAGTGATTAATGGTTGCAATTTCTATTTGAGTCAAGTAATTTACAGGCCAATATAGGCAAGTACTGAAGTTCTTTAAAATTCTCTGAATAAAATAAATCTGTATGATCAATATTTATTACCGAGGCCACACACTCTAAGTATCACTGCATTATTTATATTAAGGCACATAGAGCGAGAATATCTTACGATAAACATTATTATTGGGCACGTAATGTCTTTTCTAAGTCAACTGCACGTCTGTGGACCCAGGAAGGCCTTACTAAGAGCGTCTTAGTTGCATTACAACAACGTACATTCACATTTACTCCCACACAGTTCATTCGTACATAAAACATTTCTCACTGAAAGTCGTAGAAGTAACTAATATAAAATTCAACCTCAAGTATGTAACTGTTAAACGAAACGAAAATATGAACCAATTTTAGGGTTCCTTTGCCAAACGAAACCCTTAAAATTTCTGTCGGTCTCATCCATCCGTCCGAATGTTTCACAGCTATTTTACTCGGAGTCTATTGGCACTATCGAAGTTTGTAAGGCAGGTGTATTTTATGAACCGCTATACAATAGTATAGAGAAATTACGATAAAACAAATTAGGGGTGGCACTCAACATAAATGTAACTTCAATCACTTTATCTTCAACACCGTGCACCCAAGCGTGTGGGGTATTTTATTTTATTTATGTGTATAGATTTTAAGATCATGCGATATTTGTTGTTTAGCATGCTTAGTTTCTTTGAGAAATATTATGACATACAAACTAATTTTTGCTGTTGATAAAATCAATATTCTGCACGTGTAAACATTAATTCCGGCAACGGAACCCTTTAGTGTGCGTTTTTTCTCTGATATTACAGAATTAAGTGGTTAGCGTTAGCTCAAGATAGACTCTTGACTAGACCGACACAACTGGCAATCTTAATGAGAGATCTATCTCATAGATAAAGAAACTTTACCCAGCCCAGGTCGGCCTATACTGGTAAACTAACTAAGTTAAGTTTATTGCGCCACATTTTCTTACGACAGTTTTAGTGGTTTCAGACTGTTATTCAATAAACTGCGTAATTTCGCGAAGGCGGGGTGCAGTGACACTCGTTGACGAATTGCACGCGGTCGTCGACCCACGCCAACCCGCGGCTGCGTCTGCGCACGTCTCGCGCGGCCCATTCAGACCAAACCAGACTATAGTTTATGGGGAATTTGACTTATTTTTATTAAGTGTTTTAGGTGAAATACTGTAGTCTTGGGCTATCTAAAATAAAACTGCCTATTATTAATGTTGTAGTTGTAAAATGGGTTTCTCGAAAAGTCTCAAAACCATGTTGTTTCATTTAGATTTATCTACATATATGAAGACATTAAGATACCATCGAGATAATTTGATTAACGTGAGGAAAAAAATTGATTGGTAATCAACCAGACAGTTTTTTAAGCGAGAGTAGGTAGGTACATACTTCCTCCCAGTAAATTGAGAAAGCTATCAACAGTACACATTCACGAGTTCCTACAGCTTTGCGAGTAGCGGTCAATTAATTAATTAAGGAGCAGATAAAGCTCTTTAACTGGAATGTAGCAACTACTCGTTAGATCTAGACTAGACTCAGACCACGCAGTGCTAGGTAAGAATCTGTCTGACACACTTTCTTTGATTCCTAGATCGCATTAGCAACAAGCTGCTGACGAAGTATTCGTCTACATTCTTTTAGGTTAATCACTACGATTAGGGGTGACAATCAATGATTGGGAGTTTCTCCCTGGAGAGCGATTTGAAAAGTACGGGTGAATATTGTAATTTAAAAAAAAAACAACTACAAAGTGAAAAATAACTTTAATTTCGGAAGTCGGTTTTTTTATGTATTTTTTTTTTCACTTTTTAGTTGTATTTTCCCCACAAAAATTCGAATACCACTACCTGCTATATAAATAAGAGTGACAGGAACTTATTAAGACATCGTCCATATAGACTAAGTGGAAAAGATACGTATTATACGAAAATATCGATAAACCAACAAAAAAAACACATAAAGTCAAACATAGAACCTCCTCCTTTTTGGAAGTCGGTTAATAAGCGCTGTTGTTGAAGACCAATAAGCCTGCTGTGGTGCTTGGCTAAATGTTTGCCGCTTTTGTTTGATAAACAATATCGTGATTGGTTGTCATACAGTTAGTATTGTAGGAAAATGTCGTGAGGAAAGTTTTGAGTATATTTGGAGGGATATAAGGGTAGAGGAAGGCCAAAGAAACGATGGATGGACTGAGTGAAAGATGATATCGCTAGAAAGATGGTGACTACCGAGATGACGACTAACAGAGATGGAAGAAAAGGACGTGTTGCGCCAACCACTAATTGGGGTACGGGCAGTGGGCATTAAATTTCAGTTACCACCTTTCACACATTGTGGAATGCAATTTCAATACTTGAGTATTGAGTACCTACCTACTTCGAGGTTTAAAAATTTGAAGTGCTCTCCTTCAACAGTCCAGCTTTTATCTAGCTGGTCACGACTAAATACCGGTACTTTAGTTATCTGAACGTTTATGTACAAAGATAAAGGAGACAATTGTCAATGAATAATTTAGTAGGGGAGGCCGGGGCTTTAATTAACAGAGGTAAGTATTAACAAGCGAATTTCTACGAAACTATAAACAGCACGTCACTAGTGATTCCTAGAATTCGTCCCTGTGACAGCGGTCTACAGGTTGAGACTCGTCAGTCCAACTCATTGCGCCGCGAGAGTGAGTTGTGTGATGTGCGTCTATTTTGGCCAGGTAACGAACTTTTTTCACTTTACGATATTTTGATTTACGCGTTGAATAATTGATTTCGGTGTTTTTTTTTTTTTTTTACAGTAGCTTGTTTTATGCTTAATAATGTTACATACCGTTACTAGCGCTAATGCACAATATTTCGTAATTATATATTTTTTTATTGAAAAGCTACCCATGGGGCTAAATTTAACAAAACATACGGGGCTAGTATTAACATGTTAATTCTTACCCCGCATGTGGGGTTGGTATTAACATTATTACACTAGGTACTAAGCCTACGCTGTCCGTCCGTCTGTCTGTCCACCTGTCCACCTGTCCTAACTTTAAAGAGCTGTATATCCACCAGGGTATCTAATAACATATTTATTTATTTATCTTAAACGTTATAGCATGAGGACTTACAAGCGGAAAACTACTCGAGGCATGACTTCGCTGGCGACCTACGAGTCAGCTGCTTTAGAAATAATGGACAAGAAAAGGAACTACAGAGAATTTCAAATTTGTCACGTTTCGCTGTTCAATTTTGTGAAAAAGAAGAAAGCAGGAGTTCCAGTAGAAGTAGGTTACAAAAAGACCCGGTTAGTATTCACTTCTGAGCAGGAGAAAAAATCTGCAGATTATTTATTAAAGTGCTCTAACATTTATTTCGGACTGCTACCTGCGGAAGTAAAAAAACTAGCCTACCAGTGTGCTGTTTTTTTCAAAATCCCGAACTTGCCCGAATCGTGGAAGGCTAAGGAAAAGGCGGATGATGATTGGTTCACGAATTTCATGAAAATAAATACAAATTTGTCGATTAGAAGCCCTGAAGCGACAAGTTTAAGTAGGGCGACATCCTTCAATCGAACAAATATCCATGCATTTTTTGAAAAATACAGATCTGTAATAGAAAGATACAAACTTAGCCCATCCCGGATTTGGAACATGGATAAAACGGGCGTAACTACAGTGCAAAAGCCGAAAAAAGTTGTTGCTGGAAGGGGCATGAAGCAGGTCGGTGCTGTGACATCCGCCGAAAGGGGCGCTTTGGTTACATTGGCTGTAGCCATAAATGCAATTGGTAATGCGATTCCCTGTATGCTCGTCTTTCCCCGTATTCGTTACAACGATTTGTTTGTTAGAAACGGACCACCGGAATGTATAGGCGTTGTTGCAGGGACAAAGTGCTATAAAGCTGTATTGCTTAATAAAAAAATGTCATTGTAATTTTGAGTTTTCTTTATTTATAGAGGAAAATACTTACAATGTTAATTGTTGCCCCTTTTGTTAATACTTACCTCGGATGTGTTAATTATAGCCCCGATCGCGGGGTAAGTATTAATTTCTGACTTTTCTGAGTAAAATCGACTTTCTTAAAAAGGTATCCATTTCTTGTCAAATTAAAACCAACGACATGGTTATTGAATAGTTTAGACATCATTTGATACAAAAATAATTTCAAAATGTTTAAGTGTCTTGAAGATACAACTGAAAATATACATTTTGTTAAGTCGCGCCCCGGTCTCCCCTACAGACATTACTCTATGTAACGGATACCTTAATAGCGGCAGGTCTAGATTAGGTTACCTGCGTCAATAAGTCGGAGGAGTTTTTGTCTATTTATTAATGAGTGGGCGGGTCCTACGACCATTCTTGGTACAGTCGTTACGTACAAGTACAGCTTTTTTTCTTGTTCGAAATAAAGGCTTGTTCAGACCAGCGCGACGCGACGGCGCGACGCGACTCGAACAATACAATTTCTAAGAAAACTTTACGGTATAACAATAACCGTTGTCGCGTCGCGTTGTCGCGTCGCGCTAGTCTGCACAAAGCTTTAGAGGTTCATCTAACGAATTAATTGCAAGAAATAATAAATAAATGATTTAAAGCAATCGATTTGTATCATTGCCTTCCTATGCTGCTACCATGTCTTCTCTCGACAAAAATTTGAAGATAGAAATAGAAAATGGTAAAACCAACTTGAGACGACACATGAGCGTCTTAATTAAAATATTACCTACAGCTAGGGTACAACATATTATTTGCCAGTGAACACCAAACTAGACAGTTAGTCTGTATCTTAGGGCTCGGGGTACGAGTTCCAGAGTGGAGACTAGACAGGTGATTTCAAGTGTTGTATGGTAAATATATCATCAATACTGTTAGTTCACGAATCTAGACTTAACCACACTTAACTGTTTTTGAAATATCTGGTCTGTTGTTTATTTTATGATAATGTGTAGATTACAGTCGGCTATATGTTGTTGTTTTTTTATATTTAGGGAACTTAGTAAAGTAGTTATTATTTTTAGATGATTAATATACTATAATATACTTTCATAGTTTTAAATTGTAAGTAAGTTAATTTTATGACCGTGCTACCGCATTAGTTATATATATACACCTGTAATGATAGTTGTAAGGGAGATTTTAATAATGAATAATAATAAAGCAAGCATCCAGGAATCTACGTTTTTAAAAAAGCTTTTCTATATGAATTACCAATTTGATTACTTATCTTCATCTAGTAGAATGGACATGTGGACATACATGGACCGTTGCTAATATACAGTTTTGTCATATCCGTGCTTCTATTCACCTGTCTGAATGTCTGATCATGAGTTTATAGCCTCGGTTCATAAGTTAACTGTAGTTGAATTGCAGTTTATTAAACTTCCGTTAATAAGTAATACAAGTCTTGGATTGATCACCGATTTATTACTTTACGGTTCATGGTTATGATGAGGTGGACTTACAAGTGTTGTAAAATATAGCTATACTAGCGACTCGCACCTTCTTCGCAAGGTTGTTAGTTCTTGACAAAAGATCGAGATGTCTTTATTACTCAAATTTGTGTTTATGATGAATGTTTATACACGTTAACCTCCCGGCATCATGATCATACAGGAACTAAGCAGGCACACAGACTGACACGACAAATGGCTTAATTTTATATTATTTATAGAAGAAGGTAGATATTTTATAAGGTTGATAAAGAATAGCAATCAATCTGCCTAGCCTTTTCTCAACTAGGTTGGAGTCGGCTTCCAGTCTAAGTAGTAAGTAGTCCTTGGTAAGACTGGTAGTCAGACTTTCGGACTACCGACGACCCGTAACGACCGTACTTTATGTGTTTTTTCCAATTTTACTTTTTGATATTTTAATTAATCTTTGTCTCTAACTAGAGGTGAAGGAAAACCTGGACTTAATGGCCTGAGCTCGCCAACACATACTAGGCAAGTTGCCATGCTGACTGGTAATTATTTTTCAATGCTTTGGTCATGATATATCAAACGTTTAAAAATCGGGCATCTGGCATAAGAAAAGACAGCACGCGTAAATCACACAACTTTCATCCACCATTTTAAATCGCCAACTTAATGAATTAATGCTCATATCGATTACCATATACTACAACCCGTATGTAATATCATCCACTAGCCACACTCGTGTGTATTGCAGGCAGGTTCATGTACATTATGTACAAGTCTACCGTCTGACCATATTCGATGTTTGCATGGCTTCCCGGATCAAGTGTCCTCGCAGCTTATAATAAAATGAATAAGGTTCGGACTGAAGAAAGATTTTTAAATGCACGAATGGAAGAAGCCTTAGTTTTTAAGACTTTTTAAGCTGATCTATTAATTAAAGTGGGTGTTCGAACGCCTTTATTTTTCAGGGTTTAGTTATCGCTCTATGGTTCAGTTAGGTAGGTATCTGTCTGGCTAACTGTTAAGTTAAGGTTACACTAGTCGACGGCTCGAACTCGTTGGTGGGCGTGGCTAATATGCATGCTATTTAGTGTAGTTCATTTAGTTTTATTTATTTTGTATTTATTTATCTAGTTTTTATGTATTTATTTAGTGAAATCACACACTGTGATTATCACTGTGGGCCCTATCAGAATACCATTGTATTGTATTAAAAATATTATTGTATTGTACGCGTAGGTCATCCAACGTTCTTTTTGTATAGTTGACCCAAAGATTCCCCGTGTAAAAACACTGGCAATATGCCTTAACCGGTAAAGCCCTGATAAACAACTAATTAACGTGCTAATTGACGTGCTTGAGGGTCACCCAGGGCTTTACCGGTTAAACAGTGTTAATTTTACTAAATTGCTACACCGAGCGAATCTTCGGGCCAACATGTTACCTCGGACCGCCAGTGCCCTACGCTCTCTTTCAATATCAACATTGTCCAAAATAAATTCTTTGAACTTTTAAATAAATTAATATATCCCTGTACGGTTTCTATTTTGCCATTTTCATAATACATAAGTTAATTTATTTACGCCCAAAGATATGGAAGTTTCGACGCTCATAACTTCCAAACCATTTTTTTTTCCAATTCTGCTTCCATAAAGGGCTAGATAATGACAAGACAAATTGATATACCTAATTTGTAGTTTTAAACGTACATCGTCAAACAAACGAGTAATAAGAATGACCGACTAGCGATACATAGCGTAAGATTAAGATGCTCTTTGGGAAAGAACTAAGTATTAGAAAAGAGTGCTTGCAGTGTATTAGTTTTTCTTTATGTAATGTATAATCTGGTATACAATAAAGTATAAATAAATAAATGTGACTAAATAAAAAAGAAACAACTTATTGCCATCATCTAGGCGTTCAGCCGTCAAACTAATGTCTGTCCATGTGATTACACGTCACACATTAGTTTGACAGCTAAACAGGTAATACAGTTCGGGCAGCCTATGATTACAGTTAAGCTAATTTTTACCTGAATCACAGTTCTAACACTACTCCTTGAATGATTAAAGCTTAGCAAAACATCTTGCCCAACTCCCCTGAATTAAAATCCCCACCCATCACACAATCTTTAATAACACGTCAGTTTTTTTCCTAGTCCTTGAGACACGCACTTTTTATCCGCCATCGCTTCAATTAGCAGAACAAGACGACGCACCGTCCTAGCCGTGGGTTTGAGCCCCGGCTGAGCTACGTTTAAGTCGAGCCACGCCCGGTAAGCCGGTTTACCGTAAAAAGGTATTTATTTCCCGATACCGATCGACCGAACCGATTTATGTTGGAATAGATTTATTGGTCGGTGGATAGACTGTCGTTTGTTACGTAAGGAGTTTAGGTAGTTCATTGAAGTAGGTGACTGATTTTTTGCTCGATAGAAATAGATATTGTGAAAGTTAATTAAGAGCTTAATTTTCACACTGTAATATATACACTATAATTTGCTATGCCTTCTGTTTCATGTCCATTCTTAAATTGAATTCATTCCCTTTTTTTGGCGTTCTCAACAATAATTATAACTACACACTACTACAGAGCGGAAGATTTTATTTGTCATATAGAAATACTTACATTAGCTATTTATAAATAAATAATAGTGGACAGGAATCCTGGCGCACTGGCAGTAATTTAAGGGCGCACCGGACTTGCGACTATTAGACCAATTACACACGTAACGACTGCGCGACTGTCGGCACTGGGCACTGGGCACTGGGCGGCTGCACTTTTATTTTCTACCAACCCTTTATGGGCTACTATTTATAGGACATGTTTTCAACACACTGGTGTTTTCCTTTTACGAGGAGCATATAAGTCTTTTATTTTCAGTTGATGGTGGATAACCTACCCAGCTGATCTTAAAGGGGAATCTCTACTATCTATAATAATGTCGTCTTCACTTAAGACTTACCGACGTGAATTGTTATGAGCCTGAGACCTTCAGGTGTTATTACATTGCGCCATAGTGCCGGTAATTTCCTAACAAATTTACCTTGACGGCAGTAATGGGAGGAATAGTAACAGGACTTCAACTGACAAAGTCTACAAAACCAGTTTTTAGTCAGAACTTGATACCTCATTGGAACAATAAAGACATTATGGTTCAAATTCCATTCATTTATTCGTTCTAAAGTCTAAATCAATGCCAAAGACATTATTTTCCCACTAACCCAGTTTTCATTCCCCCAATACCTAACCTCCATCCTCAAAATTTACTATTATCGGTTCATTTGTTTATTTTTAGCCGACGCGACCCTCCCGTGGTTAGCGGATGTTAGCGGTACTCCGACAAGGCTATCGCGATCGTAACATGGGTCACGCACGCGACAAACATCGATTTTTTCATGTCTTTTCGATTTATTTTAATTCAGTAAACACTTGCTTTTAGAATGTGATTTAATCGTAATTTAATATTTTACATCACGAAACAATGAATGTTGTGTGAATTCTCATATTTTTTGGATTAATATATTTCCTCTTCCTCTCTCCCACGAGTAGTTTGCTATGACCGACAGGGTCCACAATAATCATGTATTCGTAAAACCTACCACCTAAGTTGACTTTGTGGAATGAAAAATAAATATTGAGTATTGAATAGGTATTTTCAATAAGAATGTTAAAAGTTGCAAGTTGACACCATGATTAAGTCGGAATTAAGTTTATGAGAAAATGATAACACACTTCAAACTACTATAACCTTTTGTTTATGATAGGCGTGACATTTACCTACGCTTTGTAAGGTATGTGACCTATGATCTTACAAAACTGGCACATAACCATCCAAATACAACAGCTGTTATTTATCTCTGTCTCGTTTTTATTTCTAGATTAGCTGTTGCCCGCAACTTCGTCTGAGATTCAGGATAAAAAGTAGTCTATGTCATTCTCCAAGTCATGGTCTACCCATGTGCCATATTTTATCCAAATTCGTTCAGCCCTTTTAGCGTGAAAGCGTTACAAACAAACAAATTCACAATCGCATTTATAATATTACAATATTACTTAGTTAGGATATATTGTATATAGTTAGGATAGTTAGAATTGGACACCAAAGCAGCACAAAAATCAAAATAAGTCCACCTTTACACGGTTATTTTTTCTTGAGCATAACTGTTTAATAAGATAAGATCATAAGACGCAGAAAAGTAAAAGGTAACACAATTAAATTAATGTCTTGCAAATAATAGGCTCCGTTAAGTAACACAGCCCTAATTTAAAGTATACGCGGGTGGTACAACGCGGTACAACGCGGTACTGCACGGTACGGTGATAATAATAAATTCGCGACGCTCACCACAGGGAGTAAGCAAACCCTTTTGTATCAGAACGCTAAACACCACGACTGCTGATTTTTATGACGAAATAAGTCAAAAGAATTGCATCGTTCCGACTGGCCTGTTTTTATTGTATTGTCAAACTTTTAATGCCACAAAGGTGATAAATAAATAAATAAATAATAAAGGGAAATATTATTTTAAGTGGATGGGGACTTGGGGAGGCAGATCTTCTGTTTCTGTCCTGCGCTTGTCGCCGGTTATGGTAATTTAATGAGCGAGAGAATAGTTGCCGACAAATCAAAAGATGGGAAGATGACTTCAAGAAAATAGCTGGTTCGGTATGGACCTGTTTAGCGAGAGGCAGGAATACGGGGAGATCTTTAGAGGACAGGGATCTTTCCTTTGTCGACAGACAAGCTGTTCTACACAAACATCCAGTTGCTGATAATCCAAATGCAATTTAGAATATTATGATCTATTTAGTTTATTTAGTAAATAGGCATTTATTAATAAGAAATAAACAGCAATAAAGGCTATTTTATTTTATTTAATATTTATTAGAATAGTTGCTAGCAATGAATAGCATACTGTTACTATGTCAGAACATTTCTATGTAATAACTACATCTTCCTAAGTAGGAAAATACTGATTGGCAATCAGACAAATCTGGTGCCTCTAACTTGCTTGATTCCTTTATTAAAATTACTCCGGGCTTCTAACCTGAGTAAAATTAAATCTCAAAAAATGTCTAGGTTACTTTACTCCCGCGATTATTAATATGGGGTTAATGATTCATTAACCGTAGAGTCTCCTTGTTTCAATAAGCACAAGCCTTTTGTAAACAGCGCCCTTTTATAGCTCAACATTTTCCGCCCTCCCAAATTTTTCGGCATGCATTGCAAAATGTCACCGTTAATACCGCGTGTCACAATTCCTGGTTAATTTATCGGTACTAATATTAGCACGAGCGGTACTGCACGGTACCGCAGCCAGTAATAAATTCGCGACGCACGCCGTTGCCTTCCCCTCTTCCTCATCAGCTCGACAAATCAAGATGGTTTAAAGAAAATTGATCCGATTTGGTTGATTTTGTTTTATTTCTGTTCCAGTAAGTTTTAGGGTCTAGACTTGTGCTAGGTTGATGGCAATAGGCTTGCCTCCTATTACATGAGTTTAAACATAACCGACAGAATGCGCACTGCGTTTAGGTACCTACTGCTTAACGCCTGCCTACCCCTTCGAGAAATACAGGCGTGGTTTTATGTTATGTAGGTTATTTCGAATTGCCGTAGGCGCACACTTATTCTGCCAAGTATGTACGAGAATAACGTAAAGTTTACAGTCGCATAAAACCTTCTCATAACCCGCTTTGTAAGAAAGCCCTCATTGCTCTATTTGCTCGGAGCAAAGCTAGTTTTCCAATGGCCACCTGTTTTGTACATAAAAGTCAACTATTACGTTCTTATAATTACAAATACTTAACTGAGCCGCTTCCATTTACCTCATTACAAACTATCTATTGACACAGAATCGTTGTCGCTTCTGAACAATTTCTCAACGTCCTAACTGAGTGACACACGCAGTAGAGCGACGCAGTGCGATGAAAAGTTATCGACTAATATTTATGCAATGTTGTTGATGCCAAAAATAGACATCTATAGACATCATATACACTTTTTCACAACAAAGACAAGTGCCTTATTTGCCTGAAATAACATTGGCAGTTTTGAAAATCGGCAGTACGACGACTATACTCCGTTGGTTTACGTAGTTAAGTAAAGGTAATTTGTTTACCACGTGGAACCACGTGACGAGACAGCTGTCAAGTAACCACAGCTGTCAACAACAACACTTCAGTTGTCATGCTACGTCACAGTTGTACTCTTCAATTTAGCAACGTTATAATTCGATGACGTTGAGAACATAAGTTTAACATACATTAAATAAAAGAGATATCGTAAAAAACTAAAATATATTGAATTTGGTTATAACGTATTTTTAAACAGGAAAGTGTCATCTATAAAAACGCTTTTTACTACGATTTGTTTACCTTTAGTTAACCTTTAACGAATGGAGTATAGTAACGGATTTTCCGTCCTATGGTCAGGTAAATAGAGAGCGGATTTTCCATTTGCTATGAACACTTATATGTAGATTGATGGAGTCACACGGTACCGCATCCCGTAAGATCATTCGCGTAGCATAGGATAGCATAGCTTTTGTCTCTCATGTATGACGCTGGCTTACTGAGCGGGGAGCTCCAAATGATGGCTTTCTCCGTAATCGATGGATGACACCCGCCATTACAGCCGCCATTGTTCCGTAAAATTACTAACAGTACCCACAGAAGGTGGCAATACTGTGTAGATTATATTCAAATTGTTGAGAAAATGTTCAGAAGTGGATTAAGAGGTTGCCCGGCTGTTGTAAGTTTTTGTTTCTAGCATCAAAAAACTATGGAGAATTGTCTGTAAAAAAACTTAGGAAGCTGTTTGATATATTACTGAAACTTTAAAGAAAAATCTGCCACCGATAGCTTTTACTTCATAAGCAACTGAAAAGTTGCTTATGAAGATTTAGAGAAAGATTTTTCTTTACTTTATTCTTGCACATTAAAATTCCAACTTAAAAGATCGTCATAAAATAACATGACAGACAACTCGTTTAATTTTCCTTAACCAAACACAATCATAATAACGACCATTCCCTAACATCTAATTTCGAACTCGTTTAAGACACTATAAACAAGCTACAAATATATCGCTCGCCTTAAGGTTTAACTAGTCACGGGCTCGAACATACCGGTGGGCGTGGCTAAAAAGCACGCTGTTTCACCTGGCATCGTGTACGATGAGCAGTTAGTCGCTGGTCTATATGCACAACGTCTAGTTTGCACGCATACATTATTATTTGACATTATATTACAATATTCTACCTTATTAATGGCTTATAATTTTACTATTCTGTTTCCGCACAGACAACATTAATATTGAGACAAAACGATATCATGTTTAACTTTGGATGTACAATGTCAAACAGTGGAGTAAAACCCCCCGAAAGTATGAAAAAAATATCAACTAGTTCCACCTTAAGATCATAATCCGCGATGATTACTCATTACCGGCAGAGCTCTCAATACCGGCCGGCCGATAATACGCTTAATGGTTAAAGACCACCATAAAACTCTGGAAGTGAAATATCGCGGTTGAAATAGGTACCCGCGGTATTCACTAATGAAGCCTTGTGGGATTACTCAACTATTCATGTTTGTTTTGTGTTAAATATTGTTCGGGATCGTGAGATTTTTATGGGACGAAGTATGTTAAAGGTAGGCACTACAAGGCAAGGTAGTGAGATATATATTGGGGAAGTTATTTGTGAGCTGTAAGGTACTGGTTCAGACTATCATTCCTAAATATAGTTTTATAGAAGCAGAGTATCCTGGTACTTTCTTCTCTTTAAACCATAGAGTCACTGTTCCACTTTACTGTTTTTCAGACGTGTTGATATATCTAGAAATTTTACCAAGTTTAAAAACCATTGCATCGTCTGACGATAAGCATATTTGATGCATTTTAGCTCAATGCAACGACTTTTAGCAGCACCTAGCATAATATTTACATAGTAACAAGTTACACATGAACGGGTAACGTGTCGGTATCAGTAACTCTTACGTGTCGGTATCAGTAACTCCTACGTGTCGGTATCGGTTACGCGGTGGCGATGCGCGGGCTTCCCTCGACCACCACGTTCTGTAGGTATTATCCAGGTGTGAACACTGATCGTATGTTATTATCTGTGTGACTGTAAGCTTGGTGTATGATTGCTGAGTTAACATAGGTACCTACCTGCGCTGAAGGTAGAGTCAATCTCACTAGCAAAAATATTTATTTATTAATTAGGTAGATAGGTGAATTTTTAAGTCTTAGTAAGTAATCTCAACAAAAAAAAAACATGTTCTTACTGTTCTTTTACTACCGATTAAGACCCAGAGCTAAACAAAATTAATAAGCAAAATAAGCCTTCGTAGAAATATTTCACTCGAAGCAACCTCATGCCCTATGTGCTTGAAAACTTGAACACTGCACTTGAAAACTGTAGTTAGGTACCAGGAACGATTGATGTGTTAATCAAGTGCGCAGCTAACTGCTACATTTAGAATGATACTAGAGCCAATTTAAATAGGAGTTGAAATGATCGCTGCGTCTGAAAAACAAATGTGTTCCAATTAAAGGCGTCGCGGAGATCATTGGTACGTCTAGGTCTAGGTATAGGCAGAATTTCAAGAACCTCTCCAAAGTCTTTCAGTCTTGTAAGAGTGGGATCACAATAGTTCAACGAGGTAAGTCTTGAACCCGTGACCTATCGATCGTAGTCATAACATGCCCAGGCTACTAGGTAGGTACGGTAAATATTATTGATCCGAGAATTGAATAGTGTAGCATAAAATAAACTATAGTCCACACTCCACAAGAATGTATGAATGACAACAAACAAACAAACGATGCTACAAACTACACAATCCGATGAGATACAAGTTGACACAACAAACAACAGGGAACGCATGATGCAAACATTAGCGATTATTAAAGAAATACGAAGCTATATTTTTTAAATACGTAGCTATATTTTTAAAATACTTACCTACATTAAACAAAGTTGTTTGTCGACAGTATCTACTTGGTAAAAGCTTTTCTGTAAATTAAACTCTACGGAACGCTAAAGATCGTGATAGAATGTAGTTTTCATTGAGTGTACAAAAGCTCATAATATTGTGCGTGGGGAAATTGCAATTCAATTAAACAGTCAAGTTTCATGCTGACAGAATAAGAAACTGGGGTGTGAACCTGCGTAATAGATTAGGTACTCTTATGGATATTAACAAGTCACTACGCAGCAGTGCCTGAGCTGCTGAGAAGTACCCTGTCACGTCAGCAAAATAAGAATACGGGAGGGACTTAACTTTATTTATTTATATATACTTTATTGTACACCAGATTATACATTACATAAAGAAAAAGTAATACACTATAAAATATACAATGGGCGGCCTTATCGCTTACTGCGATCTCTTCCAGGCAACTTTAATTGCATGAATAACGAGACTCATCAAAATATGAAGTTTGACAGCTGGAAAATCATGACATAGTGGAAGGTGGTAGGTATATAACTTCTCAGTATTCCGAAGAAAGAAAACAGACAGGTGTCCCGAGTCTCAACAATGGGAACATTATAGGCTTATTATTCAAGCAGATACCTAACTAGTTCAACTTCTAATGTTATCTTTCCCCACAGCCCTGCAGCTGAGATACCGGGGTACTAAGATGTAGTACCTAGAGATGGAGCACACCATCCGTCTAATTCACGCCGCGGGCTCACTCAGTACCACTTTGTACGAGTCGGAACATGGCGCTGCGTCACGCACAGGCATTTGTTTTAACTGAACATGCGACCGCTGACGGAGGAGTAATGTTTATGGGTACCTTAGATGCTAATAATAAGTAATTTAATACCTAAAATAAGCTGAAAAGTTAGCTAACTACCTACTTATGATGTGGCGATTGTGATTTTCAAAGAAGCCTCCTCCCTCCTATCAACGAACGAAATCGTTTTTGAAGATGCATCACAAATTAACGGAGGAACTTCGTAACAAGCATCCATATCAACAGTACACTGTTGCGTCATAACTAAATCCTAAAAGAAACCAAACAATTATCGATAAAAACGCCTCAATTGTAAGCTAAGCTGAATGTATCGACATAAAGCCCACCTCTATGGATGTCTCAATAATGCTGATATACGACGTACCATATAAAGCATAGAGCTAAGAACGGTTAGAACTCTTTACCATAATACCAATAAGTATGGTAGTTTAGTTCTAAACGCTTCAAACCCAAAGAGGAGCAAAAAAAGTTTTATAGGTTCTTGAGAAAAAAATCGCTGTCGATAAATATGCTTGATTTACGACGACAATCCTACGGCGAGACCTACGTTCTGCAGGAGACTAGCCTTTATCACTAACAACAAACGGAAAAAAAAGTTATAAAACTAAAACCCAACTACGACATACACACAGTCATCTAAAAAGGTATGAACAAGACATCATAAACAGACAAATAAAAAATCCGGAGTCACACTTGGTAGAGCATTAAGCGAACAGATTACGTGTGACTCCGGATTTTTAACTCGTCTTTATGTTTTTTTTATTTAATGATAATCAAATACAGAGGTGTTACTTCATTCTAAATTCGCCAAACGTTTACGTTTGAAGGCGAAAGGGCGCTCTTTTACATAACAATGCACCACCTTACGCACAAACCTACTACTTATATATTAACAATGTTTTTAATTCTATTTGCTATCTTGGATAATGTTTTTTAATTGTCTGTGCTTGTGTTGTTTAAGTATACCTTTTTAAATGACTTTTTTGTCGTAGTTGGATTTTAGTTATATAACTTTTATTTAAATTATTTAAGGGGTTTTTTTTAGCGCGAAAGATGGAAGAAGTGGAGGGAGGCCTTTGCCCAGGAGTGGGACAGGGTAGGCTAAAAAAAATTGACGTCCCTAGACGCGCGCGACGTTCTTCACAAGAACTTGATTTTCGTGCTTGGCAAGCAAATTTGACCGTCTTGGGGCGCCATTAGGACTTTGCGACCGAATTCGGTCGAAAAGCGATCGCTATCTATGTCAAGACTGGAGCCCCTGGGCTGCTTTCCAACCGAGAGGGCTTGAGACTGCGGCGATGAGTGCACTTTAAAAGCACTGGAAAATATTGATTGGTATCCGACGAAAACTGGCTGCTAAACAGGATGATTCATTTAATCAAAAACCAGTCCATAGTTTATCTAGAACGTATTAGGCCACAGATAGAAGACTTCTTTCAAACCCGTCAAAACCAAACTAGTCTTTTAAAAGCTTGACTATAATAGCTTATAGCATCCGCTTTTCAGCATTTTCCACCATACTTAGTCAACCTTATTTAAAACTAATCTTTGTAACAGTGTCTATATTCACGACGAGGCCCGCAGGCGGTGGTCAGGACTGATGGCCGTTAAATTGGCGGCAGTTACCTAGTCCGCGGCTGTTATTGTGGAAATGACTTGCATGCGGTAGTTATTAGAATACAATTTATTTAGAAACAGGCTAGATTCACAACTGTTGATGATGAATTTGTCCGAGTAGAAAGCAGGAGAAAGTATAGTAAATAGGAATTGATCCAGTTTTTATAACCTAAAGCCAGGCTGGCTTTTCCAACATAGCAAAGATATGCCTCTCGTGAGCAACCAATGATTTGAACGGAGGATTGTGAATAAACAAACCTTCCTACTATATTCTTCGCTGTGGTGATACAGACCTTTAAGGCGACGATAACCGACTTTTAATGATTTTATACTGAAAATCACGTCTAAACGAGTAGAGTTAATGATTTGGAAAAAAATATATGTTAAATTAGAGCATTATCTTATTAACTTAATATATTAAATATGTAGGAATATTTTAAATTATGTTTATATAGTGAAATTAATTTGTAAAGTTCTGTCTAACGTGGATAAAAACTGAGAATCACACAAAATCTATCAAGCATATTTTTCTGAAACCTTCACCATTTCAAAGATAATTTAATTATTGATCTTTTAGTATACTTGTTTTATTAAAATACCGTTTGTTTTATGTATAAGAAATTAATAATGCGTCTAATTTGGGACAGCGGTCCTTGATGGGTGAGTCCTATTACTGGCTGGATGTGCGACGCGTTGCGTGAGCTCAGTACAGAACTCGCAAGCTAACCACTTAAGGTCATTGGCATATCTGCGTCTTCACTGACTAAAGTTCTTTTTTATAATCTGGGGATGTTCAGCTCTCGGTTTTCAAATGGAAGCTCGAACTAAAAGTAAATAGATATACCTATCTATACCGGGTCCTTCCTTGGTTACAATTGTAACTAGCTATTAAATTAATTAATTCCAGCATGGTATCTTCTTATTAACGGTCAGTGGGTCGTCTTAGGGGCGGATTTGTAGGAGTTGGAGTATATGCTTAGGAGTACTATGAGCAGCAAAGAAAACAAAAAAAAAATGGAAATTTTCGTATTTTTTCATTTTTCAATATTTCGTGGGTTTTTTTTACATTATCTCATGGTTTACAACTAGAGCAACAATTTCTTTCAAAAAAGATTTTCATCCGAGCTACCATTTGGTAAATACAGAGCGTTTTAAAAAAAAGTTGAATAATTCAAAACCTCCTTACTCGAAAACGGTGCGTCGTAGGACCATGCGTCTCAGAATCTAAATGAATCCAAAAATGGTTTGCACAAACGCGTAATATTTTTGACTGACCTTTCTAACGATACCCCACAACATGGGGTAGATGAGAAAAAAAAAAACATGCCCAGCACCCTAAAATAGTATATTATGCAATTAGTGAATAAAAGACGGATTTAAAGCGAGGGCCATAGATGAATCACGAGCAACTGAAGGATTCTAACGACTGAATCACGACCGTAGGGAGTGATTCATGACGATTGAATCACGAGCGCAGCGAGTGATTCAAGTGTTAGAATCCTGAGCGAGGCGAGTAATTCATGGCCCTCGATATAAATCCGTTTTATTCAAGAGTTGCATACTATACTTTATACCATGACTACGAGAAAAATAAAGATTTAAGCGAAAATAGACATTTAATGAAGAAAAAAGTAAGGTTGAACTAATTAAAATGCACATTAAAATTGGAACAATTACTAAAATTAAAAGTAATTTTCTTATTATTACTAATAATAATCAACTTGTGAAGCGATATTTATTTCCTGTGTATCGAGTATGTTTTCGCAAGGAGGTTGTTTAGCATTGAGATGGAGGTCGCCTATATAGATGTGTTCTAAATTCAAACACCAAAACAGTGATTAAAAGGGCTTTTTATTCACTGAAAACAGTGAATAAAATAAGCTTTTTAGAGGGGGAATGGTATAATAGTATATTATGCAATTAGTGAATAAAAGACGCATTTAAAGCGAGGGCCATAGATGAATCACGAGCAAGTGAAGGATTCTAACGACTGAATCACGACCGTAGGGAGTGATTCATGACGATTGAATCACGAGCGCAGCGAGTGATTCAAGTGTTAGAATCCTGAGCGAGGCGAGTAATTCATGGCCCTCGATATAAATCCGTTTTATTCAAGAGTTGCATACTATACTTTATACCATGACTACGAGAAAAAGAAAGATTTAAGCGAAAATAGACATTTATTGAAGAAAAAAGAAAGGTTGAATTAAGCTTCGTGCAGACTGGTGCGACGCGATTCTAACAAAACAATTTCAAAGAAAACTTCACGGTATAACAATGACCGGTGTCGTCGCGCTGTCGCGTCGCGCTACTCTGCAAGGGGCTTTAATTAAAATGCACATTAAAATTGGAACAATTACTAAAATCAAAAGTAATTTTCTTATTATTACTAATAACAATCAACTTGTGAAACGATATTTATTTCCTGTGTATAGAGTATGTTTTCGCAAGGAGGTTGTATAGCATTGAGATGGAGGTCGCATATATAGATGTGTTCTAAATTCAAACACCAAAACAGTGATTAAAAGAGCTTTTTATTCACTGTTTTCAGTGAATAAAATAAGCTTTTTAGAGGGGGAATGGTATAAAATATTTTTTTCTTGATTTTATTTTACCATGATTAATATGTATACGAGTATATATGCCAAATTACAGCTTTCTAGTACCAACCGTCTCTGACCTAAGCCGCGGACAGACAGACGGACATGGCGAAACAATAAGCGTTCCTTGTTTACTACGGAACCTTAAAAACCCGCAGACACATCACGACCGTAACCTTAAGCTGCCATTTAAGGTGCAATCTCATATTTTGTGTGCAAATAAAGCTATAAACAGACCGTCGTGATCAACTTGCGCCCTACATAGACCTTCGTGACATTACCGACGTTTGTATTGATCGTGTGTCCTAGGCTTTATAGGTTTTCCCCGACTTTTCGACTCGAGGTAAGTTAAACTACCGCCTTACCTAAAGATTGTATGCACTTCTTTTTTATAAGTTGAGTAATGGCTTTGAAAAGTCGCAGAGATTGCGCGATGGCTTCTATATATCCGAACGTATAAAAATACACACTTTAACCAGTGTGGGTAGGAACTAGGAAGGTTGGTACTATAAATCCTCCGATAGTCTAATACTTACCGCGATAAAAGTAAATTATAAATCTGGATGTTAGTCATTGAAATTATCTCCTCCTTAACTCCTTTTACGTATAAAAGTTATCTCAACTTCATTCACTTTAAACTCTCTGAAAATTTTCCTGCATTACTAGTTCAGGATGTTCATATTTTATCAGGTTCTTCCGCCATTGAGTTTGTTTTAATTTCTGTTACTTTTTGTGTTTCAATGTTTTTTCGAGCAGTCTAAATGATCAATCCAACATGCATAAAAAATTCAAAAAAACTTACTTCAACTTTCTGTCCAGTCACTATCACCTTCACTTAATAATTTCACACCATCACACCACACTGTTACCACAAACACGAGCACTGTTTATTTCTTTCCAAAACGAAAAACTATACATAACATTTTTCAAAAGCGAATAAAAAAATTAACGATTTTTTTACATTCGTAAGCGTTCGTGCGTCTCCGGCGAACACCACGGGAATACAACCGCGAGGCTTTGCACCGGCGAAACATGCTGTCCTTTTCCCACATTAAGAAATTGCAGTAATATAGAAAGAGACAGGTAATGTATTCTTCAGAACTTGATAGGACTGCAAAAAAATGAAGCTTTTCGTGTTTCTCAAGCGCTTTTCCCTGAAGTTTTTATTGTTGTTCATTGTGTTTATTAAGATTTTAATGCAGAGATCAATGACTGTTAATGTTAGGGACGCATTCTTTAGCGTTGCCGTAGTTACAAGATAGTAGAAAGGCATAACAATGACGCAATATTTTTATTTTTATTGTGAATATCTAACTCGTTTTCACGAATGTCAGAATGTGTACCGTTTACACCACGAGCACCTTAGCAAAACCTAGCCTGCATTTAGCCAGAGACCACACGCATTAAAGCTGTTAGTAAAATACATAGCAATATGTCGCGACTAGTTATTACGTCATACAGAGTTACGTAATTAGTTCACATTAAGTTTGATACGTTAAAGCTAACTGACGCCATTAATTCATAGGCTGCGGTTACATTAGCGCCGACTTTTTGAAAAAGCAGTACTCTGCAGATTGCAGGACATCATCATCATTCTCTTACCCTTATCGCGGCACAACACGTGTGATACTCCCTGGCCGCGCCTCAGTCGACATTTCAGTTTGCGAAACTGCGAAGTGCTGCCTAGGTGACAGATTTGTAGAACGAATTATTCGCCTGGTGAAGTTTATATATTTCAAAAATTGAGAAAGTTGCTTCTTTGGTTATTTTCATGAGCTGGGCTGAATATTTAACCAACCAATGACAAGACCGACGCAGTGGGAAATGTGGGAGGTGGTACCTAGAAAGACACTTTACAAAGTTGTCTCGACGTTGACGTGACAGATCAACTAACAAATTGGTCGTTAGTATAAAGTTGTACACGTCAAACATGATCTGTAGAAAGTTTGTAGTCTTTGTAGGTATTTCGAATTCAGTTTAGTGCAACTAGGTAGTACGTAACATGGAGGCGGTTGGCTTAAGGTGCACACAATACTAAAGATAGTTAAATAAATTCGTTTCTTGTATAGAACTGAGAGGCAACGCCTTAGCAAAAGAATGGGGGCTACATAAGATCTTGCACTAGATTTAAATAGCTCAATCAACGCAGCCACATAGGCCTCTCCCAGGCTGCGCTACATCACTCTGTCCTCCGTCTCCACTCAGTCCCAGCCACCTTCAGGTCGTTGATTATCTAGCTGGGGGTCTCACGCTACACTTGCCGAAACGCGGTCGCCACTCCAGCACGCGTAGTATGTCCACCATAGAAACGAGTTTTGTCGACAGAAGAATAGACAAAATGACAGTTAAACAATCACAATCTGTCATTTTGTCTATTCTTCCGTCGACAAACCCGGTTTCTACGGTGGTCATGCTACGAGTGCAGGGACTCGTCTGCTCTACCAGCCATCGATCCTTCAACAAACGTTGCCAGCCGACTGCCACTTCTGTTGGCTTACTCTGCAAGCTATGTCAGTAACTCCGGTTCTTCGCAAATACCTACTCAGAGAATGTTTACTAAGTATAGCGATTAAATAGCTTCTACAAGGTAGTACCTATCCATATAGTCACCGGTCCTAACACTTAACCCATTTGTGTTTACGTGATAAGATATCACCTCTATAGAAACAATGTATTTCTAGCAAATAAACGATTCCTTTGATTTGATTTGTGCGAGATGATAATCAGCTAGAACAAAAAAATCTTTATTTTCTGGCAAAACATGAACAATTAATAATCTACAGACATACCTCACCGCTGCGTTATCAGTTTATCGAACCATGTTCACATGCACCTTAAAACCTAGGAACCTTTACAAGTGCCCTGACAAGTTATTTCATATTGAATTGAAAGGGATCATAAATAAAATGCGAGCTGCTGTTCGAAGCTATTACGATGCCGGCAACGTTGAGCGACAGGTTCTTTATTTTAGGACCATGCAACACTGATCAGTCATCACTTGAGTGAGATTGAGATAATGCATGCGAGCCCCTAGCTAAAGCTTATAATAATACTTATATGGTAGGTAACGATAATGAAGATATTCTTATAAAAATTTACTGCACCGCTTAAATAAACGTATACGTGTTTTGTTTAATTAAGTACTAATCAAGAAACGACACTGTGAAAACTGCATTTTGTTTAAGGATATTTTCATCTATATACATCTCGGCGCCAGGCCACGGCGCGAACCACCGACGCCTAAACAATGCCTGCAGTACATTTTCTAAGCATGATTATAACTCACATGCTTTGTAAAATTCACCCATATTAGATTTGGAGTAAACCTAGCTGTCATCTCAAATCTCATAGTGATGTCATCTTGGTTCAGTTTTGTCAATTATGAAACGATAATTTGTTCCTTTCCCACAGTACTCCATAGCCATAAATCTAAAATATTTATTACCTTTCATGTCGATTTTGTAAATTTTAGTTTTTAGAAATACTTAGGTTAGAGGCGGGCCTGCATTTTTTGCCGCTGAACGTGGTCACGAGACGAAGGGCGGGTGGTATAGAGCCCTAGGCTCAAAGGCGAAGGGTTTGGAATTTGTACATTCCATGTTTGGGAAGCAAACGATACAGTCGCAAGATATTCTATTTATGACACGTGAACCATACGGTAGCGAAACAAACTATTAGTTGACACGGGCGTGATCCCCGAATGCCCGAGCCACGTCAACTCGTGAACGACTCTTGACCTGTTCTCACATTAACGTAACTACAAATAAGTGGGTTAATCCATGTAAGACTTTAAGACTGTAAAGTACAATCTTCCATCTTACTGGTGCGTGTTACTTTCGCCTACACAAGTGTTTTTCCTGACAATGAAAACTCGTAGAAAACCGCTCAAGCCATAGACCCATTACGACGTAAATATTATAAATTAAAGTCGCTTTTCGTATTTGTCTGTATGTCCGCGTTGTTCTTCTAAACCACGCAACAGATTTTGATGAGATTTTCACCATCGTTTAGAGTATTTATTCCGGAAGGTTTATGTTGTGCATAATAGGTACGTTAGTATTAAAGTTACATAAAACTAAGAAATCACGATGTTTTGTCAAGTCGTAAAAACCGTGCGAAGCAGGAGCGGGTCGCTAGTGATTTATAAGAAGTACTATATATTTACGGTTTTTTTTCTATTTCGACTAATTAGTTTGAAACTAAGGGCACATTCAAAAAAAGGATTTTTATTTGCTAATCTTTCATTATTTTATTTATTTGGGACAAAAAACAGTTATACATTACAGCATATACAAAAAGTAGGTAGTTAGGTAGTAGTCTAGGTAACAACAAGCCTAAAGTATAATAACTCCACACAATGCTCAGTAAAAGATACCGTCAATTATATCTTTGTTCTTTTTACCGATAAATAAAAGAATTGTAAGATCAGCACGATATTGTGCGTTCGACGTTAACATGGGTATCGGCGGCAAAATAAGAGGGCTGCCATCTTGGAAAATGGCCGCCGTCTATCTGATGCACAAAGCAACTAATGAGAAGCGAATCGGGGGGTGAAGATGTAGGGGGACCATGAATGAGATATATAATGTACGAACCACGATATTCGAAGCGGTAGATAAAGGTCAGGTCATCATTCCTTTGCAAGCTTCTTCTGGCGTGACAGTTAGTTATTATGACAAATAGATAACTGTCTAAAACTTCTGTAACTATTCCTCTTTATGGTCGAATCGATATTTATATAAAAGCAGTTTAGCCACCTGGTATTATATAATATACTAGAAACATATTGGCACAGTGCACCATGACTAAAATCATCTAGATCAGATCTAAAGAGGCCTAATGATGATAAATGATAACGGACGAAATGGGACAAGAAAGTACCAATTTATACCAAATATCAGAATTATGCACTGCCCTGTAGTCACCCTGCAAGGTGTGCTGATGAAACCTTTGCTTTGCATATACGCAAATGTATTCATACGAGCATCAGAGCATGGATATTTATTATCTGTTCACTTTGAGCCTTTACCTACACGTCTCACTGAAATATGTAGACAATGTGTTCATAGATTCATGATGACAGCGCTGTTCATAGTGGCCATGTTAGGTAGTTGTATTATATCATCGTAACTTTTTTATAGCTTAGTACTTGTAGGTTTAAGTACGTAGCCTTCATCTAATGTGGGATAAACTAACTTTACCTAAATAAAAACTATGTTCGCCTGGAACTTAATAAAGTTTCACACCAGTTTTATTTCCTCACTAACAATTCACACTCATAGGGAGGTGTAAGTATCCAGTTTCCACATCCATATTATCTTAAATCCTGTCAAGCTGACACCGCGACAAGTGATGCTAATCTGACAGGCGGTCAAACAGACCCATTGATCAGGTTTGGTGGGTCTAAATAGGTACCTTCTAATACTCAGATTAGTGCAGATATGTCAATAGAGTATGTACCTATTAGAGTATGTTAAGAATAATGCAGTTCGGTTATAAGCAAATATTAGGGTCTCTCAGCAAGAACTTGAATTTTGAATCGCGCGTCATAACTGTCAATTATTATTGTTTAGTCAGCCATATTTGGTATGTGTTTAATTTTAACATAGACATTTACGAAAATGGTGCGTTACAGCTTGGAAGAACGATAGTTAATAGTGAAAACCCATTATAAAAAAAAACCGGCCGAGTGCGTGTCGGACCACGCACAATGAAGGGTTCCATAGTTGGGATGAATTTATCCCAATAACAAACTTAACATTGTAGTTGAAAAAAATGTTCTCCCATAAGGAATGTATGGGAGATCTGTTTTTCAAACTGCAAATTTAAGTTGGTCGATTATTTCTCGTAAACCTGTAAAGCCTATTTAGCTGTGATAGTTTTCCTTTTAAATTTTCGCAAACGGATTCCTAAAATGAAAAATGATTTTCACACACCCACAATACTACACTATTTTTAAACGACCTTTCCAAGGATACCCCACACTTTGGGATAGGCGAGAAAAAAAAACACCCCCTCTTTACGTCTAGGGGAGGTACACAAAAAAAAAAAAAATGATTTTATTTTACCACTTTGTCGGCATTATTAATATGTATACCTACCCATACCAAATTACAGCTTTCTACTGCTAACCGGCTATGAGCTAGGCCTCGGACAGACAGACGGACATGGCGAAACTATAAGGGTTCCTTGTTTACTACGGAACCATAAAAACCGGCCAAGTGCGTGTCGGACCACGCACAATGAAGGGTTCCGTAGTTGGGATGAATTTATCCCAAGAACAAACTTAAATTTTCAGTTTGAAAAACATGTGCTCCCATACATTCAGTATGGGGATACGGAATGTATGGGAGAACATGTTTTTCAAACTGCAAATTTAAGTTGGTCGATTATTATTCGTTAACCTGTAAAGCCTACTTAGCTGTTATACATATTATATACTACTGCTGTGAATTTTTTCATAAATCCAAGTACAACCATTTAGAAGATTCGGTCGTTGGACGTTGAAGAGCATAGACGCTCCTAATTATGCTCCACCAATTTTTTTTACTGATTAGTGAAACGTGCACACCACATGTTGCAGGTCTTAGCTACAAGCCAGGCATCGAAATCGAAGTGTTTTTGTTTTGCTGTGGTTGTGACTTTATGTCGCCAAAAATACATTAAAACAGTACAATAGTGGGTGGAATAAGCATTCCTGGGGCTGTACTATGACTTGTTAAAGCAATCATCGTTCCAGTGAGAGAGAGAGATGAAGCTATACGTGACGAATAGCACTATCCTTACTTCACAACGGAAAGGTGATGGTTTTAACACGTCATAGTAAAGCCCCTGATCTCAGGCGAACGGTCCAGTGCATGCATAAGTACGAGGGTATACCTGCCGCAGCGAATCTGGTGAGGTCTTTCCATCTTTCAGGGATCGCTGAAGAAGTCCACCTAAAGTCATGAGTGGATCTCATTATAAATCCATACATCTTATATGCTGTATTTACAATTTGTTCGACTGACTTTTGTTTCAAAATGCTTTGTTTTTTGTCAAGGCAGGTAGTTAGTTGTTGACCAACAAACCATTCCTTTTAGATATTATTGCTCTTGACTCCGACATTGGATTTTAAACCCTATAACATCGAAGCCAAGTGTAGTTTTGTGTTTATTTGGGTGGTAATGTTAATTGTGTGAAGAAATGTTTGAATTTATTTAAGTAAATATTTGTGAAGTTGAAGACGGCTTAAGACCGCGACAAGATTAAGAAGGCTGCTAGCGAGAGTTATAAGAAACCTGAAACGGATAGTAGCCAGACGAAGACAATGGAAACAGCAACAAGTAACACAGCATAGCAGTGTCATAGAAAAGAGTCGAGAAAGCAGTGTAACCCCGTCTCAAAATTCACCGGTGAAGATCGACTCGAACCAACATAACGACGACGTCGCAAAAGATGCCCATCCATAGATAATTAACACCCGTCTCTCCACTATTCCAATGCTTACTCTAGGATGCATATCCGGTATGGCTCTCAAATCCTTCTTTATCCTAAGGGCACGTATTCCTTACCATTAGGTACTCGCGCCCCCCGTTCTACTGCTCAATTTGCAATGGCCTATGTAGTCCCATGAAACATGAGGCTTCATGGGCTAGTGCAAATCTTGGGGTTCATTCGATTTATCGAGTCTGGTTAAACCACGCTGGGATCGGTGCATTTCATTCATTCATTCAAATCCAAGTACAACCATTTAGCTCGCAGGGGGGGGGCCTACTTTTACAAAAATTCTTTGCTTAATATTTCGCAAACCGATCCCTCAATTGAAAAATGGCTTTCACAAACTGACGATGAATTCCACAACATAATCATCTTTAGTGACGAGGCTCATTTCCACCTCAACGGCTTCGTTAACAAGCAGAATTCTCGGATCTGGGGTGATGAAAATCATCCACATGCCTTTCAAGAACTTCCGTTACATCCTCAAAAAGTGACAGTTTGGTGTGACAGAAGGGATAACCGGACCATACTTATTTTTTTAATACATATCGGTACCGATATTTTATTTCATGTGTCAATGTCATTACTACGTCTGTACATAATAAGAAAAATATGTAAATAAAACAATTAATTATATATTTTTATGTTTTTAAAATTCAACTTCTTACTGAGACAACCTCTAGATTGAAGCCCGCACTACATGCTTGCGTAAAAATGGAAATACAAGTTCTGTGGATGTCAAGCATTTCAGTATTCGTTATTCGATAAGCATCTATAGTTTAAGGTGCATAGTGGTTTTCGAGAGGAGTGAAGCCTGATGACTCTTGTTTTCGACTCAAACGGTCTCTGATCTCTACCTTCCCATACCTATTTAAGTATAATTCGATCTTTTTCGATTCGACACCCAATAGGCATAGTGATAAAACCGAAACACATTTATAATCACAACCGCACCTAAAATTGACAAAAACCGCATACCGACGCATAGCAGTAACGACAGTAGGTATATGTAACAATGCATAAATTGTAGGCGGCGCGGCGGCGGCGGCGGCGCCCGCGCCGTGGGAACTACTAAATGAGGCACAAAGATCGGTCATGCCACCATGTCGCGAAGTCTACCTATACAGGGAGTTCTTAAAAACACCGCGCAAATCCATCTTCTTGGGCCACTATATAGCAATAGGAGAATACCAGTTTCTACTCTTATTTAAACAGTTGGAAACAGACACACAAAACGATGAAACAAAAAAACATGAGTCCCTACAATACGTCTCTGAGCGGAAATTATTACAATAAAGGTAGGTACCTACACCTACACACACCTGGTGTGGACCCTGACGAGACTATAAGACAGATGACGACGCCTATCAGATCAAATCAAATGATTCGTCCAAAAATAAAATATTTCTAAATACATACTGTACAGTTGCACGCAAGCTGAATGGAACATTGTGATCCTAATTAGATGACGTAATATGCAAATTGGTTTTTGGCTAGTGATTGAAAGCATTGTAAAATTTCGGCAAGGTCGTTAGGTAAGGGAATTGGCCTCATTTATGTTAAAAATGGGTTCCCTACTTGAAATCGAATGACGTGAGCTCGAATAAGTACTTGCTCGAAAACGTTAAATCGATTTGTGATTGTTGTGTGGCGCAACTTGGGAGGGTAGGTACTAACAATAAATTGTGATAGTTTCATTGAGACCTATATTGCAAACATAGCAAACTAATTTGATGTTGAACTCACGTTCGTCATGGTAGAACAGGGGTTCCCAACCTTTTAACATACGCGCCCTCCTAACTTTCTTGTAAAATCACTACACTGTTTTTCTGCTTATGTCGACATGTAACTCAGGGGGAGTTACATGTCGACATAAGCAGAAAAACATAAATGTAAAGCGAGCTAAAGTGAGGTCGAAAATTTTTGCACCCCTTGGATAGGTTAGATTTTCTCTTGATCATTCAAACAGTAATAGAAGTTACTTTGTCAACAATACAGAAAAGTTAAAGAATCAAGAAAATATAGAATTGTAGAGCAAACGAAGCGAGGTCGAAAATTGTAGCAAGCCGCCTCGAATAGGTTCGGTATTCTTTAGTCCAATAATACAGAAACAGAAAAACTTATGCAGAAAGGCGAACCTCATTTTACAGCACCTAAGTAAGTACCTATTATGAAACGTTTGGGTTTTGGGAACCTTTTCGCTGTAGCCTGTGAACTGTAACCACACACGTAACGACAGTGACCGATAGGGTGGCGCGGCGACTCCAATAATAAAGCATAGATTTATTCAATTTTATGTTCTTGGTGCTAGCCACACACGTAACGATTTACTTGCGCAAATTTAGGCTTACGCAAGTCTAACGTGACTTTTGTTGGAAGAAATTTGCTCAAATTGAATAAATCTATGCTTTATTATTGGAGTCGCCGCGGCCCCCCATCCGACTACGCCCCCAGAGGAGGGCTCGCCCCACCGGTTGGTAATCCTTGTTGTAGCATTTCCCAACCTGATCCCAAAGTTCGGTCACCTCAAAGCAACATACCTTGCAAATAACTGCGTAAACGGAAAATAAACAAACCGACCTGACCCATAAATAACACGGCAACATATTTAAATACAATTATAATTAGATGGCGTTGTCCGGCCCCAGAATCAACTTGTCGCATTGCCGACCGCTCTCATACAAGTGTCCGGCGCTCACCGGACAAGAAAATCACCGCGTCCGAGCTGCGTTCGATAACGTAAGATACATTACACGTCCATTTATCTACACTAGCTGTTAATTGGAAAAGTTATTACGTGACGGTCGTTATATTGATTACCTACGGGCGCTCGTTTGCATGAAGACAGCTAATCTATCTCTCTTGGACAGAAAAAAGAAAGACTTTTGTCGACAGGTGTTGTAGAGCAAGTAGGTATAGTATTCCTCTATCTGAAGAAACTGTCCTTTAAATGGTGCTGATAATTAATGAAATGCTATATTATATTACCCTTCCAACAAGCTGCCTGAAGCACGCTATACACTTGTCTTGAAGCAAATAGCAGCTTCCAAGCTTACCTATAGTAGGTATTGAAATCAGCTATCTCATTACGCAACACATTTTCGTAAACAACTACGACTAATCTGCTTCTTAATTACGCAACACATTTTCGTTGACAATTCCGACAAATTTGTTTTAATTTGACAGGTCAACAACATTCATTGTGTTATTTACGTTGTTGAGCAGATTTTTTTTTCGAGATTACGAATCAATGGATTAGCAATCTGTTTCAAAACGATTCAGATTCTGATTGATCGTATATTACGTAATGAGGGTACTGTTTCATTTTGACAGTGTTATTTACGTTGTTGAACAGATCTTTTTTTTCGAACTTATGAAGCCAAAAGATTAGCAATCTGTTTTAAAATGATTCAGATTGATCGTGTATTACGTACTTAATTAAGGTACAGGTTCAGAGCAGTTATAAGAAACAAAACAAGCCTATAACCATCGCACGACCTAGACGAGTCCATAGACACCTCATGTTTTAAAATCCATCCAGCTGTTACGATGCTTCTAGAGTACAAAGAATCCCCCATACAACGATACTTACATAGATTCGCGTGAAAAACTTATCCATCTTTGCTGTCGCGCAGACTGGTATTAATTGGTTCTAATACTAGGTAGGTACCTACTTCCGAAACATCTTTGATAATTTCTGGTCATTTTATCTAAAGCAAACGACTAAAAGTAAAATACATCTAATAAATATATTGAGATATCATCAAAGATCGCCTCAATTAGTCAACAAACTAAATACCTGACACGGATTCTATTATAAGTATTCGCGTAAATCAGTCTAAAGCCGGCCATCGCTTACGAGATGCTGCAGACTGCAGTGAATCAGCATCAGTGATCAGATAAGAGCCGATATGTAAGAGCTGCACACGCGACGCGCATGCTGTCAAATCGCGGCTATAAACATTAAGACACGCAATGGCGACGTTTTTACTCAACACACATCTACTTGGTTAACTTCTAGCAAGTCCATATCAGATTCCGATTTTTCTGCTATTTGGAGTGATTTTAAACGTGCAACAGTCATATGCTCAGCTGTGATCCTCTTTCGGCTGAAATGATGATGATGAAAGGTGGATAGCAGAGGTCTATCTAGCTTGGAAATAAATAATCATTTATTTTATTATACATTTATTAGTAACTTCTTATTCTTTAACAAAAATATTTCTTTTCTTTTTATACTTATTAAAAAACATAGGTCTGAACAACTTCTGTCAATGTGTTCACTAAACTAGTTTTATGTTCACAATCCAAACTCATGCTCATGTTATGACTTTTCAAAATAAGAGAATCGTTAGCAAGTAACGCTTTCGATAGCAACCTTATCACTTCATTATCTTTCAACCAAATACCCACTTTATTCACTAAACTTAACATTTGCTTCTTCGATAAACTCTTTATAGTTCTCTTTGACATAAGTCTGCATATCTTTACATAGTCAGCTGCATCTTCAACTTCTAAATCATCTAAATGTTTCAGTAAATCGTAGTGTATCACCAAAATTTCTTGTTCCACATCCTTATTGGTTCTCAATTCTATAAATTCGTTTACTTTTCCATTCTTAGCTGCGATATTTCTGGAGAAGGCAGCAATATTCATACTGTATATCATATTCTGGATAAGTCTAAAAACTCCCTTGATTAACAGTTTGTCATTTGTCTGCCGCACCACTGAATGTAGCCAGGATAGCAGCCCGTATCCTTCAATTAATATCTCAAAAGCTCTCGGCACAGCTACTATTGAACTCATTACGCTTAAAATTCTCTCCTTGACTTTTCTATCACTTAAAACTGACGAATAAAAATCCATAATCATTTTCAAGCACATTGTTTTGAACACGACATCTATGTCTGTCATGGTTTTAGTCCCGTCCCTGATGATATCGAGTATCCAAAGTCTTCTATCGATAGATTCGACATCACTATCATGGAAGAGGCTGAGAAAGTCAGGAACCAGAGTGCAGTCGACGAAATTCTTGGCTATGAGGAAGTTATTGACTGGTTTGTACAAGGGGTCGAAGGGTGCCGTGGAGACCATGAGAGCTCTTGCGAGGTACAGAGCGTCAATGGCTGGAAGTTTGGGGTTCTTCATTTCTTGGCCATCGAAGTTTTCTGAGCTGGTGATGGCAGATGTGAGACTACGACGCAACGTGTTGATGAAGTCGGTCAGGAATAACTTGTCGTTTTTGTGTCGTCTGGAATGGAAGAAAGTTTTTTCATAAAAACAATTATTTGTAACATAAGAACCTAGTACATACAGTATTTTTATCTTCATTCATTCATTCATTCATTCAAAGAAGCGACGCGCGCTTAAAAATCTATTCAAATATAAGCGATATCGCTGTCGCGCTCGGTAGCGATACGATTCGCCTGCTGGTTTGTCACTTTGGACCAGTATCGCTACGGAGCGCGACAGCGATATCACTTATATCTGAATAGGCATTTACTTGTGGTAACCTAGTAGTAGTATTTAAGAAAGAAAATTTATTTATTTCACCTTGGTAATAAGCAACATTAAGATAATAAGAAACATTAAAGGGGCGGGCCACGATCAAGGTCGTATCTGACGGCCAACTCTAGTACCGTGCGCGCACATCTGTCAAATCAAATAGCGTGCGCTTCCCCGGGTCCCAGTTACACACTTCCGTGCCTTTCACGAAACCACTCGCACAGATTTTTAGGGTATATTTACGTTCTGTGAACAGATTGCAGGAAAGCGAGAGGAAAGATGTTACACATCAAAAAACAGAAAAAACTTAGTTATTGTGTGCCTCATTTAGTTAAAAGAATAAACAATGAGCAAATATTAAGCGGTGGTAAGAGTAACAAGATACGAACACTAACCTTTAATCATTAAGACAATCCCGTAATGCGTAACTACATAGTTGGTTTACAAAATGAAAATAACTTACGTTTCAGTTTCCAGCAGTAAACAGAACCGATGCAGCACGTGGTAGGCCGCCGCCCTCATGGTGGGGCAGTGCGAACTGAGCGCCATCACCGGCACCGACAACAGTCCGCTCCTCAACATCTTGAAGCACGAGGCCACTGACCCCGGCGCCAACAAGTGACTCAGAAGCGGAAACACGAACACAGGATCGTAGATCCCTTCGTCTTGGTCTACATTCGACACATGCAGCAAATCTCCTCCAGATAAATTAGTCATTATACCCTCGTATTTCCCTTTCACTGTCAAATTCCTCAAAGCCCCCTCACCATCTTTAGTTACGCAAGGCTTTAACACTCCATCTTCAAACATTTCGTTTAAAACAGACCTTACTGAATCTGTCACTTCACTCGCTACGCCCATATTTTGATTTAACTCATAATGGTATTCAAATTTCTGCGACACAGGGAAGTTTCTTACAGTTCGCTCAATAACTTCTTTGTCAAATATGTTCAGAACTTGATTGGGTGTTGGATGGGACCATAACGATGATGATCTGTTTTTGCGGACAGCGTAATAATTTGCGGCTGAATCGCCCCACACGTAAGGTTTGTATTCGTTGACCGGCTGGCCATTTGTCTCGTAGAAATGTAGAATAGCCACAATAAGCCTGTCACATGGGCTTCTCGTGGCATGATACGCGCTTAAGTACACAGGAATATGTTGCGTTTTCATCACAGTTTTGTTCTTTAATATGAGCGTGTATAGAAACTCTATCAACCTAGATTTAATATCCGAGCTGTAAAGACTGAGCATTACATTCAAGAATTCCGAATGAGATGTCACCATGTCAAATAATGTGGTTATATCGTCGTGACTGTCAGGATACAATAGTTTGACCAATTCCGTGAGTAAAGCTAGAAGTTTAGGACCTATCGTGTACCCCTGATCAACTGTTTTAACTTTCAAAGAATCCTTTAACGTTGCCTTACAGAAATTCTGCCATATTGCGCTTTCGATCATTTTCTTGAAATCATCTTTTTGTTCAATCTGTAATCCTTCGACGACTTTACAAACTTGAACAACTGTATGCATACTGTTGGCGATTTCATTTAACGCATCAACCTTTGTTTCTTTTAATGCTATCGTTATCAAATTCAGCATAGACGAGAAATAATTGATAAGGTGATCTTTTTTAGCAACATTTTCACATATCTTCAAAAATATACTTTGTAATATTCGTATGTGACTACACTCTACAGCTTCGAATTTGTGAATTTTATTAAACAATTTCAAGCAATCTTGTACCTCCATGCATTCGATTACCAACTTCCTAATAAATTGCCAACATGTAACATAGATTTGTCCAGCCTTATGAGGCTTTTCTAGCATTTTTATAATATTAGATTTATATTCATTATATACAGTTGCTAAGAACTCCTTATTATCTAGCAAGAATTGATTGTGGTTTATTACTGCATTGCCTAAAGGCAAAGTTATTTCTCTTTGGGCTAATATCTCGGGCCTAGCGATTTCTTCTTTGAAAATATTGCAGAATTTTACGTTAAATTTTAATAACACCGCTGCGAGATTAGCGGTAGATTTCCTTATGTTGTTAACGTAAAAGAACTTTGTAAAATCTTCATCTGATACGCGTAATGCTTGATGCGGTTTATTTTCAAAGTATTTCGTTAACGCGGTCTCCAAGTTGGTTAGATTAGGATTCACGTCTTTGTTTGAAAGTAGATTCGTGTACAAAGAAATTGTCTTTTTCAACACATTCGGTTGTAATTCCAAACTGATTGTTTCTGAATATTTCTCTATTAAATATTTTAGTAACTCAAGCACTAAACTTGGTTCCTTATCATCTCGTAGGCAAGCATCTATATCTGCACTAAAAATAAGATTGAACAACTTCACGTCATCTTCACTGCACAATCCCACAACTTCTAAAACGTGCATCGTATATTGACTGTCTATATTCTTCCTCTTATTAATTTTGATGAACGCTTTCACGATTTCGTTATAATTCTTTTGTTGATACGATTTCAATAGTTTATGTTTGTTATTTAAATAATTTATCATTTCTTTGTGCTGAGTAAAAACTTGTAAGAGAAATTCCGTGGCGTGCAAACCTGACGAATCTTTGCCCAGATTAAGAGGTTTATAAATCTTGAGGAACTGCGGGTTTTTGAATAGCGATAGTATTATTGTCCGACATACATCTACCAACAGATGCTTTTTACCGATTTTGATAATGCATTGGAAGTATCTCGTTATTTTCTTCTGCTGTTCTTCATTCAACTGTCCCATATTCGTCAGCCTTATTGTGCAGAATATCAGATATTTTGCCCATATCAACACTTCCGAACTGTCGACAATCTTTGTACTGTCGATTTGGTATTCGACATTATTAATTGTGAAGTCACCTTCTTCGGTCACCTCTTCTAAAAACGGAAAAACGTCCTTCAAAGAAACATCTTCGTTGTCTACTATGGAATTTGATATCGCTTTCAGAACAGTATCTTGTCCTACAATGGTGTCTGAGATGGACACTGGCTGTCCAATCCAACTTCCGACGTAATTCCTAGCATCTAATTTACAATCTCCTATTAACACTTCAGTTAACTCAGGGGTATAGTTGCTGTGAAGTAAATTAGCAATGTATAGAGACAGGAAATGTTTCAGAGTCTTCTTGGCATCCTTGTGCGACTGTAAGAACTGCACGCATCCTACGATGAAAGGCGATGGCATCTTACTTTCTAGGAACACATTATCTTCTGTGTTCTTATTTTCCATCAGGTCACTGAATAGCTTTTTCAAACTATCCTCTGTGTTTTCTGAAGAAACTTCAAAATGTACTAACTGATTTCTTACATATTCTGTCAGGTCAGTAATATTTTCTAGTACGTATTCTACAATATCGCTTATTAACGAGGATGGGTTTACTTTTGCGTTTCTCAAGGTGTACAATATCAAATGTATCTCATCTTCATCTCCTTCAAATATTGATGTGTTTTTGAAGAAAATGTGCAAAGTATCTTTAGCTTCAATCCAAGTGTCGTCATCGTCACTCATATACACGTCTAACATGATTAGGAAGAGCTCCTTAAACATTGGATTCTTTAGAGATATGGCGGAGCCGTCTAGTGTTAGCCAAAGAGATACAACTTTAAACTTTAAGAGGGCTACATGTCCAGTATCTAGTGTTTTAGAGAAATCCAGAATCTTTTTCATATCTATACTCCCTTCTAATGTTTCAAAATATGCAGGATGGATGTCATTGTAGAGCAGCAGTAAATCAACAAGAGATATCAAAGCATCTGTGTCACTTATTTTAGGAAGTCTGTAATCCTTAGTGGTTTCAGCATCAGTTTTGCCTGATGTCACATTTTCGATTAATGATACTATTGCAGCCGGAGTTGGTAAATGCTTTGGAATGAAGTACTCCAGCTTATTTTGCAAATCAGCAATCTGTGCTGTTTCTTTGGTGTCCAAAATCTGTAAATATCTTTTTAGGGACTGCAACATTTTTACTAGAACTTTGACACAGTATAAAGACACTGTTTGGTCTTTCCCTAAATTCATGTTAATAAACTTTAGTAATGGGACTGGTAAAGTAATAAATCTGACAAAGTTTGCAATTTGTACTGGATTGAGTTGAGCCATTCTTGATACCATGTCTTCTGGTTTAAGCTTATTCAGCAGCTTAATGGTAAAATCTGTTGTTCTTTCCCATATTGGAGAATGTTGGGGATCAAAGCTATGTTCCATCACGCTAAATATAGCCCTGTGAAGGTCAGGACACTTATAGATAATATTCAAGATAACTTCTCTCTCGTGGTCATTCTCCCAGGGTCTCTTCAATGTGAGCAGTGCTTTGTACAGGTTTTGATTTTTGTTTGCATCAACAGTTCCTAAAGAATTGTCTATAAAATAAAGACCTGTTTTATGTGATGTGAATAATGTTATTATTATTTCGCTCAGTAAACTCATAACTTCTGGCCGCAATTCATTTCGCACTTCTTGGCTCATTTCAGGAGGTCCCTTCCATGAGAACACTTTAAACAAATTGTGCAGGACTTGATGACTGAAAGTCTTCAATTTGAGACTCTTTGATATCAATGCATTGTCCACAACATTCTTTTTTAATATGTTTAAGAATATCAGCACTGCCTCTGGTTCATCATTAATCAATCCTGGTATGACAAGGGCAAGCAAGCCTTGCTTCTCCAACAGAGCTTTGATCAAAGGCAGGTGTCCTTCTATCAAGAATGATGTCATAAAGTGCACAAATGAAGTCCTCACATTATCTTTTTCTTTAAAGTTAGGCTTCTCAACAACATGCTGTAAATGCTTGGGAGTTAAGGGTGCCTGGTTCAGTACTTCAACTCCTAAATCTGAATTCAATGTGACCATTGATGTTAAGAGTTTAAGGACTACTTTCCTGTGACGAGGACCGGAGCTCTCACTGATCATAATCTCAATAGTTGACATGAATGTGTTGAGGAAGTAACGGCATGCTTCCTCTGTGATTGTTATCATGTGTGGGAGAGAAGACTGCACTTTGATGATGATCAGGTGGAAGATGTGAAAGACTGGTGTGGCTAGAGTAAGGTTTTTCTTACTCTCCGCAGTAATCTGCCTTAGTAGTTCATGGGAGTTGCCTCCAGATTTGAGGTACTCCAGCAAGTAGTCCGCAGGGCTGTCAGGGTTTAGGCAGACTTGCAGGAACTGTGTGAGAGCTGTGAACACAAATAATAACAAGTTAATAATTTTTCTCAAATATCATTTAATAAAAACAATAATTAACATCTCAAGATCAAGCAGCAGCCACAGCAGGAGGTCTAGCAGCCTGAATTTGCTTCGCAACAGATATGTAAGAAACCTCGATGTGATAGTAAAGACTAAAGAATTGTTGATACAATGAGATCAATGTTTCTCAATCATGCAGTTAATATTCAACACTTCTTTGCTGGCCGAGGGGACCAACAGTAGTTTTAAATATGGTGAGTTATCGACTGTACTCCTGACTAATCTATCTAGACTACAAATTGAAATCCCAGGGGAAGTGTATAAATGACAATCAAATTGCAGAATTTTATAGTTTAAACTTACCCATTGTCTGGCCCTGCTTAGCTGCTAGCTCTTTGCGAAAATATTTAACATCAAAACTATCCTTTTTCGATACGAATTCATGTTTATTGTCGGTATCCACCACTTCATTTTGAGGTTGTATTTCGTCCACATTTTCAACGTGTTCAGATTCGCTCTTCTTGGCCTTTTTAGAAGACTTATCGTTTTCACTGTCGAATTTACGTTTGCCCATGTTTACTCATTTAATGTTTAATTAATCTTATTTTCTTTAAACGCAAAGCACCGCGCACGTGAAGATGTTTTGACATGTATTTTTTTTTTTTTTTGACAGTCGACTTGACACTTTAGTCATTTGACTTTACTTAGCATCTTGCCTTTTGAGAAAAAGGCCGGTTTTTTAATCAGATTAATTTATATTGGCATACACTTATAATGCATAAGGTATTTTGACTCATACTTGCTCCATTAAAACAAACAATAGATAACGAGAGTAAATTCAATTACAATTAACTACTTATATTTTTTTATAAAAACAGCAAGGAGCTAATGGGAGTGACAGCGTAGTTTCAATGGTTACCTACACATTCTTTCTTCGATTGACTACTCTGCACATAATAAAGTTGTTACTGCTATGCTGTTTATTAATCTGTCTAGTATAACCCTTTTTTTTTTTTTGACGGAGGGAAACAGTCAACAACGTTCATTGCGTTATTTACGTTGTTGATCAGATTTTTAATTTTTAATTATGAATCAATGTATTATGAATTTGTTTCAAAACGATTCAGATTCTGATTGAGATTGATCGTGCATTGCGCTATTGGGGTATTGGTGATAGTCAGGGACGGCGGGCGTGTGCGCGAAAGATCTTATTATTCTTATCCAGTCCTAGGTCTTCTTTACCAATGTACTGTACGCATCTTTGAGTAAGAGCCTTATTGTTCGTTCGACAGTAATCAGCAGGTAGGCACACATGCACATGTAGGTACCTAAATTGAGATAGGGTCAGGAGGAATAATGATGCTAACAAGATTTGTTACCAACATATGGATGAAATAAAATTAACAATAAATAAACAATCGGGTTGTAAAAAAAGCTTTATTTAAAGTAGATAAGTATACAATATATGAAATCTCTTTTACAGATAACTTGTCACTCACATTTAAAATTCTTAACTAACTGCATGTTTATGGAGAACAACAGAAAGCTAAGAGAGGCTTTATAAAAACCTATGCGTAGTTATTATGAGCTATCGGACTTTGAGCCGGTAACTTATTAAAACAATAAATACCTATACACGTAGCTAACATAATAAGGCACTGAGGAAAAGGTAGACTTAGAAGCGTCTCCAGGCTTAGATTACAAATTATAAAAGAGGTAGAGGCAGCAACGATTGTCGAACCAAATATTCAGTTTAACACAATGTTATTTACCAGATGTAGGTAACATTAAAATATCACAAACTTTTGACTACTACGTAGGAAATGTAAAAAGACGCGGACCAAGTAGTCTAAAATAATACTATGAAGAGAAAAGATTTGATTTTTTGTATGTTTGTCTAACACTAAAATTACAAAGAGGAAAGATTTTTATTTTTGTTTGTAATGAATAAACTCAAAAACTGCAGGAACGATTTAAAAAAATCTTTCAATAGTTGAATGCTTTATTGGATATCAGTTATCACTGAGTAACATAGGCTATATTTTATAAAGATATCACGAGGGCGAAGCTGCTGGCGGACGATATTAATGGATAAACTCAAATATATTATATTTTTTTACATATTATTATTATATGTTTTATAAAAAGTAAAAAAAGTATCGAAAATTTGCCTTGAAAAGTCATTATTTGGCGTGCGCTGCGAAAACTATTGATGATACTTATATATAATGTAAGCACTACATGTTTATAGTACCTACTCATTCAAAACACTGGTAGAATCAAAAGACAATGGCGTTCGTACCATGATATTAGCCCATAACCAACTAAATAGTTTCATAATCAAGGTTGATTATGTACCTCCTTCATGCTTTTTATGAGCGGTCATTCTAAAAGTTGGCAACGTCGCATAGCTGCCAAATATTTACCTGTTTTGATTAATTTGGCAATATAAATATGGCAATAAGAATATTTTGATTTAAAAGAGTGTCCGTGGAGTTTCTTGCCCGTTCTTCTCCATAGGAACCTACTACGCTTTGGAATGGGCAACATCTTTCTGACTGAGCGACCCCTTGACAAAAAGTGCCTGTAATTGGTTTATTTGAAATAAATGCTTTTGAGTTTTTTTTTTTTTGAGCTATGTAAAAATGGTATGGAAATATGAAATATCGCTAAAATATTAAATATGAAATGCAATAATTAATATCGTAACAAAGACTATTTAGTCTAAAAAAGTATTTGGAAACTTTCCAAATGCCATTTTTACACCTAAACGGTTATAACATCAAATTCTGTGTTCCTAATATTTTAGGTCACAAGTTCACTAGTTAGCGCTTAGTCTATTTGTTACCTACACATTTTACTTTTTGTAAACTAATATTGGGTCCTATGAAATTGGCGTTTTTTTCACACAAATAGAGAACCTTGTCACTTCTATGAATTAAAATATTCATCAATTGCTTGGTATTATATTGAATACTGACCATCATAGACAACTACCAATAGTAAAAAAAACCTTATTACTTATAGTTTATAAACATAAAAAATATCTTAAAAATGACTCCTCATTTTGTGAGCAGAAATGACCACTATTTGTTTTAACTTAGCCAAAACTTATTTTTGTCGCTCTATCTGGTGGCATATTACGTTATCTTAGTTTTTAAACATTAGTGTATAAAAGTTTTAAAAAGCAACTTCTTTAAAATTCTCCATACAAAACGCTGATTTCATAGGTCGGACCTAATAGTAGTTTGTAATATTAATTATATTTTTCTTATTTAAAACGCGCCGCGCCCGGCTCCATGCGAAGTGGGCATCAGTTTATAACCTGGATTAACACATAGGATTTACTACTTTTATATATTTTCCGACATCCACGCGGGCGAAGCCGCGTGCAAAATATATATATCCTATAATAAGTAAATGGTGTCACTTCTCTTGCTGACCTTACGACCAAATGCACAAATCGTGTCAAACACGCGCAACATAATCTTACCTTCTCTGCGCCTGGATTATTTCCCTAGCGTGTGCTGCGTTTCTATTAGAAAAGTTTGGACTAATCACTAAAACTTCTATATATATAATTATATATATATAAACAAAAAACTGCAATACACTATGATCATCTTTGTCCTATTTATATCATTTGAAAATTATATGATGTTCTTATTGAATTATTACAACAAGTAGTCACATAATCTGTCAAATTCTGCAGTAAAATTATTATAATGTCCTTACGTACAACTTTGGTTCAACTTATTATCTTAAAGATAAAAAAACTTATGCATACAGGTAGCTCAGTATGCGCTAAGCACGCACGTAGCGAGGTTTCTGCTATATAGTGTATAATGGATACAAACATATAGGATTTTATCCCAATTGTTTATAGTAACATTTTTAGATTGATATAAAAGTTTAAAAACAAAGATTCATACGTAAATAATCATTGCAATTTCACGTAGAATATGATAACAATTTCTTAAAAAAATAATCACTTTGTAGTTTCAACATTTTACTAAAAATAGTTCAATAGCCAGAAGAATATGCCCTTGGGTAATTAAATTTTTGTTTTATTTTTGCTAAGCGCAATTCAAAGAATTAACTAAAGTTATCCACTCAGCGAAAATATTTTTTTTAGAATTATCAAAGGTTATGTGGAAAAATATTGTTGTTAATCTCTACTGGACTAAAAATACTCTATTACAAAAGTCGTCCACCACACACTGACTAGGCGTCAAGATACAATCTAACAATATCAATAAAATATTATTAATCCAAAATTATGATTTTTCTTTCGTTCCCATAATAAAATTACTATAAAAATCTACGAGCTCTAAAAGCCGGAATTAAAACTTTTTTTTCGTTTTTTTTTCGGTTCCCCTTTAACAAAAGTAGCGATTAGAGCTCATAGGATGCTTCCTCCCAGACTTGTGTAATTTTAGTCTCTAGTCTCTACTCTATTCTGTGCGACTATTTCTTCAAAGTTAGGTTCCAGTTCACGAATTCTGTCCAACAACACATCAGCTAGGTTCAGTTCTCGATCCGTATCTGTAAAAATACAGTATTATTATTATAAGAAGAACTGAAGCTACAGACCTTATCTTTCTGGGGTCGCCCATAGCAATTTAAAAGTGCCTGTATTTGGCTTAATTGAAATAAATGCTTTGTGTATGATTCTGAGTTTTGGCCTCCGTTGGCATGCGATTGACTGTAGAATAGAATAGAAAAATTACAGATGTTAAGGTAATGATCCTTATACTAACTACCTTAACTAAGGCATGCAAACAGTTTACTTAATATAAATATTATACCATGTCGAGATGAAATTAAGAAAAAAAAAAATACAAAATTGAAGTAGGCAATACAACCTACCACCATACAATGTACCTAAGCAGAACTAACAAAAACAACTTACCATCAAAATAAATGAGCTCACATTTGTCCCTGCATTCTGGACTCTTGGCTATGATCTTGTGTAAAGCTTTAAAAAAATCAGCCACTGTTTCCTCGCGGTTTATACCATACAATTCTGAAAATGGAAAATTATTGTCGTAACTATGATGTATCATTATTATGAGTATGTAAGGATTGTAGCAGATGGCGTTTTGTAGCTTCTGCCTACTCCCATGGGAAGAAGAACTATAGATCCTTTAAAAATTTTATGCAAAGATTCACCGATGTTGTGAATCAATCAATCTGCCGAACCTTTTCCCAACTATATTAGGGTCGGCTTCCGATCTTATGAATCAAACGTAGAAAAACAATTGCATTTATTTTGTCTTTCTGATAGCTTTTGTATTGCTTTTGTGTTCCTAAAATAAAATTAGGTAGAAATAACTTCATGCTTGGTATGTGTACGCATCTTGCTGAACATTCTTGCCACATAACTAATAGGGATTTTGGCTGGGGAAAAAATTAAAAACTATTCAGTCCGTCAGTCAGATAATAAAATATGGTTTAGATTAAACGCATTAAAGATGGGGAGTGGGGCTCGCTACGTCACAATTCAGTATAAAATGTACCAGGGAGTGACGTCATGCCATATTTTAACTCAATGTATTGCCGTAATCTTTTAATAAAGCAATTTTTTTTTTTTAAACTGCCAGTAAACGATTTTCGGACTTTTTCCTTTAATTGTTGTGTGAGACCTTGCTTTTTGCCAAATTCCATGATTCCAGGTCAACGGGAAGTACCCTATAGGTTTTGATTTATTTGTGAGAACTGGAAACTGGAACTTACTGGAGGAGGCCTAAACCTGTCGAGGGGTCCTTAATTTGTTAATTAATTAATATTAAGCACTTTATTAAGTTTTTTTTTTGTAATTAATGGATAATAAGGTTTTTTATTTTTTGTGTTTATTATCAAAATATGTCGTATAAATGGCCGTATTATTTTATTACGTCGACCTAAAAGCTTGATTTTATTAGAGCTCCAAGGGACAGTAGACAATTTCAACTTGATTCCTCCACGCATCCCTGAGAAAAAGGGCCTTGACAGACTGACAGACAGACAGACCGACAGACGGACAACGAAGTAATCCTATAACGGTTCCGTTTTTTTCCTTTTGAGGTACTACGGAAGAAATCATATCCACGCAAAATGACTATGCGAGACAGAGCCACAGCGCTGGTCAACCAGTTGTTTGGCTGGTTTTAATCAGTTTCGACCATTCCATTTAAAGTTAAATAAAGCCTCACCTTCGCTAAGGTCCCTGTTCTTCAGCACCCTGAACAGCGTGTGCATGGGCGTGCCTCCGACCGCGGCCAGGCACACGGGCCGGCGCTGGGGGCGGTAGATCTTGTACCCGAAGTTCCTGTAGATGCGGTTCTTTATGCCCGCCACATCCTTCTCTATCTCGCTTAGTGACTGAAACGGTAACGACATAGGTGTTACGGACCATCTGTTGGAGTATACAGGGTAAAATAAAATTAACTGGAGAAACTTCAGACATGACGAGCAAATCTTGATAACACAGTGGTTATTAAATTCTAGAGCCACTAGTTTTATTTATGTTAATACTTATCACCTATTTCTGTAAGTACATAATATAGTACTTAAGAGATATATTATATGTACCTATATAAATAAATTAAACAAAAAAAAAATATTAAGATTCTTTTCTTTTTTAAGCAACTACATCTGCCGCGGTCAACGGACGCAGAACGAACGCAGGTTCTATGAGAAATAATAAGTTAGGCAATTTTTTTTTTGTTTTACATGATCTGATTTAATAACTACTGACTAAAAATGATTTTATTTGATTATCGTCACGACTACTATATTATTTTTATTTTAAAAAAGACGAAAAAAAGTACTTATTTCTCCCTAAAAGTGACTCCCTATTCAAAATTCATTTTTTTACATTACACTTCCGTGTTTGGGTCACAGAAATTCATACGTACCTTTCAATTAAATTGGTCTAGTAGATTCGGAGCAAATTGGTTGTGACAAAAGAAACAGACAGACAAACAGGCAGCCAGACAGACAAGTGATCCTATCAGGGTTCCGTTTTTCATTCGGACGTACGGAACCCTGATCAATATTACATCATATAGGTACTTACAGAACAAGCCTCCAACTTAGCGACATCATCTCTATCAGGTTTATTCAAGTCTTCTAGCGCGGGAGGACTGTACAGTGACTTGGTGGCCACAATGAACAGCTTCTTGACAGGAAACACAACTCCTTCCCTGGCCTCATACACACGGATGTTGTTCTGGAACCCGAAGAACTTAGCGCCGTCTGAAGGCAGGATGTGGACCAGGTAACCTTCGAAGTAGCTGTAAGCCATCCCCACTGCGTAGTTCACTGATACTTTCTTTTTTTTCTCCTGAAATATGAGGTAAGTAAGTATAAGTATTTATTTGAACAGATTTTTGGTACATTAAATAATTAAGTGGTAATGAGGTTAGGTACCTATATAGGATATCCATGTGAAAGTTAGACATTTAAGTCAAAGAAGTGCTAAAAATATTTAGCAGTTACTTGGTTTTTAGGGTTTCGTAGTCAACAAGGAAACCTTATAGTTTCGCCATTTCCGTCTGTCTGTCCGTGGCTTAGCTCAGACACTCTTAGTACTAGAAATGTATCATTTCGCATGGCTATACATATTAATCACGCCGAATAAGTGGTAAAATAAAATCTTGAAAAGAAAATTGTATGACGCACACAAAACCACCACACAATTTCTTTTTTTTTTGTACCTATTGGGGACGATTTTTTTTTTCTCGTCTATCCCATGGTGTATCGAGGTATCGTTAGATAGGCCTGGTAAAAATATTGTATATAGGTAAATATATAAAAAAAATGCGATTCTGTGAAAACCATTTTTCGATTTACGAATCCGTTTGTGTAATAATCTAATAATAAGTTTTAAAGTGCAAATTTTTATTAGAGCCAAGTACACCGCTCTTTTTTTTTTTTTGTTGGGAAATTGTCAAATAGCTTCTCCCGCTCTGGGCGAACCGGGAGGGCGTGTCAGACTCTTACAGACTAAAACCCACCCGTGTTACTTCAGTTGCCTTTTCGTTGCCAGGGGCCACGGTATCCCTTTCGGACTTTCCTGCAACCCCGGCAGGCATCGGTCCTAGCGGACCCCGTCAGTTGTGCTGACATCTCTTTGAGGCAGGGGGAGGGAGGATTTGGCAGGGAGGTGCCAGCTAAATGGCTGTTTTTGGATATATGAAACATTCACGGCAGTTTTCGCTTTTCCCAACTATGTTAGGGTCGGCTTCCAGTCTAACGGGATGCAGCTGAATACCGTATTTTACACGGAGCGACTGCCTATCTGACCTCCACAACCCAGTACCTGGGTAATACAATACCCCTTGGTAAGACTGGTTGTCAGACTTTCGCGTTCTGATGACCCGTAATGACTGTCAAAGATCCACGAATGACAGCCGGGACCAACGGCTTAACGTGCTTTCCGAGGCACGGAGGCGTCTCGGTATGTTAAGATCACCCATCCTCAGGCCAACCCCGGCAAGCGTAGCTTAACCTGATGGATCGAACCGTGCGGCTAGTATTACTTAGCCGCGAGCTCCTCTCAGTATTATACACATAACGAAGTTAAAAGGTAAGAAGGGTTAGTGGGTCGTCTTAGGGAGGCTTTACAAGTTAACGAGTAATAGTCGACAAACTTAAATTTAATTTAGTAGTTGGGATGTATGGGAGATCATGTTTTTCAATTATTATGCTACCACGGAACCCTTCATTGTGCCTGGTCCAACACTCACTTGGCCGGTATTTTTTGTTCTTATGCCAATAAATGCATTTTTCTTAGTTCTTGTACAAACTCAACATCTCTTTTATAAAAAAGATTTAAAGTAGGGTGATTTGTCAGTGATTTTTTGTGTGTCCTTTATTATTAAAATTATAAGAATAATTATAAATAAGTTTTGTAAACTTACAATTTCAGGATACATCGCAATCACAGTCGCAATTAAAATCTTAAAAAAGCTGTTATCGATTAAAGTCTGGTCGTTGAGCAGTAAGAACACGATGGCTGCAATGAACATCATGAAATGGTGTCTGTTGACTTTCTTCCTTAGTTGATCGTCTATTGCCCGCTTGTTATATACCACGTCGTACGCTAGCCCACAAGCACCGTATATTGCTCGCACAGTCAATATGTGCAGGACATATCGCGCTGAAAATAAATATTTTTCATTTAAATTCTGACATACTAAAATGTAAGGAGTTGGTAATCATGGCAGGTGGCGTTCGTAGTTTCTGCCCACCCCCGTGGCAAGAAGGCGTGAGAATTAAATACAATAAAAAAACATAACATATGCTTATTGTATTTAATTTTACTCCCAACTTCCTCGACTCTGGACACTTGTTTATCTAGAAGAGCAGTTATGAATTCCGCCGATTTCTCAGTCAATTGTGGACCGATTTTGAAAATTATTTTTTTGTATGAAAGGGTATGCTCCCAAGTTGGTGCCATATAAATTTAATTAACTTTTCTTGGATAGTTTTTGAGTAAGCTTCAATAATACGTAATTAATTAAAACACGCGTAGGAGACGTCCACAAAAAAAAAAACTTGATTTTATTTTACCACTTTGTCGGCGTGATTAATATGTATACCCATGCCAAATTACAGCTTTCTTGTACCTACTTATCGTCTCTGAGCTAAGCCGCGGACAGACAGACGGACAGACATACGGACATGGCGAAACTATAAGGGATCCTTGTTTACTACGGAACCCTAATAAAAAAATAGCGCTTCATTTCGCGATGAGCCAATTTTACTCATTAAACCCGGCAAAAATTAAAAATGAGTACTTACTTATAAACAAATTAAAAAATATTTAGATATTAACTACTTACTTACCTATATTGTACATCCAAATGTGCTTATTATCTAAGTCCAAACTGTGAGACCCTGCAAACAACAATAGGATTACTGCGCTAGCGACGATAACCTTCTTACACACCATGTTTGCTCAATAAGGAAGCTTAACTTTAAATACAATAATGCCTTTTGTTCCTTCCTTAATAACCGAGTAAGCGTTTTAGTTTTATCGCAATACAGTGTAATACACACGGCTGCATATCAAGCTATTCATTTCCAGTTTACGCTGATCTCGCATTGTATAGGATTTCCGTACAATGCGAGGTCAGCTTATACTAGAAATGTGTATCTTGATGTATAGCCGTGTGTACAGTCATCAAAACAGGTATATTCATAATTCAGGATCCGGACCGTCCGCCGCACTATGGGACCAAACGGTATTTACCATCTCAAAAATGGTTCGGACAAAACAGTTTTTTTATTTTTTTACTATTATATCAGATAACATAGCTCTATAGCTATGTTATCTCATATAATAGTAAAAAAATATAAAAATCAGTTTTATGTACTTAAGTATAAAAAATTACACCCAAACTTTGAACTTCGATAATTTCATATTAACTAGATTACTCTGAATCTCTGATTACTCTGGATTTGGCCTGGTTGATGGCAATAGGCTCGCCCCCAATTACATGGGACTTAAACATAGCTGGTGAAATGTGGGTGTACTATAGGTACACGTCTGCCCAACCCTACGGGGAAACAAGGCGTGATGTTTAAGTGTGTTATGTCATTTGGCGGTGGCGAACGGGAATAACCGTGGAAGTTCTACTTAAGATATTTTTTTTTAAGTTATTCAAGGGAATAAACAGATTTATAAATTTTTGGATTGCTCAGGATCTCTAGTTTACAAATAGTACTTACGTAATTTTTTTATGATATTAATTTTTATAATTATTTTATTTTAATTTTTAAGTGTCATGAGGAAATTTTCCGTTTTTTTGACAGACTTTCAAAAAGGAGGAGGTTCTATGCTCGTAGCGTATGTTTTTTTTTATGTTTGTCCTATGATTTCTCCGTCAAATGTGGACAGATGAAAAAAAAAACAAATTTCGTATGCTCTCGAGGTGGTTCCATATAAATTTTATGAACTTTACTGCATAGTTTTTGAGTGAGCTTCAATAATACGTATTTTCCCACTTAGTCTATGTGGATGATATGATGATAAAGTTCCTGTCCCTGTTATTTACATAGCAGGTAGTGGTTTTCGAATTTATGTGGGGTAGGTACCAGAACTAAAAAGTGAAAAATAAAAACTATTTATTCTTTTAAACGGCAATGACCAAAACAAATTGGTGATCCCTGGTATAATGTATTGCATTGCTATGGTAAAATTTTATTCTAAATTCTCCTGATTACAATTATTATTTCAATTACCACAATATTAAGTAAACATCTAGTTAAAACAGTAAAAATAAATAAATAGTCGGATTTTAACTGTTTTGTTGACAGTATTTCAAGGTAACATGAGATATGGGTAGTTGTGATAAAGATTGTTTATTATTCTAAGATTTCTTGGAATAATAAACAATCTTTATCAAAAATGTGCAGAAACAGTTGAGCTTTCAGTTGTCAACTGAAACCAGTAACTTTGTAAACATTTAGAAGAACAGACAATTTGTGTTGCACTGTTTTAGAATGAAAGTTTTCTGGCTCCCATTGTATTAATATGCCTCTCCAGTTTTTCTACTGTTTTTTTTTTAGTTTTACTGTGAGTAGTGGACCAATATAATGGAACAACAAAGCAATTTTTCAGAGCATCCTTACAGGAAGCCATATACTTGGTCGTCAGAGCACTCTGGAGAGCACACAACGGGAGAATTGATCATCATGTTTTGACTTTAATTTATTACTAGCTGCCCGCCCCGACTTCGTACGGGTAGCACTAATGTACTTATCTACGGCGCACCTACCTACCTACCTACCTGCCTACCTAATCTGCTAAATTCAGATTCATCAAATGCGTCAACTGTCCAACGCGCGAAGTTAAAATAGTCGTTAAGTTTTCTGAAATTTTCCATTTTTCTGCGCAATTTTCTTAATTTTTCTTTCCGTAAGATTCTTCTCCTTACAATAACAAACATATCAAAAAAAGAATTAGCGAAATTGGTTCAGCCGTTCACGCGTGATGCCGTGACTAAGGGAAATAGGGATTCATTTTTATATATGTATAGGTATAGATAAAACTTATGTTTGTACAATGTACAATCAGGACTATTTTGACAAAAGTTTATTCAATTACGCCATTTTTATTTAACAATACAATCTTAATTGTTGTTAATAAAAAAGTAAGTACCTATTATATTGTATTATATTTTCTTTTTTTTCTTTATATTTACATTTTTTTATATTTAATATATAATTCTCTATCTGTGACATCACTGCAGGCCCTATCAGAATACCAGGGCTGCAATATTTTTTTTAAATGTCCTCGTACAGGACTTCCTGCTTTAAATTTACTTGTGTTTTTAGTTTAATTTGTGATTTCCTGTGCGAGTCTCAATAAATACTTTTTCTTTCTTTTTTTAAGTTTTGTAACTACGTATGGACTGCTTAGGTCTGAAATAAAGATATTTTTTATTTTTATTTTTTATTTATTTGTGTAACTTTATTTGCGTACGAAATGAATGTAAATGATTTGTTATAAACAAAAAAACATTAGCTGCTTAGTTTGTGTGTCAAAGTTCTTTTATTACTATATTTCTTATTGAGAAATAAATTTCTTTAACCATAATAGAATTACTTATAAACCACATTAGAATTCATGAATTAATCTTTTTTTAATGTTAATAACTTACCTATTGCAACACCACCAACAAGTATAACTCTCAAAATGTAAATATGCTTATTTTGATCCATTTTTGATTTCTGTAAAAGTAACAAGTTTGCAATATAAAAGTGCGATCGTGCAATAACGTTCTGTAAACATAGTTCTTTGTATGGTTATCTATAATTGGGTTACTGAGGTCAAATGTCATGCACTCCTTGTGAAGTAATAATTAAGTCTGCATACTGACAATATAGGCATCTGGTAAAACTCAAAGAAAAAAAATCTCTTGTAAAACTTAAATAAGAATAGATTTGGGAATGGTTTAAAAATCAAGTTTTTATTCGCTAGATCAGCTGCTATTGGAAATGACCATTACGAAAAAAAACAACCTAAGTTTGATCTCTATCCTGAAGGATCATGGGATAAGTTACGACAAAAGATACTGTATTTAGGCCCCTCTTCACTGCTCTGACTTAAGTTTTTCTCTACTTTGACTTAAGTTTTTCCATGTATTGTACTACAAACATGTCTGTTCAAAAGATTAATTAAAAGAATATAAAAATACAATAGATGTCCAAATCAAATACTAACCTAGGTTCATTCATCAGATACTACACATTAACACCGAATGAACTTACGATGAAGCCGTGATTTAACTTTTCAAGTTTACCAATACAAACTTTTTAACTTGAACTATAGTTATCTATGATTAACATTAATTACCACTATTTAATTAATTACATGTGAAACAAAAGTGATGCAGTTAGTTCCGGAGAGCAACATGCACTTATTATTGTCATCAAAAAACAAAAATGTCACCGTGATGTCGTCATAACTTCGTACTATTTTAGTAATTTAAAAAAAATCGGCTGTAAATATATCGTAAACAAAAATTGTTGAAAACCAAAACCAATATTGACATCTGTTTGTCAAAGTGACAACCAAACAAAATTAAAAGTGCACAGATTATGTAGTTGTACAAAGATCTTTTAACTTGTGACCAAAATCAGAAATAACGCTGCTATCTTATTTTTTCAATAAAATATTTCGAATCAATTTCACAAAATGTTTACTTACCAACAATCGCTAAATGTCATTCAAGCGCCAAAAGATAACACACACACAGATACAGCAGTGTAACTATGAAGCCTCAAACTTTCGCCTATCATTTTGTTGGTCACTGGATGCAAGTAGTCTGATGCTGGGGCCAAACCAACGGGAAACGCCATTGATTACCGCGATGATGGACGTTAACCGTAGGTGTAGCCACAACTTATCGCGAGAATTTGACAACGGCATTCACATTATCCTGGGGCCGCACCAACGTTCAACGTCAATGCCCATCATCGCCATTAACATCACGGTAATTATTCCGATGATTATAGCGATAAATTGAGTGGCCACACTGGAACGGTCAACGTCAATGCTCATTTAATTGGCGATTAAAATGGCGGTAATGTTCCTGCTTTGAATTTCAAGGTGGACGTTTTGACGCTGCTACATTGTATTTTTAACCGACTTCCAAAAGGAGGAGGTTATCAATTGGAATGTTTATAAACAGTCAAACCTGGGTAAGTGAGAACTGGGTAAGCGAGAAAACTCTATAAATGAGAGTAACTGCCAGCTCCCGTCATTTTAACCCTCTAAACCCTCTATAAGTGAGAAGCAGAAACCTCTATAAGAGAAAGTCATATAGTACTCGTGGGCCTCTATAACTGGGACGATTACTTGCCTGTATAAGCGACAGTCGAGCGAAAATTAACATCTGCTATTTATGACTCATTCTTATTTTTCGTGGAAGTAACATTGCTTTTGTATCGTATTCTATTCGAATACCCAAATGTGTTTTTATAAACTTCTATAAACGAGAAGAGCCACTCCTGTACCTCTATAACCTGTCGTCTGTCGCTTGTTGCCTTTGTACAGACTTATACAGCGTCAGCGTCGTCAGAATCGGAACACTATGGCCCACTACATAGAGTCGAGGGTTTAGACGGAGAGACGTAAATTCCCAGAAATTAAAAAGAAGTTCACCAACGCAATGGAGGATTATTAGGGTTCCTTAGTCAACAAGGAACTCTTATATTTTTGCCATGTCAGGGGGGGTCCCCTATCTACTTTTCTCGTCTATCCCATGGTGTAGTGCGCGTAACCACGGGTTCAGTACACCAGAAATAAAAAAGTGCAATACATACGCGGTCAAAATGTATGAAAAAGCGGTTTTTTTTTTTTTTATCTCCGTTGGAAAAATTTCAACTCAGGAGGGTTCAGAATCATGTACTGAATCCATGGTAATAGTTTTCGCGTCAGTGTCCACAAGGTAACCAGTAATAATCGACCAACTTACATTTGCAATTGCAAAAATATGTGTACCCATACATTCCTTACGGCAGAAACTGATTTTCAACTACTATGTTAAGTTTGTTCTTGGGATAAATTCATCCCATCTACGGAACCCTTCATTGTGTGGTCCGACACGCACCTGGCCGGTTGTTTTTTAATATAGTTTCTCAACAAAAACGAGAACGTTTACAAGAAATTTTCTCGCACGAGTTATGAGCTTATTGTAATTAAAAAATTCAAGTGCCACTGTCTTCCACTAACTCAAATTATTTTTATACAATCGTTTGATATTCTATTAGAACCAACTGTTTTTATTTTTTATAAAATCGTTTTACTGCGGCTACATACCTATAACTAAACTAATCTAAACTTGACTGTCACCTAGGCTTTTCTGAAATAGGCAAAGGTCAATATTTTCTAAAATCATAACATTAAAATACACATTTTTTTTTAGTTTTTTTTATTCTCAGAATAATCATCGTATAAAAAATAGAACATTTTGTTTTATGTACTTAGATAATAAATATACATGCACATCGTCATAACAAAAAATAAAAAAAAACCTTTGAGTTTGTAGTGATCTTTTGGGGAGGCGGTGGAGGCGGTTGTTTTATTTTGTAAAAAGTTTAAATTTTTCACTTTTTACTTGTGCTACCTATACAAATGTAAATAACAGTGACAGGAAGTTATTATAACATCTTCCACCTATGCTAAGTGGGAAAAATACGTAAACGAACCACCGAGCAAGATTTCTCTACCAAATGAAAAATAATTTTCAAAATCGGTCCACAAATTACGAAAATATTGATGGGCAAAAAAATAAATAAAATATAGAGACGAACAAAGAACCTTCTCCTTTTTGGAAGTCGGTTAAAAACAGTACATAAAATGAAAGAGACACATTTACTGTTCATTAATTTGTTTGTACATATAAAATAACAAGTTGACAACTGCCATAGTTGCTTTTTTGGGTATTTTTATAAAATTGTCCGGACATGTCCGGCTATTTGCCCCCGTTTGGTCTTTGTAATTTTTCCGGACTTTTCAACTTAAATAAAAAGTCTTATTTAAGAACTGAAAAAAGCAAGAAATCTTTCTTTTAAAAGTTTATATGTACCCGGACATTTTGCAAATGTGCTTTTTGACAGGACTTTTATCATTTTAATTGGCAATCTTATTCTGAGGCCACATAGCCTGCTTATGACATAATTTAAAACAGAAGGCACATTATTGTATCATACTATCACGTACTTAGCTTACACTGTTACATTTAAATTAACTATTTACAACATGATTTATAAAGCAACACAATACAAATGACTGATAATTTTTTATCAACATTTTAAAGTTCTAACTGTTGATTAAAATTAATAGTAAAGAAGCCTAAACACTGATTAGATCAGTTTAGAAGTTGCAATTGTTATTGTTGCTTCGACTTATAGCATGCCACAGGCAATTCAATCGCACTGTGTAAATCAGGCTTCGTAATGGTGCTAGTTCGAAAGACTAGGTTGTATGTAATTTTACCTCCTAACGCTGATTAGCTCTTCAAAGTTAGGTTCCAGTTGACGAATTCTGTCCAGCAACACATCGGCCAGGTTCGATTCCGGGTCTGTATCTATAATAAATTAATAGTATTTAATTCTTTTTACCAATGTCAACGTCTTATGAAACTGCATAGTGTTTATCGACTTTTTAGCTGGCTTTTTATAGCGTCGTTTAGAGGTTTTTCGGCGCGTGACCAAAATCGGAACTTACTCCGCCATCTTGTTTTTTTAATACATTCTAAATGACATACGTACTTAAATAAACTCAAGCCTTCTTCAAGTGACATTTCACACAGAATAATTGCACAAATTGCGCCCCCTGCCAATGTCGTTCGAGCGCTATCAGAGTAGCTTGTAAACTTACCGTCATAGAAAACTAATTCAACCCTGTCCCTGCATTCAGAGCTCCTGGAGAGGATGTTATTCAGCGTGGTGCAGAAGTCATGGCAAACTTCTTCCACATTCACCTCGGCTAGGTCTGAAATAGGAGTGTTTTATTAATTTTTGTGATTATTTTTGCACTGTAATGGCCAAAACCAAAATAACGAAAAATACCTACAGTAGAATGACCACGTGAATCTATTCAAATACCAATGACAGTTAATTAGGATGCAAATAGATATTTCATTGTATGTGACATCCTACACATACCTACATGAAATATGAACACAACATTACACACAATGTGTATTAAGTTACTGTAGTGTGTTACTGTCCGTAATTGAGCCCGTGAATTGAGCTCTAACCTTTCTCCCACCTGCTTCCCAACTTTCGTCCCACACTCACATCTGTACTGACCTTCATAAAGCTCCTGATTCTTTATGACCTGGTACAAGGTGTGCAGGGGCGTGGCGCACTCAGCCACGAGCGACACGGGCAGCCCGTGCGGCCGGTAGATCCTGTACGCCGTGTTCTTGTAGCTGCGATTCTTCACCCCAGCGATGTTCTTCTCCACGTCATCCAGCGACTGGAACAGATCATCATCAGCTACCTCATACGGAGTAGACTCCTGGGAATTAAAGTTTTTCTTCTAAATGAAGTAAATCCTTTAGTGTCATTTTATGGTTGTCAGCTTTTCTCCAAAAATTGCAATGGCTAAGGATTGCTCCTTGAGTCTATAACTACCACGACAGGAATTTTAAATACATTTGACCTTTGTTTGAGATCTCTTAGAAACCGCTTTTTGGGAAACAAGGCGCAATCAGATATTACTTGAATCCAAAATTGTTAGTTGTGTGGAAATCGGTTGCCAATGTATGGGCATGTGATGTAGAAGAATGAGAAGTATGTTGTAACTTTGTGAGAAAAGTTTGGACTATAAATGGCTGAGAGCGGGGAAGACCAAAGAAACGATGGATGCATTGTCCGGAAAACTATATGGGTGGACTAGTAATACAGATGCATGAAAGAAGTCATGCTGCACCGACACCAAGTATTTTGTGATGAGGGTAGGAGGATGATGTGGACTTAAACCCATAATTGTTAAATGGTAGGTTTTGACAATGAGCGAGACATTTAAGTCTATTAGTTTTGTCAAGGCGCGACGAACCTGTGAAAAATCACCGATTCTCACCGAGCTGGCTTCCATCTTGGGGAGGTCGTCTCTGTCTGTTTTATTGAACAGCTCAAGATTCGGGGGACTGTAAAGCGACTTGGTGATGACGATGAACAGCTTCTTGACCGGCATAACAACGCCCTCGCGTGCCTCATAGGCGTGTATGTTCTGCACGAAGCCCCCGAACTTGCCGCCGTCCGATGGTAATACGTTCATGAGGTAACCCTCGTAAAAGTTGCAAGCCATCCCCACTCCGTATTTTATTGGAGATTTGGATTTTTCCATCTGAAAAGTCGAGAAACAATGAGCCAAGATTTGCCTAATAAAGGTAACGTATTTGGGAGTTCCCGAGATTAACTCAAAATAATATTTTTATATCTACTCGAAATTAACTAAGAAAAAGAAATCAAAAGTAGGTACGAAACAAATTAGGGGCCTACAATTTTTTTGAGGTTGGTGCCAGCCAAGCCATCGAATATAAAACTCAAAATAGAAACGATATATCAGATACAAAACATGAGTTAAAAGACATTTTACATACCAACCAATTTTTTTTATAGTAGTCGTCGCTTTTATAGCTCGTGTGGAAGTCAGAAATTATTCCATGGAAACATACTACGGGGATAAAATGTATCCTATGTGTTAAATCCAGGTTATAAACTGCTTCATGCAAATCCTATTAGTAGCATAACATAATGATTGAAATACTATCTTGAATTCATGCAAGCCTAGTCCTTTTTGTGCCAAGTTTCAAGTATATTAACTCAAGGAATAAGATTATTCATACAAACGAAATCGAGGGATTTCGTTTATATCTTATTCCGCCTTCTAGGTGGAATTTTTAAAAACCCCTTCTAGAGCTCCCCTACATTATAAAAGTGCAAAATTTCACGTTCCTAGTCCCAGTAGTTTCGCTTGCGTCGATATCGTCAGTCAGTGAGTTTCTCCTTTAGGTGCTTTTCTTAAGGGCTGGCAGGCACCGGTTTAAAAAAAAATTGTAGGCCTCTAATTTGTTTCGTACCTACTTTTGATTTCGATTTGTTGGTTAATTTCGTGTAGATATAAAAATATTATTTCATAATTTGAGTTCATTTCTTTCGACGGCGGTTTAATTTTTTTTAATTAGGTACTTTTTATTTCATAATTTTTAATTTTAAGTAAAAACTGGAGGATTTTGTTTGTAATAAGTAGTTAATCGTTTTTTTGTAAATATTTAAAGATTTTATTGTAAGCATTAATAGATTTTTAAGTTAAAAAAACGTTTTTTTTTTTTTTATTCTTGCCCAATGTAGATAACAGGTCTATATGTTTAGGTATGGCTATAAATGAGTCAAGAGAAGCAGCTACTTGTGGCAAAACGATTAATAGTTTCGGAGATATGCGTGGACAAACATACATACAAACATACCTATAAAAATTTGTATATTCTTTTGGAAGCCCAACAGATTATCATAATGTGAATATATTGCGGTTCCAATAATATTACATACATAGGTATGTGTCGAATTGATAACCTACCTTTTTTTGAAGTCGGCAAAAATGTTTAAATAATATCTAGTGCCCATTGTTTAAGAATACTTGCATTGCTGAAATGGATTGACCGGAAGTTCCAAATACTGATAGGAAAGGCATAAAACATTGGTCTGCCACTTGATATTATTGAGAGTGATTTCGAACTCAGTTTCAACTACAGCCCGATTCAAATTTAAGTAGGGCTCGGAACATGAGGCGAGTCGCTGCGCAGTAACGAATTCATGTGTCTGCGGGGGTGAGGGGAGCGGTACTGCGCTGCGAGTGGCTAACTTCCGTTAAGTTTGAATCAAACTATACCGCCGCTACGGCATATTTTCCCCCAACTTGTTCTTTTCGTATATGTGTTGTTTGTTAGCGTCATGTTTACCGCGAATAAACATATTTTCTTTCTTTTCTTTTACCAGTGAACCATAAGCAAACAATCGAAAACATTGAAATAAACTTACAATTTCCGGATATTCCACAATCAAGTAAGCAATAAAAATCAAAGGAAAGTCTTCAGCGTAACACCTCTGATTATTGCTTATTAGAATGATTATAAATGCAATGTTCATTATTTGAAGCCAGATGACATTTTTTTGCCGCTCAGTTTTTAAACTTCTGTATAGCATGTTATAATTATAACACATTGTGCATAAATCTCTGGCTCCTTGTATTGTTAAGATATAAACTATGTATCGCACTGAAAATGAAGACAGTTTATTAAAATCTTAGTTGAGTAGAAAGAATGTTGACTCTAGATAATATTTCAATAGGTACCTAAAGTAAGCGTCAGATCCCCTGGACCAATAGAGATATTTGTTGTTTACAAAATACTAAAATGCACTCCCTTTTTGCTCTTATTTGATACCTAACTTCAAATATTTAGTATCAGAAAAATGTTACGCACGAAAGAAACTTTGCTAGCTATGTATATTCTCCCACTTAAATGACAGAATAAGCAATAACGTTATTAATTAATAAAAAGTTATTCAAAAATAATATAAAATCCTACCTGTAAACATACCTACACTATGAAGTGAGACCACCTGCTTATATTATAAATATGAAAGTTTGTAAGTTTGTTTGTTACTCACGGCTAAACTGATTTGAAGGTTAGTGTTACGTGTTCTGAATATTTATTATGTTAAGGGCAAAAACTTTGTTGCAGTATCAGAGACCAACTAACTATAGTGATAAGTAACAAGTTTTGCGGAAATCAAGCTTATTTATCATTAACTAGCTGCCCGCCCCGGCTTCGCTCGAGTAGCACTAAGTACTTATCTACGGCACACCTACCTGCCTACCCTACCTACCCTACTAAAAATCCTATGTCCGTCTCCTGGTTCTAAGCTACCTACCCACCAATTTTCATCCAAATTGGTTCAGCCGTTATATAGATTAATGTATGATGATATTTCTATTAGTAAAGTGACAATTTATCTATTTACATGGTATAGCATTAATAACATTATTTTTAATTAAGTACGGTATATGGAGGGAGATGATAAAAAAAACTTAAAAATATAACAAGAAGATACTTAAGTATAGAGAATGTAACAAGATTTAGAAAAACAAATAATTACTTAACAATAATGTATGAAATAATAGACTTTTGTCAGCGGCTTAGCCCGCGTTAACATTTGGATATAGTGCGGCATCATTTTATATCCCTCGGGAACTATTTATGTTTTCGGGATAAAAAGTACCTATGTTCTAGTCCGGATCATGGTTCTATGTTCTATGTTCTATGTTGTGGGGTTTGGTTTCCGCACTTAGTCCTACAGTGGACCATTGTGCGTGGGCCATAGCGGCCGATTGGTGGTTACTCCAACCAGCCCACCTCCCTCCAGAAGTTTATCAAGTCTCCTGGTCTGTTCAGAACATCTGTGAACGATCTGGGTGTCCCGAGGGTATGTGCTCTAATCTGGGTGACGCCTGTGCATTCAAAAAGCACGTGCGTGACGGTCTCCTCAGCCTCCATGCACGCCCTGCACAGAGGACTGTCCGTTATGCCTATTGTGTGAAAGTGTTTGTTCAGCGAGCAGTGGCCCGTGATGGTACCCGTCACCAGGCGCAGGCCGTTCCTATCCAGGCGTAGTAAACGCCGGGTTAGCCTGGTATCCAAGGATGGCATGGCTTCCTTGGACTGCCTGCAGCCCGGTGTCGAGGTCCACCAGTGCTCGGCTTGAGTGTGGGTGAACTCCTGTAGCCACCTGCGTATCTGGTTGAAGGGAATGGGTACGATGGGCTCGGGTCCACAGACTGCCGTGCTGGATCCTCGTCTGGCAAGCTCGTCAGCTGCATCGTTACCCAGCGAACCGCTGTGTCCTTTTATCCATTGCAGTGTCACCGTGTTGCGGCTAGATACCGTTATTTGTTCTAGTGCATTGTGACATTCTAGTGTTAGCTTTGAGGTAATATGTTTTTTCCGTAAGGATTGAAGAACTGAGGCGCTGTCGGAGAGTATGCGTATGTGTGTGTCCGTAACTCTCCTAGCTTTTAGGGCGTGGACCGCTTGTATGATGCCCACACACTCCGCCTGATAGACGGTGTTGAACATTCCCAGCGGGCTGGATATCTTTATGTTAAAGTCGTGTGAGAAGACTCCAACCCCAGTTCCGGAGTCGGTCTTCGATCCGTCTGTGTATATTCTCATCTCTTTCGAGCCTGAGTAGTCACACTGTTCTTCTGTAAGTATTATGTTGTAGTGCCTATGAAAGTGGTGTGTTTTCGGGGCTTTATCACAGGGTGATGCCATCATTGGTCGTCGTTTGATCGCATCTTCCTTTATACGTGTGTGCTTAACTCTAGAGTCTTTGTTTAGGGTTCCTGATACATGGAGCCTAAAGGCGGCTAGAGTCGCCTCCTCCCGCACGATGAGGTGCAGAGGAGGCAGTCCAAGCATTGCCTGTAGGGCGGCAGTGGGTGTGGTTCTCATACTGCCAGTGATTGCAACACATGCAAACCGCTGCAGTTTTTCTAGGTTCCTTTGGGCTGTGCTCAGGTCTGTCCTGGGCCACCAGACCAGTGAGCCGTATGTGATGATTGGTCGGATGATTGTGGTATATAGCCAGTAGGTGACCCTGGGGCTAATTCCCCAGTTCCTGCCAAGCAGCCGCTTGCACTGCCACAGGGATATGCTGGCTTTTGTAATAATATGGTTGGTGTGTTTTGCCCAGTTCAGCTGTTTGTCTAAAAAGATGCCCAGGTATTTAGTTTCAGTTGATAGGCTTAGGGTTGTCCCGAAGAATCGTGGTAGCTGTAGTGTTGTCAGTTTCCTCTTCTTTGTGAAGAGAATCATTTCGGTTTTTGTAGGGTTCACTGAGAGTTGGTGCCTGTTGCACCATTCCTCTACTGTTTTTAGGGCTTGACGCATGAGATTGCATAGGGTGTTTTCGTGGGTGCCGTTTATTATGATGGTTATGTCATCGGCGTAGCCTACAGTGAAGTAACCTTTGTCGTTGAGTGTTTTAATGAGGCTGTCTACTACAAGGTTCCACAGGAGCGGCGAGAGGACGCCCCCTTGCGGGCAGCCCTTCGCAACGATGGCCCTCGTAGTATCATTTACTGTGACTTGTACGGCTCTCAGTTTGAGCATGTTGGTGATCCAGCCACTCAGGGTCGGGTCTATGTTGTGACTGTTGAGTGCCATGTTAATGCTGTTGAACATGGTTTTGTCAAAGGCGCCCTCGATGTCAATGAAGACGGCCAGTGCTGAGCATTTGTGGTCCACTGCGCATTCGATTTTGGAAACCACGCTATGTAGCGCGGATTCTGTTGATTTGCCCGTGGAGTACGCATGCTGGTGTTTGTGGAGTGGTTTCATCCGAAGAGGTCCATCTCGGATGTGCCTATCACAGAGTCTCTCGAGGGTTTTCAGTAGAAAGGATGTGAGGCTTATAGGTCATGGTTTATCTATGACCAAAGTTTCCATCAAATCAGTTCAGCCGTTTAGGCGTGATTGAGTAACAAACAAACTTACAAACTTTCATATTTATAATATAAGCGGGGGCGGGGGGTCTCACTTCATGGTGTAAGTTTACAGGACAGGTGTAGGATTTTATATTATTTTTAAATAGCTTTTTATAAATTAATAACGTTATTGGTTATTCTGTAATTTAAGAGGGAGAATATACATAGCTAGCAAAGTTTCTTTCTTGCCTAACATTTTTCTGGAACTTATGACACTAAGAAAAATATATGTTGAGATACTAAAAAGGTAGTAAATATATACAAAATGATAAATTAGTTGTGTTGCCCCGAACTATGAAAAAAAAATGGTCCAGACATCCTGATGTCAGAATGTCTGACCACTTTCTTTTCCCGTTTTATCGCTGTCAGGTAGGTACTACATATTTAAAGTTAGGTATTAAATAGTAGCAAAAAGGTAGTGCATTTTGGTATTTTCTAAACATCAAATATCTCTATTGGTCCAGGGGTTCTGAAGCTTACAAAATATTCATTCTTAATTCTTGTTCGAGTTCTACATATTTACACTCACCAAAATTAAATGGCCATTGATACTCATCGTCTAAGTACAAATATGATGACCCTGAAACAAGTAATAAAGTTATTATAAGAGCTGTTACTGTTAGTGCAGCAATATTTTTAATCTTACAACTAACAATAGTGACTGTAGAAACTTCAGAAGTCAGGATAACATTTTTAGGTAGCATGTTTGGTTATAGCAAACGCACGAACACAATGCCTTGTTTCTTTCTGATCAAAACTATTATTTTTGTGCATACCTATACGCACAAGTCATAGTACAGTCACTGGTCAGCAACAAAACTCGATTAACATTATCTCGTCATCATAGACACAAAATAATTCGATTAAACAAACTTCTCAATCATTAATCCACTTTTGTTGTATGTATCGTGAAAGCCATTTCACGTATTTATAAAAACCTCTAGGATTTTTAACTACAATTTAAATCTTTTTTGCTGACTGTATTGATATGTTATTTGAAATCAAGATTCAAACTATAATCATACCTAATCCTTTTAAATACAATCACTACCTATTGCTGTTACAAAGTTGTGTATAAATTGTTGACTTTGTTTATGCACTAATGGCTCTTCTTAGAGGCAGTTACTATAGTTGTTAATTCTTACTGATTATAGCTTTGTAATATCAATACTCAATGGTACAGGAATACTCAGGAATAGGTATGATGACGTCATATTATATCTACATACTTGTAAAACACATTAATCATATTCAAATTATTTATTTCAACAGAACACCTTCTAAGGTTGACTTTAATTGAATAAGACCAACTAAATGCCAGTATCCATCACAAGTGCGCAAGTTATAAGCAGTGTTAAGTTTTGTTTACAAAATGGCTGGCCAATCCAACATTCTTTTCATAATATGAATCATCAATAAGATGAACATTTGACATGTTATTAAAACTATTTAATTTTACCATGAATATTAACTCCTTTACTTATTATAAATATTTATTATAATATTAGCTGGAAGCCAACCCAAAAGTAGTTGGAAAATGTATAGGAAGATGATTAAAAAATATTTAAGTCAGTGGGTCGTCATTTAAAATGTTTATTTGTTAGTTGTATTGTTTGTTTGTTATTTGTGTAATTCAATTAGTTTTAAAGTACTTCGTTCAACAAAAACTTACCAAAAGTAATGCTCACAGCGAGTAAGACATACATAATATAGATGTGGATTTGATCCATTTTTTCTTTTATCTGGAAGAATGTAAGTACTTCTGTAAAAATCCGATTCAATGAGCAAATAATCGCAAGAATAGATTAATTGTAATATTTGGAATCTGTTATTTAAATAATTTATAATTTACCTTTTCAATCACAGTATATTAACATTAAAGTGATAACCCGAAAATATTTTTTTAAGATAAAGTTATCAGACCAAACCAAGGCTATAAAGTTGGAACAAGTCATAACAACGCCAAGGGTTACGGCGGCTAATCGTAAACAACAAAACTTCGTTAGTTCGTTGCACAGAGTACTTTTTATTTGGTTCGTTAGTTCGCTGCCGATACTGACTGAGTCAGTATCGGCACAGACTAAGTAGTACTTGTGTATGGCTCAGATGGTGGTACATAATCCTCTTCTTGAGTATTAATGTTCTGTGTACATATTTAAATTCTAAATAAAAACAAGAGAGCGAAAGGGAGAATAAAATACAAGTTTTTTTCATTTTGACAACTGTTTGTGACAGATGTCAGATGGTAAAATTCAATAGCTGAGTTCATCAGGCAAAGTACGGTTTTTGATCGAGAGACATAAGAACCCCCCTTTAAGCTTTGTTTAGACTAGCGCGACGCGACAACGCGACGCGACACCGGTTATTGTTATACCGTGAAGTTTTCTTCGAAATTGTATTGTTTGAGTCGCGTCGCGGCGTCGCGTCGCGCTGGTCTGCACGAGCCTTTATGGATAAAAAGTAAGCACAACGAAATTTTGGCTTAAGTTCACTATACGTTTTGGAATTCTAAAATTATTTGTTGGCAACACTGCTGTACTAAAAAAAAAAACTGCTAGCGGGCAGCCGGGTTGTCATTGTTTTGGCTTCATTACATAGTGTTCTATTTGTTATATTGTGTGCCGAAAAGCTTCAGTATTTTGTTTTAATCGACGATTGCAACCATATATGTCAAAAAAATAGGATCCTAGATAATTGATAATGTAATATACAAATATGATTCTAGACGTCAAATATCTAGGATAAAAGATAGGATCCTAGATACTTGATAGTGTAGGGATAAGACTGTGCTCAGTAATGTGAAGTAGTGTGACGAATTTTGGGACTCTTGTACCAACACATAGATTGGATTTTCCCGGCTCTTATGGATTTTCGCCCCGGGATCCCAAATTCTCAACTGTTATTTGGTTGTGACAACACTGACCACCTTATGTCACTGTCAGCTACTCAGTGCATTGGTCAGTGTCACTGACGTCACTGTCAGCTACTCAGTGCATTGGTCAGTGTCACTGACGTCACTGTCACTGAAATGAAAATAATGGCCAAGCACAAGACAAGTCAACAAAACTGTTTTTCAATTATATGAAAATTTCAAATAATAAAATGGTTGTTTGTAAATTTTTCCAGGCTGGTTACTGTCGTTATGGAAAGAACTGTAGATTTGAACATGTCTACGGATCCAAGTATACCTATCATGGTGAGTTTTACAACTATAAGTACCTATTTCACTTTCGAGTGGCTTGCAAGTGCAAATAAGTAATAATAAACAGAAAATGCATACTTTGTCCATATCTTTGCATTCTACATAATGCTGCTGTTGTGTTGTTATTTAATTGTGTTTTTTAGATATCGTTTACTTTTATTTTTATACTTACAAAATTGCTTGCTGATTTGTCTTCAGCAGGCAAAGATTTATACAAAGCAATTGGGTCAGTGGGTCGTCTTTTGAGATAATACATAATAAGATCTGTGTTTCAGCAAACCCACAAATACCACCAACACAACCAGCACCAGTACCAACACAGCCTGCTGGCGTCACGGATGAGCAGCTAGTGAAGCAAGTGCAGTCAGACGTGCAAGCAGCCCTCCGAGGAGGCCAGTGGATCCTCTCATGCTACTCTCCCTTTAAAGAAAAACCAATATTTCCAGGAATAACTGAATTATCACCAGAGGAAGCCAGACTGTTCATATATGAGGCAAAAAACACTAATAATATTGAACAAGCTGTAAGTACAAGTTAAAAAAAAAACATGTTTGAATAATAGAAAGTGTTTAATTAAATAAATGTCTCTTTCAGGTAGTCTATATAAACAATCTATTAAAAGAAGCAAGACTAAAATATGAACAACTTCTACAACCAAATTTGAACATAATCAAAGTATTAAGAAGCCTCTACAAAGGCGAGGTAGTGGCCTCACCATTCTTAAACGAGCAACAAACTGGGTTCAGCAATTCCAACAATGCAGCAGCTTCTATATTCCACAGTGCTGTCCAAAATGCTTCAGTATTGAATCAGAATGTTAATAATGCTCAATCAATTTTTAGTCAAGCACAGAATAGCATTTTCAATCCTCAAGCTGCAAATCCAGCTAAGCAACTGTTTGCTCAAGCCAATGATCCAGCAAAACAATTGTTTGCTCAAGCCAATGACTTAAATGCATTTGGTCAAAGTCAATCTCAAAACATATTTGCACAACAGAACCAAACTACTGATGCTAAATCAATCTTTGCTTCAGCAGCTCAGAATAATTATAACCAAACCAACCCATCTGACATATTTGCTACTGCAAACCAAAATGTTTTTGCTAGGGAGCCAAGTCAAAGTCAAAATCCTTCCCCATTTGGCCAAGGCAACATTTTCCAGCCTGCTCAGAATCCTTCATCTGTTTTCGGGCAAGTGAATACCAAACCACATACAGAAGATGATCCAAGCGTGTACAGCAAGATGGAAGAGTTGAGTGATGTAGACTTGGAGGCTTTCAAAAGCGGTAGCTTTCAATTAGGTTACATTCCTGAACTTCCGCCTCCTCATGAGTTCTGTTCTGCTCAATCAAGAACACAGTTGTTTTAATTAGGCTTCTAAAAATTTTGAAAATGTATCATGATAAGTTGTTATGTTTATAATTTTTTTAGGTGTATTATTTCCATCCTTATTATGATTTTATGACTGGTCAATTTTGTTACCCATACCACGAGTTTATATCACTAGCCAAAACGTTAGGGTGTAAGGCAGGAATAGAATTTCTTTGATGGATGCAATACTGTGGTACTAATGTTCAATGATATCTATTTAGTGAAATGATGACAGAGAGCCGAAAGCTCAGAAATGTATTATTATTAAATTCCCTTTAAAATGATGTTACTGTAAGAATAAACTTATATTATCAGAAATAGGTAGGCATTACACTATCATATCTTCAATCAAAGTTATAATGAAATTGTAAAATAGAAATATTACGGGTAATTTGCAAGCTTTGTAGATAGGTATATATAATAATAATAATGTAATTATCACTCTGAGGGGATATACCCATACTATGTCTATTTTACTATTTCATTATATCTTTAATCAAAGATGATAGTGTAATACCCAACATACAATTATTTTTATGAGAAGTGTTCACACTTAAAGAAAATTGAACTGACTATTTCAACACAAGCGGTTGAAAGAAAACTTGATTTGTATTTTTCTATGTGATATTTGTAATAAATTAAAATGCAGAATTAAATAGATGGTCCTTTTATTATCTTAAAAATTACTATCTCACACCCGAATACTGAAACGCCACTCAAAACTTAAGCGTTACTTATGAGCCTTTTGATTGGTTGAAACTAGTTTTAAGTAACGCTTAAGTTTTGAGTGGCGTTTCAGTATTCGGATGTTAGACGACTTATAAATATTTCTGACATCTTGTTTGAACCTTCTTGACCTCACATTCACACTGACCTCAGCACCACTTCCCACTTGTCCACTCAACACATTGCATTCAGTGGAAATGTATTGAGGCTAGTAGATACATTCTTTGCTATCCCTTTTTTCTAACGAATACTGGCGAGAAAAAAAAACATAGTAGGTCGTCGGTGTCGTCTCACACCTATAATCTACTACTTATAATATTTTGTTTATTTTATTATATTCCAGAATCAGTAACATTTGTAACAAGAGGCAAACAATCCACAGTCACTTCACAGTCTTAACTATCAATTTCACCGAGGTAGAGTTGTTTATCACTAGAGGCCGAGAGCACGATGGGCTCCGTTCGATGGAAGTCCACGTCATTGACGGAACCGTTGTGCCCGGGCAGCTTGTACAGCACGCGGCGCGACGTCGTGTCCCACACGTACAGGAAGCGGTCTGATGATCCTGCCGCCACCTGGGTCAAAACAAACATCTAAGGCTTTGCAGACTATGGACAATTTGGAATCTTAAGGAAATCTTAACGCGCACGTAGGAAAAAATGCCGGGATTTGCATACGATTCCAAATTGTCCACAACGATGGAACGTATGATGGAAATTGATGCAATAATGCACAGGGAGGACGGCGCCGCTGCTTACCGGATGATCTCTCACGCGGTCGTAATGTCTGTCGTGTGCTAAGCGCCCTTTTTCCGCCGCGTGCCGGACAGAAGTTACCATGAAATGGCAGAATGTCCGGCAGTCCATTTGTTCTACGTGTGCGTTATTGCATAGAGAGATGCAGACTTGCAGAGCAATAGTTATGGGGAGCAATGGCAAGTGTGAAGTAGGGATTCCGGTTGCAATATTTACATGAGCCCAGAGCCCAGTATCAAACGCATTGACTTACATAGTTGAAATAGTACGAGTGTACGATAGTGGGCGATCTGATCCTCATTATTTATTTTACTAGATTCTATAAGGCACGTTAACACGAGTATTAGTATTATTTTGAAGCTTTACTTTACTCGGATTTTTAGGGTTCCGTACCCGAAGGGCGAAGAGTGCCAAACGGAACTCTATTACTAAGCCTCCGCTGTCCGTCTGTCTGTCGTGGCGATCTTTATTTGTCATTTATTTGCCGCATGCTCTAATACTAATTGTATAACTAAGAATAATTACCTACTGTATTTTGGTGTTGCATTTTTATTAGAGTTATTCATGAATTATGTTGTTTTATTGTTAGTAATATAATATCAAAGAATAATACAGATGGTTTACTTCGCAAAATCATTTAAATATAAAGCGACTCTAGCTACGGCCCGTATTACATTATCAATTATCTCGGATCCTATATAGGATCCTATCTTTGATCCTACATATTTGACGTCTAGGATCATATCTGTGTATTACATTATCAATTATCTAGGATCCTATTTTTTTGACATTAATTGTGGTTGCAATCGTCGATTAAAACAAAATACTGAAGCCTTTCGGCAAACAATATAACAAATAGAACTTAGAACACTAATGAAGCCACAAAACAATGAATTCCTGGCTGCCCGGCAGCAGTTTGATTTTTTTTTAGTACAGCAGTGTTGCCAACAAATAATTTTAGAATTCCAAAGCGTATTGTGAACTTAGGCCAAAATTTCGTTGTGCTTACTTTTTATCCGTTAATAAAACCGTCAACTTAGAATGTGGCAGTAGCAAAACTGAAAAGGCAAAATCACATAATTTTATGGACGGATTTTGTATCAGGAAATTATGAAAATAAATGTGAAAATTCAGTATATAATATTCAATATGGCAAGACCTGTTTCTGTGATCCTATCTAACAACAAATGTCAAAAATCTTTGATCAAAGACGATTTGAGTCATATGTTTGTATTACATTATCATTTAAATATGACTCAGAGATCTAGGATCCGAGATAATTGATAATGTAATATGTCCCTACAACACCATGAAGTGCAATTCAGGTCGCACAGCGCTAAACTACCTACAGTTATTTATATCTTTGCAGACTAGCACGTCGTGTTGCGCGACGCTACACCGGTAATTGTTGTACCGTGAAGTGTTCTTAGAAATTGTTTTATTAGTCGCGTCGCGCCTGTTCGCGAGAGCGTTTACGTTGACTGAATTGGCCCGACAGGATGAGCTCGCCGCGTACTTGTAGCTTCATACCTAAACTGCGGAATGCGCCTTCTGTACTATTCTGAGGTAATATAATAAACCATTCAACGCTTTCCATCAGGCGAGATTGAGGTTAAGAGTAGGCCCATACGTTTTGTTTTTTTAAACATACCTTAGATCCATCATGTGACCATGAGCACCGCAGCAAATTCTTCTCAAAGTTATGCTGATGGCCAGACATGAGCTTGACGCATCGTTCGGACGGTGCGAATGGGCGCACATCCCATATGCGAAGAGTGTTATCCATCGAGTTTGAGAGGAGGTACGATCCGTCGTAGGATAACGCCATGCCTGGAAAATGAAGTGGAAGATATTGAAATTGTTGAAAGGATCTAAATAAACACGATTTACTAGCATCACTATTATCTTTTAAAGCAATATGTAGTGTAGTGTTAATAATATTTTCTGACTACTAGTGTTAGTCTTGTGTTAGTTGTAATTTTTCTCTGTATGGACTCCTTTCTCTGGTAAAAGTCTCCTTACTAAAATATGGAATAAATAAGCTTCATTATTATTCATTAGGGAGGGATACACCCTAATATCAAGTATTTAAGTAAAACCAAGGTAACCAAAACATTGAACACTACAGCAATTTCTGTGTAGTTGTGACCAGAATCATCTATGCCAACTGCCAATCTGTATAATCAACCTCATAATTGCTTTACTGCCCTAAGGTTGAATATCAGTTGCATGTCATATTACAACAAGGCTTATTTGTCAATGTGAAGTTTTAATTTACTGGGAATTATTTACAAAATTGATAAACAAATTAAGCGGTTGACTATACAATACCATCTGGGCAATTTAGATCTTGAAAGTGTCTTTCTAAAAGATAGGGAATGTTTTCGAGTATCAATATTTTTTGATGTTATAGGTACCTGTTATACTATCTGTATGCCCCTTTATTTTGTATGATATCTGATTATTCCTGATGTCCCACACTTTAACAACATTGTCAATGCCTCCTGAGATGATCTTCTCTGCAGTATCATTGAATAGGACTGACGTGACGGGGTACCCACTGTCGAAGGATGCAATGGGGTTGCGCTTCCTTGCATCCCATAGCTTTATTGTGTTGTCATCTGATGCTGATACTAGTAACTCAGGACCTCTTCTTGCACCTGTAAATTAACATAATTATCTGTATTATTTTTGTTCGTGACCTTGACCTTGTTCTTTATAAATATTTATTAAAAGAGATAAGTAAATAGTATATCATATGATTCTAGTGACTATATTGAATATTTAACTAACAGGTTATTACGAATATCATGAATAATAAAAAACATGCACACCTGAGACAGAATTAACGAAACTAGCATGTCCTTTGAGTTTTTTGATTCTGGTACCAGTAGGTACATCCCACACGGCCACTGAGTTGTCAGTAGCACATGAGTACAGATGGGCACCATCCGGAGAGAAGCACAGCTCCATCACAGCTCCCGTGTGGCCTTTCATCACCATCACATTCTCACATTGACCGTAGACATTCCATAAGACTAAAAACAAAAAGAACAATTGATGCAGGTAATAGATTTATTTCGTATTCATGATTTGTTTGTGTTGCAAACATTACCAACTTATTTTCAAGTATCAATACTTATACAATAAAACCTAATTAAGGTTATCATCATCATCTTCCAGACCTTGCCCATCCACGTTACTTGGGGTCGGCGCAATATATTTTCTAAATGCTAATTAAGATAATATATTTACAATGAGGAGACTTACATATTTGTCGGTCGAAACCTCCCGAAGCCAAGTGTTTGCCTTCAGGGTGGAACTTAGACGTAAAGACCTCACCCTGGTGGCCTTCCAATAACATTATAGGTGCATACAGGCTTGAAGTACGAGGCACCTGAAAAATTTACTTGTATTGTTTGTTTTCGCATTCATCAGGGAATTATGGTCAGAAAACTGGGAACAACTTACGGATGAAGTGACTACTGCTTTCTCTCGAGTACCAACAACGGAAATCTCAGTGCGCGTGCGTTTTGATGGAACTACGGACAAATCGTCCGCTTTACGTTTTGCTTCTATTTCAGGCATTTTTGGAAAGTTTTAATTGAAATACTTATTCTAACCTACAATGTTATTGTTGTGCCGCTAGTCTATGGTATACTTTTTTTTTTGTTATTTTCCCGTAACGTGCGCTGTTGTTTATGGTTTTAATTAGGGATGCTACGCTAACGATATGGATAATAGGGTAACCAGTACTAATGCTGGCACCCCCCCAATGATTGGCACTTTGCTAATTTATTCTGCGTGGTACGAATGTTTATTTTAATTTTTTTATGTTTTAACAACTCAATTATTGGTAGAATATTCAATTTTTATTTATGCCTCAAACGACAACCATCTTTCTTTACCCGCTATTATAAAATGAATTTATTAGATTGCCAACTTTTATCGAAATCGATTCAGAAATTTATTTAACTATGAGTCGGGTTGGCGATGGCGCCGCGAAATTCTATGACGCGTTTCAATTAGTCATTTAGAAATATTTTTAAATGGTTTTAGGTTATTATTGTTTTACGATGCGGTGCAGTGCGGCTCGCCATAATGTGCGCGAACGTTTAGAATATATAGGTACTTTAGAGTTATTTCTTGTTATCATTAGTGAATTTTTGTCACAATTGACCGCCCTTAATATCTGGCCGCCCTAGGCTCGGGCCTACTGGGCCTTAGGGCAAATCCGCCACTGTGACTTAAAACCACACCCACAGATTGAAGAGTAGTCTATTATTCTTTGGATTGCAGGAAAGCGAGAGGAAAGGATGTTACACAACAAAAAGTGGTGCCTGTACGAATTGGGTTCACAAAATTATAAAACTTATTACTGAAAAAATATTGAAAAAACTAAAACCCGCAACAAAGTTCAAAACAAGATCAATTTTCAAGCACTCTGATACAGTTTGTGGCAGTTATTTTAATTCAATTTCAGATTGAATGCCTGAAACTGCATTGTTTGAAAAGTGAACTTGTTTTGTACGATTTTTTTTGTAGCAGTCGAGTTTTGTGCTCACGGTGCTGTATTGGCAACATCGTTCACATATGTTTTTGACATTGACAGTGCTTTTGATTTGATAGATCATTTTGGGAAAAAGAAAAGCGGATTCGGAAAAGTGAACTTGTCTTGACAGCTACAAAAAAGAAATTATGACATAAACTGGAAAACATAAGTAAATTCACGCAATGCAGAAGCTGGAACTAACGCTAGCTATAATAAAACCACATGCGGTATCGAACCCGGTAGTGCGATCTTTCATCAGAAATATATTAAAGAATAAGTTTATTATTGTGAAAACGAAACAGGTTACTTTGGACACAGATACGGCTTGTAGATTTTATGAGGAACATGCAGGCAAATTCTTCTATAACCGCCTTACTACCTTTATGACTAGGTGAGTATTTTCAGTTATTAATAAAGAGAAAGGCAAGATATTATAATACCTACCTTACTGATTTATTGGTCTGGCTAGTGGTACCCAGCGCGACTCCTGAGCACCCATGACATGGAGTGTGATTCCCGGGGTGAGCAAAGATTTATTGGGTTTTATAGTAGAAATTGTCAGTGGGAGCGTGGAGATGGGATTAATTCCCTTGGCAAGGGTCACCTCTTACAGTGATCGGCACCAATCTTCAGCGCTTGATTTAAGAGTGGGGATCGGTTTGCGCAATGTAAACCTATGGTAAAAACTCTACACTCTTTCACCAAGAGTTCAAGGTTCAAACCGGTCACTGTATGGATTTTTAATATCAAATTTGGTTTTGTAAGTCATCATAGAGCTCATGAAAGGAATGAAAATTTGTCTGGGTCACTGCTCTGCTGAATATGGTGAACAAGACTACATATATACTACATGGCAAAATGTGGGTATCCACGTCTGCCTAACTCTCATTGAATACATATGTGTTCCTAACCATTACAATTTTAGTAAATACATAGCCTTACTAACCAGTACAAGCAACATTATGCCCCCTTACATTTTGACATCATTTATTTCAGTGGTTGCATAGACCTGCATGTCCTGGGTCACATCAATGCCATTCAACTATGGAGGCGGCTCCTAGGACCTACCAGCGTGTACAAAGGACAGTTCCAGAACCCGTACTGTTTGAGAGGCATGTTTGGAATATCAGACACTAGAAATGTAGCACATGGATCAGGTAAAGTAAAATTTACAATTTAAAAAACTTCAGAACATTTTTTTTATTAAGGCACGTCCCTTGGGATGTCTACATCCAGCAGTGGACATGTTTTGGCTTATGATGACTATTTCCTAAGTGAAGAAATGCAAAAGACTTATGCAATTTATGAATTAATTGTCAACCATGTCAGCTCCAGTCAGCTCTGGCAATAATTTAAAAGTTTTTCTGTTGTCTCTTAACTTTCTGTAATTGCTATGCAGCCTAGAATACAGCTGCATCTGACTAGGGTAATGTTGTAACATAAACAACTTTCTGCTATTTCAGATTCTCCAGACTCGGCCGAGAGGGAGATAAAGTTCTTTTTCCCTGAATTCTCCTTCTACCACTGGCGTTTAGATGATGAGGAATGGTTCAGAAAGGGCCCAATTGTGTTCAATGACCACTTCTTCCAACATGTTAAGAAACTTACTTAACTAAGACAATAATATGCATTGATGTATAAATTCAATGATATAGATTGATAAAAGTAGATAGTTGTGACTTTGTGATATTGTATGGGAACTGAGCACATCTAGCTTTTCCATCATAAATGATGCTGCATCATTTATGAGGGAAAAGCTAGATACAAATAGAGCATTAATTTATAAAATTATTGCTAAAGGTTTTCAACATGAGCAGTAGGTATTGTTGGCAATAGGTTGGTTATGAAAAACTTTGCACGCAGTCAGGAACAGAATGTGTTATCTTATTTCTCTATGACTCGTGTTTATACGTCGTAATTTAGATAGACCAAAGAGTTGAGGTATGTTCCAACACCTCAAGTATAGTTAATTTATCTGGTAGGTTTGATTTGCTATGTAACCTTATCGTACATTGAAACAGGTCCTTAGGCACCTATCCCACCCGTCCGGCGATTAACGAGTAGAGCTAGCAACTAAAAACAAGTTCGCGAGCAGCGAGTGCGCGATGACGACCAGCGATTACTACAGTGTTAATTTTGTTCTTGGTTTGTTTGTTAATTCATCCCATTTATGGAACCTTAGGAACCAAATGGTGGCATGAGGCAAATGTGAGTGAGAGAACGTGTGCCAAAGTTCGCAGAGCCTATGTTCAGACCTGCCAACTAAGCCCACGTTCGCACGGACGTAAAAATATCGCGGCGGGTTCTTGTCGCTGCTATGAAAAACTAGTGTAGTGAGTGAGAACAGTCTGCGATCTACTAATAATATGTATCTCTTTTAATTACATGAGCCTTACAATCTTTTGTTAGTTTCTTGAGCGAGATAATCGTTGCTTTCACGTCGGCGGCGGTGGGCAAAGGACATCCTTGTCCCGGTTAATGTATCTGGCACAATTTTTTATTTACCTGGGGGATAGGGTTTATCTGAAAAATATGAAGCAGTTTTGCAAATATGTAGGTATCAAACAGACGTGGTAGGTATATGTAGAGTTAATAATTTATAATGTTCTGTGATAATATAAACTTGAGAAGTGGTGGTAACGGTGTCCGACTTACCGAGTTGTAGGTCGTGGGTTCGAACCAGGCAGGCGCTTTACTTGTGTAAATAATTTCACCACCATTGCTCTCAAAACGGTGAAGGAAAACATTGTGAGGAAACCGGCATGTCCTGGAACCGAAATTCGAAGACATGTTACATCTACCAACCTGGACTGGGCCCGCGTGGTAGATAACAGCCCACTCTCTCTCGAAGAGAGGAGGCCTGTGTCCCAGCAGTAGGAACATTATAGGCTGATTATGCAATATAAACTTAGCCATGAAAATATTATGAATATGATTGATGCCTGCTTAAATCAGAGAAGAACCTTGGTTACTGTTTATTCCCGTCACGACTTAAAAATTTAGACTAGAAAAGAGTAGGACAGTCGACTGCTACTAATGAATTAATTCGGCCGTTCGCAGTCCGTTGTTGGCCATCTCCCAACAACGAAACCTGGATTTCCATTTTCTTCCTCATGTCGGTTATAAAGGCGAAAATTTACTATTGGATTACGTCCCATCGCATTGCTTTATAAACCTAAAGGGAAGGCTTCTCATACAGACAAAGCACGAGCATTGCTCAAGACGGTTGTTTCCTCACGATGTTTTCCTTCACCAATATCAGTAGTGTCGGAAATTGAGAATTGAATCGTCTTCCTCAAATCACATAATTATTTAAGTGACCGGCGGCGTGCCACGTGATAATAATCTGGTCCCAAATTGGTCCCACTGTGGGAAGTCACTATAATTTTGTGTTAAGTGCACTGGGTACTGGTGTTTACTGTTACATGTTTGTGCCTTTTTAATTAAATATTTTTTACTGAGCCTGAACTATACTGAAATTTTATAACTACAATCCTGTTGTGAATCCAGTTAACAGACTACAGCAAAGTCATAGGTATGGGTATGGGTACAAAAAAAAAGTTAAATTATATGTTTAAATGTAATTTGGAATGTGAAATGATAAAAAACGAAAAATAAAAAGTAAGTAAGTACCTAATTTAAAAAAAACCCGACTGCAAAAACACATAACTGAAAAGAGAATAATAACAAGCCCATAGGATTATACGTTTGGTCTCTAGAGCGCCACAAAGGGCGATAAAATGCTATTAACTAAGCTCGAGAGATATGGCATCAGAGGTAGCGTGCTTAATTTGATAAAATCTTATTTAGAGAATAGAAGGCAAATTACACAAATTAAAAGAGTAAATATAAAGACCAAAACTGAGATAATTTACTCCTCTAGCTCTAGAATATTGTCATGTGGTGTGCCGCAGGGTTCTGTCTTGGGACCATTACTATTTATATGCTATATTAATGACTTTCCTCAAGTAACCGAACATCAAATGTCACTTTTTGCCGACGACAGCACTGTTATCTATGACTCTGGTACTACAAAACAAATAGAAGAGCAAATTAACGATAGCCTTATTCCTATTATCGACTGGTTGAATGCTAATAACCTTAAAATAAACCTTAACAAAACTAAAATAATGAATTTTAAAATTAGGCATAAAGAACAATCGCAGTTTCAAGTACCACTATAAAGGGAACGAAATACTTGAAGCTAGTGTAACAAAATTTCTTGGACTTTATATAGACAATGACATGACATGGAGGACTCAAATTGAAAGTGTATGTGGAAAGCTTAGTAGATTTTCATATGCTCTTTATATGCTAGGCAAAATTGCAAATAAGACCGCCCTACTAGAAGCGTATCATGATTATGTCGCCTCAACTTTGAGGTATGGCCTCATATTCTGGGGTAATGCACCGAAGGTTCAAGAGGTACTTGTTGCACAGAAAAAATGCATCCGAGCTATTTGTAAAATAAAACAAACAGTATCATGCAAGCCACATTTTCAAAAACTAAATATTTTAACGTTACCATCTCTTTATATTCATGAGGCCTGTATTTTTGTAAAACAAAATATGAATTTATATAGATTTGTAGAAAGTAAACGTCGCTCACAAAAATTGCAGGTGTTAGCAACTAAAACCAAATTTCATAGCAAAAGCTTTTATGCAATGGCTCAAAAACTGTATAAGTTATCTCATGTATGAACATTAATGAATTTAAAAGGAATCTTTTGAAACTGTTAAATAATAAGGTGTATTATTCTGTTGACGAGTATTTAAATGACAAATTTTAATTAGTCTGTTTTATCATATGTGACATACTGAATGATTTTGATTATTGATTGAATTTAATTATTAGTGACATTATTTTTTCATTTTGTATTGTTTGGCCCTTTTACTTTATTTAACTGACATATTTTTAACAATTTAATCAAAATTTGACATACTTAATCTATATTTTTTTGTGATATCACCTACTTTGAAATAGTTATGTTTTATGCATGTAAAACCTGTTAAAATTTTGTATGCCTTTTGGCGGAGCACAGCTCGGATCTTATTATTTATGAAAACATCTACTGTATGTACCCTGTGTTCACGAAATAAATGAATTTGAATTTGAAAGGGACAAACATACATAATTTAGGCTGATAAGCACATTACCCCTCCTTTGTGTCGCGCAATTGGGTAAAAAGGGGTGTTTTCTCGTGGACCAACTTTTTTTCTTAAGAAATTAGACTAAGTGTGGGGATGTCTCAGTTTCAGTCGTCATACTGCTTTCATATTGTCAGCACCAGTATGACGACTGAAACAGAGATTCCCCACCTAGTCTAATTTCTTTATACAGGAGGTACATTGACATAACCTCGTGGACCTACTGATAGGACCAAAAGTAGGTCCACGAGAAAACACCCGTGCCTACATGATTGAATTGTGTATGATTTAAAATCGTAAAATAGCTTGACATTAATTTATTTTATGAACCAAATAATGATGGCAAATGTCATCTTGTCATGTTTGGAAATATAATTCTAATTACTACAACCTATTTCATTTTTCAAAGAAATGGACCAAAATCACAAATAATTGTTGTAATTAAATCACCAAAAAAAGTTATAGAAACACTGTAAAACATACAACCGTATCTAATTATATTAGTTACAACAACGAATAACATACAATAATATAATTAATACTAACATACGATACTGCTGGATTAACTTAACTGAGCGATTTCACGATAATTTCGAGAACACATACAACTAACATGACATAACATACAATTTAGATTTAGCTCGGACGGAATCTGACAATGGGCTTGTGCAGTTAGATTTATCAATACTAGAACAAGTAAGGATTATAAACGTGTCCGTTACCCAGGCCAGATGTTGTCGAAAATGGTCATTTGAATCTTATAGATAATTAGTTGTGCGGCTTCTGTAAATGTTGCGCACATTCTTAAATTTGTTGCGCTTATAGTTTTTTAATTATTTCACAAAAACATTTCCTGCTGGCGTAACGTTACCGCAGCCAGACCTTTTTCTTTCTAATGGGAATATTTAAATAAATACTAGCTATAGAATTAGTTGTCTAGATGAAGTAAATGTTGTGCCTTATTTTGTATTTGTTCTTTCATCGGTTGCGAAGTTATTCGAGATTTTGCTGGGGTAACGTTTTTGGTTTTGCTAGATCTTTGAAACGGTTAAGCAGATTCTTATCATATTTTGTACAAGACTTCTTAGGGATTAGTTTAAATTTGTTCTGCAATAAAAATACCAAAAAAATGCATAGCTTAAAGGTTATTTTATTAAATAGAAAAACACTTCAATCGGTCCCAGCACTCTCAATAAGAGGTCTAAAGACTTACTTTAAACGTTATTTTAAAGCTTGTAACTGCCTTCAAATGTATGTGAAGTTTCATTAGTATCCTGTAAGTATTTAAAAAGATATGATGATATTCAGTTCTTCACGAGCACGGTCTTGATGCGCGCGGTGTTATTTGGCCACTGGATTGGATATATGAACTGAATGTTATGTCAATTATTAGTTGTTTAGTTCAGTTGTATATCAGTAAAATTTCAGCGTAGTACATTGGATAATTAATGAGATAATACGATTAAAGTCATTAGGAAGTGAATGATCGAGGTAACCCGACCAAGTTTAGGTGGTTACGAAAAAGCGAAAACTCAGAACATTATGCTATCTTTTGAAATGTTCAGTATAATACACCTTACAATTTCGGTACAGACGCGTACACTGTTAAATACATAATAATATAATAATATCTGTACTATGAAAACATTATTATTATCTTCCAGTTGCACATACTTATCAAAAATCACCGATATAACATGTCGTTCGGTGGGACGCGGGAGGGGTGGGGTGAAGGGGTAATTCATTGTTTGATTTATTCCCTTTATGTCGAGTCCCGTTAAGTCGAGCCGAAAACCTTGTCTCGCTTCTATTACCCCTATGTCGAGTAGTTTTCTGTCCCGTTTCTATTCCCTTTATGTCGAGTTTATTTACCACGCTTTTATTACCTTTATGTCGAGTTTAATAATATCATATTTTAGAAGTACAGTCACGTCCAATGAAATGTATACACGCACATAATTTAGAATCAATTTTTACACAAAAAAGAATTTAAAAATAACTAATGACTTTAACCTTACAGTACTATGTACGATTATATTTTTAATTAACCATCAAAGTATGTCATAATTTCAGTGTATTTTTTTTAATATTCGAAATTATGTGCATGATGAAAAAGTACCTATCTTTTAAAATATTAAGTTCATTTATTATAAATGAACTTAATAATGCAAATGTAACTTTTACGTTAGTACCTACCTACATATCAAAATATAAACAATCAAAATACATAAAACACAGTATAAAAATACATAAATACGTAATGATACAATGCACATGTTTTCAATTTATGGTTCAAAATATATAGGTAAGTAGTACCTACCTAATAAATTTCGAATAATATAATCGTTATAAAGTATAGTTATTAATCGAAATCCAAAGCCGAAAAGACCCCACGTTCAAATTCTTTTAATTTACATCTCTGACTGTACCTGTTCACCAAACTCGACATAAAGGTAATAGAAAGCGAAAATATCAATACTTTGGAGAAAAATAGACGTCCAGGCTCGATATAACGGGACTCGACGTAAAGGGAATAAATCCATTGTTTGCATAACGCACTAAACATCTATAATAAAAGGTAATAGAAAATTTCAAAATAGCAAAATTACTATCTGTAATTTTAATCTGTGATTATTTTTAAGTATAAGTTTATTAATACTTTAAAAGTTCAATTGAAATGATTATTTTACCTGTTAATAAAAATTCTTTAATAAACATGTAGTTTTTTTTTAAACTTGTGTACATGTCTGTACTAAATTTGTAACACTATCCTACATATTTTAGAAGGTACCATAATGTTCTGAGTTTTCGCTTTTTCGTAACCACCTAAACTTGGTCGGGTTACCTCGGTCATTCACTTCCTAATGACTTTAATCGTATTATCTCATTAATTATCCAATGTACTACGCTGAAATTTTACTGATATACAACTGAACTAAACAACTAATAATTAACATAACATTCAGTTCATATATCCAATCCAGTGGCCAAATAACACCGCGCGCATCAAGACCGTGCTCGTGAAGAACTGAATATCATCATATCTTTTTAAATACTTACAGGATACTAATGAAACTTCACATACATTTGAAGGCAGTTACAAGCTTTAAAATAACGTTTAAAGTAAGTCTTTAGACGTCTTATTGAGAGTGCTGGGACCGATTGAAGTGTTTTTCTATTTAATGAAATAACCTTTAAGCTATGCATTTTTTTGGTATTTTTATTGCAGAACAAATTTAAACTAATCCCTAAGAAGTCTTGTACAAAATATGATAAGAATCTGCTTAACCGTTTCAAAGATCTAGCAAAACCAAAAACGTTACCCCAGCAAAATCTCGAATAACTTCGCAACCGATGAAAGAACAAATACAAAATAAGGCACAACATTTACTTCATCTAGACAACTAATTCTATAGCTAGTATTTATTTAAATATTCCCATTAGAAAGAAAAAGGTCTGGCTGCGGTAACGTTACGCCAGCAGGAAATGTTTTTGTGAAATAATTAAAAAACTATAAGCGCAACAAATTTAAGAATGTGCGCAACATTTACAGAAGCCGCACAACTAATTATCTATAAGATTCAAATGACCATTTTCGACAACATCTGGCCTGGGTAACGGACACATTATAAACTATACACTTCATATTTGATTCTATGTTCTTTCAGAAATGGATTTTTCTAATAATTTTGGTATTTAATTATGTTTGTGAACATACATTAATTAACAACTAAGTGCAGACAATTTCTATTGCTATAATTTTTTTCTTAATTAAAAAAATATTAGGTACATACAACACAAACTGCTTAATTGCTTAGCTGTTTCAAATTCCTAAACACAAAGTTTGTTTTTAAGTATTTACAAATCTGACTGCACCATACTGCTCTGTTGATTGATCACCACAAATTTACAAGTAGTAACTTTGAGCAAGCTCCGGCGACTCACTCTCCTATTTTTACAAACACCTTGGGTCGGGAAAATACTTTGATTCCTTCTTCAAGCTTTGCTAACTGTTTTTCTAGCTCCATTTTTCTGTTACGCATTTTCAGCGTATCTGTTTTTACTGGCAATTTGTTCAGTTCACTTACTAATTCTGCAAAACCTGAAAAAACAAAAACAGATATTAACAATAAGTGTAAAATGAAGTAACTAAAAAGGTGAGGTAAAATTTCTAATCTAATACCAATACCATGTGATTGAGGTGAGATTAGGACAGGCAATACAAATACCTCAAAAAAATTATAAGGATAAAATATTATGGTGGTTTTGAATACAGGTGTCTTACTATTCCTAAGCATTCGTAATGTCTCCTTGCGCTCGGTGTCCGGCAGTGTGACGTGTCCGTGCGGACACATGGAGTGGTCATCGTCGGCCCTGACCCCCTCTGCCTCCTTCGGCCCTTGTTCTTTGCGCTCACGTAGGTATTTAGGTACTACGCCCTTCTGGTAACCTGGAAATAACAAATGTTAGGTTTATAAGAGCAAACAGTTTCACTTTGCTTGAATATAAAGACAAAGACTGGGCAGTCAAGACATAGTAAGGGATTATTCATTACCAGCTGCTTACTACCACCATCAATCAAATGTATCCAACCAAGTTACTGGAGATTGCCTGTCTCATCATCCCAAAGACACCTCCCTCCATGACTTCTAAATAATGTGGACCATTTGTTAGATTTACCCACCAAGTGATGGCTATTATTGTTTGGAAATACTCCATCGATGACCGAAAAAATTATGTAGAAGTATCAACCTAGACTTCACCTAAACTTTTCCCAAGTATGTTGGGCTCGGTTTCCAGTCTAACAGTTTGCAGCTGAAGAGTTCAATAAAGTTCCAGAATTAGATAAGTGTACAAATTATATTAACCTGATGGTAAGTAGGGGTCTCGGGTGTCTTTTCTCTCTAAAATGGCATTTAACCGGCTGCGATTTCTCTCGATGTCTATTAGATCATCACCAGCCCGGCGGGGAGCCTGTGATGGAGGGGGACTTCTGTGAAGTACAGTGTCCCCACAAGCCTTCAAATTAGCTTCAGAATCATCATTTTCTTTCTTAGGGTATAACATAGTTAACTTTGTGCTGTCAGCCAGTTTCTGTGAAAGATTTGATTCAATTGTTTGACAAGCAATATCTCGGAGACGACCTGATGACTCTGTTGACTTCACTTCTTCGTCAGCACAGTCTTCCATTGCTTTCTGTCTCAACTCTTTTCTTTTGAGAAACTCTGCCATGTCGCCTTTTTTTACCTTTATGTCTGTCGCTTTTTTGCGAGTGCTGGTAGAGCTAGTCTTTGCAATGTTGAGAGCGATCTTCCCACTCTTGTTAGAAGGTGAAGACTTCACTTGGCCGAGGGAACTCCCGGCCACGACCGGGTTGGTCAACCGCGGCGGGTGGACATTTTTCGTGTTATATTTCGGTTCTTTAGGAGATTTCTGACTCTGTATGTATTTTAGTTGTTTCATGTTTTCTCTGATGAAGTTCTTTTTTTGTTCTTTCTCTAAAAAATAATTTGACATCTTAGAAGCAGAAAAGTCAATTCGTTTGCACAGCACAGATTGAAGATATTTGTCATGCAAACTTGAAATAGGTACGCGAGTTTAGATTTTATTGTAGCAAATAAAAATTACATAAAAGATAGATAAAGATGCACTAGTAAACTGTAAGATCATAGCCTGAAGACTTCACAGCTATCAAATATTGAAACTATTGTACTGTTGACTGATAGCCATGACAGTTTGTGTAAACGAAGTCACTCAGTAATTTCCGTAATTTCTTAAAAGTAACATTGGCGATGTCACAATGGCCATGACAACAGCTATGTATAGTAAAAATCAAATGTAACGGAACTACTTACTTGGTTCGGGGAAGATACCCTTCAAAGTATACATTGTTATTATCAAACGTTAACAAAATCTAAACAAAGAAAATATACACTCATTATTTAGCGTTCGATGTAAAGCACACTTTTATCTAATTGATGTAAATGTTCATCCTTCTGCACTTTATATATTTTCAAGATAAAAATAATTCAATGATTTTTTGTAATTTGCGCTCGGTTTTTGTCACTTTTTCAAACAACTGTCATTAATATTGTCTATGGTCGAGTTTTGTTTCTGGCCACTTTTTGTTTTCATTTACAACTTAATATTTTAAATAACAATAACAACACCACTAACGTGAAATCAACTAAAATAGAATGATTGTACATATATTGGCATATCGATATTTACTATTTACCTTGGTGAATAATCCCAGCTATCAATAAGCCGCTCATACATCAGATAAACTATGATAAAATGTTTAATAAAATGCTGAACGAAGTTTAATTAATAAGGTAAAAATAAATATGATTAAATATAATATGTGTTACAAGCGGAGCGGGCAACGATTTGTTTATCAATCTCAGAAACAGCGAGTGCTACCCTTCTCCAGTGGCGGGGCACTGTGGATCGAAAAAAGGCTCTCGAAGAAATAGGAACTTAAATTTTAAAGTGACGGTTTTTTGCTTAAAATGGTTTCTAATAGCCAATATTATGCATAAATATATCATAGGATACAATCAGGTAGGCAAATTAGCAACTTATATTTCGTTGCAAAAAAAATATGAAGCTAATGCTTATATCTGTAGAACGGAGAGAATAACCGATAAATCCTTGCACACGGTGATGTATATTTTATGTTTTTTTGCCGTACTTGATTTTTTCGGATTAGGTGCCGTTTTTTTTACAAAAAAAGGGCACTTTATCTCGTTACCTATATGACGTATGTCAAAAAATCATAAATAAATAGTTACATCACCGTGTGCAAGGATATTAAAAAAATAAGTTGCTAATTTGACTGCACAAACTCGCGAGCACAAATCACGAAAGTTGTATAAAACGTTATAAATATGTAACTTTAGTAGTGAGAATAATCATATCAGTTTAATTCTATATTTATTAATTACCTATCCAACTCAAAATAAACCCGAATGAAGCTGTAGGCTAGTGATCTTATCGTAAAATTCATGTTATTATCGGTTTTAAAGCATCGTTTTAATAGATGACCATAGGAGACTGTACGACCTGAGGGTCTAGTGTGAGTTTCGTTTAACCATCTCGATTTTACGCATCGACCGCGTTCGGCGCTCCGATTGGCCCATCACCAGTGAAGGCCAGTGAAGGGCCAATCAGAGCGCCGAACGCGGTCGATGCGTAAAATTTAGATGGTTAAACAAAACTCACACTAGATCCTCTGTAGAGGAGTATCAACAAACTGACACACGAAAGCAAATTTTGCCAGACTTGAAGCAGAGACGCTTCGCTCGCTCGGTCAATTAGGTTGTCTTTTAATAATTCTTACAGAAGTAAGAGATATTTTGTTAACACATAACATAACATCACGCCTGTAATCCTCGAAGGGTTAGACAGAGGTGTACCTATAGTACACCCACATTTCACCAGTTATGTTTGAGTCCCATGTAATAAGGGGCGAGTCTATTCTTTATTTATATTTTGTTAAGTTATACAGAAAAGTTTTATTATTAAGAGAATGCAGGACGCAAGATCGAGCGTAGCGAGCTCGAAAATTTTAGAACCCCGCCTCGGAAATGTAAGGTTTTCCTTTGATCATACTTAAATAAAAAGGAGATAGGTATTTTGTCGTTGTTGACTTATGCAGAAAGTATGGGAAGATTATAGGATGTTAAAGCGAGCGAAGCGAGCACGAAAATTCCAATCTCAGATTAGGTAAAATTTTCATTGGAACATTTATACAGAAATAAGAGTCATTTTGTCGACGTATGCAGAAAAGTTTGAAAGCGAAGTAAATGTACAATGGAAGAGCGAGCGTGCGAACTCGAGAATTTTAGAATGCTACGTTTATATTTTGCATAGGTAAGGGGCCTCCAAATACAAACTGCCTCTTTCCTACCTACTGAACATATTTTTTTGATTTTGGGCCCCCCTGGACCTGGGGCCGGGGAGGAAATAAATAAAACTTTTTGCGAAGCCCCTCAGGCGCGAGGCCATAGGCTATCATCGCCACTGCCTTTCTCTGTATCCGCTTTCTCAGGGGGTGTTAGAATTTGAGTAAGTATGTTCTTCTTATTATTTTGACTCAAAAGTCCAAAAAGTTTTTTCAAATAAAACAAAATTAATAGACACTGTTAAAAAAATAACTTATTTCTGACAACTTCAATACGTCGACCTGCATTACAAAGAGTAAAGTAACTATAAAGAGAGTGCATTATTCGCAAGGAACTCACTATTTACTCACTATTCTACTCTTTTCTCATTATTCTACTCTTTGCCTGCATTATTCGTGTGCCTATTATTTCGAAAGTTTGTTTACATTTTTGATATTTTTCATTTCGGCGAAAGAATCATTATTTTACTGGTAACGTGAACGTGAATATTTCAGTACAATCATGACATATTTGACACCATCACAAAGTAAATATAAAATTTCCCGACGGGGACGCAAGCTTCAAGTATCAGATGACCAAAGAACCCTGGTCGCTTTGCCAAGGGATGTTCCTGAACGGACATGGTATTGTTTATTATTATACACTTTACTCGCATAAACTTATTTGAATTGGCAAGACCATACTCTGAATATGGCCTAAAACTTGTTGGAATAATGCACTTTGTCTCAATTTCAACAGAGGGTCTAGTGTGAGTTTCGTTTAACCATCTCGATTTTACGCATCGACCGCGTTCGGTGGCCCTTCAATGGCCTTCACTGGTGATGGGCCATCACCAGTGAAGGCCATTGAAGGGCCAATCAGAGCGCCGAACGCGGTCGATGCGTAAAATCGAGAGGGTAAAAAAAAACTCACACTAGACCCTCTGATTCCACATGAAAGTAAACTCAACTTGGCTAATCACAACGTGGCACTGCCAGTCTGTTGTAGACAATATGACGATGAGTGATTGGCTCACGCATGGCCTACACTCTACAGACAGGCATCGCGCACCATATGGCTATAAGCAGGCCTTTTGAACGTTATCGGCTGCTTTTTTTTGTTTCTCCAAATAAATGTCTACTATGAAACAGGGCGGAAATCCTTCAAAAAGAAGAAAACGACCTGTTAGTGTTTGATATCAGAGAGGAGATCGTTGAGGCTGCCCTACAGATTGGCTACCAGGAGTACATGGAGAAGCAGACCGCCGTGTTCACTGTGCACTGTGTGACTGAGGCCTGGTTGAAGCTTATCAATTGGTAATTTAAACCGAGGTTTAGCGCGCGAGTCAAAATGGCGAGTGTACCTTAATTAATTGAATCATACCATTTACAAAAAAAAAATCGGTACCTAATATGTACTATTTAGTATAACTCGATTTTAATAACTGTGCGCTTGGAGCTGTCGAAATCGTAGGTTAGTATTGAATTATCGAAACAACCGTGTCCGGTGAGGACCTGCGTCAGGCGGAAGGTGAAGGCGCCGTAGTGCCTCTCTAGCCACTCCTCAAAGAGGGGACTTATCGCAATTGTGTCGTGCCCTGTATTCATAGGCCTGGAATCATGTAAATCACCAAATAAACGCTGTTTTAAGTTTTGCTGACTCACATGTTATTGAACCGCTGTGTCAGAGTTTATAGCTGTCTTGTTGCTAAATGGTATTATTTCATTCTAGTATAGGTACATACCTGATTGTTCAACCATCGGGCAAGTCTCGCTTGCAGGGGTAAGGTTAGGTTAGGTTAACATTTTGGTACACCCGCCGTATTGACGTCAGGATGGTGGGTGTTTGTTAATATACAAAGCTTTATCCATTACTCATTAAATATGGAAAAAAAATACCTAAAATGTATCCTAAATAAAAGAACAGTACACTTGATCAGTTGATTAATTCCTGAAAAATAAAAAAACTATGTTTCGTAATTCCTTATTTTTATAATTATTATATTTAATGAGTAATCGATAAATATCGACTGTATATTAACAAACACCCGCCATCCTGACGTCAATATGGCGGCTGTACCAACATTTTGATACGATTTCATTCTGAAGAAGGTACCTACAATTTTTTTAAACCTAGGTACTAAATTGTACATTTTAGGGTCATTTTTTTGCTAAATGGCATGATTCGATTAGCATCTCACTTTCCCTGGTCCCTGTAGGTAGCACTTGTTCAACCATATAATCTATCAATCTGTTGCATCTGAGGAAAAGTTATGAAAGTTTAGTTTGAATTTGTACTTAAGATTTTTAAATGACTACGACGTCTACGACCCCTTTCTGTGGTTGTTTATGCACTTATTTCTGTTTAAAATTATATGGTTTTGGTTTAAAAAAAACAAACTGTCCCATAGGCATTTCTACCGTCACGATCCTGGCGAGGAAAGTACCGCGTATCCACCCTGCTACATCCCTAAACGCGAGGAGTCTTGGATCCCCGATGAAACGCCCGACCCTTCCCCTAAAGACACGTGGGGAAAGCATAGTCTGCACGTGGTGGAAGACACGCCAGATATCGTCTTGCAGAAGTGGCCTAGTTCTTCCTCTTTGGACCTGCCAGTCGTTGAAGAAATACCTTCGGAGTATTGGTAAATAGTTCATAATCTTTGTAAGGACTATTTATTGTACTTGGAGCCGCTGGCTACCGTTTGAGGAGGTGAATTTGTATGAAGGCCAACAAGGCAAGATATGGGATGTATACTCCTTTCCATGTTTTTATTAGATTTGAGACATAAGCTTCGGGATTTTTAACGCACTGTTTCTACGTCGAACGAATTGGAAACACTAGATTCTAGAAAATATCGTACAGTAAATGACTTTTTTACAACAACACACTAGTCCAGGGGTTCCCAAACTTTTAACGTACGCGCCCCCTGAACTTTCTTTTAAAATCACTACGCTCCTGAGTTACTTTGTATAAGCAGAAAAGCATAAGAATGTGAAGCGAGCGAAAGTGAGGTCGAAAAGTTTGTACCCAATGAGGTGAAAAAGTAACCTATTCAAGGGGATTTCTAACATTTTTCTTTTGACCATTCATACAGAAAAAGGAGTTACTTTGTCGACTTATGCAGAAAAGTTGAAGAATCAAGAGAATGTAGAATGGAAGAGCGAGCAAAGTGAGCTCTAAAATTAAAGCACGCCGCCTCGGATAGGTTCAGTTTTCTTTAGTCCATTCATACAGAAGTAGGAAAACTTATTTTGGCGACTTATGCAGAAAAGCTGAAGCTCATTTTACAGTACCTACCTTAAATATTATGAAACGTTCGGGTTTTGAAAACTGGCCTTAGCCTTTTCTAAATCAAAAACATAAAATTTAATAAATCTAAGTATAGTTATTTTATTAGAGCCGCCGCGCCCCTCCATTGGTCGCTCTACGACCCCCGAGGGGGTGCGCCCCACCGGTTGGAAATCCCTGCACTAGTCTGTTGTGGTCGCCCTAGGAATATAATATTTAGTAAATATTATACATAGTAGTTCTAAGTAGGTTTTGTCATAACTCATATTATAGCGGTATCCCAACGACGAAAAAGCCTGGGATTTGGGTAAAAATAATTTTCGGCCTATTATACTAAACGGTTAACAAATAAATGTGCCCCTTTAAACAAGGTTCCCCGGCAAGATCAACGTGCCATCCTTCATGCGGCGGGTTAAGAAAGGCTTTGAGGTAAGTCTAGAACATTGTTTGTAACTATACTTAGGTACTAGATGTTCAGTACAAATAGTACAACTTTTCAAAGTGTAGTGAACTGACTAAGTGACTTCTATTTATTGCCACTTCCTGTCTTCTCCTTCTATAAAATACTTTCGCATTGTACAAATGTTACCTACAAGATAGATAGATTACTATTAGCGTCTGAATTAACGGACGTAGGTACTCTTGCCCGCGTCTTAACCAAAAAGATCGCTCGCTCGAATAAGCGATCGTCGCGTTCATATTATGTCACTCATTTGTTCGGAAAACCGGAAGGCGCCCTCTGTCAACACGACCACGCGGGTTCGCCGAACAAAACGAACGCGACCATTGCATACTCGCGCGCCGATCGCGCTAGTTAGGACGCGGACATAGGGTGCAATGAGATCGCTGTCGAACGAACACATTGGCAGGCAGGACGCATATTTTGAGTAGATTCTGGTATTCAGCTGCATCCAGTTAGACTGGAAGCCGAGCCAACATAGTTGGGAAAAGGCTAAGCAGATGATGATGGTCGACGATCGACCGCGGTCTAGTTGCTCACATATAACTTTAAGCTACACGACGAGGTGGTTGGCACACGCTGTATTTTAAAATGACCATTACTTACAATATCTTCTTTGTTTACGTATTTGGATCACGCCTCCTCAACATGCAGTTCCCAATTACCTAAGATTGCGGTTTTAGTTGATGAATTGTCTACATTTAAATCTCAGCCAGAGACAAGTCAATAAGTCAAAGTAATTATATTTACCCCGAGGCCAATAAGACTGGTGTATGGAGCAACGGTAGGTTGTTAGAGGCCAAACGAACCTCTAATGGTCAATCTTATGGGGAAGGGTGGGTTGTGGGACTATGTGCAGGACTCGGGTAGTGGCAGTCAGGCCACGACGGAGGACCTCAACACCGAGAGCGAAGTGCTACAGAAGGTCACCGACTACAGCACTGAGGGACTGTCTGAAAAGGTACTTCTTTCATTGTTACATTTTTCTTTGATGACTAGGGGGCTTACAATTTTACTGCAGATCTGTCTATAGACGAGAATTAAATGCCTAGGGTAGTGCTATTTTGATTTCTGCGGTTAGGATTTACGTCCTTGCTAATCCTGGGTAATAATTTCTGTCAGGAGTCTTCGTCTTTGTTCGGCGAGCTGAAGACCACGACCCCGGTAGACGAGGAGGCCGTGCAGGGACCTCTGCATGGCGCCGGTGACTCCACGGTCACCGTGCGACCCAAGCGCCGCGACAAGAGCAAGAGCTTCATCAAGTCGTCGTAAGAGAGACACAGATACCCGTGCTATTCTGTTAAAATCTCACCGTGAAAACTTAGGTGAAGTGAGCTATCAGTCAATGCTTAGCATGAGGTGATTGACAGCTCACTTCACCTAAGTTTTCACAGGTCCGGTCATATTCTTAGGTCTACAGGGTCAAATTAAATTAGTTAGCCTAACCCCGCAGATGATGCAGTGATGGGTATCGTTATCTAAACATGATAGACTCACGCTCGGTACATACGCGTGCCAGCGAGTAATCGCTTTGTCGCCGTCGCGCACTCGCTGCTCGTCGCTCGCCAACTCGGTTTTAGTTGCTAGCTCTACTCGCGTCACGCCTCGTGAATCGTCGGGCGGTGGGACATGTGTCCTAAAGGCTGTGCGTTGTTTGCCAGTGAATGATTGAGTGAATTTAAGATTTTTATTTTAAGTAGAATAAGGTATCCATGTAATATGACTATATCGCTTCCTGTGCTTGCTTGCAGAGGCAAGTCGAAGGGAATGCTGCCGCCGCTCGACCTGGGTGACTCGCGCTCTCGAATCAGCATCATATCTGACTGCCGCTTGAGAAACCTCAGGTTTGTAATATTTTGTACTAAATTGTTCTCAAAACTTTAAGATAAAATAAAAATATTCCGACGAATTGAGATCCTCCGTTGTGGAGTGAGGGCAAGGAATTTAATAAAACCAAAGACACCGACTTCCGAATCTAAAGTTATTTTGCACTTTGTAATGTTTTGTTTTTGGAAGTCTGTTGTACGTTTGTGTATTTTGTTTTATTGCTTATTTTTTTTTGAAGTCGGTTTAAAATGGCGCTCGTCCGTTCTCCTCTTAAAATATGTTGTGTGTGTACAAGTGTCGAATTTACTATGAAGTTGCGTGTTTCGCTTAAGAGGCTTACAACAGCTAAAGCGCGGTCACTGTCGGACTGCATAGAAATGAAAGAGAAGCGCGATGACACGACGCAGGTAATTTATTGCAAAATATGAAGCAGTTAGCGATTTACAAAAAATCTATTGATTGGACTGGAAAATTAAAACACTATTATGCTAATATGTAGCTTGTAGAATAATCTGACAAAAAATCAGAATGATTGCATGTAAATTAATATGATTTTTTATCGTTAAAAGAAATTTTTAGAGGTATCTTCATGATTTTTTTCTATCGTATCAAATTAGCTGTTTTATGTTTTCAACACAGTATCTTACTAGCATATATCCTGAAGAATATCATATATTTTTTTGATTTTGTTTACTGCAGTGGATCATATTCTTTTAGGCGTTATAAAACTTGCGTTTAGGCACGTTTAGGTCCTGTAGTCCCCTTAATATGGTCACTAACCGTTCGATTAGTCTAGCTTGCAGCTGTCTTTGTACCTATGGCTAAAGGGACAAACTTGAAACCAACCCTGAAACCCTGAAAACGTGAAAAAAACAGCTCAAAATTCAAATTCAAAAAATTCAAAATTCTAAAGTCCAATATATTTATTCAAACTAGGCTGATAATCAGCACTTTTCGAACGTCAAAATTACATAAAAGTCGTGTTTGTGTTGTTATGTTTTCACCATTGTTTAATTATCCGTGTTTTCGCAATATTCCTAGGGTTTTCGCGAAAATTTGAATTATCTAGTTATCCTACGACAAACACATTTTTTTATTAAAAAGATTTTTTTTTTGTCTACATCTCTTTAACCACTTTCCTATCGCAGGTATGCTTGAACAGATTTATTATCCCACTTCCCCCCGGGCGCGTTCCCACTATGTAGTGACGATTAAGGGCCACAGCAGACTAGCTACTTTTAGCACCGGCGATCGGCGATTTTGCGACTGTATGGATGCTGCGTCGCGTTTCGGCGACTCTCTGTGTTAATCGCAGTATCAAATTTGAGCGTTTTAGAGAATCTATCGATGCTGCATTGCTATTTGGCGACTTCTTGCGTTCGGACGCTGTGTAGAGCTTTCGAAAAGTGACTCAATCGCGTGTGCGGTGTGGAATGTTTTGTCGATGCATATTTAGCTTCTAAAAAGCGGCTAAATCGCCGTTCGCCGATGCTAAAAGTAGCGTCTGCTGTGGCCCTAATTTATCGTTGGACGACTGTCGTCTCTAGCTGTTCCCATTATATCGACTGTTTATCGTCACTGTGTCGTTGAAATATTTTATCGTTGTACGACTATCATATCTAGCTGTTCCCATTGGATTGTCAACATTTTTACTGTTCACGGCAATCGCCTTCTCTTGCCGACAAGCAAGATAGAGAACCGAGTATGGGCGCGGGGCGTGTGAGGGAAGAAGAAAACACTTGTAAACGACAGATAGTCGCAATAACGGCACATGATTTGCCGTCACGAAGTCGTGACGTTTTTTTATCGTTTTACGACTGTTATGCTAGCCATTCACATTGACTTGAAAATCTGTTGTCACTGCAAAAAAAAGTCCTATATGTGAACACCTCCATTTGAATACATAAGCCACGGCGCTTTAAACGACACGATAATCTGTCGTCACGACATAGTGAGAAAGGGGCCTATCTGTTTGCTTTGTTCCCATCTGCCAAACGTGACAGTAAATAGAAATATAACTTTCAGGAATTACTAGTTAGTCACTAACCACACGAAAAACAAGAAGAAGTACTTACTTTGAGAAATAAAGTAGCGTTTGTTGAAATAGGCCAACATGAAATATGAATTACGCCACTAATAACTTCTTTTTGTAAACAAGGAACCTTTATAGTTTCGCATTGTCCCTCTGTCTGTCTGTCGGCGGCTTAGCTCAGAGACGGTTAGTACTAGAAAGCTTAGCTTGTTTTTTGAGTACTTCCCCTACACGTAAAGTGGGGGTGATTTTTTTTTTCTCGTCTAGCTCATGGTGTGGGGTGTCGTTGGAAAGGTCGTTCAAAAATATTGTGGGTGTGAAAATAATTTTTTATCACATTTATTCAAAAAGAGCTGGTTTATTCTTCGTAAACAGGGACCAAAATGGCTTTTTAATCCCTAGGGACAAAAAGTGATTTGATTTTGGAATGTGGATATTGTTAGTAAAAGTTGCAATCACCAAAGAGATCAATCACGGACATTGTATGAACAAATAACAGGCTGGCAAGAGAGAGAGAAAGTGTGAATTTATATATATATATCAATTTTTCAAAAGGCTCTGCGGTCGAGTTTACTGAATACGTTTTTCAACTACAATGTTAAGTTTGTTCTTGGGATAAATTCATCCCAATCCTAACTACGGAACTCTTCCTTGTGCGCACGCACTTGGCCGGTTAGATAGTTTTGCTGACGCTACCAATGCTGCCAGCACAACACTGTAATATTTTGAAGTTGACAGGCGCATAGTAATAAAAATCGATCGGTTTTTAACTACTTTTATTTTATTTTGTACTTTTTAGCATTAGAAGTTGATCAAATATCTGTTCAACACTGATATCACATCAGGGCTATCTTATTAAGTTGAGGAGTTCTTGTGGCCAACTTCTGGCCACAACTTCTGGCTCCACGATCAGACTTCAACCAGGGCTATACTACTTGTCAAGACAAATCAATATTGCCTAAAGACAACGGGGCTATCTTGTTTCTGTGAGAGTTCCTATGGTGTGCTCCCGGTTCCATCATCAGGTCCTGGACTACACCTTTTGCTAACGTAAGTACTTGTCAAAAGATATCCAAGTGGCAGTAATACAACGGGGTGTCTTGTCTAGTTGAGGAGTTCCTATGGTGACCTTTTGGATCTATCATAAGGCCCTGGACTACACCTTGGGCTATAGTGAGCTACCTTGCTTAGTTGGAGAGTTCCTATGGCCACCTTCCAGCTCCATCATCAGGCTCTGGACGGCACCTAGTGTAAAAGCACTTGTCAATACATAATTAAGTGAGTTCAAACACGATGGTTCTATCTTGTTTGGTCAAGGAGTTCCTATGGCCACCTTCCGGCTCCATCATCAGACCCTGAACAAACACCTAGTGTAAAAGCACTTGTCAATAACCTTTGGTATCTTGGAGAAGATTGATGATGGAGCCAGGAGGTGGATAGCGGAACTCTTCAGTGGCTACTTACTATACACCCCTAGAGTTTGGGGTTATATGCTTCTTTTTTTAAACGACATTTTTTTTTTTCATTAAGTTTATCAATAAACATAGCAGAAAAGAATGATAACAATAGCGTTTGTGTTATTAAGTAAGCATGTACCAAATTATTACGTTTGAAATACTTTTAATAGCTTTTATGTACCACGAGGCGAGTGAAAATAAAGGGTTGCCATGGGAAAAAGTAGTTGGGTTGCCACGTGCAAAATAACAATGGGCTTGCTGTCAATAGGTTCACGTTTTATAGTGTGATTTTATTCGAAATGAGGGTAACTTGTATGGGCTGTAAACAAGTGTGAGCTACCGTCCTTTATACCATTCTTTTATGTTGACCTGGGTACTTTAATGCTTTATGATTTTGTGGGGGACTGTTTTTTTATCAAAGATGTTATTTTATGGAGACATTTTTCTATGCTGGCATTAGATAATAATGTTTTGTAACAAACATTGTATAAAACTGCCGCACATAAAAAAGATGTATCTAAAAGAGAAAGATTCTTCGAAACTTAAATATAACTTATCCATTGCGCGGACAAGGGATAAGTTATGTTTAAGTTTATAGTTATACTAGACTACATTTAACAAACTTGACCTGTATTCGCCCACAAAAGTGTTTTCGAGAAGTAGCACACTGTATATAACAAAGTAGAGTCAAGTCGTTGAACCATCGCAAGTCGCGCTCCTTTGTGTTGCACAAAGCGGCTCAATTTGAATGACATGAAACGCTTTGAATTAATCCTCGAGGGGAAAACTAGTTGATAATCAATGCGTTATATTATGAACACGGGTTGTTGATAACGTGGACACTTGTGAACTTTTGATAGGGTTGGCGATTCTGATCTTCGATAAGAGGTATTTTTTACTTTCATATTTCTTCTTATTCCTACAGCGGCCGTTGATCTCGTAATCAGCTGTAGTGACTTGAATGTATGAGTTAAGACAATTGATTTTTTTGTTTGTTTTTGTCGTGATAGATAAGATAACGATGGCCAACACGTCAGTGAATTTTCGCCAGTTTAGATAATTTTACACGGTATTTAAGTATCGTATAGTGCCACTCGTGGCGGCTAGCTAGCTAGCTAGCTTTCTAGTTTGAAGCACTCCTTTTTGTCTTGTTTCCAAGGGGTATCGTGTTACCCAGTAACTGGGTTGTGGAGGTCAGAAAGGCAGTCGCTTCATGTAAAATACTGGAATTCAGCTGCACCTTTTAAGACTGGAAGCCGACCCCAACATAGTTGGGAACACGCAACGCATATTTTTTTTAAATTTTGATAACACGAGTTTCCGTCAGTAGTCGATGATATATGTCGAAATTGTGCCCCAATTCGCTCGTGTAAATGGCTTCTTAAAATCGCGAATAGGTACGATGTGCTCATTCTCGCCAAAATCACTCACGAATTTGACATTTGAGATGCTGACATTTACATTACCAATCCGAATATTAAACTCAATGTCTGTAAAGCCCTCACTCAAGCTTAAAAGAAAATTACTTTGTCTTCTTTCAGGCTATATTTTAAGTTATAGTAAGTTATCCTCGTCATCCTCGCTACCATACGACTTCTTTTATTACAGACTTAAAAAAAAGGAAGGTTATCAATTCGACTTGGGTGCGTGTCATATAAAGTTATTTAGGTAGGTAGGTATATTTTCATTTCAATAACGTTCACAAGATGTAATAAACGTGAGATATACCAACTGTTAATATAATTTCTTTACATATAACATTTATAAATTCTAAAACTTATTTCGTCTAACGTTATTGGATATAAAGTTTATTTAATCGAAAATCATTAGGTCTATCGTTTAAAATATATATTGATGGCATCCATCAATATGTTTAACACCCCGATTCAGAGCAATGCGACTCGGATAGGTTAGGTTGGAAGGCTAAGGTGGAAGCGGCCGCCGAGCGCCAGATCCCCTCTTCCGTTGGTGAATCATTTGGGTTAGGTTAGGTTAGAACAGTGACCAGATGGGGTATATTGCACACAACGATTATGCACACAACGTGACAACGAACAATGATATTTGTTAAGTTACCACTTATGAATAATTAGACTAAGTTATAAAGTGTATGTATGCAATTTTGCTTTGTGTTTTTAACTAGGCGTTTTTATCATATTAGACTAAATAGGTTTTATGTCTTTTGCGTGGTTTATCAATCGATTTTATATTCAATGTATGTTATGCTTATAAAAATTTGTTATTTTAAAATTATATCAATCGTATAATTAATAGTAAGTTTAATTTCGTGTATAATCCGTCCGTTAATTTTTTTAAATTACTTATAATTTCGCAATTTTAAGTTTTAAGTAATAATGGGAATTTGTTTGTAATAAGTAGTTAATAGTTTTTTTTTTTTAATATTTAAAGATTTCATTGTCAGCATTTATAGACAGTTTAAGTATAGTTTTTTTTTAAATATGCTTGCCCAATATAAAGAACGGGTCTATAAGTTTAAGGCTATAGATGAGTCAAGAGAAGCAGCTACTTATGGCAAAACGCAAAATTCCAGCATGAGTTTCCAGTTTATCTATGTCTCTACCTGCAAAATCAGCAAAACGTAAACCACTATATTTTTGGAAGGTTTTTCGTTAATTTTAATAATTCGTTGTACTAGAAGTGTCAGCCCTACTAAAGGGCGAGTGTCCCAGGTGCGCTTGGGTCAACGTTCGCTCCTCACCGCGTTTTGTATAGCGCTGTATAGCTTTACATCTATGTGTCCCGTGCTCGATGCAGTTTATAGCTTATTGTCGTTCACCTTATTTATGTATTTACGGACCGGGCACAGGATTAGCGGCCGATTTATTATCTGGACCTCTTAGCTCTTTTATCAAGCGGCACGGAATAAATAACGCAGTTTTTCTAAACACACCTTATTGGAAAGGGGCCTGCAACTAACCCTTTTAGGTCCGTATTACAGAACGTAAAGGCTCGTGCAGACCAGCGCGACGCGACGGCGCGACGCGACTCGAACAATACAATTTCTAAGAAAACTTCACGGTATAACAATAGCCGGTGTCGCGACGCGCTGTCGCGTCGCGCTTGTCTGTACGAAGCTTTACTCAAGTCTCAAGCATTAGGTACTTAAAACTCTTTGCCTTTTGATTGGTTGAAACTAGATTTAAGTAATGCTTGAGTCTTGAGTGAGCTTATGTAATACGGGCCTTAGTTTTGTGTTTTAGAAAACTTGCACTCTAGAGCTAGAAGAAAAAAAAGTGATTGTAAGTAGGTACACACCTATATGCCGATAACGCTACTTGCTTCTGATACCTGGATCAGAATCCCCGCCCTTTTGCATTCCAGGATGGGCTCTCCACCTGATGACTCAGTCAGTTAAAACCTCAGAGATTCCACAATAAACATCTTCCTAGCTACCCACCGATAGGTAGGTACAACTACATTTAATTATACGTAAACCGTAGAGTTATTAGAAATGCGTCGTAATTAATAAGAGAGAGCTTGATGAGCGCTTTGTAATAATAACTCGATTACCACAGACAATACAGCACTGACGGCGCTTTGATGTCAGCGCTTGAGCCGCTGGCCGGGAGGAACTTCACTATTAATTAATTTGTTGTTATTGGTCCACGGGTTCGGACAAGGATTTGTGGGAGATTGAAGAATGTAATTAACAGACATTCTAAGGAAAGTAGAGGTTATCAGTAAGATATAGATAGGCTTTGCTAGAAATAGTTCTGAGGGTTGATAATTTTATGCTGTTTGAGAAAATATTTGATTGATCCTTTTTTTTCTGTCTTATTGATCCTAATCGCATTCTATCTATAGACGAGTTCCAAAGCATTTCTAGAAAATAACAGTACTAAACTAAGTAATACCTAATTCCTGAATTGGTGAAATAGTGTGCAACACTGGCAATCATTTCTGTCTTTCTGAAAAGTTTGAGATTAGTTTACTTTGGGAAAACAGCGTGTCGATTTAATAAGTAGGTACCATCGAAGAACTTCATATCTATACACCGTAATGACTATTTCTGCTTGCAGTGCTCGGTGGCTGTAGAACCGGGGCGGTAACAGGTACGGTCATCGTGTTCACGGGATTTTGTTTTCAAACTGCTTAGATATGAAATTCTTCGATAGTACACACGGCAACACATCAAGCTATACATTTCCAGTTTACGCTGATCAACTCAACTCAACTCAAACTCAAATAATTTATTTCAATTAAACCATTACAGGCACTTTTGAATTGTCAAGGAATCGGTCAGTCAAAAATATGAAGCTAGTTGCCCATTCCAAAGCGTAGTAGGTACCTATGGAGAAGAACGGGCAAGAAACTCCACGGACACTCTTTTAAATAAAATAAATTGTTACAAAGTATTGGTTACATCATTCATGTTGAAATTATACATGTGAGAACAATGTAGAAAGACATGCACGTTAGAAGCGTCCGTAATACAAAGATAAAAAACAAAGAACAATTCAAAAATTAAAAATCAGCCATGGCCGCTAAGAGTTGACCAGTCCCAACTGACGGCGCCCGTTCACGAACATGACGCATGGATCAGCACCATTCAGCTCAACCATTTTGAAGGGAGCTAAATGATCCAACACACGCGCCACCATCAGCGAGACATCTGAGTGAGCATGACATACTCACAGCCGCCAGGGCACATTCAAGTCAATAAAAAAAGTATTACCCGGTAAATGGTAGCTGTTTAGTACATAGTACTCACACCTGTGCTCTGGAATTATATAATACAAAGGAGATTGATTTTATACAATGCAAAGATGGTCTTAAAATCTTCAGCAGCTCCAACAGTATTTTCAGATGTTAATCAATTAGTTGTGGTTGTGGAGCAGGACCAGCATTGAGCCAAGCATTTTTATCAGTGAAATCTGTGATCTCGCATTGTATAGGATTTCCGTACAAAGCGACGTCAGCTTGTACTGAAATGTATAGCTTGATGTGTAGCCGTGTGTACGTATTCCGTAGGTAATTTAGTTATTTACATACGTGTTAAATATTGTTGAGACGGGTACAGTAGATCAAGCAGCCGTTAACTGGTGGTGCCTATCAGTTTCTGGAACCACTTTAGGATGAAGCATTCATTGACATTTTTCCCATAGCATTCAGTACCTATCTATATTGATGTTGATTGATTGGAATTGACCTGTGTCAATTCCAATCGGGATTTCAATGACATCCCGATTTCGACTAGTTTCTTTGGTAAAACCAATCAGGTCCGTACCTAACATTTTCCTGTCTTTGGTGACAGATTTGCAAAATAGGTATCTATTGAAGATTAAATAAGTAGGTAGTACCTACCTGAAATACCTTGTCACGTATCCTGCTTCATTTAATTTACTACCCTTAAGAATTTTGTGGATTACATGGTAAAGAAACCAGGGTAGGTACCTACTTAAACAAACTGGGAACTACAAAGCGAGTTGAGAATTAAATCAAGAGTTCCACAGCAATGTCCTTTGTGTGGCGTGTATATAATCTTGATGGGATGTCCCCCCTTTGCTGCCACGATTCCAACACAGCGCTCCCATGCAGCTAATACTTTACCAAATCAAGTAACACAGCATACTCTTGTTTAAAATTCCCGTTTCATATAATCTCGTGACAAAATGTGGAGCATGCAATAAGGCTGATTGCATACATGTCGACGCGCGGCCCTCGCGGCGCGGCGCGGCTAGGCGACGGCGACGCGGCGCGACACGCGACTCGCCCGCTTTGTACAACTAAAAGCTTTTGTTCGTTACTGCCATGATGGATGGCCGACGAGAGACTTTTTTTCATTTGCTAACATGTATCGCGAAATTATTTCTTTTTGTTGCTTTTTTCGTTGGCGACAATAAGAAATGTGCTCCGAGTGAATTTGTAAGGATTTCACGAGAGTATTGCAGCGTTGTTACATTGATGTTGTAATTCTTTGGTGGAAAAATTGTATTGTGCTAACCACGTGTTTTGTGGGCTTGTTGTTGTCGGGGTTTATTTTACGACAGAGTTAATTTAACTTTCTTCAAACTGGATTGAGTACAAGCATTTTACATCACTTTTTTGAGAGATCATTAAGCGTTCGTGTCGAGGAAATATAGGTACTCCTTTCTGAAATATTGCGAAATATTTCTCCGAAATTAATTGAAATGAAAAAGATCTTTAAAATCGCTAATTAAACTGTGTACGATAGTGTAAATAAAATGACTGTAATTGTGGCTTGCATGTCATATAATCGCATCCTGAAAATGTACTTCAGAATGGTCAAAACATTACGTTCACATTTAACTCATTTATTTTAATTTAGCAATTACTTAAGCGACAAAGATGTTCCCACCGGAACGTCACAAAGGGATGTTTTGTAACACATTGTGACGACGGGGTCTATTAAATTATCGCTCACAATTCGAAGAGCCCACAACACAATGCCTCAAGTCCCACTCGAGTCCACGATTGCAAACGCGTTTTAATCAAAAGGGGAAGACGCGACAATGAAGACTATTCACTCCCTGCCCTAATTTCCGAATAGCTGTTGAATACTTCAGAAACTCCATTTTGCTTCATACACTTTTGGCTATAGAGTTGTAAATCGCGTGTGTCTCTCGCAGGCCTAACTTGGTTGGGTACACGTGCACCATTGATGTAATGGATAGAATGTACGTGTAAGGTTTGTGGTCGTAGGGCCTATATAGGATTGTAAGGAATATTATTTACTGGCACGTCATTATTGTAGTGATTTCTTTGGGCTTAATTCCCTGATTATGATTCCTTTATTACCTGAGGGGTATATCTGGTATGGACTGAGGACCAAAACAAAACAGGATAATCAGAGGATTGTTGTCCTAAGTTTATTTTATATTTTACAGCGTATTGGTAGAGTCCTCTATAGCGAAACGTTCCAACAGCTTATAGCCATTCTTTCCAAATCAAAGCAATCATTTTATATCAGTACAAATTCAAACTCAAAGCATTTATTCCAAATAAACCAATTACAGGTACTTTTAAATTGTCAAGGGGTCGGTCAGTCAGCAAGATGAAGCTAGGTGCCCATTCCAACGCGTAGTAGGTTCCTATGGAGAAGAACGGGTAAGAAACTCCACGAAGTGTCCGTGGAGTTTTAAATCAGAATACTTTTACAAAATATTGGTCACATCATTCATATTGTACATATTGTTTTGTTCATACATGTGAGAACAATGCAGAAACACGTGCTCGTTAAAAACGTCCGTAATAAAAATATAAAAACTAAAACAACAAATTTAAATAAATTCAAATACGCCGTGGCAGCTAAGAGATGACCAGTCCCAACTGACGGCGCCCGATTTCGAACATGACGCATGACGATCAGCACCATTTAGCTCAACCATTTTGAAGGGAACTTAATGATACAATTACGTTAACAGGCGTCTGATACTGCCTACACACGTGGAATAAACCCTTAATCGCCGTGCAGCACCCATGGGAAGGGTTGTATATTCTTTGTAAATCGCTCAGCATATGATTACGAAGCACATAATAAGTATTTCGTGCAGCCCTGCTCCGCCTGATATGGGAAAAGCGTAAGCTATACATATACATGTCGTTATGTTGTATATGAATTTGTTTTTCCGCCTCCTTGAGTCTTAATTTTTCCCAGCCCGAGGGGAAAACGTCGTTGTCATAGTATTAAATATGCGTATGAGCATATTAAACGGTCTTGTTTACTTTTATGGAAAGGAGCTTCTTTGTTAACATTAATTTAGTCAACATGTTTCTGAAAAACAAAGGGTATGTAATTATATTTATTCAATATGTCACGGACGGAGTTGTTTTGCTGTGTAAAAAATTTACTAAGAGTTTGTTGAGCTGTTTCATTCTTGTTGGCTATACCTAACACTAGGAATGGATAGCAATAAAGAAAAGTTAAACATTCAAAGCATCGGGACTGAGGAGAATTTAGATTTAGTCACGGTTATTACAATTATTACCTGGTGTCGTGACAAGTAAAAAAAAATATAACATGGATTCCGTAGCGGAGCGCCTTACATTGATCTCTAAATGTACAGCTACTTCGGTACCCACAGCTACACACAATATTCATATGTCTGACGTCAGTCGTATTTCCTTCCCATCCATTTCCATTTTAAAATGTCCAGAAGATTACCTTAAGAAGTCAATGCCATAGGTGATCGGCCTCTCACCTCGCGGTCCCAGGTTCGACTCCCGTATAAAATGACGAGAATTATACTACAAAAATATGTATATTGGAATGTTTTTTCATGTTAGTAACTTGATTCGATGAATTTTGAGAAGTATTAGTGGTGGTCGCTGTATTCTGAACGGTCGATGGGTCCTCTGTCTGTCTGTCCGTCTTGTAGACCGGGCGGGGGACTGAACTCCTGAACTCTGTAACATCGCTGTATTATAATTGTAATGTTGGAATTCTTTGTGTTCTTTGCCAGATGTGTGGTGAATGATTATTAGTTAGGTACGCTTTTTTCGTATTGTAGAGGTAGGTAATTTGTTTTAGTATAAAAATCTTATAGGAGGGATTAGTCCAGATTGTTTCAGGATCGAGTAGGGTGGAAAAAGGAAAGGAAGGCGTTTGCCCTGCAGTGGGACGATACAGGCTGATTATCATTATATTATTATGTTTGAAATGTCTCTGGAAGGCGTACGAGGGGCCGAAGCCAACTCGCAGATGCCGCTTAAACAATTTTGAATGGAATGAGCCACCAACCGACGTGTATCACGTGCCTGTAAGCACTATGCAAGTGCACCCAAAGACAACCTCGGTTGGTGCAGGACTATTGCGGAACATGACAACAAAATATATTGGGCTATCGGTTTGGGTGGCTATAGTGGATTAGTTATCTTGAACTATGGAAGGACTATGTCTCCTGCCTGACCTCTCTCTCTCTCTCTTCCTGGCTATGTATCCGACACGGTGGTGGTCAGCCTTCCTGGTTTCCTTCCTTCCGTTCCTCTTCGCTCTATCATCGACATAGTCTTCGGATACCTGACACTCTTTCATGTCCTTTAGCACTACTGCATTCCAGCTGGTTTAGGGTCTGCCTCTGGGTCTTGGACTGAGAAAGGATAGCTATAGTGCCAAGTTCAGGCGGCCTCCTATTCACGTGACCATACCATCGCAGCCTCTCTTGCATCTTTTCGGCGATATCGCGCACGCCCAGGCTTCCTCGCAGGTACTCGTTAAGGATGTTATCAAGCCTGGTAACGCCACACATACACCTCAACATTTTCATTTCAGCAACTTGAATGGTATGCACGTTGTTTTGGGTGATGGCCCACGTGTCGCTGCCATACATAAGGACTGGTCTTATGATGGTCTTATATACCATGCCCTTTAGTCTAACAGGCATTCTCCTATCACACGTAACACCAGGTACTTCTCGCCATATTAGCTTGCTGCAGCTATTCGGTGAATATTGCATTCTACGTTCCCGGAATTGTGCATCACACTCCCCAGATACTTATGTTAATCGCAAAAGGTGACCCATTGTCCATCGCTAAGAATCGTCGCTTGGATCTGTTTCGTTAAAACACATGAATTGGAATTTTTGCTACACTCAGCACTAGGCCACCGGCCTGTAACTGGTCCTGACCAATGATAATATAATATTCACGGATAAAATGGGGGGGGGGGGTGACTTACACACTCAATTATGGGCGTCTGGAAATTGTCGCTAGCACATAGTGACATAGCGACAAAGGGTCAAGATCCTTACCAGCATCTTACTGGAATATTCCTTCCTCAGAGCACGTTTGCTCTTGCAAATCTCCTCTCTAGCCGGTCAATAAGGCAAGAAAGAGGTGGGAGCTCTGTTCCTCGTCAGTGATCACTTCAGCCGGCCAATAAAGGCAAGCTAGAGGAGAGGAATAAGTTATCTTTCGGAAGATAGGGTCCGTGGGGTCGCTACTGCCCAACAGCTCGCTTCAAGCTGCCCTGCGAGTTTATGTAACTCTCTTGATCAGGCTCCCTTTGATCCTGGATCTGTTGCGGCAAAGTTAACTCTACTGGCACAGTTTCAGAGTTCATAGGAGCGTGCAAGCCCCATCACGACGTCAACGATACGGTGGTTGGGATATTATTATTATAAACATCTTAATCAGAAGCACTTATGATGATGTGCTATCTTTCATATTGTTTCCATGCGTCATGTTCGTTAACGGGCGCCGTCAGTAGGGACTGGTCATCTCTTAGCTACCACGGCTTATTTTAATTAAATTTTTTGGATTGTTTTTTTATTTTTTTTATTTCTGTTATGGACGCTTTTCACGTTTTGCATCGTTCTCACATGTATAACTTCAACTTCATGAATGATGTAACCAATATTTTGTAACCATATCATGATTTAAAAGAGTGTCCGTGGAGTTTCTTGCCCGTTCTTCTTCATAGGTACCTACTACGCTTTGGAATAGGCATCTAGCTTCATCTTTTTGACTGACCGACCCCCTTGACAATTCAAAAGTGCCTGTAATTGGTTTATTTGAAATAAATGCTTTGAGTTTGAGTTTGAGTTGATTCCATTTTTGAGGCAGAGTGCGTTTACTTCGCTTTCAGAGTGGTCTTTGCAACATTGAAGTTTTCTCATATAATAAGCACAACTAGTTCTCATATCGTAGGAACAACTAACATTAAGGTTCTGTGTGTCTCTTCAAAGTAAAATAGGTACTTATATCATAAACATATTTAATCACACTTATCCAAAAAACAATTCGCCATTAAAGTCAATAAGATCATGACAACACACAAGTCACTCACAAACGGTTTGTCGGCGCCCCTGTTACAAGTTACAAGTAATTCTAGTAAACACTTACATACCCTACTCCTCAACCCACACCTCAAATATAGCTTCTATATCGTTGGGATAAGGTCTATTGTCGTTTTCTATGTGTGTGGAGGTAGGCTGTGGAAGGAATAGGGAATTAAGATAAATATAGCACGTTTTTAGGTTACAAGGATATTTAGAGTTGACGATATGGTGAAGATCTATTAGGAGCATTGGATTTGACCTTTGAAATTTATTGGTTACTACCAGATAATGGCAGCAGTACCAGATGTATGTATATATGCCGAAAACAATTATTTAGATGTTACTAAACACTCCTGTTTCAAACTTTGTTTCTTGTTTCTTGAAAACGTCTTTAACTTATCACATTCCTTATTATAACAAAATTATAGGGATTCACCGAGGTATAGGACGTTTTTTTATAAACAACCAAAACGTGCAAATGTCGTACCGCAGTCGAATCCTCAGCTGTAAGGAGTCTCAGGTTGTCAGCTCTTTTCCTAAATGTGCTTTTTATTGGATTAACTATCCATTAGCCTACTTCATGTTGTTCTTTCCAAAGAACAATTACTGGCGTATCGTCGCTGTGTCTGAACATGCCCATCCTTGTTGTGCCGTGTCCTAAATGTCGGTGTTATTAGATTAACTGATCATTAGTAGCGCGGAGTAGGGAAAGTAGAAGGCTCACTCCTTAGATAAAGGCTAAAACCACTTAGCATTGAAGGGTTTTATTGCGTCAAGATTTACAATTTAAAACAAACGTCGATTGAGCTTTTTGTTTTACAAAATTGTGGTAACCTAATGACGAAATTCCTGAATTCAAGCCCGCACTGCACGCTATGTTGTCGAATTCGAAGGCTGTATGGAGTAGCTGATCAAAACAGTTTTCGATCAACGTTAATTTAGATCTGGAATAATATGATGGTTTAAATATGATGCTGGCTAGGTTGATTAGATCAGCAGCATTCATAATATATAATCGGTATTGATACAATAGATAACGTGGATCCTGTCTATCCACCTGTAGCGTGTCCACGGTGTCTTGTTGTGTCAAACACTCGACACTGATGGGTCACACCTATTGTTGGTTGGCAACTAAAGGTTAAGTTTGTGTAAATATAGCTTGTTTTTCATCGGAAAAATACCTGACATCGTATTTGAGTGTGGGCGTTAGGGAAAGTTATCAAAAGAAATTGGATTTTATTCATAAGATTTTGTAGTGATTCACCAGTTCTGAGATTGCTTGTTATGTTTCAAATGTAGCTTAGCTGGATAAAGGATTTAAAAAAAAATCGTTCGATTCCCGCATGAAATAATTATGTATTTGTATGTGTTCTTGTGCATGTAAGATTTCTGTAGGTAATTCACGTTAGAAATGATATCATTCGTGGCGCAACGAATAAAAATACAAAAGATTGATTATAAGTTCGAATTTTACTGTTGCTCAGACCAAACAAAAATGACGTGAGGCCGGTTTTGTTAACACGTGTGCACTTAGTGAGGTGTAGTTTGATTGTAAATGGCTGTAAATGTGTGCGTGTGAGCGTGTATGCACAGAGCGGAGGTGTAGTTTTGGCATGCTTTACTGTATTGTTCGCAGCGCTATGTCTATTTATATTTATTGCTATGTTTATTTGGTCTAGAGGTTCTTTGTGTCAAAGAAGAACATAAGAATAATTAGAATTACACACCAAAGACACTGTCCCTAGTCGCCCCTCACAAAACATATGAAGGGTGCTCGTATTGGTAACCATTTATCGTAGATTTTGACGTGGAAATTTGTGTTAATAGTCATCATCGTCGGTAGTATTATGGTGAGTATCCCGCCTGTCACGCGGGAGACCGGGGTTCGATTCCCCGCCGAGGATGTTACTTTTTGTCGGTGTAAGAACTATCCAGCAATAGGTATGGTAACTGTATAGTCGAATTAATAATAATGCGAGACTTGGCTCGTCATGAGAATTTAGTACATTTACGGCAAATTATCGCGAAGCTTTATACTTTCGACAAGATTGCTTTTCATTAGATCTTTCTTACTTACAAATATTTTACTTTGTTTTACAAACACATGGACATGCACACATTACATTGTGTCCATGTGTCCCTCCTTACAAAAACTCTGAAACATCTGCCTATTTATTTATACATACAAGTTGCATGAATAAGCGATGTGGGTAGTTTTGAGTATTTTCCTTATAGTCGCATAGAAATGCAGATGTGGGGATTATGCATGCGGATTCCTATCAGCGCCATCTACGAATCACCTTCGAATTTAGCGGTCGTTAACTTGTGTAGACGTAGGTACCCCGTATTGAAATGAATTCAGGAGAATAGATGGATGGGGTCGGTAGCTTGTTGATTATTACTAGTTCTGCTTTTGTGTGAAGATTTTTCAGGTATAAATATACTTAAATAATGAATTAATTAAAGAGTTAATCCTGAAAACGTAGCACACATACAAATATTTTCCTTGTTGGATTCACTTTAATAGTTTTGTTAGTAAGTTCAGGATTCAGGAGCTCAAGTCGCAACTAGAGAGAGCCTGCGTTTAGATAGGTTGCCTACAGCTTTAGGCTGAATAGCAGATGTGTGTGAGATTTTGCCAATATTAGAAGACGAATAAGACTGGAATTATTTTCATCTTTAAATAAATAAAAATCTACCTGGTTTATTTCCCCGAATAATCTCTATACTAATTAGTAACCGTGGAGCACAAGTTAAAAGAGTAACCGTGGACTTTCTTGCCAGCTCTTCTCCATAGGAAACGACCAATTGGAACCGTGCACCTAGCTTCTGACGTTTCATAAGTGCCCTTGTAGGTTTATGTGAAATAATATATTTTGAATTTTGAGTAATTTAGAGGTCTATGGAGTATTTGGAGGATCTATGGATGGATTTTACAAAAAGTAAATTGTTATACAATTTATTCAGAATAAGACCTAGGCACTTCATTGTCGTTTTTTGTCGTGGAAATCTAGACTTCGTACCTGTCTCATAGCTACTCAGACCTGGCAACTATTTTACACATAAACACTATGAACATCGTTCAGTCGTTTTGCAATTCAAAACAAGCTCAAGGTTTTCACCTTCGGGTCATCGGCTGATAAATATTGCCATGCTGCCTTTGCCTCGTGAAAAACTGAAAAGAATTTATTTACGGAGCCAGATATTGCCGTAGGCATGGGCCGTTGCTACCCGGGGGGGGGGGGGGGGGGCAGGAGAGGGTAGCTATAATTTAGACAGATGTATTAATAATTCTAAAGATTAAAATTCTGTAAATACATACTTGTTATGGTGGCGAGTCATATTTTAATAATATTTAATATTTTCATTCTGCGCCGCTAATTTTGCAGATCCACCTTCAGAAATTTCTGAAATGCGGCCTTTTGATTGATAAGCTAATACTTATATAAACATTTTGTTCACAGATTAGAAACCCAATACGAAATAACATCGGAAAAGGTGGACACCCCGCCTGGGGAGACTACCAAAAGGAAGTGAACTGTAACTTTGTAAGTATTTTATTTTAGAAAAACAATTGTGAAAATTTTGATTGTACTCAATCAATACTCAATTTTATTATTGTCATTACCTATATTGTAGTTTCGCGTCAAATTTGTTTTCTTTCACGCTATTATTAAATGTTTGTCTATATTGTAATTATTAGTTTTTTTCTTTCATTAACCGACTTCCGAAAGGAGAAGAAGGTTATTAAATCGGATGTATACCTATATGTTTATTTTTATTTATGTTCGGGCATAACTCCGTCATATATAGACGGATTTGCGAAATTATATCTCGTCAAAATGCATATGCAGAAGTGGAGCTGATAGTGAAGTACCAAGAGAACTCCTCAACGATTAACGTCCCTGCATCGGGAGAAGCAATATTTTGTAAAAGGTGATGAGTAGTTGACATTTAAGGCTATTGTAACTTAGATAAATTACAAACTGACCCACTAAAAAGCTAGAAATAAAAACTTTTTTACAAAAAAAAAACAACCGACTTCCAAAAAAACACTACAAAGTGAAAAATAACTTAAATATCGGAAGACGGTGTCTTTGATTTTGTATTTTCGTTATTTGCCACCGACTTCCGAAATTAAAGTGCGTTTTTATTTATTTAGTGACCGTCACTGAAATCCTTAGTCGCCCCTCTAACGGCTGTTGGGTAGAACCTAATTGATCTCTTAATTTCAACATCTCTACGATAAAATACCGTTGGAGAGCCCTTAATGACAGCAACCCTATAAACAACAAAGACATGATTACTTGAAGACTGTCAACAAAGGGGTAGGCAGTGTCCGTTATTGATCACTGCACCGGTCGGCGGCACTCCGCACGAACCGGCCATCCGTCTTCCTGACGGACAGACGGACGGACGGTACTTTAGGGTAATTCACACTCGCTGATTTGAAGGGGCTGTGCAGGGGTGGTGCTTCCAGTTAGATTTTACATGGTGGATCGTTTATATTGCTGTGTAAGGATTTGAGTGCTGCCTCCCAAGGGTGTCGTGGAGTAAGGATTGTGCCATTAGAAGGGGCACTGGCGTATCACTACGTAAGTATTGCATGCCTGCCGTGAAGGAATGGCGCTCGATGGTGTATAGATTTCAATTAAGAATTTTTAAATAGGGTTGGAAATTCTACGTTGTCTAAACGTTATAATTTCCACAGTTTTTGTTGTCTCACAGTTTTATGTGAATTGATAGAGCTCAAAATCATCATCATTTCAGCCGAAAGACGTCCACTGGTAGACATAGGCCTCCAATGCCCCAAATAGGCCATCATAGGCCTCAAATGGGGGGTTTGCCATAATCGCTACGCTTGGCAGGCGGGTTGGCGATCATAGTATGGTGTTAAAATGCATAGAGAACGCTGCTGCCCATTCTCTAGTAGGTCCCTTAGTCGCCTTTTACGACACCCACGGGAAGAAATGGGATGGTACTATTCTTTACGTCCGGCACCACACGGAGCTCAAAATGGGGTCTTTTTAATTATGCCAAGTAGCTGATGTAGCAGCGATTTATCGGTTCAAAAAATTCAACCTCTAAAGCTGGCAATAGGCGCAAATCCCTTGTAGTTGCAAGTGTCCATAGGGTAGGTAACCACTTTGCACTAGCTTGTAATAAAGTTGCATACAGAATTACCGCAGTATAACTTAAGTGCTTGACAGTTAAAAGTTGTGCTCTCTAGCCCTCCTTATCTCTTGAGCATATCAATATAAGCTCACGATGACATTTCATATCCATCTGATTCCCCATCCGGGCTATCGCTGCAATAGTTATAATAACTTGTTTTTATGTTCATACTAGTTTTATCAGAGCGGACAAATAGAGTCATTTCTGTCGCATGTCGCTGCTGTAGAGATGGCGGTTTGTGCTGAGATAGCATCTTATCTGTCGGTGCCGTTTGGACGTTGCCGTGAGGCATGGGCCGTTTGCGGTTTGATTATGATCGGGTATAAAGTGTAATGTTTCTGTTTGTATGTGGGTAGTGTTATCCTGCTTGTGTAGAGAATAACTCTGGACTTTAAAAGAGAGCATGACCTCTGAGTTTGTTTCGGCATTTATTTTCTGAGATCGCCAGGCAGCTAGGAAATGCCGGCCCTATCTAGTTATAAAACAACGACCAAAAAATTTACTTGTATTTAAGAAGATCTACATATAAAAATAAACATGTTTTTTTTTCATTATTTAATTCTAATGAAACTAATGAGCATTAGAATTAAATAATGAAAAAAAAAAAAAACATAACGTAACATCACGCCTGTATCCCCGAAGGCAGAACCAGAGGTATACCTATGGTACACCCACATTCTGCCAGGTATATTTAACACTTTCGACTCCACCCACTTTTCATAGAACTCATACGCCACGCCGCCATACATATTGGAAGTGAACCCTCCGGGAGTTACCGGCATTACGTTTGTGCTAAAGTTAACCATCGCGGACGGTCAACGGCATTACGTTTAAAATCGTGTTATAAAACACTGTAAAACGAAGTAAAATTGTATTTTCAGGGGGTCTTGTCGCTATTCGTAGTTTCCAATCTTTTACATTTTGAATGAGTATTTGTAGCGGAGAATATATATTTTTTGAAATTGGATTTTGAAACCGATTGACTATACTAATTGGATTTTCATATCTATAATGTCGTGATGGCCCAGTGGTTAAGGCCGCGCCTCTCATGCACGAGGTTGTGGGTTCAAATCCGGGCAAGTACCAATGTAACTTTTTCAATTCATATGTACTTTCTGAGTTTATCTTGGACATTACTAACATCGGTGAAGGAAAACATCGTGAGGAAACCTGGACTTATAGTTAATATAAGTCTGAAATCACCAACCCGTCTTGAGCGTGGTGATCAATGCTCGTGCCTTCTCTGTATGAGAAGAGGCCTTTGCCCAGCAGTGGGACAGTAACAGGCTGGTATTATTATTATTACACTAATAATTCTTGTTAAAATATACATCAGATTTTATTTTCACGGTTTATAATACTGTATTCGTTAAGAAAAACCTACATTTAATCATTTTAAATGTAGGTTTTTCTTAGCGAATACAGTAGCCCTCCGCGAGGGCTCCTGGTATCCCATATGCGACTAGGTGAACCCTCCAGGAGGGCTCCCAGCACTGAACGTGTTAAGTCCCATGTGATAAGGGGCGAGCCTATTGCAATCAACCGTCCACAAGTCCAGACTACGGGCTGTTACTGAGAAATTCCAGAAAGAAAAATGCAATAATACTTTGCCCGACTTGACAACGAACCAGAATGGTTTTTAGCTTGTTGTTCACACAGTTTGGAAGAACTGGCAAAAAGAAGCAAACGGGTATTACAAAGATCGTATACAGACGAAGTCCTGTGCATGCCTACACAAAAACAATAGTGTGAGACTGTGAGCACATAGACGTGTGTTATGGTTTGTTAGATGTGCTCATAGCCAGCGGCCACGACCAGCGGCCACGGCCAGGGGTACCAGACTGTAACTAACACAAGTTTACATACACGAGCGCACATGTCGGGGGCCAGTCACCGGACGCGTCGGAGGTGGTGAAACCGGCATTTTGTAATAATTCGTCCATTTACGATACATTTTCCAGTGACACAGTTTGCTTATAAACTGGACAAGGAGAAATATTCGGAGTTGATGGCCGAACTTCTGTAACTAGGAACAGGAACCAACAGAAGAAGTTTGCTTCATTCCTGCCAACCTAAATTAGTCTTATCTGTAATTGTCAATTGCTGAACATACATCTCCCACTAGAAAGTTACAAGAGAATTATTGTAGTAATCCAAATGCTTGGAAACGAGTTCGTGATCGCATTTTCTTGTTGTTAGCAGACTACCCCTTCATCAGTTTATGTTATTCTTCCATGGGCCTTTGGGCGACAGGTGGACGATACTTAGAACGTAGAATACTCTTAATTGTTTAACATTTCCTCATTAAATACTCTTTAGGCAAAGTAGCCTTTTACGACATTCCCACTATTTCTCATTCGTTGAATGGCTCAGTTTATTTCCTTCGCTAACCAGCAGTTACCTAATTTCTTTATAAATCGAGCCAATATCAACCAATCAATAGTCTTAATTTGAAACGGGCCGTTTACAAATGTAATTAACATTGGCTCGCTATCACGCAGCACATCGCTCGCTCGCCGCGGGATGGGCAGAAGCCCAGGTAGATCGGTAGCACGTTCATAGATAATGATGGTGTAGTAACTGCACCGAGTTTTAGGAAAACGCTTGCGGGGACGTGTTCGAGCGAGTTTCCATTGTGTCGCGATATTTTTGTGGAACAAACCTATGTAAATAAATATGCTGGGTTAATTATTACTTATAATCTAAACCACTTAGTAGTTTTTTCAGTAAAATTTGCAAATACCTAAAAAAAAAATCGAGCCTAAATTTCACATGCGCACGATTTATCATCGCGATATCAATGATTGCTCTATCTGCTAAGCTTATCCTGATCTTTGTTTATGCAGATCTCTTTAATGAAAACAGTTTACATGTCTTCGGTTTTTGTTCAGTAGGTACCCTTAAGAGCAAGATTACCGTGTGTGAATGCGAACGCGTTATCATCGTGATAGGCGACAGTAAGCCGGCCGCGATACCGATCGCCTTGCCGGCTCAATTATGGATTATAGACGGGGAGCTCACGACTACCGAGTGCAGGCATACACCATCACTGTGTAAACTAAACGGGTGATCTCTCGGGACGCAGGCTTTAGTGATGTTAGTTGGTTTGCTAACATGTGCGCATAACTAGACCAACACAAAGTTAGTCTAGATTTGCGCACATCCATTATTTAGATATCTACTTGTACGTAAGTATTCTTGGAGCATTTTCATACCAAACAACTATTGTGCTAAATTGGAGCTTCATAAGAGAGTTACACGATTTTTATTTTTATCTATGATAAATATAGATAATGTGAAATGTTTATGAGTACTAACTTAGAATGTTGATTTGGGACCTGAAGGTTGTTTACAAAGCTTTTGTTTCATTGATTGGTTGTATTGCGATTTTTCTAGTGAGCTCCTGGACTAATACTCCAGCCTACTCCAGGAACAACTTATGAGTTTCATACATAACGGATACCATAGACTAACGGGGTTTTATAGGAAAAATGGCGGCCATGCGAACTGGACAGTCTAGTTCTGTTCTATAAAGGTAGGTAGCTAAATTATGTCTCAGAAATAAAAAGTTCCAAGTAGCTTATTAGTTATTTATAAGCTTCATGTTTAGGTGGCGCCATATTTGTACAAGACGCAAACACCAGAAAAAGGTGACAGCTTTTTTACTTGCTAAATTTCCGTGTGCAATTTTTATAGAGGGAAAAACCTGAAAACCTCTAATTACAAAAAAAATACAAAAAGTTTATTGCAGTACAACTTTTACAGTAAATCTTACACAGGGACCTCTTTTTAAGTAAAGATATACCTGTGCTAGGAGGCCCCGCTCTTCAATGACAAATTATAAGATGGTAAGAGTGGTGTACTAAAACATAAAAGAATTTAAACAAAAAGAAAATAAAAAAAATTAAAGAAAAAAATAATAATAAACAAAAATAGTATGTGTGTGTATGTGTAGGTGGGGGGGTGTTTGTGTATATGTGTATGAGGGTGTGTGTGTGTGTGAGTGAGGGTGCATGCGTGCGTGTATCTTTTCAACTCATATTGACGATGCTTGCAGCAACAATTCAATATCATCATAGGTCTTCTGGGTTGGTTCTTAATTATAATATGACAACCCCCATAATGCACGATCCTGAAGTAAAGACACAGGATTAGTAATACCTACTATTCAGTGACGTATAGTCAGCATAATGTTTTGTTTAGATTCTGGCTTTCAGTTAGGGTTGCAAACTTTTTGTACAAGAAATAAAAGTATTTTATGGTCAAAGTACGAAAATAAACAGTATTTCGGACAATTAAACAGTATCTCGAAAACATAAACAGTATTTTAAGTTTTTTTTTAAGGAATTAAGTAGATACATAATTCATTAGTGCTGGTCACGCAACTCATCAATTTAGCACCATTTTTGAAGGCTTCGTAAGTCTCACTAAATAGACGAGGAGCATTTTTTTTATTGAATTTATTGAAGTTCTGTCTTTACTCCCATCACTCAGCATTCGTCACTGAAAACACTTATTCTGTGAATATTCAGGTTGCAGACCTTACTATAATACTTACTAGTATTTTGATAACAATTATCTATTTAATTGGTTCCGAAATTCGAAACACTAACAGTTTCATTCTGAAATTAAGGTTTTCTGAACCACGCGGCCATGCCAAGGTGCATGCACGATATTCTAAGTACGTACTAGGTAAAACTTTTTATTTAGGTATAGCTCTGTCTGTGAAAGCAGTATATTCATATACTTTATTTTTGTTGAACAGTAAACAGTATTTTACAGTGAAAAAAAATATATAATACTGTTTATAACAGTATGGTTGGTAACCCTACTACTGTCAGTACTGAAAAATACATAAGAATCTAGTGTCAAAAGCCATAATGTATTCAACAACCCATTTAAACAAAACTGCGACACGAAACCCTTGAACTCCCAAATCCCTCAGCTGCTCAAGTTGACGCGCAGTACATCAACTTACCCTCCAAATGATAAGCCGGCGCGCTTGTATGACGTCACGTGCCCGCTTGATGGTGGACCGCACGTGACGTCATCCCACACACCTGACTAGGGATCCAACACCACTCGGATTATAGAGGACCCGGGAGCTTGAATAACGTTTGAAATATTTCGGATTTTGAGATGGAGTGGTGTACTCGCTCAAAAGGGTTTTTATTTTTGCGTGAAAAGCTACGAAAGTCTGCCAATAACTTAAGAAGGAAAATTGCAACGACATAGGCGGAAATGAACGTAAATGAAGTAAAAGGAGTCTGTAAGCATCGTAGTGGGTGGCGTTTTGTAGCTTTGTCTACCCCCAAAAAGGGTTGAGTCTGTAGACAAAAAGTCATTTTCGAGATTGCCTTCATATAATAAAACATAAAACCAGTTTGGTAGTAGTGCTGAATTCCGCTGTATAAAGTTAAGTGAAGCATAAATAAACTATACCATAGGAAGGCTTTCTTGTAATCCTATTGCCTCCTAAGCTCACCTCACTCACGTAGTCTTTGTGGTTCACGTTGCAAAACGGTAAAATTTCAACATTTAAGATATTCTCTGAAAGCTCAACCACGTTGCCGTAAGCCCCCGCGTGTGGTTACCCCATACATTTGTCATTGTCGGGCGAAACTCGTCGTTCTTCGGAATATTTGTGAAATCTACGCCGTGTACAATGGAGCGCATCACAGGGAGCGGGAATCTGATAGAACCGAGCTTTCAATATGTCCTCGTATGCATGGCGTAGGAATACGAATACGAATAAACATGATTCAAGGGTTCAAGCTGTCGATCGAGTCTTGTTGATGGTTATTTCTATGCAGATTTTTGGAATCAGATGCTCCATCTATTTCGAAGTGACTTATAACCCTGTCCCTTTCCTGAGTAGAAGTATTTTTATTTAACTAAGAAAATTGGAGTCTTGGTTAATGAAATTCTGGCTATGCCTATAAAGCGGCCATCTCACCATCTCCATTCAGATGTCATGCAGTGTTTACTAATGCGCATACAAAGCGCGGTAATGATGATGTCTCCCCCTGCAATAGCTGCAATCGTTGGTTTTAACGACCGATGGAGGAAACACATGTCTTTGATCACGTATTAACTGCTGTATTTATTGTATATGTGTATGTTCAGTTATGTTTATTCAGCCCCATGTATGAAGGTATACCGATGACTTACAAAATAAGATAAGATCCTTGATTGGTTCGTTTGATTTTGAAATATTCCACGGTTCTGCAAATAACAACAAAGTGACAGACAACTGTCTCAATGTCTTTCGGTGCATCCGTCGATGACAAACCTACAAACATCTATGTAATTGGTACAGTTTACTGACAAAACAAGATGGCGGCGTTAGTTCCGACTTTGGCCACGCTCCGAAATAAGTTTGTAGCGTTTGTAACAAACTTTGACAGTTCCATGATTAGGGTCTGTCAATAACCATAACAGAGAAGGAATACCTAGCCTACAGTCATCAATTTAGGAGAAACAGTTTTAAGGTGTTAAGTGTTCTAGAGTTCCAGACCTCATAATATGTCCTGCGTGATTCACTGTTATGGTCTTTATGTAAATGTAACTACATTACATAAATACCAAAAGAGTAAAGACGAGTAGAGCTACATGATGCAACTTCACCTCGACCAATTATTTTTTGTTTCTCTTCCTCTTCCACCCCGCCTGACACCTACATACTGTACCTACCAATGCCTATTTCTAAGCTGTACACCACACAGTATTAAATAAACGCCTTTCATCTCGGAATCAGGGTAAATAAAATATGACATCACGTACGTTTGATAACAAGAAACGCGCAGTGCACGTCCATGGGCGGATATAGAGCGATGGATATAAATAACAGACGGCGGGTGAACAGTAATAAATAAAATTACAAATAACAGGATGGAACTATGCTTGGATTGAACAAGGGTGGATGGGAAAGCCTATCGTGGAGGGCGCGCTTTGAAGAGTGCTTATAAGGAGATCAGTGTTTGAAGTGCTCTCTGTGAAATAAGTGGAAAATTCGCGCGGAATTAATTAAGGAATTCGGCGTTTATATACACTTTACGAACTTATAGCAAAGAACGATGGACCAAATTAAATTCCCTAACTCTCATTCCACTTCTTTATTTATGGATTGTTAGAAAGATTACAAGTCCTTGTGGAAAGAGTATGGGCGTGTTACGTAGATGTCATATGCTTCATATACTCGTATGTCTGAAAAAATGTATTTAAAAATCCCGACGAAGTAGAAGTATTAGTTTATTTTTATTTTTGTACCTCCATGTCCTATCACAATGTCATCCTAAGTATATCCCAAAGGTTGATTGGTAGAGAATGCCTAGTACAGTAAATGGGTACTATAAGTACACCTCTGCCTAACCCTTCGGGGATTACGGGCGTGATGTTATGTTATAAATACAGTACATGAGGTTTAAATAAATAAATACATAAATACTTCTCTTATACTTCTTATCCAGTTTCTGAAATCCAATCCCTCTTCAAGATAGATCAATTTGTGTTGAAGCTGACCCACCTTTGATGACGCTGTTCCATAATAAATAGTCGTTTATCCTTCGTACGAGGAAGCGACTTGAAAGAACATTTGTATTTATTCATCAACGCTGTTTGTGAGGAGATTGTACTCGTCTCGTGTTTGTTATAAGGACGCTTTCTTGGATGTTGAAGGGCGGTGTCGAAATATGCGTTGTTGCTTGTTTCTTCTGTACTTTTGTTGTCTTTGTTTTTATGTGTACTTTTCGCAGTAGATCGAAAGAAAATGGTTGTATTGGGAGTTCATAATTACTTTTTTGGGCAATAGCAAAAGATGCCTTCCAAGCATTGGGGGTGTCGGGCTCTGTTTCCAGGCATTTTATTAGGTTTTCCTGTTAAGAAATATTGACAGCTGACCTGGATTGAAAACTCGAGGTAGATTGAACAACCTTTCAAAGTAAACCACACTCTACCACTAAAACCAAGCATAAACAAAATAGGCACTCACAAAACCACTCAATGATATCTAAAAAACGAAGAAACCTCGTTTATTTGTAAATCGATAAATAAATATCCATCGAGCGACGCTTTGGGAAACATCTCAAGTGTTTCTCGTTAAAATAAAAGGGAGGAAACGTACCGATTGATAAAGGGCAACACGGAGAAAATGGCGCTCCCTTAGCGAGGCGCGCGCCGCGCTGGGCCGGCCGTCTCTATGGAGATGAAATTCTATTTGTGGAAGGAGATTTATCTTTTTTTTTCTTTCAAGCTTTATTTAGACCTTTTGATGGAACGGACCTTTGGTGTATAATGAACATTTTCATGCTAATCTCGGGAGGATGGTTTGCTGAATGTATCTTTCCAGTTTTCATTTGACACAGTACTTACTTACATTTTTTTTTTCTAATGTCGGGGCTTGTAAACCATATTTGAAGTTTAAAAAGCCACTGCAGAACTCTTCAAAACTTGGAAAAATAAAAAATATTTAAATAGCCGTCGAAACATAGCTAAAAATATAAAATAATAAAAAAAAAACATTTTGGTAGCTAGGTATTTAATTCTTGGCAGTTAAGGGTCTTTGAAGTGACCCTCTTAAAATGTTAAGGTTGAGTCTCAAAGGCATTGAAAGTGAAAGAAAATGGGATGCATTGCTGTTGAGCGGTCAAGTGGGGGTTCAAAATGGCTTCAGATTAATGGTGAATTGCTGTGAAAACAAGAAAACGCAATAATAAAGCTAAAAACAAGAAATACTTTAGTAAAAATTGTGTGATTTTGTGTTTGAGTTAATGTAATGTTAGAATACGACAAGAAGTTTATCTTCCTCTCGAAAATGTATCTGTTCTAAAAGTATTACTAAGGAACCCAAAAAAAGAAGGGGAGATAAGGCACGGGAAAGTTGGATGACTTGCGTTGGAAACTTTAGGTAATATCTTACATCATTATTTTCAATTTCGTTTGATTATGGGAAATCCCTCTCAGATCCTGCGTCGTAGCAATCTATTGGGGGTATCCATGATAAGCAATATCCATTAATAAGAGTTATGGGTTAAAAACTGAATCCACGTAAGGACTAACTATTTTGTTATTGTTCACGAACCCTTCCAACTGGTTCTTTTGTTGCCCTCTCCCTGTACATTCCTAGCTAGGGCAAATAACATGACTCTTGAGATAGCGAATAGCTTACCGATTTTTTAATTTAACCTAAACCAGATCACAGTAGTGTTCAGATTGGTTATTACCAATGCCTAGGGAATGAAATTAAATCGTTAGTAAAGCAAATGAAAACTTTAAACTTAGAAAATTGTTAAAATGCGACCTCCTTGTTATTAAAATTCTCTTACTTTTAAACTCATAAGAATATTCCGGTGAGTCATACCTCCAAAGAATCTCTATGACTTGGGCAAGTGTTTTCTAATACGTGGTCATTGATATATTAAAAAACCCAAGATATACATTCAGCGTCTCAAGCAAAGAAAAGTCCGCACGAAAAGAGCGCACAATTGAGAATTGTGCGCTCATTTCAAATAGTATCACGTCGCTAGCGTCACTGAACGGACGTTAAAATGCCGATAATATTTTTACAAATATTACGTCAAGAACGTTAAAAAAGGATGGGATATCGTACTTTCGGTAAGTTAAAGAGTTTGTTGATTTGTTTATGTTGTTTTTATGACTAAATATAGGGAGCAATAGGTGTAAAAGTTTGGAAATGATCTTCCCCGAACCCGAATTTTTTCCCCTTATTCGAATTGTTCCATACTTCCAGGGACTCCCTGTATACTACTAAACATACAGGAAACACCTTTTTTCTCTAGTGACATGAAAAAAAATTGAGAATATTGTAGCTGTGGCAGGAAGCTAGTAGCGGGGCTCAAAGGCTGCGCACGTACTGAAATACCGACGGAAGCAGCAACCTAGCGTGGGCGACATTTCAATAAAAATAATACTTTCGAAATCGACAAAAAGCAGTGCAGGCCTAAAGTTCCGTTAATACGTCCAGTGTAATTAAAGCGAGCCGGCCATTTTGAAGGGCGACTTATTAAGCGGGGAATGCCGTTCATGAATAGGAATATGAGAGGCCCTCTGGCCCTGTGGCCCTCCGGGTGATAATGTCCCCTCCCGCTAAATAAGTTAGCTGCTCAAATTGCTTTTCAACGTAACTTATAACGCGTCATTTTTAGATTATGTATCGTGTAAAAGATGTTGGTGTGCCATAATAGGATAGAATCTGGGTAAACCGAGTAGGCTCTTGCTCTATATAGGCAAAGATATAGTAAGTAGACAACAGGAATGATTTGTATTGATACAAATCATTCCTGTTGTAAAAAAAAGTGTCCATAGAGTTTCTTACCCGTTCTTCTCCATAGGAACCTACTACGCTTTTTTAGAATGGGCAACAGCTTCATATTTCTCACTGGCCCACTCTTTGACAAATCAAAAGTGCCTGTAATTGGTTTATTTGAAATAAATAAAAGTAAATAAATAAATAAAACCATTTTATTTCGGACAACTAAAAGATCCATAAATTGTTAGTAACAACTACTATTGTTAGTAACTTAAACTAAAGACAAATTATTGAGAAGACGTAACAACTAGACACAACGAGCAATGGAAACTATGGCCACTTCGCACAAATTGCCTTATTATGGCGGCGGAAGTATCAGCCGCCAAAGCCTTCAGGATGCTATTGTGACCTCTTATTCTGCTCAGGAGTGAGGCTGGTTTTTCTGCGATGATAGATAGATAGCATGAAATCCATCGGTATGGGTTACCGCGAACATTTCTGAGGCACTGCAAAAACGAGGCAGTCGCAACAGCATCCGAAAAACATTATTGTATTGGACACGTAAAACATCCAGCGACCTTTTCGAGTAGTTGACCCAAACATTATCGGTGTAAAAAGTCAAACATTAATTATGCTTTAAAAAGCGTAATCTTTACTTGGTCAGTACACCGAGTAAATCTTCGTGCCAACATGTTACCCCTGACCGCCAGAGCCCTACGCTCCCTCTCAATGTCACCATGGTCACTGAGGTCGTCGGTAAGAAAATGCTCAAGATATTTAAACTTTGTGACTCTACGTCTTGGCGTACCGTTTACACAAGGGCATTTTCCCGGCACTTGTCGGTAAAATGCTTTGAGTACCAGCGTAAATGCTTCGAGTTTGAGTTTAGAGGTCTAAAATAATAGTTTTCTAGAGCTCTACTCACCCCTTTGTCCGTTAGACAAAGGGGTGGAAGTTCTCGAGAAACTCTCTCGGAGCAGTTATCTTCAAAGCTACGAGATCACTGACTTATGCACCAGTGATAAGCCCTAGTAATTGTCTAGTATAGATAAATCTCAGACCCTCGGTATTCCAAGATATTTCCTATTGTAAAGAATAACGCTCGTGAAAATATTGGATGTTTCCTCGATCTCTAATTTTCAAGATTCCATTATGTTATAATTCCAATATACCTATAATCCATTTATTATAGCATAAAAAAACGGCAAAATAACGACAGTTATTGTGTCATTTTGTTGAAATGACTGCACTTTCCAGTTATTTATTTATTGTAAATGGCAAAAAAAGAATGCATTATTGCCGTGATAGCCTTTATTTTTCTAATGTATACATAGGTATAAGATACAATAAACTCATTGTTTCTAATAATAATAACGTTATAAAATAAAATCTAATTTCAAAGAACCTCTTTTAAAACCTCTCTTTAGCACAAAGAGTAAACAATTCTGAGAAATCATCCCTTTATCCAAATAACGAAACCCTTCTGAAACTCACCAAATTAACAAAACCGGTAAGTAACTAAATACTTGGCAAATTGTTATCCACAAATTGTGCTGAAACGTCTAGCAATTAGAGGCATAATCAAGTAACCTTGAAACTCCTACAAAATACCTATTGCGGTGCCCTGGAGCCAGCGAGGGAAGTAGGAAGCCATTGCTAGTCACCTCGGGAAACATTCTGCTACTCGCAGAAGCTCGGGGATTCAAAATTTAATAAATTGTTAACCATTACGTTATATTCGCCCGCCATTTGTCAAATTACACCATAATTTACATCGCTCCCTTGCATTTTCTTTGGTGGGAATTTTCTTTTGTTTCGTTTCCATTGGCTGGTTGCGTTCTATGTGGCTTTCACGTTTTCTTGTGAATGCAGCAATGGATGTTCAGCAGGAAGTTCGTCGGTATAGCCTTTATTGCTGAAGGTAATGGAAATGGTAAGCCTGATCGCTTTTAGAGAAAATACTCGGGAAGGAACTGTATGAACGCGCGTTTTAATGATGGCAGCCGTTTCGCAGCAGCAATACTAAAATTTCATATAATTAAATGTTTCCTGGTTGTTGTCATATAACTACCTAATCTAGCTAGTCTGATGTAGCTGTATAGTTATATACTTAAGTTTGTTAATGCATCTGTTTGTATCCTAAAAAACCTGCCAAATGCGTGTCGGATCACGTACAATGAAGGGTTCCGTAGTCTGGATGAATTTATATCAAGAACAAACTTAACATTGTAGTTGAAAAACATTTTATCCCATACGGAATGTACGGGAGACTATGTTTATCAAACTGAAAATTTAAGTTCGATTATTACTCGTTAACTTGTAAAGCCTACTTAGTTGTGATAGTTTTTCTTTTAACTTCGTTATATATATATATAAATGATTGATTGATATAATGAGCTTGGATTTGTGAAAAAAAATCACAGCAGTAGTGTATACAAGTACAACCATTTAGCTGGCAGGGGGGACTTTAACATAAATTAGCACTTTAAAGCTTAATATTTCGAAAACGGATCCCTGAATTGAAAAATGATTTTCACACACCCTCAATATTTTTGAACGACCTTTCCAACGAAATCGCGCACTATGGGATAAACGAGAAAAAAGAAAAACATCCTCACTTTACATGTAGGGGAGGTACCCTAAAAATATTAGTTTTCTTGATTTTATTTTACCACTTTGTCGGCGTGATTAATATGTATCCCATGCCAAATTACAGCTTTCTAGTACTAACCGTCTCTGAGCTAAGCCGCGGACAGACAGACAGACGGACATGGCGAAACTATAAGGGTTTACTACGGAACCCTAAAAATGGGGATGGGTTGTGGAGGTCAGATAGGCAGTCATCATCATCATCATTTCAGCCGAAAGTCCACCGCTGGACATAGGCCTCCCCCAAATGGGAGATAGGCAGTCGCTCCATGCAAAATACTGGTATTCAGCTGCATCCGGTTAGACTGGAAGCCGACCCCAACATAGTTGGGATAAGGCTAGGCAGATTGTTTTTTGTTTCCTAAAAAATAAAACCATGTTTTGATTGTGAAATTATCTCCTATTCATATCACAATGATCCCTTTGTATTTTGTTAAGTAACTACTCATCTGCGGCTACATTCATTAAGTTGAAATGATAATGAGCTCCATTGCTTCAACTGTGATTGAGCCCCAAGTAATTAACCTTTTCACGTCAGAGCATAAAGTATTTGTTTTAAAACATTGATGAATGACACAAATTCAAACGCTTTGCATTGTAGTTACTATTGAAAACGAATTAACCGTAGTCAGTATAATGATTGGCATCCCGTTCTATAAGATTATTTCTAATAGTTGATCACAACTTAGGTTCAGCAGAACTGTTGCTTAGTGATAAGTATAATAGAGAGAAAAACAAAGCTGTTTTTACCCGACTGCCCCAGAAGGAGGGTAGTGGTTTTGAGAGTAGATATGTATGTGTGGCGGCATCTACATCGCCACATGCGAACTACGCATCAAATACCTGACGTAACACAAATCCTGCATCGCGCAATTAGAGTTTACGGCGCGAACTGCATATATATAAGTTCCCCGACATCAATCGTTGGGCAGTTGCCCGCCAGACACGACACCCATCTGGTCAGATGATCCTCCCTTTCCTATAGAGGATGAGTGAACTTTACACTCTGTTCCTTATACCTCTACTCCAAATATTGAAATTGGAAAAGTCACATTATGTAATTATCTAACGACTTTTATCCCGTCCCCTTTTAGACACGTCTTGCTTATAAACAGTGTAATTTGAAAACGTTATAAAAGCATTTTTTTTTAATAACCGCTTGTCTGCTATTCTCCACAGGAAACGACCAATTGGAACCGTGCACCTAGTTTCTGACGTTTGATATGTGCCATGTAGGTTTATGTGAAATAAAATAATTTGGAATTAGTAGCAAAGACTAAAATAAAAAGAAATAAAAATAGCCGCGGCCGTCCCGACTATCCTCCTGTATGCTCCCGCCAGGAGATTCGTGTTATTGGCTAGTTTCTGGTCGGGCTCGTAATTAATAGCGGCTATTATTTAACGTGTAGCCCATATTGTGGCCATTTTCACTCGTAATTTGGCTCAGAATTGAAGTCGATTCTTAGTTTAATTAAGCGGTTCGTTCTATAGCACTGCTGGGTATAATTTATTTCTAGTTTAATAACTTACCTAAGATGGGGATTGTGAGTAATTATGAGGTTATGGAATATTGATGGTGTTGTTAGGTTGTTGACTGCCTCGTAGGTGTAGTTAACGAGACTGTTGAGCATGCACGGGCTCCTAGATAAGCTTAGATCCTTCATATGTTTTTGGAATTGTCCATTAAACGTGTCTCAGTACCAGGCTGGAGTCTGGACTCCAATTCAAGTAACTAATTCTAAGTATCAAGCCGTTACTCAGCTTACCTCACATTCCTTAGTAAGAATAACATAACAATATAGTCCAATAACAATATCCCCGCTCTTCCACGTGTCATAGATTATATTAGAAAAAAGCATTAATTTTTATCCGTATCAATATTTTAGCCGCTCGTTTAATATGTTTTTCGACCTTGAATCGCCAACAATGGTGTTTGCTATCGTTTTAAACATAGTTTATTAGATTAACGTGAAACGACAAAAGGTTCACTCTGAACAATTATTTGTATGTTATATAAAAATATAAAAATTGTACGCCTCGTCAGGCAAAACATGTACGGACTTTTTACCTATATTTAAGATCTTGCATGCTCGATTTGTATGGAAACACATGTTTAACAAAAAAAATATCTCGTAACAAACACATTTTTTTATCTACAGGTGCATGTGAATTCCTAAGCTGTAGAACAACCGTAAAAGGAAGATCTTTGTGAAGTGCTACAAGGACCTTTTGGCGCCCGAATGACATTGACAGTAAACATTTGTGAAATTGTCATACAACTTGAATAAAAATAAAAAAAATGGAGTCGTTAATCAAAGGCAAAAGATACCGTTGTAGTATTTTATGTCAACCAATCACATTACTTGAAATTGATCAGTCGAGATTATTTTGCTTGTCCTCGGTCGATTATAAATGGGAGAACTTTTGTTGAATTTGTTTTACTATTAATGACGTCACGGATAAGTCTCACAGGACGCTAGCTGACATGATGAGAATTATCATAATTTTCAGTTTGTTTGTCTGTAGGTATCTAAATAGTTATTTTTTCTATTCTAGGATCTTCTGCAATTACTTACTTATTCAGTGGTATATTATGCTGCCTTTGTTTTGTGCGTTATTTACTGTATTTTTATTATATTTCGGCTAGTGGCTTCTATTTCTGTACTATTTATCGTTTGCGAAGTAAATAGAGAGCTGAGCTGTGTTTATAAAGTAAAATGTATTTTCATGAAAGTGGTTATGAGCATGGTCCAATAAAACAAGGTCTGGCATTCCAGGAGTGACACATGCTTACGTCACTATCCAATTGCCACTTTATTGCCACAAAACACGAATTAAGGAAAGATTTCAATCACCATTCTGTTAAAAAATATGTACAAAGCAGTTATTATTACAAACTTCTGGTAACACAAATGTGATGTGATGACGTAGACTTGTGTCACCCACGTGAGCACTGTGTCTCGGAATGCTATACCTGGCGAAGTATATTATTATACCATGGTCAAGAGTATCTCGATATGAAGGAGTTTTTAGCCTTGGAAGGAATACATAGATTAGTATGGCCCTTCGTTTTCAAACTGGTATCTACTTTTTGTGATAAGCTGGTGGATATAACCCCTTGTGGTGTATTTTGTATGCCTCCTCTTATCTCCTATTGGTAGAGATCGAGCCAAGAGGATCACGAGCTGTTATACCAACCTTGGGACGCATTTTCACTTTACATCAGCGCAAGCATTCGTGTTGTAAGAAAAATATTTGATTGTGGTGAATCTAATATCATCTAATGATACAAAAATGCAATCTCGTATCTTCCCAATTTATTGCGATTCCACATTTTGCTAAACGCGCCTAATATTGAATCCAGTCAGTCAAGTATTACATGAAGAATGCAATTACCGCCCCCTCGCGGCGAGCAGCAAAATAAATATATCATTACACGTTCCCCTACTTTCGGCACTTGGATTAACCTGTCTGGTGAGGTGGATAAGAAGTTATAATTCTAAGAGTGCATGGATGTTAAGTAAGTTACAGAAACATGTCTCCTGTCTTTCTTTGTTTAGGTAAGAAGAATTCTTATTGTTTCTTCTTTAAGATCTTGGAAATGAAAGCACCCGTTTAAGCAGTAGGTACTAAGCTATGTATTTTCGAGCTTATATTTTCCATTGAATATTTAATCATGTTATTGCAGGTTTTCCCAAGGACAGAAAAAAATACGTGTAACTTATCGTATACTTACGATAAAAACGACCCTGACCTATTTTTCGGGCCATAAGGCGAACCTCACACACAAAGCCGTTGTGTAAGCATATCCCAACATAAATGCGCCTAGGAATCGAAGATAACAACGTAGCTGCTTTAGTGATGGTTCAACTTCCATTCCAAACTTCATCAATCTAAGCCAGTATCACAATCAGACATTACGTTGGTACTTGTAATGTGTGGGTACATCGTTCAGTGGCGCCCTCTGCGCATTATTGTCATATTCCGACATAGTTATTGTTGTTACAGAGATAATGATATACCATCCCCAAATATTATATTATGTTTGGGGTAACGTTTGTTTTTATTGTTGGAAGGTATCAGCAAAAGGTTATATGTATTACTAGAGACATAGTCACATAAATGGTAGAGAAGCGGTTTACAAAGTTCTAAAGATTCTGAGCAAAGAGAATCTCTCTCATCTTGTGATAAAGTCCTTGAAGAATACTATAATATAAGATCTTATCAGCATCTGTACTGCGAAATCCTACACCTATTCCACTCTACCGAAAACTGTCCCCTTCCTTATTCGACTATCTTATTAAAAGTCAATAAAAATAAATACACTCCCAGACTCCTAAATAGAGTCACGCTGCACTTTTTGTAGAGAAGTCTATATATTTTTAAACGTACGTGAATTCTAATTCTGAACAATGATGCTACTAAAATAATGGCCAGTATGTCGGCTTCAACACAGATTTTCTTGTCTGTAGACCTCACGGTGCCGGTGGCTCGATTTCGGAGTCCAGGAGTGTATATTGCTAGGAAAGTGTAGGTTATTGCTATACTTACCTACGGTTTAGCAGTTTCTGAAGTCGATGCTAAGCAAAATGCACCAAAAAGTAAGCAAAAAACCGACTGCCCATTCATCCTCAGTTAAACAAAATAGCTCTCTCTTTTCCTATCAACCAAAGAGGACGCAGTGACAAACAGACCGACACTGATAGCATTCCATACTATACGCGTTCCATTTAACGTATTTGGAGCTGCGACTAAAAACGTGATCAATACAGACTCAGGCGCAGCTCAATAATTTATATTTCGTGCTAAACACTAATGATCGCTTACTGAGACACGGCTACGGTCTAGAAATATCTTGTACCATACAAAGATGATTTGTGTGTCTGTGTGTTTTGTAAATAGAAAAAATAATCTTTAAATATATCGACTAGTTAAAAGAAAAAAAAACTGATTTTAGATTTTTGATGCAATTGCTAACTTCTTGTCGTTCAACGTAAGGGTCAGGTTCAGTCTGACTAAATAAAATGTAGTTTGAAATCTATTGTCCTTTCAACTATAAACGAATCAACTTTTTATCCCATTATTAAGTGTCAACTACCACACCAAAGGCAGAGAAAAGTAATTGACCAATACGGAAACTAAATAGGTCACCAGGAATTAATTACCTACGCCATTTTGCTACGAAAGCAACAACCAACTTCTACAAAAATCAATCTTCTCAACTGTCTCTCTACTGTCTGTCAACTCAACCTTAGTTTAATATTCACAAACAAACCCACGGATCAAAGCAAGTTAACGAACAGTTTCCCTAGGATAAGAGAGTTGTACCTACCGGTCGGTGGCAGCTACTCTTGGTAATCACTTAATTACGAGTCGTATGTAATTTTACGGTTTTCCATAGCGAAATTACTTGCAGTCCCTTCGAGCGGCAGTGCGCGCAATTATGTACGTGCTTAGTATTTACGAGCTTATACTCGTAAACGGATATTTTACATAAGTTGGTCAAACTTGGGTTTATTAACTTTGGTAATCTGTCACATCGGCCATGTTTGGGGACAATAAGGATAGAGCTAAGTTAATGAAAAGGTTTATTCTATAAATCAGTTTTTTCAGCCTAGAATTTGATACCTATGTGAATCTCTCATATATATAACTAATTGGCATTCGTGTTGAGAATTGAACCTAGGCTTTAGAGATTCACAAGCGAACTTTATGAGCAAACAAATTCTGTGACGTTATTCCTTGTACAGCTGTATTTTTCCTTAGTTCTCCCAGAAAAACAAAACGAAATTCAATATCCTGACGTAATAGATGTTCTCGGAAAATTCTTCCAAATATGTAGGTCCCAATAATATAATTACACGTTTAATGTTTGTTCTTCTTAAGAGAGGGATATTTGTTTACGTCACTACATGACTACTCTAAGACATGTCGAACGACTACATTTCGCATGTGTTTATGGAATTTACAATAAGTAAATTCAAAATTCAAAATTCAAAAGTCATTTATTCAAACTAGGCTGATAATCAGCACTTTTCGAACGTCAAAATTACATAAGACAGTCCCCCAAAACGCCCACCCTTCACCACTTCCTAGTGCGTTAGCTGGGAAGAAGAAGTGGCGCAACAAACTCCCCAGCAGCACAGCTGTCTGTTCAGTTAGAAAGAAAAAAAAATGACTCTATATAATAGTATTCAACATACTTAATTAACCTAATTTAAATTATTATCCATATGTTAGCTAGCACACGCCAATATACCAAACAAAATCATCGAGAACTATACTCGGGCAGAAATAAAAACTAAACGTAAACAAAACTTAACGTCTTAATAAAAGCCTCCAGGCATAAAGGGCGTGCCCGCTTACATAAAGCTGTAACTGGAAGTTATAAATGATAAACTAGGACCATCGAGGTAAAATAAATAAACAGTTAATTACTAATAACAATAAATAATATGATCTATTGTCGAGGTCACTAGTTACATATTGCAATACAACTCATTAAAAACAAACATTGTAATAAGTAGATTATGTCAACAATAAATTAAAATTAAATTAAAATAAACAATTATATGAACTCATATAACCTGTCAGTAGGTAAGCTAATTCTGGTGAAAGAACATAAAAATTGTCTTGAGTTAATCACAGCGACCAACTATTCTTATCATTTAAGTAGTCGTTGATAGAATAGTATGCCTTTGAACAAAGGTTGGATTTTACTTTCGTTTTAAACGCATTAAAAGGCAAATCTAGCAAAGAAGAGGGTAACTTGTTATAAAAGGTTATACCAAGCCCAACAAATGAGTTATGAACCTTATGAAGCCGGTGAAAAGGAACTCTTAGTTTTTCCTTATTTCTAGTGTTAACATTGTGAAAATCACTGTTCTTACTGTATAAATGTATATTTTGCCTAATATATAAGATGTTGGCGAAAATGAATTGAGATGCCACTGTGAGGATACCAATATCTTTGAAAAAATCTCTCAGAGAAACTCTGGGGCCTAGCTGGTAAATAGCTCGAACAGCTCGTTTTTGAAGGACAAATATATTTTGAATATCAGCAGCTTTGCCCCACAGCAGAAGACCGTAGGACATAACGCTATGAAAATAACTAAAATAGACTAATCGAGCTGTATCGACGTCAGTGTATTGTCTTACTTTCCTGACGGCGTAGGCGGCAGAACTGAGCCTTCCCGCTAGGCTCGATATATGTGGGCCCCACTGAAGTAGTTTTCTCAAAACGCCTTCGCGTCGACAACATATTAAATTGTCAAAAAGTTAAACTTTTTCCTGACTAAACTTGGTAATTGAATTTAGGTGAAGATAAGGTCCGCTCTACTTACAAATAGGCTAGGGCACGTCTACAAACTGATTTAATATCCGTCTAGAATTGCTTTGCCAAAATTCTCAGAAAATCCTGGCAAAGTACAAAGTAAGTAGGTAAGAACGTTCTTAGCGATATAATGGAAGTCGTTTCATCCCACGCTTAGGAGCCAAAGTATGAATTACTCAGATTTGTTTTGTAAGGAAAAGTGAAGCGATTATATTCTCTCGTGGAAAACTTTCCGCTATTTATCTTTGTTTGTTGTTTTTGCCGAGGATGGAAGATATACGAAGGTATTTTCTTTAGGAACCAATTTATTTACGACATAAAATAATACCTGTCCTTTAAGAAGTTTAAGTAGGTTCAGTATTCAATCGAGATAAGTGGAAAATACTAGGTATGTTCAAGATTCTCGTTTACTAAGTGGTGATAACTGTGTTCTTCTAAGGTCACAGATTATGGCATTTTATATGGAAAAATGTGGTAGTTATGGTATAACCGTAATAGTTTTTCATAAATTAGAAAGGACTACCTACTGTACCGAAGAGTTTTGGCTAGAAATCTGTAGGTAGAGGTACCTATCCAAAGAGTACAACTCAGCGCAACTCGATTGTGGAAATGAAAAAAAAAAACACCAATATTTACACCATTACATAATAATCTAATAATGATCGTTAGTATCGAGTAAACGTTTCCCTATCATCCTCAACAAATATTGCCAACCATGGGCGAAAAACATGTTATTATCGAGTTGCATAAATACGTTTTTGCTATAACAATTTTATCAGGCGTTCAAACATTTATTCCATTTATTCGGAAAGCTGCTTGCTCGGAAGTTGCTCGCTTTGGCACAAACCGGAACAAACACAATTAGCTGAGCATTTGGGAGGATACATTTTTTTTTGTGTACACGGGGTAGGCAGAGCTTGTGGCTGTATTTATGAAAAAATATACGTAGGTAAACCTACGTATGTAAGTGGGTACCTACCCACTGCTTTGCCGTCACCCATCAATTATTAATTAAACTTATGATTTATAGAGGCACTTCATTGGGTTTTGATATTCACTGTTACTGGCACAAGACACGTCCAATATGGGTCATCACCGCATTGATCAAACCATTAAGTGAGTTGATGCCTTTGATCCAATCCTGAAAGGTCCTCGGGCATCGTTGCTCTTTGTCACTAGCCTGAGGCATTTAATTTCGGTCAGATCCATTGATGCTGGTAAACGGAATAGGCCTATATTCAATGGGACCGGAGATTCGATAATATAAAGGCAGTGGATGTTTTTTTAAGTTAAACAAATCGTAGCATGCACGTGCTTAAACATAGATTTCAAGCCTAATCCGATTTTCTTAACCCTTCAGTACACATTACAAAGTGCAAAATCATGTACATATTTACATAATATGTACCCATTGATTTATCTCATTAACTATGCAATGCTATGGCAATCAAAATTGACTCACAAGAGTACATAATATAAAAACAGATGGCACGTGTATTTGGTATAGGTATTGTGTTTGTATATAATGTACTAAGTACTAGTATAATGTATCATAATTAAAGTATTGCTGATAAACTATTGACCCGTGTTTTTGTAATCGAGACAATATTGACGTCATATCAATGTTTGTCTGGAATTAAAAACATGGCTGACCCTATTTCGCGCAAATTGTCTGCTTAAAGATTTTAGATTGGACTAGCTTTTGCCCGCGGCTTCGCCCGCGTGGATGTCGCAAAATATCCCACGGGAACGTACTACCGGGATTGCATACCTAATAGCCGAGGAAAAGGTCATTGACTCCTACCGCTGCGCCCACGTTGCTGTCAACCATGATTAATCTGTCATGCGTAATTTTGAATCTGTGATATCTTTTAAACTATTCATTTAAATGATATGACGTCAAGGCTTATATTAACATAAATTAAATGCCCAATTTAAATAATATATGTTATTGGATAAGGATTAACATGATACCGGTCAAAATAGCGTCAGAAACAACAATGAATTTTTTATCTAATTCTGAAAGATACTAATGATACTAATGGTCATCCTTAGAAGATAGACATATGCTATCGCGGACGTATTTGAAGAACGAAGGTTTTGGTGAACTTTTTAAGATCTTCAATCCTGTAGAACATAAATTTGATGTATCTCATATGGCTTATACAGCGCACGCCAGTCAAGCTCCCAGTCGACATGATTTTTTCCGACATCTTCGATAATAATCGTCATATTTCAGCCAATTTATAAACCAAAACCTTCCGCATGAATCACTCCATCCATTGGTGAAAACCGTTTGAAAATCCGTTTAGATGTTTTTGAGTTTATCGCGTTGAGACAGATAGACGCGGCGGGGGATATTTTTTTATAATATGTAAGGATTTTCTATAAGTTGATCTGATACCTATTTCCCTGAGTCTTTTAACCGTCAGCCTCACAGCATCTTTCTCTGTTGCAATGAGAATACCTAGGAAGAGGAACTGATCAAGAAGTGCTAATTTTAATCCTTACAAAGTTAGATAAATAAAGAAAGTAGTAGGTATCTCTCTAGATTACCTTATTACTAGGTGTAGCCGGCGACTTCTTCTGCGTTTTGTATGAAGAAATTAATACAAATATCCAGGACAACAACATACAAATTCTAGGGTACCTATATCTAATAGATAGTGCTTCTCTAGGTATTCAAAGAAAATACCGGTTCCACTCAACCCAGTCTTTAAGGTAACGTTAAACCTTCAAAGATCTAGCGAGCCTGTGGTACCTATTGGTACCGGTTGGTAATCACACAGATCTGGAGGGCACAGCCGCAGGGCGCCGGCTCCTAACTGTACCTGCAGCTTGGAGAGGTCACGGCGAGAGTACGTGTCTACACAATGAGTTGCCTTTTTTAATTGTGTGCTCCCTCAGGCTATGCTGTTGTGGTATCATGTTTAGTTAGTAAATTAAGAAGAGTCGATGTCATTAGGGAACCATTTGGGATCCCAGGACAGTGCTGTGCCGGTCATGGTTGGAAATTTCATCAGCACGAGGCCGTTGGCTTATGGTGGCTGGATTGAAATTTATGACGCAGCGGGAAGTGGCTGCTGCCTAGGTTTCAGTAAATTGAATTTTAAGGCTGCTCTAAAATGCTTAGCGAAAAGGCACGCGTCTACTTTGAACCGCCCTGTTTTCGAGCTCCTTCCGCTATCATGCCGTAAGTCCGTAATCAAGTGAAAATCCCATCGTATTCGAAACCTAATTAAACCACAATATAATATCGAAACGCACAATTTACGTGTCGGTCTGTCTCGGTGGCTTTCTTCGCGGCGCTGGCGCCAGTCATTAGAAAGGTAGCACTGATATATTGCCCAACGTCACCCCGCCCCCCTCTCTTAGCCCCCGGCCCCTTGCAGCGTGCGCCGCCGCAGCGAGAGTTGGTCCATGAGGAAATGGACCCAGAAGGTGCACTTTATGGAAAGCTTGCTGTGGAAGTTATAAAGCTCACGCTTGTGTCATTTATTATTATAGAACAGCCGATCTATTCTGTAAAAATCTCACACTGAAAACTTAGGTGTGATCTTGTAGTGAGCTGTCAATAGTAGGTATCAATCCTTAGCGTGGAATGACAGTTCACCTCAAGCTCACCTCACCGAAGTTTTCACTGTGAGATTTTTACAGAATAGGTCTTCAGGCTTCATTCTTTCAGGCACATTCTTCATTGGTCAGGATGATACACAGGTTTTTACTCATAGGGAAATGACACAAATGTCTGCTCTTAAAATTTGGTAGCCTGCATGAGTCCAAAGTATTTGCAAGCGAGTTTTTACGAACGGGTGCTTTGATGTTATAGCTCAGAAGCTCATCACAGACACTACAAAAATACTAATACTAACCTCCATGCTACCTTCAGTGTGATCATGGACGAATATAAAGTTTTTCCATTGTAACCTACACTGTTGAGTTTAGTTCCCAGTGGCACTTCTGTAACTACTTGTTTATAGTTGTTTCGATATAATCACTTTTATTGATTTGATAATAAGCTTGTCCCTTTTCTAGTCACATAATACTATACGTGCCGGTACTGCTGGTTAGGTGAAATACTGAACCGTTTTCAAAAGCGACCTTGATATCAGGTTGGTGTCGGCAGCTAGTGGATGCTGGAATAGCTGCAACTTTTTCATTAAGCTGGGATAGGGTCAAATTTAAAGCTATTTTATATATTACTAGCTTTACCTTGCCCGGCTTCGCACGGGTAGCACTAAGTACTTATCTACGGCGCATCTACCTACCTACCTACATACCCCTACCTACCTATATACCTACGTACAGTATAGTACCTACCTACGTACATACATTCATGCAAGCTTAGTACTGTTTGTTAGGATTTATGCCAACAGTTTGTATTTGTCCGCTAGTAACAGTTTGTATGGAAAAATAAAATTGTTGTTATGACTATTTTCCTCGCACTTAACTTACCCTGGTCTTCCACAAATATTTTAAATCCAAAATTAGCCAAATCGGTCCAGCCGTTCTCGAGTTATAGCGAGACCTACGAACAACAATTAATTTATGTATATATACATATATAAATATATACTAGCTTTTTCCCGCGGCTTTGCTCGCGTGGAAGTCGGAAAATATCCCATGGAAACGTACTACCGGGATCTTCTTCTTTTCGTGTGGTTAGTGACTAAACCGGGATAAAAAGTATCCTTTGTGTTAGTTAATCCAGGTTATAAACTATCTGTCTGCTTCATCCAAATCCTATTAGTAACAAAACGTAATGATTTAAAACTATCATGAATTCATGCAAGCCTAGTACTTTTTGTTAGGTTACTGCTCAGAACGGCCTTGATTTAAACTTACATTTCCAGTGGATTTTCCAAAAATTTTAATACTGTCGTGAATTAATGCAAGCCGAGTACTTTTTGTTTGGATTTATGGCATTTATACCTATCATCATAAATGCAAATTTTATAAAAACATGATGTTTCCAATGTTTTAAAAATTATTCTACTATTCGGGGCGTAGACAAATCCGAAAAAAAAAAAAAAAATATCTGTCCAACCGTTCATGAGTATAAATGGTGTACTAATGGTGTGTGTCTAACACGACTTTTTTTATAGATATAGATTTTCTTGCAACCCCTTTATTCGCCCTAGCTTTTCTTCAATTATGGTATCTGTACCCTAATTATGTAACACACCTTTCAATTACAATCCAAGAGTTTTGAAGGAAATTCCTAATCCATTGATTTTACTTATAAGTTTGAAAAATTAATCTGCTCGACTACTTAAATAACGCACTAAACGTACCTGAACTGTCAAATGAATGGCATTGCGAACGATTGCTATTTTATGTGTGTTACGCAAATTGATTAATATTTTTTTAAGTATTGGGTACTTTAATGTAAGTACCCAATACTAAAAAAATATTAATCAATTTGCAATTAATAAAGTTCCAGGAGTAACCAACTACATAGTGTATGGACTATTTATTTTATCACTAACAAACACTACTTAAATTAAACTCAGCTATTTATTTGTGAACTGATGAAATGATGACGTTAAATTATAATAATATTGCATCAGCTAACGATAAACGATATTATAGTCACGTGATATTATTATTATTTAATGACTTGATTCATTCATTCATAGTCTTGAAAGTTTCTTAAAAACCATCTTTTAGCGTATCTGAAATTGATCACCTGATGTAATCCTGTAATGGTGCTGCAGGGTAACAGCCTCTTCTCATACATAGAAGGAACGAGAAGTCACCATGGTATGCCATGGTATGCACCTTGTAATGCCTATTTCAGAAGACTAGGATTCCTAAAAACTGCTACTTCAAAATAAACTTCGAATATCCAGAAAACCCCACGCACATTTACAGTTCACCATACACCCATATACACCCTTTTCGCCCCTTATTTATAGCAAAAACAAGCCATCATAACAAACGGAGGGTAGGCAAACATTTCTCCGAGAAATTAATATAGCGTCGAAATAAGACGTAATATGTTATTACGTACGATATTAAGTCATGTTTGTTAAGGAAAAGAAAGAAAGAAAAATGAAATAAAAAAGATACTCGTGAGTACTTCGGTTATTAGGCGAAAGATAATGTTATATTGCTGCTACCCATGTATTCGTAAGGAAGAGTTTTTGTTGGCCCTGCAATAAAGTATTTCTGAACTGCCTGCATTAGCTACTAGGTAGAGCTAAGTGCTTTAAGCTTATTCATTTGAAAAGCACAACGTTCGTAATCCCCACATTAATAAATTGGGGGTAGTAACAAAGCTTTTATGAAAGGACAGCCGCACTAAAAGCCACCTCCCCTCATAAAGGTACAAGTCCGTAGTCGACTGCACGCAGCAGCAGCAGGCGACGTGTCGTCGCGACACTACTATTACCACCACCACCTACTATTTTCCCCCAAATTGTTTATTTTTGTGGTTTGTTCTTTCTTTGCGTCATGTGTACCGCAAATAAACGTATTTTCTTTCTTTTCTTTCTTTACTAGTTTCTAGTATTTTTATGAAATACTGTGTTGCTAGCTACGGAAGGTATTTCATAGAAATACATGGAAACGTCGCCTGCTGCTACTGCCTGCAGCAAAGGACTTGTACCTTTAGAGGAGAACGTTTACATTTATTTATTTAATACTTCAAGCACACAAATTAACAGAGGTGGACTTAATGCCATCGGCATTTTCTACCAGTCAATCTTTTGGTGATGTAGAGACAAACAGTGGTAGGTGCAATAACGAGAATTGAGGAATAAATATTTATTTAAATATAAAGATACATATAAAAATCTATAAATATAATCTATACACCTAATTATAGGTATATAAATGGTGCAGAAAAAGACTTACGTTACTTTTAAATTAGAATAAATATTAATAATATATTTTTTGAATAAATATAAAATTCGCTTAGGTACAGATTACTCCGTAGGAACAGGTAACTTTCCTTAGCTCAAAACAGTAATAACCATTGGTAAGTATATTATGTACAAACGAAAGTGTTTATAATAGAATCCTTAGACTATATAGCTACTAAGTTATATGCAGACACAACAACATTACTCATGTCCCGCGATACGGATGGTAGACATCATATCTATGTACATGAACCTTATTTACATAACAATAGGTACATAAGAGGTACATTCTATTCTTGTTATTTGAAGACTTAGCAACGGATGTTTCTCGACGGTGTGTATCGACTGTTTATATAATGTTATACGTAATGCTTCCATTGACATGTTCATTATATTTTATGTTTAAGGACGATTAAAGCGATTTGTATTTTGGGGTATCATTATTTATTTATTTTATTGATTCAAAATCCAACTTATATTTACAGTTTGCACCACACATACCTACAAGTTATTAGTCAGTTATTGTTTTGATTACATGTTGCTACTTAAAACAAACTACAATAATATAAAGGACAATATTTCTCTATCTATATTTCTACCGATAATAATACTTCGTGTAGGTACCCGAGCGCTTTCCATTTACCTAATAAGCCTCAGTTTGATAACTTTCAATTTATTAATTACACGTCATAATTCTCATACGGTTAGACCATACACAAATTATCGAAACAGAAATACCCAGGAGCATTTCAAAACAGGTGTAAAAACTTTTTCAAGAAGAACTTTCTTTAAAGATATCCGGGAAGTTATCGAGCGAAGAAAGTGCCGCTTAAAAAAATTACGAACAATAATAAAAATAAACAAGTGAGTGTATAAATTCGGGAGGCTGCACAAAAGATCGAAAACTTGTGCGGTGTACTTTTCTCCCATTTTTTTTTGTAGGGTTGGCATAGCCAGGACTACCTATTACTATTACTAACCTAGGCCTATTTAATAATTTTACTTTAAAAACTCAATGACAGATGAATAGCTGGTGCCTATGCCATCGTGCACATTCAATATTAAAAACCAGTTTGACCCACTCAAACTCCTACCGATTGGTCCCAGTCGAAGAATCCTTTTCAACTTTCATTTCTCGACGCCCTCTAAGGCGATCGTTAGTTCGTCACTCAACCACGAAACTATTTTAAATATGTATAAGTAGAACTAGATCACTAAAACACTACGTTATTCAAATATGTGAGGCACGTATTTTTTCGCCTGACCAGAATCAACCCCTCTCAAATAATGTTAGCGGGCCTTACCCTCTTTAGATTCAAAACCCCGTGGCCTCCCTCGGGCTACGGGTTTGCAAACTCAAATTACAAATTCAATAAGTCCGCTTATTTTGCAGGCGAATAATAATAATATACATTAGCTGAACTCTTTAGCTACGTAGATAATAGAATACTCAGAACGAAGTCCGGTGCTGAAAATAAGCCAAAACAACCAAAGTTTGTTCGATTTACTTGGAACTTATGGAAATCTCTATATCGACGAAAACAAAAGGGAGAATTTCTTGAAACAGAAGTATCTTATTCAAAGGCGATATAATCGAGTTTTAGGCCTACTTCGAGCCTAATGATTACAGTTATCGTCTATGACGGCTTCTTTACTAAACCGCCTCTGAGGTTTAGTGGTTAGACCACCTGTCTCAGAGCCCTCAGAGGTCCCGGGTTCGATACCCGAGATGTTCGATACCTGATACAGTTGGGACAAAATTTTCTGTTCGGTTTGGTTGGTGGTAGGGCTTGTTCTAAGTCCGCTTGGCTAGCTACCACCATCTTATCTAAGTCTGTCGCCGTAACAACAATGTTGACAGCATTGTTGTATTTCGGCAGTTAGAGGTAAGATAGCTAGTGTCTCTGGGGTTTTGGTTTCCGGGTGAAGCACGCTTCCACCTTCGGCCTGATCATCACTTACCGTCAGGTGAGATGCAGGCCAAGAGATTTTCCGTTGTCGATTTAAAAAAAAAAACGAATGAAAAGATTAACCTGTGAGAAAGGCTAGAAGATGACTTTCCATTGCAGGGCAGAGTGCACGCACTTATGTAGGAATATCGACGAAGTATTAAGGACAACCCAACAAGCAATGAGCATAGGCGAAAATACAAAACCTGAAGTAATCTAAAACTAAAAGCACAAGAATATCTTTTGTATCCCGTGCCAGCCCTTGCAACTCATTACTTAAGGGTGGTGTTGTCAGTCCCCGGTAAGCTAAGTTGGCGCAGTCCCCGGTAGGCTAAGTTGGCGCAGTCCCCGGTAGGCTAAGTTGGCGCAGTCGTCGTTTGCTCTCCGCTCACCTGACTGATTACCGACTGTGCAGGGAGGGGTGCTGTTATGAGGGGGCCTTGATCGTAGTTTTACATTACGCTGAATGACTTGTTTTTCTGAGTTTAGTTTATTGAGCGACTTGAATAGAGAGCAGAGACGTTAGATTTGCTAATAAACACAAAATGTAGAGTGTACGAAAATACGTTATGATAGCCATGTGCGCACATGGCTAGTAAGTGACTAAACGATGTCAAATGTTGTCATTAAAATATCGGTTTATTTATTTTTATTTTATTTGTTTATATAAAAAAAACTCCATTTATATCTGTAATATTTATGGTGTACATAATAAAGAGTATTAAATATTCTATTCTAATGAATTGTTATTACTGCTGCAATTAATGCCTCTTTCAGAAAATGATGACGTGATCACGAGAGGCGTTTCCATTTTAAAACCCTTTCAAGATCTTCTACTCTCAGGCAATATGTTGCGATTGCATCAAGAAAGGCAGTTTACATCATAACTATAACCTGTATAATATCTTCATAATGATTTACTGGCTCACACCGGAGGACATAAAGCTATCAAACTGTTTGGTAATCACACAGCGGAACGTTACTCGATGGGATATTTATTTTCTGACACCATAAAAAACATTTCCATAGATGCAGCGACCAACTTGGAGAGTAGTTGACGACAGAAGTGTTCATGTAATCATTGTGCTTGTAATATATTCGCCTAGAATACGTGATTTAATAGAAAATATTTTAAGAGTCTTCGAAGGCCTGACGCAACTCTGCATTGATAAATATCGTGTGAATCAGATTTCTAAAGTTTCGAAAAATAAAAATGGTGTATAATCGTATTTTATAAGGATTTCATAATGTGAAGTAGTATAGGTTAAGTTTTTCTTTGGTATGCATGTAAATCAGTAATATGATATACCTATCATTAAAAACAACAAAAAACATAAATGTGTAGCACATCAATCAATTCCCGTCAATTAACAATCCACCCTTTACTTCTATTTCTATCATGATCAAACATAACATAACAAACAAAAAGCCTATCACCCAATGATAAATGACGTAACAAAATCGATTAATAAAATAAAATCAATCACTTGTGTGTCTGACTGTCCGGCACCTCGCGTCATAACTTTCAGTTGACACGCCCACCCACACACCCGCGTGTGTACACAAACACACACATACATACACACGAGCTGAGGTGGTCGACTTGGTAAATATAACCAATTAGGAAGGAACTGTTTTTGGGGATTCTCTTTCTTAACGGTTGTTAAAAACGGTTATGGTGGATTATGAAATCATTAAGGTAAAAGATATTTTTGTATGCTTTCAGCTAAAAATATAGCTCCCCATCGTTTTTATCTGTAAGGTAACAGCTTCCGCACGTTTCGGTTGATAAAGTCATTCTGTGAAATCTGATTTCCCTTTGGGGTTGCTGTTCTGCACGAAAAAGCAATAAAGTCTGGATGAAGAAACAATTCGTATGTCAACAGCCTAAATTCTGTTTCTGAAGAAATGGGTGGATGCAAAACGTGTCTATACAAATTGCCAATAACAAAATTGCAAAACTTATAGGTATGTACCTGAATGCTGTGAAAATTCCGTCCTTATTTTTCAAGAGGGAAAACTTTGAAAAGTTACCTCAATTTCGGACGAAGTAGGTAGTAATTTTAAGGTTTACTCATTAAATCCCCTATTGGCTTCTTCAAACCTAGGAAATCTGTGAAAGGGTTAGGTACATATCATGTGTTCTATTTCAATCAAATGATAAGATTTTTTTTCCTATTCCAAGTTACACGTGCATCTCCCATGCCTAGACTGCATGTTACTACAAACGACGTACTACGTACAGAACGTATGCCCACGCGCTACTATTGTACTTGATTCATTATTGTACGAATAAAGTGCGCATGATGCTATATTGCGATTCAATTAAGAAACGTGTCGTTATTACGATTACAATAGTGTCCACGTTTATACTTGTGAGATAACCTGACTTATCTGTTGAGATTGTTCTAGACAGACAGTCTGTTCCAGGTTATATGCCTGAGTTGAAGGAAGATTATGCTAGTCATGATGATGCTCATCTTACAGAGAAGAAATATGATTAAGTCATTGTAGAGAAATATTTTGTTGAAGTACTAATAATTTGTTCCTAGTACTTCATCGAATTTGTTGCTTTGTGAAACAACAGGCTCCAGACACTTTTCCAACTTTTCACTAGAACTTGGCAACACATTTAACCTGATTGCATTTAAGTTCTAATATTCAATGTTTGTGAGGAACTTTGGCTCCTGAGATACAAGTATTTTTTTACTTAGTGCAGGAGCCAGCTTTTCTACTTCATTTTGACCTCCACTTGTACAATCATGTTTAGACTGTTTTATTAACTTTATGTGTTTATCTTTAAACGATTTTACTATTTATTTTTATTGTGTGACGGATTTAACAGGCAGCCGGCAGTCCAGTTGAAAATTACAGCTGTAATGCTTTATACGTAAAGAGGAATGGGCATCACCCAAATATACATTCTGGTGTCCCTGCAGTCTCACTAGATTTTATTTTATTATATTAGGAAAACCTACAGTTAATCACAAAGAATCGAAGAAAAGGTTTATTTGAATCCTAGCCTTCTCTTCAGTAATTACAAGTGGAAATAGTCTATAATTATCATAGTATAGATAAATTTGCTCCCCAAGCCAGAGAAAGCGACACTCACGAGCATCATTGATTTTTACAACTTCCGCGGAATCGCACCGCGATACAGTGTTGTAGTTTTTCTTCTCAACCGACACTCAAGCACCATTCCGTGGTTACGATGCCGTTGCGATACCTCAATCGTTACGGTTAACAAGGCGGTTGGTTTTTAACAGACTTCTTAATTTTTGTAAAAAAGATTTTTATTTTTCCCTTTTTTTTCCTCGTTGTGGTACCTACCTGACAGGCCACACCAATTTATATACCACTGCATAATCAGCCTATAATGTTCCCACTGCTGGGACACAGGCCTCCTCTCTTCGGTAGTGGGCTGTAATCTAGTTACCACGCGAGCCCAGTGCGGGTTGGTACATGTCACATGTCTTCGAATGTTTGGTTCTAGGACATGCCGGTGTCCTCACGATGTTTTCCTTCACCGTTTTGAGAACAGTGGCGACGAAATTATTTACACAAAGTACTTGCTTGGGTTCGAACCCACGACCTACAACTCGTAAATCGGGGCCATTACCACTGGGTCACCACTACTCTATATATACCACTACTTGTTATGTAAACAACAGAAGTTTTATAACATCATCAGCATACAACAAGTGGAGTAAATACGTAGGTATTTAAGCTTCGTGCAGACTAGCGCGACGCGACACCGGTTATTGTTCTACCGTGAAGTTTTCTTAGAAATTGTATTGTTCGAGTCGCGCCGCGCCGTCGCGTCGCGCTGATCTGCACGAAGCTTTATTCAAGCTAACGGAAATAACTTTGGTTAACTTTGGAGGAGGCCTTCACCTGCCACCTTTGGAGGGGTTCGTGCAGACTGTGTTAAATTCTAATTTTAATTAATTAGTATTCATATTTTTTTTTTAAATGTGATAAGTTCATCCAACCCTAAATATAATACAGGGTGGCAGGGAAATCGACACAAAAACTGTTACCATTTATTTTTTATTTTTTTTAGGGTGGGAAATTATCAAATAACTTCTCCCGCTCTGGGCGGAGCGGGAGGGCGGGCGTGTCAAACTTTTACTGACTAAAACCCACCCGTGTTCCTTCCGTTGCCTGTGTGCCGGGGTCGCGATATCCCTTTCGGACAAACCCGCAACCCCGGCAGGCATTGGCCCTTCCGGACCCCGTCAGAAAAACTAAAACCTGTTACCATGGATTCAGCATGTGATGCTAAACCGCCCTGCGTTGAAATTGTTCGTCGGTTATTAAAAAATAAATCTGCTGTTCTATACATTTTCACCGCGTAGGTATTGCACTTTTCTTTGAAAATTTTCAAACCTGGGTGCTCAGAATCATGTCCTGAATCCACGGTAAAAGCTTTCGCGTCGATGTCCCTACCACCCTGTATATCTAACTCATAGTGTACCTTACTAACATAGGTTATATAGTTATTATGTACTTAACTTTTGCAAGAAAGGCCATTTTTAATTTTCATTGAAGCCAACTTAAAACGTCCCCAAGAAAAGTTAATAAAATTTATATGGAAACACCGCGCGAGCTTCTTCTAACAAATGAAAAAAAAAACAATATCCGGCCACAAATGATGAAAACATCGATAAACATACATAAATTAAAAAAAGAACACAGAATTTAAACGCAACTGTTGCAACTAAAACTGTTTTTTTAGACTGCCGTATTCTGGTAAAAATAAATGCCCGACATAGTTTCCGTAAAGAAAGCTTGTTCCTTGTAGTTATAGTGCTATAGGTTGGTCCAAGGCTATCACTACGTACTGCGCAGAAGGGTTATCAGCGTCACCCGGCTATCAGCCGGGCCCCCGCCACACATATCGTTGTAGTGTGTGAGAGTGTGTATGTGTTGTCAGTGTGGGGGTCTGTTTTGAAGAGGTCACCTTAGTGTTTGGACCACGGTTTATGACCCCGCAATGGTACACCATTTGAATTTGAATTAGAAGATAAATAAAATGTCAACAAAATGCCTGAGATTTTCAAAATCACACATTAGTCCATCATATTAAAATGACCAAGATATATTTATTATGGATATTTTAAGGCTAGGATGTGTAAGATCGAAAAGGCTATATACATTCTACTTTTGATTATTATTGTATACTGAAGACTGTCGTAACTGTTTGTTGGATTAATTTGCGGATATTGTGACCTTTGTTATTGGATTAGAGTAGTCACGTACTTCAACTAGGGTGCACATGGCTGACGCATTACAAAAATCATAACTTCTAATACAATTTTTTAGCCTCACCTACAAGTTTAAAACGCTCAACTTGCAGCCTGATACGTATCTTAAAAGTTGGATAATTTCCCATTTTTCACAAAGCTTAATAGCAGGTAATTGCCACACACAAAAAGCAGTTTTTGTCTACTTTTAATAACTCTCCCCCAAGCAAATCGACTCAGTTAGCATAGCACAGCGCTATAATTACTGACATAAGCAGAACACGTGGCAGCTAATTGATGCGCTGTCTGTCTGTTCGTAACGTTGTATATGTATATGATATGTATATGTATGTATATAGGGATGATTGCGTTACTACCCGCGGGTGTATATGACGGCTTAGATCGGTCCTCCCGAAGGATTTGTACGATTTGAAGCGGTGCGGTGTTTGCAGTTCGTGTGTTTGTTTAGGTTTTGAGAGAGATCCTCTGATGTTGAAAAGTGGAAGTGAGGAGTTAATACAAGCGGCTTCTATCGATTTGATCAGTCCTCGTGTTTTCCCTTTCGCGCTTTTTAAAATATAGTCAGCAAGTCTGGTACCGCTGTGCATTCTATGCTACCGAACTATGAGGAATTTGGTCGCCAAGTAACGTCATTAGTGGAGGTTCTCATGACTGTTCAACTGGAAGTAGAGCCCAACATAGTCGTATAAAGGCTCAAGCACGAGTGAATTCCAAAGTTATATTTAAAAAAAATGTTAGTTGTTACTGACACAATTTTTGACCATCTAGAGCACTTATCAGCACTTTTCCCCATCAACTCCAGTCAAAATCAATTTAAAATTTCTAGAATATTCTCCAAAGGACGCGCATTTACAAGGACATGCTCAAACGCACGTGGATTAGTCGTAATTCAAGCCATTATTAAGTATATAAATATATATGTGTAGCGCTGTGTGTTATGTGTCATGTAGTACTTGTTATATATACGTAGTATAAAAGTGATATTATGTCGTCCAAGGCCGCACGTGTAGTGTTATGTAAGGAACATCTGTCAGACTGTTTGTTTGTGTTCTATTTACACTATTTATTATAGGATAAGTAGAAGTGAACTCCGGACTTGTACCTATTTACTTGTTAGATAGTAAGCTAGCTAGTAAGTTATATCTTATTATGTGGTATTTTAGGGCTTAAAGTTTTAGAGAATCTCAGTGAGGCGATGAAAATGACGCGTTAAAGTGTAGAAACTGAACAAAAAATGAGAGAGTCCTATGATAGAGTGGCATGATAATTAATTACAAAAAGGAGTTCGACTATACTGTTTTGTTATGTTGCAAAAACAAAACTACTCTTAGGTACCTTAAAAGGCAGATATTAAAATAATCTAACATAAAAAGTCTAAACGTAGATGTAGAAGTGGTAGACAAAGACCACTACTCAGTAATTGCAAGGGCGGCGGCATCGTTACACTAATGACGTGAACCGGCTTCTATCATCAAAATATGGAACTAAGTTTACCCCTCAGTATACAAACAACAACATCAACAGGAATAATCCCAACCAACAAAAAGTAGTTTTTAAACTATCTCCAGGAGATCATTTCCCTAGGACTATATGAGACTTATATCCGCATATAAGTCCGGAAAAGGGCCCACTTTATAAGTAAACTTTTACTTATATCGTGTTTATAATAGACCGCTTCAATGCCGTTTACGCCTATATTGCTCCTGTAATAGAATTACGGCAATGCAAGTAGTCCTGCAAATGCCAATATAAGTAAATTATAGGAAAATTTGAGATGAATACGCGCCTCGCAATGCTTCTTTAAGCTCACATTTAGTGAACAGTCGAATTGTGTTGTGTCGGTCCAGGAATTGTTTAACTTTTTGTAGTATTTATGTAAATATTACTTAAGTTTAATTTAATAATAATAAATGTCAACCATAGTAGAAAATCAAAAGCTTATTGTTGTTAGTCTGGTGTATATTCGTAGGGGAATGTGAATTTTCTGAAAATTCTATCATGGTTTTAATTAAAAATTTAAAGCGCTTCTTGTAATTTACTTATTTACATTTTAATATTATTTATTTTATTATGAAAATATCATGAACAGTTACCATTTTTTTCGGTGAGCATTGCCAAGTGTGACTTAGCGCCAATATAAGTAACATTGGTTCTATATTGGCAAGTGTTAAAACCGAAGAAGATTCGCCATTTTATTATATATTGTTACCAATTAGGGTTCCACATTGCCCAGATAAAAACAAACTCTATTGATATTCATAGATTAGCATGTTATAGGATTATTGTAAGGGTTTGTTGTGCGTGCTAGGTTAAACATTAGTTTTAACATTGTTTTTATTTAATTTAATGGTTATGTTATAATTAATATCTAATTATTATATTCAGGTTGCCAACGATCGAAATAAAAGTATGGTGATATTCCTGGATATCGATCGATTTTTAACAAAAAATGATTTCCGATCTCTAAAGAACTTAAAATGGCCTTGGAGTGTTACACATTTCTTGTTATCGGAGACATGTCCCGGTTGTCAAGTCATGGTTTCTACTAACACCTCCTTTGGTAGACAGGAAACATTTTCAAAAATTATTTTCAAACATTTGGTCAGACCATTGTGCCAATAGTGCCCTGGGGGCGAAATAGTAATGTGTAGGTTTTCTTTATTTGTATCTAGTAGTGTTCGTGCATCTTTAGGCAAAACATCGTTTATTCTCACATTTATAACTTCAAGTAAAGAGTTTAATGCAGCATGAGAAATATTGAAGTTTAAAGCCCAGTTTTTAATAGAATAACGCAGTTCTAAATTTTTGTTGTAATCTGAAAGTTCTGTCTCATTATCACTTTCAGAATCGATCAATGATTTTTCATTATAACTTTCGTAGTCCGAACCTCTTCCATCTAAAGTAGTACTACAGTTATCTTGTCCGGAACCCTCACCAGAATTCGCGATGCGCTCTTCACCAGTTAAATTTAATACATGAGTGCTCACTGCGGTTAAAATATCTTGGTAGTTTTTTTTAACTTTTCTTTTATAAGAACCACTTTTTTTAACCGCTTCCACTTATTTAAATCAATTATCAATATCGTAGACAAAAACAGTTGCAATCTTAATGGCTGATGTCAAATCCTATAATAGAATTTGCGAAACTATGTAAAGCGTGTTTTAGCCTATATTGGTCGTTTCAAGCAAAAGTGACCTTATAAGAGTTTTAACCAGGATTGTTTGAGATTACTTAGATTATAAAACTACTATGGAATGCCTATATAAGTGTATCTAAGGTTATAATGGCATACGATAAAACTATATAGGGAACATTTTATCCTACTGCGTGCTGTTATAATCTTAGTGATTTTATTATCTTTGAAACGCGGATATAAAATACACTTCTAAGGTAATGTAAAACCAGACCAGAAATATAAATGCTTTTTAGTAGTTTAACTTGAATTTACTTATATTGGCCATAAAATATTAGCTTATATGAGGTTATAAGTATAAATAACAAGAGTGATTGCGCCTCAGTGTATATATTCCTGGTAGATGCTCCTCGAGGAGTCTTAAGATTTAAATGCTCCTAAGATGTTATCTTATAGGCGCATATAAGTCTGAGTTACCGGATTAATTACTCCTGAGTGCAATTAGTTTTGTTCCTAGCTTTTATAGGACTCTTAATCCAGTAGGAGCCACGAAATATGATCCTATATACCGATATAAGTTCAAATTATAGGATTAATCGTACTGAAGTAAAAACGGCATTCATTAATGCTGTTAAAAGCGCAGTAGCATATACCAAAACCATCATCGGAGCTATATAAGTCCACATAGCATTATAAAATCGCATTCCAGGACTACTTTGCTGGTTGGGATAGCGATGTGCAACCCACATTGATTGCAATCTATCTTGTACTCATTTCTTTAATAACAAGCCGTATGCCCGTTGAATTTTCTCATCGGTTAAAATGATGAACTACCATACAAACTTCCATACCCCATTTAACCCCTTTAGGGGATGAATTTTCAAAAATCTGAGCGTCATAAAAAACTCTTGTGCAAAATTTCAGGCTTCTAGACTCAGCGGTTTAGGCTGTGATTTGTCAATTAATTAATTTAAGATTTTTATTAGCAGATATATAATATGTTTTCGTCAGGCTAAAAGTAGCCATCAACGGTACATAATATTTCTTACGCGTTTTACAGCATGCTCGGTATACTCGGTACCGACACCTTACCGAGCGCCTGTATTACAATGAATTATTTTTGTGTTTTGTTCTTTCTTTGCGTCATGTGTACCGCAAATAAACGTATTTTCTTTCTTTCTTTCTTCTTTCTAATTAAGCGGTACTGCACAAATTATACCGAAAGCATAATGTCAAGTCCGTAAATGAAAGCAGTGCTGCTTACCGACTAATGAGGAAAAATGAAAGCAGTGCGGTATAGTTTCGGTATACAGAGCATACTATACCGCACCGACCAATGCGGAAACGGCCTTATTACAAACGTTAATGATGTTTGAATCAAAAATATTACTTTGATATATTGTTGATTTGTTATTCATATTATGTTAAGATATAAAGTATTTTTTTGTGTGTTTATGTAAGAAACTACAACGTGTAATATTATTTTTAGATAATACGAAACTACAACGTGTAATATTATTTTTAGATAATACGAAACTACAACGTGTAATAGAATTTCATGTAGGTATGTTACATACCTACATGAAATTCAACCAAAATAATACTAGGACATCGTCTGTACGTGAGTACGGTTTCAATAAGATAACTTCGTGTTTAGTTTTCCTCAATTCTGTTTATTGTCCTACTTCACCTATAAATAGAATTAAATTAAATCCAAATGTTTTGTCGTTTACTGAAGACAATAAGCCTGGCATCATGAATCACGTCGTTTGCGACTGATAGCGAGTGGAGGGAGTGCCTTCCAGGGGCGCAGCTAACCAATAACCCGATTCCTGTCGGCTTCCCTTAGGAAATTATGACAGTCAGTAGTTCTCAGCAGTGTTTAATAATAACACTGAATGTATTATTTAATACTTACACCATAAAATTAAAGTATTACAAAACCCTAACCTACATTTAAAAAATTGTCTTTATATTCCAACGAAAACAAAACATTTAAAGTGCGCGCCAATTTTGCTCTAGTGCCTCCAGTATAACTCGTTGTCCGCCCGGGTTATGAAAACTTAAATTTCTATACAAAATAATCTCGTCATGACGTCACTTCAGGTCACGTGACACGCTGTTTTTTGAGGCAATAGTAAGCCGTAAAAAGTCGAGTTATGATAGGTACAGTGTAGGAATCCATTCGCTGAATTTCGTAAGCGTTCGGTTGGTTCGGGACGGGGCCGGGGGGAGGGACAAGCTCCACGCTCCACGCACGCAATAATTTTAAATGTTTGTTGACGATCGATTGACGTAAATAGTTAATAGAATTTATAAACCTTTAATTTTGTTGATACTTGTAGTTAATTAGCATTTTGTTCGTTGTATTCATATAAGTTATTAGTGTAGTATTAGTGTAACAATTAGAATTGGATAATCGTGAGTTTGTTGTGAAATTGTGCGTTCGCCGTCGTTGTAATTAGGAATTTGTGATTTTGTGGTAAGTCGATAGATTAGCAAGTTGAAATTACTTTTTTAGAGTAGATTTGAAAAGTTATTAGTAGGGTGGCGGCATTAATAGTTTTAGATTGTTGTGCGACAGATTATTTGCTTCGTGAGGAAACATGCTTTTCAAGGTTAAGTTTTGAAAATAAGAAACACATAATTAGGCTAGGTCGTGCTCGACCAGATATGACTATAAACTACAAACGACGTGATGGGTTGGAATGTTTCCCTTTACGATAAATATCAATCTGGTAGTTGGACTGGTAGTTGTAAATTAAATAAGATGTTTTGTTTTCCATGTTTACTTTTCTCAAATTCTAGTAGTTTATGGAATAAAGGGGGTTTTACAGATATAATAATCTGACGAATTCATCAAAAAAACATGTGCAGACTGAAAAGCATATTCGTAGCTGTTTAGATTTACATGACTTCGGGAATAGTAGGATAGAACCATTTTTCACTAATTCGCTTGAAACTCATAATAGGAAAGTAGCTCGAAATAATAATAAAACAAATAATAATAATTTAATGAAACGGTTTATCGACACCGTTATTTTGTTAGGTAAACAAGAAGTAGCTTTTCGCGGCCACGATGAACGTCCGAATTCTGATAACCGCGGTAACTATATTGAAACCTTGTTATATCTGAGCAAGTATGACACCGTATTGGACTCTCATTTGGAACTATGTTCTTCAGTTCAGAACCCCGTGTTTCTGGTCTTTCAAGTGATATTCAAAATGATTTAATACATAGGTAGTATTGCATCCGTTTTACGAGACCACATTAGAATCGAGATAGATAAAGCTCCATTTCTGTCTGTAATGATTGACGAAACTCCCGATGTCAGTCATAGGGAGCAATTGACTGTAATTTTTCGATATTTATCTGAAACTGGAATCGAAGAACGATTCCTAGATTTTTACGATGTTAGCGGAAGTCGAACTGCTGAAGTTTTATACAAACAGTTGTTATAAATACTTGACCAGTATCGTTGTAGGAATAAGTTAGTTGGTCAGTCTTACGACGGCGCGGCAGATTTTTTTTATTTCTGTTTTTTTTTTTTTTTTTTTTGCTCCGGCTTACCTTTCTCATAAACTCACCCTTCGCCACTGGTGCCTTCAGTGTTTGTTATGTAACATTGTCAACACACGTGTTATGTACCATCGAAGAAGTTCATATCTAACCACCGTAAGAACTATTCTTGCTTGCACCGATCGGCGGCTATAGCACTAGGCCGGTAGCAGATGTGGTCATCGTGTTCACTGGATTTTGTTTTGTTCAGTCATGAACACTAATATGTAAATTCTTGGCAAAATTAAATTTCACATGGAATAATGATTGCAAAAGACTTATTTCATACTAGTATGGGTTCCAAAGTACTTTATGTAAAACTCACGACAATCTAAGACAACCGATGTGACAGCTAAACACATATTTTTGTAGCCATGAAAAAAAAAATCGGTTGATTTAAAAACTGATTGTTGAGACATATTTATTTTAACATAAAACGGCCAAGGCCAATTACATTAGTTAAAGACACACGGCAGTCATTCGCTCATCTCACAATACTCTCATACTTACACAGTTTGTAATCGACCATTTCTGATCGTTTTATTACAAACCTCAAAGCGGACTTTTTAGTTTGTCGCGAGAGTAGTAAAGTAACAAAACAAAAAAAGTACAGCCATACAGAAGTAGAAAATCACTTTTAAAAGTTGGTAAGTGTATATGTCGTGGGCAGATGTTAGAATTGACCATTTCATGAAATGGTCAGCTAAAATTGGCCATATCGTTTAAACGTCAACGTTTAATGATATGTCAGTCGACGTTTGGCCATATCATTTATGTAGGGTATCCATGGTGTAAAGTGTAGTAAAAATAGCCAAGTAACTGCGACCAACTTGGAAGTAGGTTGCTCACAGTTCTAACCTAACCCATTTGGTCGGGGTACAAACGGCGTAAAAAATAAAAATTGAGTGCTATGTTGCATTTCACGCCGGCGAGCGCTACTTCCAAGTTGATCGCTTTCCATAATATCATATTTGGTAACCCAATAAAAGTTCATCGACTTTTTTTGCGTGGTCACCCTACTTTGTTTGATTTGTTGTATGCCGCCGCCATGATGCTCAACACAAACAAAGCGACATCAACGCCTCTACCGGTGGCTAATCTAACTATTTTACGATATGATCACTAATGTTTGGCCACATTATGAAGTAGTCGTGCGTTTAATCGTTCATATCGTTAAACGTTGAGTATTCAATGATCTGGCCAGGGCGCATCATGATGTGACCAGTGGTCGATGTTTTTTCATGAAATTATCAATTTAAAGATCTGGTCACGACATAGATATATTAGGGCTTGTGTCTGTACTGTACATACTACATATACTTGTGTGTAGTACGATTGTTAAGTAACATGAAGAGGTATTGTCAATTGCCACTTTTGTTTGATATGATTCATTTGGCTGTTGGCTGGCTTTTCTTCAATTTATGGTGGTTTTTGAATAGGTATGCTGATGAATTTAAACACGGTGGGACATTGTTTACCCATGGATTCAGTACAATGACTTCTAGACCCCCCATCGTTGTAATTCGTTTTTTTTTAAATCTTTTTTTCCTTACAAATGTGCAATACCTACACGTGTCAATGTCGATACGAGGTCCCTTCTACCGTGTAGGTATACGTTAAAAAGGTGAATCTATTTATTTATTTTTATAAATTTTTATTTATTTATTTATCTGAGTTTGTAATAAATATACCAGTGTGTAAGTGTATGTGCTTAACACTTTCGACTCCACCCAGTTTTCATAGAACTCATACGCCATTCCGCCATACATAACGGAAGTCAACCCTCCGGGAGGGTTGCCGGCATTACGTTTGCGCTAAAGTTACCGATCGCGGACGGTCAACGGCATTAGGTTTAAAACCGTGTTATAAAACACTGTAAAACGAAGTAAAATAGTGTTTTAGGGGGTCTTCTGGCTATACGTACTTTCTAACCTTTTTTTAGTGAATATATGTAAACGTGAAAAAAAAAATATCCTTGGATTTTAAAACGCATATTACTAATAAATCTTGTTAAAATATACATCAGATTTTATTTTCACGGTTTAAAATGCAGTGTTCGCTAACAAAAACCTACATTTAAAATGAGCCCTCCGCGAGGCTCCCCGGCATGTTACTTACGATAGTAATAACGGATACGAGTTCAGTTGTCATTGCGGCCTATTAAATGTGCTACGGTTGATACCATTTCTAAAATAAGTTAATGTACATGTAAATTAATGAAGTAATCCAGTTTATCTCCGGAAGCGGTTCGGTGGCGCTCACCACGACTTCCTGCGCCCGCAGCGTCGGTACCAGGGCACTATGGGAAGCAGGAGCGATGACGTGAATCTTGCGGTTTGATCGCGATGCTGGTGGACGACTCTCTTATAAAACTTCCTTTGTAAAGAAGACTGAATTGGCACAATGACTGAGCAGTTTGTGACTGACAGATGGGTAAAGGGTTCTATTCCCGCATGTTTAATTTATTGAGCACGATCTGCGTCCTGCTACTGAACATATTCTAGCATGCTTCAAACAACAAATTGTATTGTTGTTGTTAATATGTGTTTGTAGGTATGAACACAACCCAACACACAAACATAACAATTTCCACAAAAACACACGATCACACAAAACACAAAAAACAATTTTTCTTTCTTAAAATGTTGTACTATTTTTAGAATGAGAGCTTAGTTTCTTTCTCCCACTCCACTTATTATTAATTGTTTTCTTATTTTGCGCACGTGACACCTTCCTCTGCAGTCCTTTGATAACACATTATCAATCCGGGGGTAGAACACAGGTCTTCAAAATATGTAAATACAAACGTCCTTGCTACTACAAAACGAAATGACGCAATACCTGGAAAAGTATCGTAAAGCGTAACAATTAACTGGCCTATCTTACAATTAACATAACTTGTTCCTATTGTTTACCGATCGTATACTTAATACCGACAGCGCCCACATGCAATGCTTATTAAAATAACAAATATATAACATTTCACACGAGGAATAATTTGTTATTGTTATTGTAATAACATTGTAAATAACTGGCGAAGGATTTATTGCTAACACAGGAGTTGGTGCGCCCTTTGTGGAAATAAACTTTTGGTTTGAAGTGGCTGATTGCATCAAGATGGGTGCAGTAAAATAAGCTAATGTCTCCGGTGGTAGATTAAGGCAATTGAGATAAATTATGACATCTCAAAGTACTTATAGCTAAAAGGTGTAGAAGTTAGATAAGCAAGTGAGAGATCGAAGAGGGAATCGCAGCCATTAGACGATCTGTAAACGGAGGGATTATTAGCCACCCAATATGCCTAGAATGAAAGCTAGTGAAGAGATGATGAAAATAATAGTTGTAAGCAAAAACAACAATAAATCCTTTTTACATGCTAGATAGATAGTTAATTGACTCAGGCGTGACTTTGCGGAAATCCATCTATATTTAGTAACCTAATCCGCTTTTAACTGTTCTTAAAGAGTCATAAAGAACCCTGTAAGAAATCGACACGTGTTTCACCTCTCAACGAGGCATCCTCAGGGTGACTATTGACTTGTTGCTAACTCGGACACGACGTGTTGCCACGTCAAGCGTCGAGACTTCGAGAGCAGTGAACACTGCTCTCGGCGCTTGACAGGGTTCCTTAAAAAAGAAAAGAAAGAAAAAATGTTTATTCTGCACAAACCAAACGCACATTACAAAAAAAAACAAAACAATACCACTTTACACTCTCTCTTTTTTTACTCTTTAAGAACAGTTAAGCGGATTAGTTTACTAAATATACATCGTCTATTGTATTATTTATGCTAGATAGAGCAGGGTTGCAATTTCGGGCACCAGAAGTTCAGTTCATCATTTTGGTGACAGTATTCCCTATTTTCTTGCGAAAACACCCAAGAGAACATAACCCTTGATAAAACCTTCTTCAAGTGTCTACTAGCACTTAAAACTTCCAATTTCCCCGCTCAAAATATTTTAATTCAGTATTAAATATTCATCAGTTTCAGAAACTTCGGACGTTTTCTTATCAACACGTTGCGTGCACTTCGTTAATGAGCTCGCTCAACAGAGGGCGCCACTCGTCCGCGAAGCAACCACAACTTGAGCTAAATATTTAATTCATTCTTATGAATTAATTCACTTCAGCCAGCTTATCTTATGAGTATGACAAGCTTGCTGAAGTGAAGCAGTTTTGGTATTTCCTTATGGTAAAGAAAATATAACACTCAAGCCTGTAATTATGTATCTCGGTAGGTACTCATTTTTTTTTTTGAAAAACAGGTTTTTGTTATTTTCACAAATTCAGATCATGCTTTCGATAACATATCATTATTTTTGTAAATAAAGCACTTTAAGGTGATATTATTTATCAATACTTATTTCGTTTATTTACGTAAGCTGATTAAAGTTTTTATTATGTACCTATCTAGAATATGAATTCAGGATTTCCCTTTTGTTCTACTGTTACAGTAGATACCTACCTCAATTCGAGTGTTATTAACCGAGCGAGTGTCTATTAAGTCGATCCGTGTATTTGATAAAAGGATAATTAATTTATTTCACTACTTTCTCTAAAGCCAAAAACTAATAAAACCCAAATTAAACCTAGTGATGATACCGCTCAAGGCGAACCCGCTAACTGAACCCCACGGGGGGCAGAAGGGGTCCCCTTGTCATGGTCATTTAATTAATTCAAGTGGTCATCAGGCTCGCAGTTTGATCAACGAATTTCTGAGTGCGTGCAGAAGGGGGGGAGGGTGAGTGTTTGCATAGGATGAGATAATGGATTTTGGAGATAGTGACGTGATTACTTAATCTAAGTTTATAATTATACAGACCTATGTGAGTAAAGGATGATGGTGAGGTGATAAGAAAAGATTTACAGTTTAAGATAATGGAGACAGGTCGTGTAAGTGTCGTTCTTAAGTTTCTTCCTGCGATTTCATTTTGACAAAATATAGTTAATTATGGTTTACAAACAACAATGTCTATGCTCCGAGAGCAACACGATGCTTGTGAAAGTGACACGTGCAAAGTTCTCAATACTATTTCTCTTCAAAAATAAAATCTATTTATCCGCAGATGCTTTCAGAGTTCAGAGTGTGATCACGTAGACGAAAAGGGAATAAGTCAACCAAAGTCAAAAAGTAGTTCCTGAGAACAATTTACTACTTTTAATTTAATAATAATAACAACAGTTTATTGGTTTATCTCTAAAACAGGTCTCGATCCTCGCTATCCGATGTCAACACACAAGTTATCCACAAGCTGGTCACGTGATCAAGATGGCTTCACCCCAATAAAAAAGGACAATTTATGTATTTTTATCGGCACCGATTAATTCGACGATGTGTGTATGTATATCTACCTACATACGTAGTATAATTTATATTTGTTGTCATGTACAATCAGGAAGCGTGGCCTCGGAGTATTTGCGAATTTTGTTGTTTACCAACCCACTTAAAATTGAAATTCAACTTTAAATAGTTCAGGTTTGAATTCAAATTAGACTGAAGTGCCTGCACGCTTGATTGGTCACAGGAAAATAGCCGTTATTCAATTGGATTAAAGAATAAAATTCTAATTTTCAATTTTAAGTCGATTTTTACAATGACCGACACGTGTTGCCGATTACCAACTATCTTTGTTACTAATTCATTTAATTTCAAACCTTATTGTTTTGAAATAAGAGTTGTTATGATGGTAAATAATGTATTGGTATATGGTGTTATTCAGCGGGGCTCAAGGCCGACTGATATGGGAGCGATCCACATGTTGGTGTTGTGTCAATGGTTTATAGTCAATATGGGTTATTTAATCCACCATTGCGTGACATGATACCCGATAGTTCTATGGAGTATTCAGTGATCCATGACTTGTATTCACCATTGTTTTGGTTTATTGTAATGGCTCAACATTCGTAGAAGATGGGAGTTGGTTGTTGGTAACAAAATATTGGACCAAACATTTGACAAGCGTGGACCGTGAAAACTTACGTGAAGTCAGCTGTTAATAGTGTCAATGCTCCTAGCATCGGGTGAAATGAGAGCTCACTTCAAGCTCAAATTTTTACAGAATAGATATTTTAAAATGACGAGCAGGTGAAACCAAGGTAGTGACTTATTAAAGTCAGTAATTTAGCAAGTCACGTACTACTAGATACAAAAACTGGTTTCGCGAATGTTTTCGAAGACAACCTTGAACATTTAAGCGAGAAAAATAAAAAATACTTTGAGTAGGTGAATCGTTTTGTTGTAGAAAACAATGACTTTAACAAAATGCGAGAAATAATGTACGAAAGTAGTGATGAATATCGCTACTGCCAAGACTTGCAGCACGTGGCGTTTAGTAGCTTCAGAATACTACAAAAAATCGTAACACGTAACGTTTTTTAGATTTAGATTACTACAAAAAATCGTAGTAAGTAGCGTGTAGTAGCTGCAGCCTACTACGACAAAACGTAGCACGTAGCGTTTAGTAGCTTCAGCCTACTACGACAAAACGTAGCACATACACATAGCGTTTAGTAGCTGTGGCATACATACTACATAAAATCGTAGCCGTAACGTTTAATAGCATCAGCCTACTACGAAATATCGTAGTAGCTGCAGCAGAAAACAAAAATCGTAGCAGAAAGCGTTCCGTAGCTTCAGACGAGGAATAATCGCAGCATGTAGCGTTTTGTATCTTCAGTTTACAACAGAGAGGCTGGAAGCCGAACTAGGCAGAAAAAAGGCTAGCAAGATGATGAGTCTACAACAGATAGAATGGTAGCACTCAGCGAGTTGTAGTTTCTAACTTACAGCAAATACTCTTTAACAAAAGCCTTCAGCGTATCCGTGAGGTTTTGTAGTTTCACTGCCAAGAATCTGATCGCTACCAGTTGTTTTCACTTCCGAATGTTCTTCGGAATGGCAAAATGTCCATATTTACCTACTGACGAAATTCGTAGCATTATCTTGTTGCCAAGTCTAGTACGGCATTGTGACAAATTGCTACACACATTCTAAATTAGTCCCGCATTTGTAGCATTATCACGCCTCGTTCCTCACAGGGTAAGCAGTAATCTAATGAGGTGTTGTCATTGCGCTCATATGGCAAGAACACTTGGTATTATTATTAGAATGTTGTGGTCGATGTAGCACCTGATTTAATTGATTATATTGGTAATAATAGCGAAAATAGTATAAAGTGCAAAGTATTTTTGTCTGCAGGAACTAAAACCTCAAGTGTCAAGGTCAAATTGGAAGAGTTCTACGACCAGCAGTGCACTTCAAAAAACAAATTGATGAATCTTGAATTGCAAAATGAAAAATTACAAAGCAAAATCGATTTCTGCAAACAACCGCATTTATTACCACTAGTCTAACAAATCCACTTAAAATTGTAAATTATTAATTTAATAGCGTTATGCAGAACCCACGGCTCGGAGTTTCAACATTAATGAATAATAATAATGCGCGAAATAATTTGACGTAAACAAATGAGCTGCAATGGCGGCGCGATCTGATTTAAACTAATGTTTAATGTATTTGTTGCTGATTTGCCTTGTTTACACCTTGCTCGGATAGGTTGAGATTACAGAATGTTTTGTGCTATGATAGTTTTCTTGTCTGAAATAAATATGAACTAATTTCGTTAAACTTTATTTATAAAATAACAAAATGATGAAGAATTATGAAGTCTTGCTATGAAGAAATGAAATCTTGTTATAATTTAATTAGAAGAGTTATTTCGGAAAAGCACATGTGTCTGAGTACCTGCGCAGTACACAGCGCGCGTGGCATGACCACTTCTATCTCTATTCTACGAAGAATACACTCTCTCTCTTTCTGTGTAAAATGACATTTCTTTTCTTCGATTTTTTGACATTGTGCGGTTAAAATCTTCCTACAACCGGTCAGTTTTGTATTTATTTTTTTCCGTTTCAATTCATCGGAGGTGGTCAGGATACGCGTGCTGGGAAGAAGATGGATAAACTGATTGGTCAATTTCAAAGAAAGTTATTTTTCTTGAAATCAAATCAAATCATTTATTTTTTGCCAACATGGGTAGGGGTGGGTATAGATGTTATATGTGTTTTGATAAAGTTCTCAATGCTCTGCCGTCACTTGGGCATGCAAAATTTTACACATACATTACAATTAACTATCAAATTACCATGCTGAATAACAATAAATATTATTAAATTGGAAATTCATTTTAATCATTGTATTTCTCAATGTCAAGAAGTAATTAGTAGTCAATAATTAAACAAATGTCATAGAAAAAGTGAATAAATATATAAAATTTCTAGATAAATAATAATTGTAAGTTACACATGTGTCATTTCTGTTATTGAAAATCGGATTAATATTATTAGCCATAAGGATTCCCTTTTAGATACTCCTTCACGCTACACACTTTATCAGTTAGCTTCCTTTAGCTTCGGCTGAAATATGTGCAAGTTGTCAATGTCTAATACCACATGGCAATTTATTATAAATCTTGGATGTCATGCAATATACACTGGAATCCATTAATTAAGTTCTGCAGGGTACATTCTGCACTTTATTTCTATAACTATTATCTTATTGTCTTAGTTTTTAATTTTCCATAAAAGCACGCGAGCTAATTTGTTTATATTTTTTTCATCTACCTATTTACATTATTTTTGTAATGTTTACGTAAAATTATCAATTATAGAATTATATAGTAATGCTCGGCTCGCAGTATCAATCTGTCACTGCGCAGTATTAGTGTTTTATCAACCGCGGAGTTATCCTGTTTGTGTCAAACGTGTTACTTTGGCAATAATAATAATTAATACATTGTTTTGTTTCTTTGATAATATTACATTTATTTTATTTGCTAAACAAGTAATTGGCATTTAGATTGCGAGGAAAATAGGTCACAAATATACCTTTCTGCTTGATTGATTAGGGTTAAAATAGGTCACAAATATACCTTTCTGCTTGATTGATTAGGGTTAAAATAGGTCACAAATATACCTTTCTGCTTGATTGATTAGGGTTAAAATATTCTCTAGAAAGAATATTCGACGACTGAGCTGTAAGCCTGCAGCTTTATCTTTTGTTAGTTATGTAAGCGTTTTACTGGCGGAGAGAATGCTCATTAGTTAAATTAATTGCCATCAAGAATTATGTGCGTTATGTAAGGTAACTTAACCTACCTATGTACTTGAAACTTGAAAAAGCTAGAAGAAAAGAAACGAGTGGATTCGCCCCGGGATGGCTCAACAACCAAAGTAGATGTTTCTTGATATTTTATTTTATTAAATCTTACGCAAACAACAGCTTGATTTCCTCAACATCTCGAAAAAAATATTTTGACACCGCGATTATTTTTCAACCATAAATTATTGAAAGTGTTTAATCTAAAAATAACGAGATTCACTCTCTTTGTAGTTTGTAGTCAGTGTTGTCGCAGTCAACATTTATTACTCGTAAAAAGAGCATGGGACACCCGTGGTGTGTCTATTTCCGGTATGTGTGAGGTCGGCACTGCTTTCCGATTATAATGTCCCATCACTAGTGCGTAGGGAAAGTAGGACTGCTAATATATTCTGCTGTTTTATTAGTTTGGGGTATTGTTGATTCGGCGATCGTAGGAGTAGTTTGTCATGTGGTACTGAAGTATGTGTTACGTTGGTCTGCCAATAAAACAACAACGTGGACTCTGATTGAGGTTTAAGATTTTCTCCGTGTTGATAAAAAGGAATATTCAAAGCTAAAAAGGTTAAATGATTTAAGTTATAGAAAAAAATACGAGTATATATACAAGCTTCGTGGGCACGTAATGGATAAAAAACTAGAAACGGTAAAAAAATTAAACTTCCATAAAATGAAAACGTTGAACCAACTGTCTCTAGTAACAAATTGGTGTCTTGTCACCACCTAAAACTATAACATTAGTAAGGCATTAAAACTTAACTTCTATACTTAAACGTATCTCTAACATTCCCTTCAACGCCATAACATGAAACTCAACTAAAAATACATTCGACAACATCGTAAAACGAACTGTATTCTACAACAAATCAAATGTCAGTACTTATCACACGAAGAGGCATCAAACTGTCACTCACAAATTCTCTTTTAAATCTTCAAGCTTGTAATAGTGGCCATCAGAGCAGCATTTGTTACCCATAAACATAGTTAGTTAGTTGACTTCTATACTCGTAAAGGGCTTTCGATCGTTAAACTAAAAGTGTCAAACGTTTCCTTGAAGTCTTTATTACGTCCCTCTGTTTCATCCCCTACGGGAACAGATTTGAGGACGAGATTAAACTCGAGGGTTGCTTTTGATTTTTTGGGAAAATCGTAGCTTGCTTTCAAGCTGCCTAATCTTTTTGAATGTCTTTCAATGTGTTACGAGTTTTACAAACAAGGATTTAATTAGTTCTTTTAATTCCTGAAGTCCTATAACAGCTAATTTATAAGTATCTTCAACCAAGTACCTAAATAAAATCACAGATACTTGTAACATCTCTCAAGTGGTGTTTCTCGTTCACCCCACCGCGGCCGAGTGGAAAGAAAAATGACTTCATTTCCCTCAGCTGACCCTCCGACTTCCACTTAATAACTAAGCAGGGAACTTGTTTAACTCATTTAATTAAATTTCTCTTAATTAACACCACGCTGCGTTTCGCTACAAGTTTTTACTTCAAGTACATAACTATAACTATACATATTATAATAAAATAATAACGGAGATTTTTTTTCCGTTTGTCTAGATGTAGGTATGTTCCGGATTGGCGCAAAAACGGCTGAACGGGTTTGAATGAAATTTGGCACACAGACTAGGCAACTTGGATCAACACATACGGTACTTTTAATCCCGGTAGTGCGTTCCCATGCGATATTTTCCGACAAAGACACGGGCGAAGCCGTTGGCAAAACCTAGTTTAAAATAAGTCAATAACTGCAGTATTTCCAGAGCTGCTTTAGTAAATTTTTATGTATAAGTGAAACTGTCTTATCTCTCTCGGATGTTTGTATTAAGATTACTCGTCTGACTAAAGTGGTTCGGTTTGAATATTATATATGTTTGAATATCATTTAAATGCGTGTTGAAAGTTTATTTATATAAAAGTTGATAAAAATAACCAGTGTGTTCTGGTTTGCGATGTTATTACTTGTTAACTCGTATTGCACGCCGTTCTGTTTGCTTTTCAAATTGCTTTTAAAACTTACTTTACTCTGTTGGTTCAACGCACTAAAATATGTCTTTTTATTATTTCCTTATATTTGTGATATTGTGTCAGTAACCCATCCTAAGCCCAGAGCGAAAAAAGAGTCTCTACATAACATGTGCTCCACTTAGTTACTATCCTGCATGCACCAGATGCAGGACCAGCATTTGAAAGCATACAAATGTTTTGAAATAGATAGTTACCTATTATAACCTGTCCTAACTTCTAGGTAAGTTAGGGTAGGTTATAATAGGTAACTACCTATATAATTTTGGTTAAAGAAAATGGTAATGAAATGTTTTAATTTCAGCTGGATTCACTATCAAACAATATACAATCGCCAATGACATTGAGATCAATAGAACTGAAATTAAATTCATAAAAATTTCACATACCCACAAACTGCAACCAATGCTACTTTGTAGCAGGTATAGATAATGATATGTAGTAGTGTATGAAACCGGTTTGGCAAGTGGCATCACGTGATCGACTTCACATGTGCTTGATATAATTATCATAATTTTGCGAATATCCATATGCAAGCGATACGGCGGCAAAAAATATGCGCTGACCATCACACCGAGCTAAAGGATCACGTGCGGGCAATTAAATAAATGCTGGTCCGTTAGGCATTTGAGTAGCATTGTTTTTTGAATAATTAAACTTTTTTATGTGATCGCTTGCTACCAGCGATATTGATTTAGTTATGTAAACTTTTATTCAATGCATCTCTTTAAAATCCAAAGATTCTTCTTGGGGTCAAAGACTACCTTTATGAGTTAGCACTCATTAGCCAATCCAATGACTGAAATGCTGAACACATAAGGTTGAAATATAAGAATGTCTGGTGGCTTCTTGTGCTTGATGTGCTTTGATAAGTTGTTACATAAGTAGAATAAACTGATTCGAAAATGTAAATGAGGTTGCGTTTCCAAGGCTCAGGAAATCGTACTTACATACCACCAAAGCAATAAAAACAATATCAGAATCGTTATAATTTAAATTCCATACGAGACACCTCAACAACTCTTTAACTCCAACTTCCACATATCCTCACATCGCATTAATATTTCGTCGCCAAACAGAATGCAAACATACCAGTAATTAAGCAATTTAAACGAGATAACGCTTCAAAACTTTTAACTCCTTCAGAATATTCGAGTAGAGAGAGAGGGAGCTACCATTTACGTGCCAACTTATCTGTGTTCGTAACATGCGGTGCCAAATGAGCCGCGCGGTACGCTCCGGTGTGAGCGACGGCCGGTCGCGGGTGGCGAAAAAACTCTGCTTGTCTATCAAAGCTGTTGACGTAAGTACTTGCAACTGGATTCGGTTAGTTTAGTGTTCATTTATGTATGTATTTATGTCGTTTCGTATGTATTTGAAGTTGCCGGGCACGGCGGAACCGCTTTTTCTGTGATGCCAAGTGGTTTTATGTTTGCAACTGGTGATGACATTTTCCGTTGAAAAAATTGTGTGTTTACTGCTAATTCCTTTTTTGGCATAGACTAGACATCCTTATGTGAATGAGGTTTGAGGCTATTAAGGTTGTTTAATCGATACCTGTGATGACACGCCGTTTACAGACCTCACGATCTTCGACGATTAACAACTTAAGATTCTGTGTAACTCAATCAGGAACTTTGGGGCAAAATCTTTTTAGCAGGAATTTTCCCACTGTGTTCAAGGATGTTTATAGTTGCGTTCCTTGAAGACAACAATTAAATTATCGCAATTGAATTCACACAGTGTCGTTTTATGGTACGTGAAAAAAACGAGACTGCTTGAATTTAATTCCCTCGGAATAAGAAACACACCCCTCTCCCTCAACTTGCACCACACGCCCTCACAGTATAACTTTCGCCGAATCATAATTCGTTATAAAAGCTGAGACATTTCTCTAAACACAGGTACTTTTCACCAATCCACCCGGCACCGACCCCCACTGGTACCTTCTACCTAGTACCGACCCCTACTGGTGCCTTCTACCCAGCTCCGACCCCCGGTGGTACTTCCAGCCCAGAAGGTAATTGAGGCAACTTTGCCTGCCGTATCGAATGTGTTTGGAATTCAAGATGGCGCACAAACTATAGGTGAAGGTAGCAGCTTAATTTGGTTATGTTATTACCTTAAGTTTAGTGGGTGATGTGAATTTAAATTACCTTATTGGTTTGGTACAATATGCTTCCTAGCACCGTATTTATAAATGGGTAAGATATTTGCCATACGTTTTAGGGGTATTGAGGTTGGATTTCAAATAACACATCATATGAAAGTTTTTTTATTGTTTTGGTGGAGTATCTACTTAATAATAAAAATGTTAAATTCACTGACAAACAGAAGCATGAAATTTTGCACACGATTTTTTTATAACGAAGGTGATCACGAAGGTAGGGTTTTGAAAATTCGTTCCATAAATGGATGAAAGTTTGTATGGAAGTTCGTCATTTTTGTCGTTGGGATATCCCCGAGCACACGTCTTGTAAAAACAACAAAATTTATGATTCTCAAATAATGCTACGAGTATCAAGCAGGTTCTGGAGTTCCTTCTCTTCTAAACATGAAATGTTTATCTATACATTGTAGCTGCTGCAATTTGCCTCAAGAATACGACAAGATACATTTACCTATCTCTATGTTGATAACAGTCATTGCACGGTCCATTGGCCTAGGATTACAGTCATTCAGAGATAGTAGGCCTCGGTATGAAAACGAAGGGCCTTTCCCCTTCAGAGAAATCAAAGTGAGAGCTTATTTAACTTAGCTCTATCTTTACACTTTCACGGAATTACTAATAAAAAGTATTTTTTATGAGGTCGTAGGAAATGTGGCTCTAACTTGTAGGGTACTAGCATTGCACGTGGCTCCACTTACGGGAAAATCATTGAATAATTCCTATTTAATTTTTATTATTTCTATTTGTTTTAAGAATTGTTACATATTAATTTGTGTGTTTTTATTTATTTGAAATTAATTAATTCTTTCTAATGATTTCTAGTGATATAATTTGCAAATAGGAATATCACAAATTTAAATGTGATATTATATTATAATGTAATTTTATTAGATTTTTTTATGATAATTTAATAATATGAAATATTATTATTATGAAATTGTTGTGCCCGAAAGGGTCGGATCCATGTAAACTTTATCATTATTATTAAGACCTTGTGTACGCTATAAAGATTTGAATTAAATTAAATTGAGTTACTTTCTTCCAAAACCATCAACATTGGACCAACTCGTGAGCCTAGAAAACATTCCCACTTTCGCATTAATAATATGTATAGGGATATGTTTTATTTCAGCGAAAGTCTTGGTCTGTTATATGGCAAAGAAATCCAGTTGCTATAAATAGCAGAGTGGATAGCTGGAAGGTAATGGCGTTTAGTGCTACATTCATTAAGATTAAGACGCACTTTCTACTGTGCTAGAGCTTGTTATAGAAGGTATCTACTTAATTTAGACAGTATTGGCTGTAAAGGGAATAATATTTCGATTGCTTAAAACCTATTAGTGCACCCACATTTCGTCAGTTATGTTTAAGTCCCATGTAATAAGGGCCGAGCTTGCAAAATTACCTATTGCTAAAGAAATATTTAGTCAAAATGCAATAGTTACCTATTTTTGCAGCCAAATAGCATGTTTCGTTTTACAAGACACGCCGTGGAAATTACTGCTTCATCATTTTTTAATTTGTCTTGGGTCGGCTGGACGAAGAGATAAATAAAAAGACAATAAAAAGATTGTCGTATTACAGTTATTAAATATTAACAAACGAGAGCATAACAATGCGCCCGATTTATTTGCCTCTTTCTAAGACACCCCGTATCTAACCTCTTCCAAAAAAGAATTTAATTTGCACAAGCGGCGCTCTCTGCCGACCTGTTCAAACATCAACAGAGTACAGGAAATTAAATTTGCCTGTCTTCATCGTAAGAACGGGAAGGCCTGGCGACTTTTACGGGGCTAATTAAAAGTTCCCAGTAATAAAACAGACCTATGGGAAATTAATATTTAGGTAAGTGGTGTTTTTTAAGTTTTTTTCTTTTACGTCTAGCCCGAGGGCCTGAGAATCTTACGTTAGTGACGTTTAAATTGAAATCGATATTACATGCCGTGGCGTATAACGTATAACATTAACATAACATCACGCTTTGTTTACCCGAAGAGTTGGGCAGAGGTGTACCTATAGCACATCCATATTTCACCAGTTATGTTTAAGTCCCATGTGAGTCTATTGCCATCAACCGGGCACAAATCCATCCAGACAGCGAAGTTTTAGTATTTTTACTAAGTGTTACAGTTATTGGTGACCGACGCAATGTTTCAGTAGTTGAGGAAGAACAAAGGCGTCACATAAAAGGTATTTATAGTATTTCATTATCTCTCGAAAAGAAGGTCAGCTAAAGGACCCGTAAAATGTACAAAGTACTTTTTGACTCCCAAAAAGTAATAAAACAGCCAAGCCCAATTTCGAAGCAGTTCGGCAATCGAAATTAAAATCCAACAAAAAGCTATTTATTCATTTAAAAAACACAATGAGTCATTTCTATAAAAAAACTCAATAACCACTTACAATTTAACCGACTAGTAACTATAAAAATAATCGTACACTTTTGTGTCAGTAGACCTCTACCTGCCAACAAAGGATATGATAGTGAGCATAGTGAGGATACTTCCAAAACGGGTTCCTTCGAACAGCTATGTGCAACCAAGGCCGCGCAGTTCAAAACAAGTCGAATAACAAGTAAAGTAAGCCAAACATGTAGAATCGTGACTCAAATTAAGGAAGCCACAGGATTAGAATAAATTACTACGTGCTATTAATAATTTATTAAATAATTGACAAGCTTCGCGAACGGTGAACGCTAATTCACGGTGGGGATCTAAACACAACTATATTTATATTTTTATTATTTATTACATAACGATAATGATTTGTTATGAACTTACGTGTGTAAAGAAAACATTTTGTGTAAATAGTTTAAAACATAATTTACCTATATCTAGATTGTAAATGAAAATTAAATAACGATATATTGAACGTCGAAAATAAATTAAGGTTAAAGACAAAGAAAAAATCAATTTTTGTAATAATAGGCGGCTACTAGTGGTGAGCCTCTTGTAACTCTTAACAACTCTATGCGTCTATGTGTCTATAGTCTATGTCCAATCAAGCATGTCTATGCAAAAAACTCACTTGAAGCAAAAAGAGTCACCAAAAACTTTATATACCCAGCTGTATCGCTGACCTTGGCATAAATTCAGTATTCATAACATAACGCTATAGAAATAACCATTTTTGCCATAATATTATTATATTACTTTTACTAACAGCACCTGTATAAATACAGATATTCTATGGTTAGGTGACACTTAATTAACGTTTAATTGTCGTAGGTATCAAAGCTAAATCGAAATTTTTAAGTTAAGTAAGTAAATAAAGAACCTACACGTGATTCGTTTGCGGATTTTTCCTTAGTTTAAATTATGTATGTTAGTCCCCATTATTTAAAAGTTATTTTTACACCGTTGAGTCATCTTATTTATATCTGAAAAACAACAGCAAAAAATTTGGACAACTTTGAGATTTATAACAACTATATTTTGGTCGGTTTAATGTAGGTAGGTGTCTTCTAATGTTCTTTCGGTTTCATCCATGCTTATTTTAATCAGTTCCTGCTGATTATTAGTATTCTTATTACACCCCAAAGTAGAATATATACATTTACCAATGTCTAAGATCAAGATAACTTTACATTTCCACATATTCTCTTCATTACCACAACAAAGTGTTTATCAAGTAGGAAATACAATCACCAAGTTATAAAATTATCACCAAAACCGTATTTCGCGAGTCGGAAGGGGAGCCCGGAACCCAATACCATATACAACCGCGAGCATTTCGGATTTCCCATATGAAGGCATTAGGTATGTCATAAAATTCTATGCAGTAATTTGTATAATTTCGCCGCGCACGCAGGAGTGTGGCGCATTAATCCGCGTGTTATTTCCATGGGATTGTGTTATTTATATGGTAATTGACTGTAATCGGTATATTTTCGTACTAATACGGGGTTTTTCATTTGGAAAATGTTTGTTTGGTAGCTTTTTCGTTATTTGGTTATTTACATATGCGTGTAATGGTATGTGGATAATGTAAAGGTAAATACAGATTCGTCGTGTGGGAGGTAATATTTGGGTAAATATTATTTTGTCTCTTTCCTGGTATATTAAAAACGACTGGCCGGCACCATTTCAGGTTAGCCTTTAGCTGTGTAAAAGTGATAACGAAAAAAATGTATGTAGAAGAATAAACCAACAAAAGAAATGGCAACAAAAGGAGTTCACAAAATGTTAAGTACGAAAATTGTAAATAGAGAAGATTACAGGTAAAATCGACGTCCCTAGAGAAGATACACGTGCAATTAATTTAGGCTAAACCAACGTTATGTTTAATTTACATACTAATGTTATGTCTGTATTATTTTCTGTTGTATAGTTTTAAGGTGTATTTTTCTGTGGCAATGCCAATAAACGCATCTTTCTTTCTTTCTTTATTTTACTCTAGCGCCGTCTATATCGGCACGCGTAGCATGACCATTGTGATTGTTTATCTGTCACTTTGTCTATTCTTCCGTCGACAAAACCCGTTTCTATTGTGGCCATGCTACGCGTGCTGGCACATCTCCACTGTTACGTGCTGGCACATCTCCACTGTTACGAGCCAATTCGACGCGTTTTTATTTTACTTTAATTTATGCTCATACATACGATCGTTTTCCTTTTATGTTTAAAGTTTTTTGAGCATCTATTTTTGATTAATTGCTAGTTATCTTTTTTGGTAGTTATAATAAAACGTTAGGTAAAAAATAATGCATTATAATTTTATGATATTTTGATTGTAGAGAAACCTGTTTTGTAAATCAAGTAAGACATGATTGGAGATAACTTTTTGTAAACAACATAAGGAGCTGATTTGAATAAAAACTCTAGATGGCAAACATGTAGGTAGGTAGGTATATTATAACATTTTATAATGAAAACAAAAAGCAACAGAAGGAAAAACGTTTAATGGACACATAATGCTAAATTATTACTGTATTAATAACAACCACAAGAAAAGCATGAATCATTTACTCGTTCTAAAGCAAATGACTCGCAAAGGTCAAAGCCATTTTCAGGCCACATTTAATTAAATATTACACTGACTGTCGATCACTTATCATGGCTGACATTGATATGCCGCGCCCTCGGGGAACGGCTCACAAGTAAATGTATATACTTATACCGAGCAAGTTAGTGTGATTGAAGGAGCGATACTTGGAACTCTGCTTACACCCTCCAGGGAAAGTAACTGATACCTTGACGAGCTGAACATAGAAATGTAATCCTGACTCTTGCCTCGCGGGAGGTGCGAGTAACCAATACATGGAATTGAGTAACTTGAAACTGTAATTATGTGTCTTGAACATTTTGATTTTCATAACGAAAATGTTTCTGATGGTTTTAAATCGTGCCAATAACAGTGTCTTAGGTATGCAATCATGTATGACATGTAGGAAGATATACAAAGGCGATTACCCACAAGAAATACTAATAAAATATAATAGAATAATTCTGAGATGCACATTATTGCACTTCAGCTTAGGGCTTAACAAATACAAACTTCTAGCAATGCATTTTCGTAAATCACTCAAATAAAAACCCTCCAAAGAGATAACACCAGGTCATAACTCACTTCCGTTTTAAAAAAACAATTTGGGTGTTCCAGTTAATGCCAGGGTGTAATTAAAAGCATGGTTGTGACCAAACCGCCAGATTTCCCCCGGGCCACGCGAAATTCTAACGTAAATGCATTATTTAATGAATGCTCATAAATCTTGGGGATATTTTAACTGAGGGATCTTTTTATGGTGTTTTCACTCAGTTCGGAAAGTTATCCCCCACAGCTCTTCATGTTTTATGGTGCTGCAGCGTTTAGATCGAGTGCTGATGCTGCTTTTATGGTGAAAAACTTGGAGAGGTATGGAAATTAATAATTTTATAGCTTTTTAATGTTGAAAACCGACAAACTTATTACTTAAACGAGGAAGTTATTAATGGAAGTTGAAATTAGAGAATGAATAAAAGTGGACATACACTGAGCTGTATACGAACGTCCTGGGGGAGATCTATAACTAGATAAAGGGGATACTATTGGAAACATGTACATGATGGACTGCTGATGACAGTCAGATGTAAATCAGTGTCATCCCTTAGGATTCAGCCACGAATGGGCAATCCTAACGACAATAAAACAGTCGAAAGTAAAAATAGGAACATGAACTAATCTTTTGACATCCATGTGATGTCAAATGATAAAATAAAATAAATCATCTATATACCAAACGTTAACCTACATGTACTTTAGCAAAATTAGACATGTTCCAAATCAAATATCTTTTGTTTTCTTTCAAAATCGTCGAATGCTTATCTTATACAATAGTTAATGCATTTAATGATTACAATTGTTTGGTAATCAGTCAATTTATAAGTAATCCATTGTTTAGCGTCGACCTTACGGCAGCGTCTGCATATTATATTAATTATTATCTTTTAAGTTATTCCTCCGGGCCGCCATTATTGATCGCGTTCGTATGCCATGCGTGCGCGCACGTCATTGTGTGTGGAATATTGAGTTTGGCTGGGAGTATGGACCTTATTCGTTAGATCGGTACTCATCAGTACTGGACATGTACTTTTCTATACGTTTCTGCCCATCTTTTGACTTTTATGAGCTTTTTTGTTCCACCTTATTACTGATTTTACCCTATCTTTTTTCGCCAGTTTAGATGATGTCATTTGACCAGTCGCTACCTACTCCGCCGTTTCTATGTCATGGCGTAGATATAGGGAACTTTCAAAGTTACTTTAAATATAATTCTTTCGTTCATCCATTTGCAGTTATAACTTTAATTCTCCATCTAAATATTCTTTAATCCCAGCTCCTGCACTATCCGATACTACCGCCATTTGCCAGTGCTCTGCGTATGCGCACCGCGCTCATGTAAACAATGGCCAGCATCAATATGCTGCGCGCGTCGCCTCCACCTGATCGGTTTATGCAATAACACTCGCTGTTGCCAACGACGCTGCTTGTCTCTGTTTCAACACATAGGATTAGGCTGTGGTTTGGCTAATGGTGGCTACATGAGTCGCCTTTAGCTATAAGTCTTCCACGAAAACGATAAATTAGAAGTAGACTGAAGCAAAAGTAGATATCAGGTTTTTTAATGCATCCAAAAAGCTTAGAAAAGAATACTGGGTGTCTACTGAAGATTGGCTGGTGTGTTTTTTCTAGTCAAGATAATACGGGCTACTAAACAAATCCACCTCTCCCACTATACTAAGCTGGGAAGAAGTCGGCACAACAGACTCTCCAGCAACACAGACAGACACAATTACTTTAGAACTTTAGAATAGCTATTGGTCCATAAATTAAAGTTTTAAGTTTTAGCGCAACCTTCACCTGGGTTATCAAACCTACTTTGTGGTTTGTTTACACAATTGTATTTGCAGAATTAGTTTGGAATAGTTTAAGTTATGATAAGGCTGACATACCACTGTGAATAAAAGCCTCTTCTACAATGTAAGAATTAAAAAAAACACTCTGAAATGCAGATAAGATAAGTCTGTTGAGAGAAAATGAGTCACTGAGATTGGAATAAGTTTCATCATAAAAGCTACCTAGGCTGTTTTTGATTTGTTTTGGAAACATTCAAAGCAGAGATTTTGGAGCATTAGAATTTTATGCACTACTAAGTTGCACTTACATTTCATTATATATTCGACCCACGTTATTCTAAGTAAGCGACACGTATTACAAATATATGCAGTCGAAACAAACCTAATACAGAATTAAGCGAGTGAGCTATAGTATAGCAGAATCATAAGCACAACGACTTGGATATAGTCACCCTATCAGCATACAATACGGATAGTGTGGACGCAAATATAGCTAACAGGGTTGACACTGCTGGTTCTGTAGTCTTAAGTTATTAATCTCACCTTGTATCAGAAGGTAGATTGAAAAAAGACAGTTGGTTTTTTTTTTAACAAAAAACAGACGAACTAATAAAAAGTAGCCAAATAAATACCCAGGATTTGACAATCAATGATAATAGTAACTGGTAGGAAAGATGGTGTTATAATGGAAATAGACGAGATTCAAATAAATAAGTACGTGGGCGAGAGATCCTGTTGACGTAAATAAATTGAATCGTAGTTATACAGTAGATAGACCCAATCATTAGCCACCCAGCTATCCAAGATGATGATGATTGCTAAAGCCCGATTTTTATAAATTATTTAATCTTACTTTCTGGTAAATCTTTCGAACTTCTTGTGGGTTTGGGCTACTGTTTGTAACAACGCTAAAATCTCACTTTGTTTGTATAGAAGCGTTCCATAAAATATTCGCCCTTAAATATCGAATTTATGTTTATCTGTTAATTATTTATTTTGGTTACCCGCCAGCCCTACAGCCCAGTCACACTTTCACGTACACATTAGTATGCTGATCCTCCGCTGAGCGGCGCGCGCGCAGATTAATAAGTCCTATCCGTGCATGGACGCTATAAAATCTGAAAGTGGAGCTGAAAGTTAGAGAGAAAGGTTTTGCTTTATGAGATTTTTGCTTTATTCTGTAGGTACTGGGAATGAAAGCTTTCTGTCGTTGTCTCCAGAGGGCTTCGATAAAGTAACGTCCTATCAGCGACCAGGATGATGGAAAAGTTAAAAATGTACTGACTGACTTAAGGTGTCAAAAAGCTTATACAAATTCTGTTAAAAGTCGGTGTAGAAATACGAAACGCTTTTAAAGCGATTGTGACGTATCTACATCTTCTGGAAAAATTGTTCCCTTTTCTACATGGTTATTACTTTTTTTGTTTGTTTTTCTTTAAATATCCATTTAATTATCATACAAAATTTGGCTAGGTAGCATTATCATCATTTCAGCCGAAAGACGTCGGCAGGCAGGTTGGCGATCGCAGTATGGTGTTAAAATCCATAGGCAGAGCTCACTGCTCACTAGAGAATAGGCATTCTATATTAAGTCCCTAAGTCGCTTTTTACGACACCCACGGGAAGAAATGGGATGGTACTATTCTTTACGTCCGGCTCCACACGGAACTGGTAACATCAGTGTTGTTTAATTATGGGCTGGGTATGGCTATTACAAATGAGCAAGACCCCTGCCCTTCAAACTAGGAAAATCCTATATTTTGGAGGACACTGTTTTTTAGTGGGATTGACACGTTTTACAAAATATTTATAATTGCGTAATAATTCTGATGTTAACAAATTTATTGAGTGGGTTTAATGGTTGATTGTGTGTGAGTATTATTTAAAACCTAAGGCATCATAGTGCTTCCATTTCATGGGAGGAGGCTGCAATATCATCATCAACGGTATTGAACATACAACAGATTATCAGTTGGCCATCTTGCAATAACAGGCCTGTACGAGTCTCTTAGCGTCAGGAGCCCGTCTCAGTTCTTGTATTTGTTGTTATATGCTCATTTATGTACGGTAAAGAAGTCCATCTTGCCATGGTTGTCATTCTATAAAAAGTGTGTGTTATAACCTAATAAAATAAAAGCGGGCCCTATCCCTTTAAGAAGTGCCTTAGTTTCTAATTTATTGATCGAAGGTCGGAACGGAAGCCCAGTAAGCGAGCACCTGCTACCGTTTTCACTATAACCCCATAATCTTCATCTATTCTAACGAATAGTTTCAATATTCTATGTAAATTAGGATATAAACAACAAACTAAGATTCTACTCGTAATTATTACTTAATTAACATAAAATATCTGTCTCAGCAAATTATTGTTATTATTCAATTATTTATCAATAACAACGATTATCTCATCTCAACATGACAAGCAAGTTCTAAGAATTCTGTGCACGATTCGTGGAGCGATCTTATCAGGTGACGTCAGGGTTCTGCGAGTGTGCCCGAGCTTTGCCGACGACCGCCGAGTGCAGCCGAATGTGGACGAACAAAGGCTTGTACAATTAAAACCCAAATACATTGAGCAGAAGGACTACTTCACCAAAATGTTAAAAGAACCTAACATAGGTACAATTAAGGTAATCTGAGACAACACAGATCGCGATCTTTGTTTCATCAGCTTCATTGTATGATAGCTTCTTCCATCTATTAGAAACATAGAGCTGGTTGTTCTACTCTGTAATCATATATCTTATCATACCGTCGTGGTGATAACATAACCAAGTCAATAAAGTTGGTAGAAAGGCTGACTGCTGACTAGGAGTACATTCGTATGCATTGATACTCGGATCCACTACCAAAGTTGTTTCTGATGGTTACTTTTCTTTTCAACACCTTAATGTTAGACTCACACGTACCAGGGAAGCATGGCACAAAAGAGAAGATGCTTATACTCAGCAGTGGGTGAAACAAGACTGCCAGTGATGATATGAAGTTGTGAACGATAAGTTTAGTAAGGGTCTAAGGTAGACCTTCTGAAGGCATATCTGTTATTAAGTGTGATATCGGTGCGCCCGCGCCTCTGATCGAGCACGCCCACTATACTGGTTTTCTAATTACCATAACGCGTTTAATGTGAGGTTTGGCTCCATTGGTCATAGAGATAGATGATTTAAGATATATCTACATTTAAACTGATTCCAAAGCAATGGTCAAGAATACGTCAGGGTGTATTTTTGCAATAATTCAGTTTAGCTTATGAGGCAACATTTGGAGGCTTTTTATTGTTCGAAGTTGTGGGTTATGTTCGAAAGTCAAGTGTGTGTGGATCCAGTCTGACCATTGGCTTCTGCAACGTGTTGTTAAAAAGCTATATTATGGCATTATAGGGCCTCTCCATGGCTGCTATGGCTGTCACCGTACAAGACCACAGCTTTGTAACAAAAACAAAAATTAAAAAGTGATCGAATTTAACGTTTTCCTTTTATTTAATAAATTAATGTTCTAGAAACTATTCACGTAATACATTGTCAACACACACATAGTACCAGTTATAATTTGTTTTGTGTGTATCGGATCATGCGCGAGCGCAGTAAATAATCGAAAGGTCGTAGGTTCGCGTCTGTGCAGTGAAAGCAGCTGTTACGAACCTACGATTTTGAACAACACTGTTATTGTTATGTTATTATATTAATCAAGTCGCAATTGTACCTAAAGAATTGATTGTATCATAGTAATGTTGCTGGAAATTGACTTTGGAGATTCGATGTTCATCCTGTGTGGTCTGTCTTCAGGAGATTAGTCATGTATAAAGTTCCCTTGGGCGATAAAAGCAATTAAGATTAGATCAGACATAAGATGAATAGTTTTAGATTAGACTATTACTCTAAAAACAAAATATGATATAGATAAAAGCATATTTTTCTTAATAGTTTAGATAATAAGTATTTTAGCTTAAAAGGGGGTTACTATCTGTGATGATGCCAATAGAGATATAAAGAAGAAAATGACACGTTGCGCCCTATCTCAATTGGGAGGAGGATTATGATGAATTTTAAACTTTAAAAACAAGGTTTAATATAGTTACAACATGTTCAATCATAACAGTATGTATTTAAATGACATTCAGAAAAGTCAAATTATCCGGAAAACAAAATAGAGGACGAATTACTTTATATTCTAATACCACAACATGTACAACCACGGCAAATCAATCAGTTATACAGTTCACTGTTGGTCTTGTCTATCTACCTACATGAAGTATATCAACATAATACATGTTGTACAGCGACAACCACCTGTTTTATGCGGGTGTCATTATCATTCTGACCACGGCTATCGAGAAAGAGAGCTTGTATCAGTAATGTTTTAAGTGATAAACTTAGAACTTTAGATCTACTTACTTATCCCGATGTAGGAAGTTTATTTTACAGTGAATCGAGAAAGTACTACTACTACGCTGTTGGTTAATCAATATTTATTTATTAAAATTTCTCGCACACAAATAAGGTACAAAAGCGGACTTGATGCTTTAGGAATTATCTACCAGTCAACCAAGGGTGGTAAATAATTTCATCACCATTGCTCTCAAAACGGTGAAGGAAAACATCGTGAGGATACCGGAATGTCTTAGAACCTAAAAATTCGAAGACATGCAACATCTACCACCATCTATCCGAGCTGGGCCCGCGTGGTAGATTACAGCCCACTCCCTCTCGAAGAGAGGAGGCCTGTGTTCCAGAATGGGAACATTATAGGCTGATTATGCAACCAAGGGTGGTGAAGAGATAAGATGGTAGACAAAACCCATTAAAGAATCAAGAATGAGCCATTATTTATCTCTCACTTACTTAGTGGTTTAAGCAAATACCCTCATTCACATCTTCAACAATATTACAGTGATTTCTTCAAAATTAGCATGGTATAAACAACGTCATTGTTGAAGTTTTGTGAAGCTTTTACAAGTACAAGTACCTTTAGAGTATTATCAAGGATACTGACAAAATGATCTGTGTTTTATCTTACGAAAGCGATCGAACTAAAAGCTTACCCGTTAATTACGGTCAAGCAGAGGTTTTAACCCTTTTATATTTAGATTTCACTTGATCATCCAAATATTTTTCCTCATATAAACAAATATCAAAAGCTCAGCTTCTGTCGTTACCTCCTAAACGCTCACCACGGGCTACCAATTACTTCTCCGTCCATATCTCCATTACCGTCTCCATGCGCACACGCATCATACACGATAATTGAAGCATTACTACCACAAACAAACGGACTAATGCATTTTGGTCGTCTTTCAATAGTTATGACGGATTTGGATACCGGTGTTCATCTGTCTGTGTGTTTTTCATCGTGGTTTGATGTTGGTGGAGTAAAAGCTTGTATGGTTGTTATGGGTGCGGTTATGGTAAAAGCTATTTCATGCTGATTTGAGTTACAAGACTAATATTTGTATCTGCTTTTGGATGTCGTGTGAAATTGACTATGAAGTTATTGATTTGTTGAGTTATTTCTTGAGATAACTATTCCACGGTGTTAAAAAGAAAGTTTTAAACATACGTGAGAATTGTCATTTTTCTAACTGACTGTTTTTATTATTTTTCCCAAATCTGTGAATTCAGTTAGCAATTACTTAAAAAGTTAGGGACAGTATCCTAAGAACGTTTACCTGGAGCTTCAACGGTTAAGGTCCAATCCACCCCGTATCAGCGCATACAAACATAGACTTCTGGGTTGCTAGTAAGACAGACAGTCTACGTCAACACAAAACTTGTCATGGAGATTCCGATTTTAATTATTTCTGCACGTAATCCCCTTGATGATCGGTGCAAAATAAATAACCATTCACGATCAACAATCACGCATATATCCATAATCATTAAGCTTGGCAGATCGCAGTCTGTTGTTTTTGGCCAAAACTACGACGCTGCCACCAGTTTTCTTGGCATGACCTCAAAGTCACCATTTTTGACACCCACAATTCGAGACTAGCTTATTTTCCGAGACTCATTCAATGAAGAACCACTACAGACAAAGAAACATACCAGCGCGGCAGCGGTATTAATATAGATAACCGTTTTATCAAGACCTCCTTAGTTGTTTATATTCAACATCCCCAAGTTAAACCGGTCGGAGCCGGTTGTACACTTATACTAAAAATAATAACGTTCCTATTAAATATGCTAACTGTCTTGTTTGTGCCGTGACGTAGGCACCGCCATCTTTATGTAATATCTTCACATTTCTTACCCACTGTCCTATGTGAGCGATGCTATGCGGGAAATAGGGAACAAATAAGCTGTGATAAAAATTACTGCTGCGGATTAATAGAATTTGAAGATCTAACATCTAGAGTAAAACTTGTTGGTGAAAGGAAATAGATACCTAAGGATGGCAGAAGAGCATGATGAAGAAAAAAATTAGACTGTCTTGGGGCTGCCGACAGAAGTGAAGACTTAAAACGGGTAAATATGATATAAACAATATTCATCATCATCATCATCATCATAATCATTATCATCATCATCATTATGTTGCCCTGTATCCCCACAAAACTGGTATTAGTGCCATCTATATTCTATAGCTCAAAACTACGCGTATCCATGTTTACTCCCTACTAAAAATCGCTTAAGAGGGCGCCTAAAGGTCCACTAGCGCCACTCTTTTAAAAAATATTATCTCGTGACTGAGAAGGAATTATGAATAACGGCTAGACAGGACCCTCGGTAAGTGTGTCTAGAATTTTCTAATACCTTTTATAAAGTTTCATATTGAGACACGGAGCAACAAAATACGATCTAGAGGAATGTGGCCGCTTTTCTTTAGATCGTATTTTGTTGCTTCGTGTCTCAATATAAAGCTTTATAAAAGGTATTAGAAAATTCTAGACACACTTACCGAGGGTCCTGTCTAGCCGTTATTCATAATTCCTTCTCAGTCACGAGATAATATTTTTTTTAAAGAGTGGCGCTAGTGGACCTTTAGGCGCCCTCTTAACGCGCCTAATACTCGTACAATTGAACGTGTGTTCAGAAATAATAGTCTTCCAAGGAATGTAACACAGCACAAAGTCAAGTTACAATTCCTCCAAATGAAATGAAATTGGAGGAATACAATTCCTCCGAATAGCTAAACTCATTACCAACTTGGTTTTGAGCTATTTTTAGATAACCCTGGTGAAGGTAATTTCATTATTAACTTATTTTCATACAGATAGTTATACGATTAATTCATAAGTTATTGTCGTATTATCGCTTCACATCGCGTAGCTTAGCCCAGTTTACATAGAACGATACATTATTATCCGCTGCAGTTTGAATGTTAATAATATAGTACCTGTAGAGCCGTGGGCGAGCGTTGAGGATGTACTCGGGATATAAATGAGGCGACTATCGATCTATTTTGTACTGTTTCCACAACTGATGATATTCTTATTATAATGCGTCTTTATTATTCTCTATCTCCAGTATCAGAGAGCCTTTCACCTGGACACATGTTGCGTGGCCGACTCGGAAAGCTTTAAACAGCGCACTCAGGTCGGCCGCATCAAAGACGATCTCCACAGGTGGGTTACTTGCATCCAATCTTCAATGTATATGCGGCGTCTCTCCGCAGGCCATGCCCACCTTTCATGATGCGCCGCATACTCTGTCACCTCTACACGTGAGGACCTTATGTCTGCGTCAGCGAATGGTGTTAACGTTGCGGAGTTCTGGACCAATCAGGCAGCATGTTACAGGCTACATTGTACCAAAATTTCAGTCAAATTGGCTGAACGGCTTTTTTCTAACATTTTGTTGTTTCGCTAAGAAGAACAATTAGAATTTTATGTCAACTACGATAGAATGAACTAAACAAATCCAAATAGATTATCTACTGGGTCCTAGGGTGATCGGTGGTCAATGTAAGGTACAACTTTTGTAGATCATACACAAGTTTTCAGATAATACTGATAGACATCTGAGGGCATAAACAGTAGTTAACTACTGTCCAATGATAATTATCTAAAAATTTACTCGCCGCATAGTGATTAAAAGTGGAATAAGGATCTAAGGATAAATATTGCGTTGCGTAGCATATAAAGACATCATTGTAAATGTTTCCATGTTCACCAATTAAATAACGGAGAATGTTTTAATTAGATCTTTTGACCCTCATTGGGGAAACGGCCGGAAATTGGTGGTTTACGTAGAGGCGTAGCTCATTTGCAAAGATAAATAAAAGATAGTTATGAGGCCGATCTTGGGCGCTAACCAAAGTGTTTTCGAATACGTGAGAAGAATCTTAATTAGTTTGTGAATTGAGATCTTGGAACAGGCTTGGAAAAATATGTTTTTATCATTTTAAATGTTTGGTTAGATGAATTATGTTGATATTATATTAATGCCTTGCTTTGTCTAAATATCCTGGAGAAAGGATTTTATGTGTTAGTTGAATTTCAGAACGTGATGGGGTTGCATGAAAATGTCTTCAATGAGTGCCTATACTTACATGAACGTCTAGCACGCCGCGGTCTTGGGGGCGTGGGCAGATGCCCAGCTACCTTGGAGACTTTCTGAAGATGACCTCCCAATGAGAGCAAATAAGTTGATAGATATTTGAGCATCGTACAACTTAATCGTTTTAATATCGTATAAAAATAAAGTCTAAATAAATACACAGCAGATAAAAAACTGAAACACAGGCGTACAATCAGAATAAAACAATATTTACTCAGTTTCTGTTTGCTGGAGCTGGTTCACATTAAATAAGATAAAAATGTGGTATTTGTGGTGGAACTAAATGTGTACTCATGTTGCTAATTATAACCAAGGGCTGCCGTTATCAGGCGACTGATAACGGCTAGACGTGGGTCAACTTGTTACACAGTATGTACCTATGTCGGTATTAAGTATAACGTGCTTGATGTTCAACTATTTACTCTTTATGGCAGTTAACAAGTTATAGATTTTTTAAAGCTTTTCGAAACTGTGTTAGAACACAGTTTCGAAAAGCTTTAAAAAATCTCTAAGCTCTATCTCCATATTATTAGAATAATATGGAGATAGAGCTTACGATATGATACACATATTTATTTGATTCTATAAATTAAATGAATACAGTTTACTCCCAATTCCAATTTAACTCAATCTTGCTATTTCTAAATCATTTTCAAACATCAAAATATCTTTTGAATGATATCTTACATCTTTATTTCGAATGAACTAATTCAAAAGAACGACGATATGTTTATAGTTAAAGATAAATGGTAATTACTTCCCGATTCTGTTTAGTGATCACAGAAATGATTTCTGAGAACATAATAGAGTATCAGCTACTGTGAATTTGAGTTCAAAGCGATCACAGCGCAGGGGTGCTCAACAAGCGGACGGTTTTCTATTGACAGTGATTGAAATTATCTGTTTAATAAAGCAACGACGATACAGCATAAATCACGGCAGCAGCAGCAGAATAGTCAGTGTGGAAATATTTATGCGAGTTGCAGATGCTTATCATTTGACAATAATAAGACCAGTCTTTGTAACACGAGGCAAAAGAATAGTGCACTTAGTTTATGGTCCTAAAATGTGAAAGGTTGATCACCTCTGCTGGAGCGTGTCACAAGACCGCTGTTTGAACGACTTTCCAAAAACCAAGTTTCGGTTTAGTTTATTTTAGTGTTACGAATTATAGGCCGCAATTACACCGTAAGTAGCAACGTAATCCCGTTTCGTGGGCGTCAACGGTGTCAGTAAAAGTTTGAAAACTTTTGTGAGTTGATTCTGATATCGTGGACGGTCAACGGAAAATATCGTGAAGAAACTGGCATATCCTGGAACCGAAAACTTGAAAACATGTGACATCCACTAATCCACACTGGGCCCGCGTGGTGGATCCCAACCGTGCAGCAGCCTACAACATTCCCATGTTGTAGGCTGATTATGTTATCGTACACGGTCTTGACGGTTTCCTGGGTATAGTATTATTATATTTGACTAATTTCCCGCTAAGCATGGAAAAACACATACATTCTTACAAAAAATCTCGAACTAATTAATTCAATCGCGTCCATTATATCCATTTGAATTGTGTGGTTTGCATAGAAATTGAAACTAATTAAGACCTTAGTCGAAAATGGATGCGAAAATACTATTTCTGATTAATTAAGCTTATTATGTTAATTTATGTGAAAAAAATCATTTATGTGTTATGAAAATGAATAAAACAATGCTAAACTAAAACGAATATATAATAAAAATACATTTGAAATGTCAATCATACATGTTGTTTTTGTATTATTTATTCCTAAATTATGATAATCACAGTTAATATTCTTTTGGTTGAAGTGTTTTGAGATAAAGATTTTTTGTTCGTTGTATGTTCAACGAGCCTTACAATGAATGAGGCTGTTAAAACAATTTTTAATAAATAGTTTTTAATATTGAGTTGGGCATAAACATTTTTTTGAATAAGAATACTGATCTTGAGTTATTTTGTGATAGTACGCTACGCAGCAGTGCGTACGACTCAAAATAGTTTTTTTTACAGACAATATCAATTTCCTTACGGTGTGACAGTCGTCCATCTAACTAGACACCAGTATTTCAGAGGCTCTGACATTAATTACTTGATTTATTTATATTTATCTATGTACCGTTTTATCGAGCGTCCCTTTTCTTTGAAACTCACGCTTTTTAACACTCTCCGTTATAGCTGGTGATTTAAACAGGTAACGCTGAAATGTTATTTACTGAAGGCACGACCTAATTTTGGAGGTCAGAAATAAAACTGTTTTAGTGAACACAGTTTATTGTGCGATTAGTTTTCATTATTCTGAATGGAAAGTAAACCTTCCTTTTTATGTTTTTCCGGGTTCTTTTTTACAGCTGAATAAACTGCTAACAAGTAAGCGCAAGCGCTTCTGCTGAGCTTGAGGTCCCGGGTTCGAGTCCTAGGCCGGGCAAAGTGTAATCGGTTTTTCCATCTGGAAATTCTCAGTAACAGCCCGGAGTCTGGATTTGTGCCCGGTTGGTGACAAAAGGTTCGCGCCCTATTACATGGGACTTAAACTAGGGTTGCATCCCCATATTTTGAAAACCAGGATAAGAAGGTGAAAATACCAGGACATGTCGGATAGAGAGAGCTCTAGTGTGAGAAAATAGTAGTGAAAAAGAGACAATAAGCAGAGTGCACGTTACTTCTTTATTTTTTAAATACGTGAGGCGCGAGGCCGACCGATAAACGTAAAGTCGAAGGCGCGAAATTTAAAATTTTGACTTTACCAGGATTCTTAAAAAAACCAGGAAGTTACTCAAAAACTATCCAGGACACCCCAGGACATCCCAAAAGTAGGACATATCCTGGGAAAATAGGACGGAGGGCAACCCTTACTTAAACATAACTGTACCGGAATTGTGTAATACACGATCAATCGGAATTTGAATCTAATTGAAACATTGCTGTAAGTTCGAAAAAAATCTGCACAACAATGTAAATAACGCAATGAATGTTGTTGAACTGTCAAAATGAAACTTAACAGTCGTAATCGTTTACGAAAATGCGTTGCGTAATTAGATAGCTGGTTAAATGTACTAAAGGTACACCTCTGCCCAGCCCCTCTGGAAATCAAAGTGTGATGTACATATACCACAAAATTAATATTATTCGTATGACATAATTTACTGCACAACTGCACTTAGTAGTAAGAGATGATTTTATTAAGTGCCAAGTTGACATTTAACAATAAATAAATAAACAAGTAATGACTTTTAATAGCAGTGATGCATTTACAGAACACAAACAATACTGTGGCTAATAACAGAAAATTGAGCATTATTTATATAACAATATGATAACATACAATTAATATTATGTTGGAAATATCAGTCTGTACATTTGTTTTTATGTAATTGTCGCATAATTATAACATAACATCAAGCCAGCGATGGGTTCGGCAAAGGTATCCTTACAGTACAGCAAGATTTCGCCTGTAAGATAATAAGGAAGCCTGAAACTCGAAAATGATAAGAAGAATGAAAACCTTATTCAGTCACCTATTCGGTGACTGAATAAGGTTTTCATTCTCGTATTGCTCGTGAAAGCATGGGGGATGAAGTGTTCAGTGCAAAGTTTTAAGATAATTTTCTTTTCCATGATAAATAGGAAGATTAATTACTCTTTATACAAGGTGTAATTGAAATAACCGAAAAGCTCTTAAGGGTTTGTACCGATTATTATGAACAACTTTAACTATGGACCAATCCTGAAATCGCGAGAAAAAATCAGGTGTTCTTTACATTTAGACGACAGATATGTAAATCTTGTTACTGCCAAAACAAAGCTTCGTCATTTTCATCTTATTTACACAAACAAAGTCGCTGCTAAAGCCTAGTTATACTTAACAATATATTGTTAAGTATAAACATTTACTAAATGTAAAGAACATTTAGTCGAGTAATGGGAACGTAAATGTAGAGCAGCCAATTTTTTTCCCGATTTCATGTTGATCTCATAGTAAAAGTTGCTCATAATTATGAGCAATGACCCCCTAAGAGGTTTCATTTATTTCAGTTACACGTATAAATATTTTTGTTAATAAAAAAGCCGGTTCTTATTGCCAACGTATTTCTTTCAGACAATGTTAATAATAAGCATAGACAGATATGTAAATCTTGTTACTGCCAAAACAAAGCTTCGTCATTTTCATCTTATTTACACAAACAAAGTCGCTGCTAAAGCCTAGTTATACTTAACAATATAACTGCTACAAATTAGCATAGTATAATGTAGGAGGGTTTGTTCGCGTGCTAACAATTATGACTCGCGACTCGCCATGCAAATCGTTGGCCTTGGCCACTGGAACACGATTGTGTTTGTACCATTACCTACTACACTGTGCTATGGTGTTAGATGTTTATGTTACTTAATTAAATCACTTGTTTAGTTTTACGTGTCAGTTAATAAATTAAAACAGTTGGGTCATTAATTAATCTAATGCGGCACTTTAAACGAAAAAAATAAAAAAATTGACGGAATAGACTTTTATAATTTATTTACTGACACAGGATAGCCTTTACCAGAAGTGGTCATCGTATTAGTGGGGCAGCAGCTTCAATTTCATCAAGATTGTGGCGGAATAAAGCAGTTCGCCGTGGACGTGGTACGACAGCGGCTCCCCTGACATTATCTCTGTCATCAGAAGACAGCCTCCACGCAACCCTCGCCGCGACGCTCTGTAGAGTGAGTGTCACCAGCCAGTGTCACATCTGACGTATCTTCGTTATAACACTAGGCGGCGCCACTTGCTGCGCCGTCATATTATTTGTGGCCACGGACGGAGTGCCCAACATAAAGGTCCCTATTTTGCTAGTAGTAGTTACTGTTGTAGTAGTTTTCCTGAGGACATAGACAAAGTGACATTATCAATGATAACGACGATGGAAAAGGCAAAATGTTTTGAATTGTTGGAAGTCGTAGAAATACACTGAGAAAGTGAATGCCAATAATGAAGGCCCTCTGGTGCACGATTTTTCTTCTGTCTTTTTACATGGAAAGGTTGTGAATGCATGGAAAACTGTTACGGGCATTGCAGATGTCAAAGCCGACACAAACAATATGTTTTGTACTACTTAAATATCGGCCCTATTGTCTTCAGTTACAAGCAGCATGCAACCATTCTCATATAGAATGAATAGGTATATCTGGATTTCATGAAAAGTTTTACATTGTTATAGATGTAAATGAGAACCTGATAGAGGCAACTGAATGAGACTAGATAATGCAAGGTACTATCGTCGTGGCCATTCTTGGGAAAGGCCTATGTTCAGCATTAAGCTTTGTGCAAACTAGCGCGACGCGAGAGCGCGACGCGACACCGGTTATTGTTATACCGTCAAGTTTTCTTAGAAATTTTATTGTTCGTGTCGCGGCGCAGCGTCGAGTCGCGCTGGTCAGTGCGAGCCTTTAGAGTGCAATAGAACGAGTTGATTGACAGATTTGGAAGTACCTATAAAAAAAAACATACGATATTATAAATAAATATTGTATAAATATCTCAATCTAGGTCGCAACAGATCGTCGATAGCGATAACACCGCCCGTTGTACAACGATGTCTATTTTAAGTTGTTTCTGTATCGTCAGCTTATCATATTTATGCAGTATGTTGTACCTATTAATGAGCTGTGTTCTATTCTAACGTCCTCTTATCGTCAGCGCCATGAGTTATTACTCCTTGGAGGTTAGTTAACTTGATATTGTAATCTTTTATGAGCATGAAGGAGATATATGAGTTTTAAATGAGGTTTGCAGAATATTTAGTATCTTTTTTCTCAACAAACTTCCAGAAGACTTGCAAACGTTATACAAATCTAGTTCGAAAAGTTATAGGAGGCAGTGCACGAAATCGACTGATTTTGATCAATTTTGTTCATTAGTTTTGAGAAAAGGAAAAAGAATTTAAACAAAACTATTTGTGATTTGAAAAGTCGAGTTCTTTGTTTTGGATGTGGCTGAAAGGTATTTTTTTTAAAGTGATTTCAAATAATTTAAGTATTCATGGAAAATCACAAATATTACGCGAAAAATGACGAGAGACTGACGTTTGATCACTTTTTTACAAGAAACTACTTTTGATTTTGAACATTAAAAACATCATCAACATTGTTATATGGTCTACTTACATGTGACTGAACCACTCTTTTCAATTTCGATACAAAATATAATAGAAAAATAATCTTGAAAAAAGCTTCTTTTTTTTAAAAAACTTGCTAGATGATTTGGACATCATTCATTTCGTACCCAAAAATTAAAATACCGGCCAGAAATAAAAAATGCTATTTTCTTGTGGGAAATAACATCTTGAACATTTTTTATATTACAACGAAAGTCTACAGTTAAACTCTCATTGTAATAGTAAAAATGTTGAGGGTGTTATTTTCCATAAGAAAACCATGTATTTTTTCTGTCTGGCACTTTAGTTTTTGGGTACAAAATGTTCGAAACTTGAATAATTTCCTTTAAAAATCACACATTAGTCTTCAGCTATCTTTGAAATAAAATTAAAATTGTATTTTATGATTATATAATATCTTCATGAAGTAAATCAAAGACGAAATAAACCATATTTTCAAGAGCGCAAAAATGAGCAACTTTAATAGGTGCTGCGACTGACACGAATGGTTTAGCATCACGAAAACTGTAGTTATACTTACACAAACTTAATGTTTGACTTATTTCAAGCTTTCTTACAATTAGATAAGTTATTGACGAAAATGGGTATTTTTCACGCACGAGCCATAAGTACAAATCAAAACGATTACCTTACACAAAATTTCTCCAATTAATGTACCTACCTATTAATTATAATCATCGTTGTAAAATTATTGTATTGTAAGCATCATTGTTGTAAAGTTTAAATGAATGACTGGCCATCGCCAGCACACAGATAAGCCCTGAGAGGTTTTCGTTGTGTCGCTAAAACCAAAATGTAAAAATTAGGTTAAGTGTTTTGGAAATAAATTAATAAAATAATAAAATACAATACGTGTGTGTATGGCAACTAATTTATTTTTAATCGCTGTGTGTGTGCTGGCTAATTTAGCCAGTGATTAGAAGGTATAGAAGTCAGGACGTTCACACTCTTCGAGTTACTTATAAATAGGTACATCTTGGTTGGCTTCATTTTTCTATAGAATAACTCCCATTGTGTCACACTATGTAAAATTTCTAAATTTATTTCTGTAATTTGTATGGTGTACATAATAAAGAATATTCTATCTATCTATCTTATTAGTTACTTGCATAACTATAAAGTTGAGTTACTGGGTTACTCCCATCCTGTTGGTAAGTACATGATGGAGTGCTTTCACCCCTATAGTAATTATTTTCGTTTCCCATCTCTGTTTTGCATACTTTAAAATCACATTACTTAGTTACGCATATAACATCTATGAAATGATGTAAAAGAAAGTCTCTTCTCCATGTCTTTTTAGACCTAGACAAAGGATTCAACCTTGTACACAATTTCAGCACGATCTTTCTTCACATCGTGTGGAAATTCAGCAGTAAGTAGGTACATACTACAACAAAAAATTCAATTACACATTCTAATTGAAAAAATAAAGTTGTATGAAACGCGAATGTTTCAACATTGTACATCTAAACAAACCATTACATGAGTGTGTCTGTGCACAGGAAGGCTACGATGTGTGTGTGTTCTAAACAAACTGACAGATAATGTGTGTGTGTGTACGATGGAACTGTTGTGTGTGTGTCAGTGCAGCTCAGCTGTTGTTTGTTGGGTATCGGTAGGCCTCGAGTGCGGGGTCGACGAACTGGCCATAGAGTATGAAGTGCAGAGTGGCTACGAAGGCCGTAGCGACTGTAGGGCGTAGCCTGCACTACTTTATTAAAAGTGGAACTTAACGAAAGTCAGTTAGAAGACATAAAATTGAGTAAAGAAATCGTATCATTCTTGTTTTTAACCGACTTCTAAAAAAGAAGGAGGTTATCAATTCGGATGGTTATATTTTTTTTTTAATGTAGCTTTGTTCGGGCATAACTCCGTCATATATAGATTTTGGATTACCAAAATGATGTTTTTGTTTGAAAGGCAAGGTCTCTCGAGGTGGTCCCATATAAATATTATTAACTTTGCTTGGGTATTTTTGGAGTTAGCTTCAATAATACGTATTTTCCCCACTTAGTCTATATGGATGATATTATAAGTTCCTGTCACTGTTATTTACATAGCAGGTAATGTATACGAATTTGTATGGTGTAAGTACCGCAACTAAAAAGTGAAAAATAAAAGCTTTTTTACAAATGAACAACCGACTTACAAACAAACACTAGAAAGTGAAAAATAACTCTATTTCGGAAGTCGGTGGCAAAAACAAACATTCAAAAACAAAGACCGACTTCCATAATAAAATAATTTTTCACTTTGTAATGTTTTGTTTGGGAGTCGGCTGTCTATTTTTGTAAAAAGGTTTTTTGTTAATTATAGTAACTAAATAATTTAAACTGACAACTTTAAATTCAATATTGATAGCATTGTTTTCCGTATGCTTTAAAAATTGGCCTGTCCATGCATGTATTACTACTTTTGTACGCCCTAGAGGCAAAACATAGCGCCCTCAATGTATTACCAAATAAGAACTTATAATGTACCTATGTTTTACAATAAATAAATGAATATTATATGAACATAAGTGCTAGATAATTAATCATTGAATAAAATTATGTTCGCAAATTAGTAAGAGAGCTTTCTTCTTCCCTTCATTTATTTTACATGAAAGTGGTTCTTTGGAATTAATTTATTTGCTACACTAATTCAAAAGCATGAACGAAGTATGTTCTTATCGTGTGAGATTAGCGCACTACTCTATAAACCAAATTTTTTATCTCACGCCATACCGTACCCATACCTACCTGTGACAAAGTAGGCACAAAACTGACTTCCAGCCCGCACCCTCTCATGGTCCCCACTCTATGCCGCCCTAGCAACAGCAGCTACAGCAAGCCAGCGTCGATAGTTGCGCAACTCGCAAGTGGGCTCGAGTCGCTCAAGGCTCAGCCGAACGTAAACAGGGCATTGTGTGCCAGTCCAGCGCGTTCAAGCGGGCCTCCAGTCGTAAGACAACCTTCATCGTTTTGGGATTTTATTAGTACCTACCTAGTCGCAATTGGGTTAAGTACCTGTTTGCTAGTTGGTGCTAGGGACCTGTATTTGTGGCTGATTGTATAATTATGGCTGCTATAATGGTTGCAATTTTCCGGAGTAATCAAATTATGGCAATTATTGTTTCGAAATATCATAGCCGCTTAGCTTGCTGTGATTCTAATGGTTCGTTTCAAAACATGTTCTACGATAGAAAGACTATTCAGTTACAAAATGTTGGGCTTAATGCTTCCCTTCTTGTTATAGACTTTAGTTAACAAGTTTTCCACTCCCAGATCCTCTTTTGATGAAGTTTCTGTGGGTTTCAACACAAACTAATTTCCCGAGACATGCCGATTTGTTTTGTTGGTTGATTTCTTTTTTCTTGTTTGTTGCTGGCTTGAGATTTACTGATTTAGTGAGTTTGCGAGGTGAATGCTGGCTGGACCTTTAATCAAACTTTGGTCAAAGTTAAATTAGCTATAAACCAGTACCTATCCATTATTGTTCATAATCATTAACATTAATTATCTGTTACTGCACAGTCGCTATCTCGTCTTGATAGATCGTTGTATGTACTACTTAGATTAAAGTTCAGTTAGTTGTAAACAATAGTGAGTAGGTCCCATTTGTTTATAAACAGCTAAATATTTTAAGTACAACGCTTCAAGCAGTTACCCGTATTACTTCGACAGTGCTGCCAACCTGACGGGAATAATAAGTAGTTATAAACATAATGTTGTTTTGTAGAGTTGGTATTGGTAGGTTTATTAATTCTACAGGCATGGTCAGTTTGATTGTGTTTTGTTTTGTAGATTACATTACAAATTATATGTGCATACAAAATTATTATTGAACCCTCGCGTATAAATAATAACTAATTACTAATTATTAGGTATTATCTATACCTACGTCTGCAGTTTTGGAAAACGAAAAGCGTTCTTAGCGAAATTAACAGCGAGTTTTTATGTGACCCAAAATGAGTAGTTATTAATCAGCTTTCATCATGTCATGTTCTTAAATATTTATCTATTGACCTAAAATAGACTTGGACTATAAGTCTACAACCACAAATAACTCCCAGTGGATGAATACATAAAAATAAATAAAGGCTAAAACAATACCTCAACCATTTTTATTCAAACACGCAATTTCACTATAACTATAATAACTTCGTATTTTTACCCATCGAACGCCATCAAAGTAATATCAATACCGGTTAATAGTCCACAATACCGGTTAATAGGCTGCAATAACCGTAAAGATCACCCCTTTATGCCGGTAATAGGCCGGTAACTGCAGTGTGCCGCATTACATTATGGCTTCTATCGGTAGGCGCTGTTTTATGAACTCGTGTTTGGATGTTATTGAAAGTTGATGTATTTGTCAGGCAGAGTTGGAGCTGAAGATTTTGGAAGAATTTTTTATAGATAATTTTTACGGCTATGCTAGAAGGGCGAGAGAGAAGAGCTGTGTACCAGTAGTGGGAAAGTTATTGACTGGTTGTGCTTATGCTGATGCTAAAAGAGTCGCCACAAGTCTAAGCTTGGGATCCCGGGCAGGTCAGTGCCGGTTGTAAATTGGTACCTTGCCTTAGCTGATCTTCTTCTATTTCTTCAGACGAAGCAAAGTCGAAGACACGATTATAAAGTCAAAATCAAAGTCAAAGTAATTTATTTGCCAGAAACACGGTACAAGGATGTTCATACCTTTAAAAATAGATCGACATGTTTCACCATTAACTAGTTCTTACAAGAAACGTTTCTATGTGGTTTCTGGAAAAGTCGTGGGTGTTAAGAAATGGTAATTTTTACGGAATTAAGTACCTAATTACCCCAAGCCGGTACTTATGCCGCAAGCCTGTCTACTCCTCAACAAACTGGGATCACCAATCCATCTGTGGTGGTCACAGCCTAGTCTAGCACAAGGCCCATGAACTATGATAGCCTCATATTATACAATTGGCTATTAAAGTACCATATCAATTAGTGTGCCTACACTATTATTGGCATAATATTTATATTTTTTTATCAGGGGGTCACATGTGGCGCGGGCGCAGGTCGCAGATAAGCTTGACCCGCAACCCGCGACAACGCACGACTTTTCACCTCTTGTCGCACGATATTGCGGTTTATAATGTAACTGTACTTTCAATGTTAATTGTGTATTATTTTTATATAATAATGGATGTACTTCCGGAGCTATATTTATAAATTATGGCATTGTGTCGTATCGGTAAATAAGTCGGGTGATCGTTGTGAACTCATTAGGTCTGCACCTACTTTTAACAATGAACACATACATATACATAACATCACACCTGTATTATCGAAAGGTTGGGCAGAGGTGTTCCTTTAGTACACCCACATTTCGCCAGTTACGTTTAGGTCCCATATAATAGGGAGCGAGCCTATTGCCATCAACTGGGCACAAATTCAGACTCTAGGCTGCTACTGCGAAATTCCAGATGGAAAATATCAATAACACTTTTCCCGACCCGGGAATCGAACCCAGGACCTCATGTTTAGCAGTAGCGCTTGTGAGACTAGACCAACGAGGCAGTTTAACAATGAAAAGTGACTATTCTGTGAAATAAGTCCACGTCATATGAATGTTCCTCCAGTAGCCAGTAACCTGCGGATAATTTCCAGCTTACTTAGGTAGGTATCTGGCTGATAATTTAAACAAATTCTGTCGCATTTTGGTAGATAGTAGAAGAAGTCCGGAGTCTAGATTTGTGCCCGATTTATGGCAATAAGCTCGCCCCCTATTACATGGAACTTAAACACAACTGACAAAATGTGGGTTATACTATAGGTACACCTTTGCCTAACCCTTCGAGGATAACAGGCGTGATGATATGAACTGGCCCTTAACCTTTGAAAATACTTTAATTAACGACCAACCACTGACTACTAGAGTAATTAAAAACAAGTCACACCTTATTCCACCCAGGCATAACCCAGGCCACGTTCACACATACACAAAAAAAGCAAATACCTCACAGAAGTAGTAATATAACGAACAGTATGATAGAATGTCGTGAGCAATGTTTTTTTATGTGCTGCCTACTGCCACTGCCACAAACCATGGCGGTGACGTTTTCATTTCGTTCATGCTACCACGCACCGCGCGCGGCACACGGCGAGCAGCGTCTTTATCAAATGCGATGCTTTAAACTCGCTTATTGGTGTTTTTAGTCGATTTTGGGTACTTGATTAAAAGAGGTATGCATCCTAACTCTCTCACATAGAGTGTCTCTTACATAGAGATTTGCCCGGCACTAAATTGAAGAACAAAAAAAAATAAAAAACAGCAGTGGTGGCCATCACTGCTCTTTTTTATTTATTTTTGTTCTGGTAACGGCCGCGACTTACGTGTTGTAGGTCGTAGGTTCGAACCCTTACAGGCCCTTCAAATTGTGCAAATTATTTTATCAAAACGGTGAAGGAAAACATCGTGAGGAAACCGGCATGTCGGTATGTCCTCGGCAACCATAAATTCCAAGACATGTGACATCTCCTAACCCGCACTGAGCCCGCGTGGTGGATTATGGCTCACTCCCCGTCACTGAGAGGAGGGCTGTGACCCAGCAGTGGGAACATTATAGGCTGATTATGCTGAATGACTTTAAAAAAATGTTAAGTAAAGCTATATATAAGTTTGATTATGTCAAAGTCAAAGTCAAATCATTTATTTCAAATAGGCCCCTGTAAAGCACTTTTGAACGTCAAAGTTTACAAAAAAATTGAATTGATTCTAGTCGCCCCTTCCAAAAGGTAGGTTTCTATGTATCTTTAAAGGACGACGAATTCATGACTAAAAACAATTTGGTTTATTTCTTTCAACCACTACTTACAGAATTTGAAGACATCTCAGCTCTACAAATATTTTAATCTCTACATTATATCTACAACAAATTTTCCTCAATTGCCAATTCCAAAATCGCCTAATTATATTTAGGCGATTTTCAATTGAGGAAAATTTGTTTTGGCAACATCGACGAATAGAACATCACACCGACACGGGGTCTCCTTTATATACTCGTAGGTTACGTAATTAAAATTATCAGCGCCTAAAATAGACCAATCGATTGCCTTAAAGGTCATGTCGTACCCTCTAAGGCGAAAGTGTCTATTTTTACCTTTAAGGGGATATTTTTACTCTGTTATAAAAATATATGTAATCTACGGTTAGGGATGCGTGTGTGACGTGCGACTGTGCAGCCATGGCCTTAAAGTTAATTTATGAGTGCTTCCACGGGTTTTAGTGGCAAGTCAGGGCGCGCCCTTGTGTGTAGGTGTTGTGTACGTTGATGACCTCTCCCTAGGAATAGAGGGTGATTAATGTTCTGTAATAGACTTTTAATTATAAATTAGCTGTATATGTAATCATTGGAATATATTTTAGATGTTTGCTAGTATGGTTTCAGACATAAATTGGCCACAAATATGTCAATTATCAATTAATTTATGTGTCATGTACTCATGACACGTGCTTTATATTTTTTTTATTGCTGTTTATATTCAGTAATGTGTAGTGGATGCTTGTTGGATCCTGTTAAGAAAGATTGTAAGAAAAGGTTGGCGTAATACTAAACTGTTTATTTATCTCTACGAAAATGCTAGACCGCCTTATCCCTATGAAAACAGCTTAATAATTTAAACCGCACTAATGTTTATTTAAAACTAAATCATCGTCAAAAAATCGTTTGATGTACAATATCCGAGCAGTTATAAATCGACACTCGTCGACTAAACGCGCACAACTTTTTACGGCCGATATTCAAAGCGCTGGTTACTTTTACGATCTACGAAACGTCAACTGATTGGTAATTTACTGGTAACCACAAACTTTGCTGTTTAGAAATTAGGACAAAGGTGATATTGACTCTTATGCCTTTGGAGATAGAATTGGGAATTGAACTTTGGTTTATTTTCGGATAGTTTTTGAAGCAAATTGAGCCCGCCCTAGGGAAATGAGTTTAGATAGAATATAAAAAAGATAAAGTTGTAAGATAAAGTCGTGAAAGTAAGGGGTGGAGCACACGATGGAGCGATAAGCGTGTAGCTCGTGATAACGTGCGCCTACCTGTTCATTATTGTTTGTGTGTTTATGAATATTAATTAGGTTGTGTAGTTATTTGTAACAGGCACGCGGGTGTCAGTTGTGGGTAGCTGGTTTATTTAGTTCCGAGGAAATGGTGGAAATAAGATTATTTATAAACTAGGGTTGTTTGTTTCATCTAATAATAAATACCTACCTTATGATTTAGATAGGACAATGGACAGCGTGTTCTTTGTTTTATGTAGACAACAGGCTGAGTTTTCTTATCAATCTTCTAAGCGTGGCGATTCTGCCAAAAACATCTGTGTTATTGATGGGCTTCTTAGAAATATTCTAAACGCAACCTTTTTTGTGATACCTGTCTTTTGACTCTGACAGTTGATTTTTCCTCTTCCGTCCGTTCAAGACTTTGTAAGACTGTGTTTATTTAGTTTCAATAATAAATCCCATAGTAATCTCTACAAACCTTTCTTTTTTCTGCCCAAATATCCAACAGGGCTCATATTCCGTTTATTAGGAGATATTAAATTTTATGCTTTTGTATCGATACGAGTTTGAGAAGAATAGTATAAAAATGACCAAATTAACGGTGTTTTTGTGAGATCGACAGTTATTTAAGTATCTAGAACTTGTCAGATATTGCACTCCCAAGTTTATTATAAAGCATCAATGTTGGCGCCTTGACTTCTAAGTACTAATTGGTAGAAACAATAATTACTCACGTTTAGGTTTCAATTAGTATTACTGTACTAATTTATACCACGTTTGGTAATAATACCATAAATCACATACACACAAGTAATTAACTTGATACTCTGAATCTTAATAGTGTGACTGTGAGCTGCATTACAATTAGGTATGGTGAGCAAAAGAGATAAATATACAAGATGTAGTGGAAGGGTTAATTAATAATAATAAGGGTAAATAGACAAAAAAAATGTCAGCTTTTGCGTTTAAACAATTCGAGAATAAAAATTGTGGTGATTTCGATACCTCAAAATACTTTTTTGTTATGAATTCAGACTAGGCTTGTCATTAGAAAAGTGTTTACATATAATTCAACCGTGACCGCCACTTATCGTAAACGATATAGTTTTAAATATCGATCACATTTTCGTAAAATGTCCCTTACGATAAGTGGGTCCGGACCATGTCCGGACACTCAGGACTCGATGTTCTTGAATAGTTTAAAAGCTGCACGTTCCAAAATTATCGTGTACCGAGAACAGTCAGAGCTAATACAAAGATTAGGTAATCTTTGCCATCGTTCTAGTAGCGAGCGAGCGTGCCTAGTGCATAAAAAGTTATTACACTTTCAAGAATAATGACAGTTATGACTGTTAAGAATAATGACATAGTGCGTAGATACCGCGTGTAATAGCCACGCTCTACTGGAAAGCAACATTTTGACATAATCTTGATAGTTATATAAGATCCCTTAATAAACCACCATGTATTAAAGAAAGTGACTTCAATTAAGTATGAAACTTAGCATAGCTTAAACTTGTTGAAAAATAATAATCTAAGTCAAAGTCAAAACGTTTGTAGCAAACTAAGTGTACAAATATTATATTATGATGATTAAAAATTAAAGGTTTTAGGTTCTAAACTAACCTATTTACGCGATAGGTAGGTAGGTAGAAGATAGGACAACACCTCACTCCTATAATTTATTATATAATAATAATAAATCTAGGTGTATAGCGGTTGTAGGCACGTGTTAGATAAATATGTAAAGGTCAAATACTTCCATTGAAGATATTTATAATAGTCGGATCAATGTATTATTAGGTTTTAATGTGAAACATTAATAGAGCTACCACGAGTGGTTTTATAAAACAACTTGAATTATCTTTCATGATGTTTTCAATTGGGAAGCGACCGTGAAACGGTGAAATATTATTTCTATGATAAAGAATAATTATCATCCATTCAAAATACGTTCTTCAATTTTCAGAGGTTGTTCCGAATTTTTAAGAAAATGATAAATATAGAAAAAAAATAATGCGACAAAACTCTAAGAGTAAAAAAACAAAGATTGAAAAAAAAATAGGTATTGCCCCATTTTTGAAAGTGCGTCATTCAATTCCAAACGACCAAAAGATAGCTGTTATCGAAAAAATTACGAACCCGTTACTGGTCTCCAATGCTAACCAAAATTAATTCTATCGTCATAAATATAAAATACGAAGAGTCATAAAATTATGGTAATCAATATGGCGCCTACGATCTCAAACGAGAATCATATTTAGAAATACTGTGAATTAATAATATTTTATATTTTACTATTATATTATATTTTATATTTAACTAGCTTCCTCCATCGGCTTCGCCCGCGTGATTTCTTAGTAACTAGTTTCCGTCAGCGGCGTCGCCCGCGTGATATCTTAGTTACTTGCCTCATCCACGGCATCGCCCGCGTGATATCTTAGTAACTAGCTTCCGCCAGCGGCTTAGCCCGCGTGATATTTTTATAAATTCTGTAGAATTTATATGACTGTTTTTGCTATTCGATAAAAAACCGCATTGACGAGAATTTTTAAATATTATCTATTTTGATAAAGAATTCATAAATAACTCAAGCCTGGACTAATGAGAAACTAATTATTTATTTATTAATTGTTAACTAGCCGGCAGCGGCAGCGGCTTCGCCCGCGTGATATCTTTATAAATTATAGCATAATTTACTCAGTGATAACATAACTTACTCCTGGTGAAAGATTTTTTTTAAATCAGTACAGTAGTTTTTGAGTTTATTCATTACAACAAAAATACAAATCTTTTCTCTTTATAATATTAGTGTATATAATATTTTGTAAAGGTTGAGCAAAATTTTAATTTATACTATATATTCTTTGTCTAAACTAGTTTTAGAAACCGAATGACACATTATTACAATATGGTTTCATCGTGCGCCTGATATAAATAATTTATTGTTTTGTTTTTCGCTAATATTGAAAAACACAAAGACGAATCATTTCTTAACTAGGAAGAAACAACTAGTCTATATAATATTTGAACTAGCTGCGTCCGCGGTTTCACCCGCATAAGTCTCGATCCCGTGGGAATATCGGGATAAAAGTATCCTATGTCCTAATCCAGGTCATGACCTAGGTTAGGACATAGGATACTTTTTACGAATTGGATGAAGTTTAGCACATAGGTAGACCACCTATGTGCCAAATTTCATACAAATCTGTTCCGCCGTTTTAAACAAACAAACCAACTCACTGGCGCATTTATAATATTATTTAAAGTTAGGATAAAAATAGCAGCCTATTACTGTCCCACTGCAGGGCAAAGGCCTCTTCTCATACAGAGAAGGCAGGAGCATTGATCACCACGCTTGCTCTAGTTGCTCGAGTTGGCGATTTCAGACTTATATTAACTACAAGTCCCTGGTTCCGCGATGTTTTCGTTCACCGATGTTAGTAAAGTACAAGATAAATTCAGAAAGTAAGTACATACGAATTTAAAAAGTCACATTGGTACTTGCCCGGATTTGAAACCACAACCTCGTGCATGATAGGCAAGGCCTAATAGAATCTTTTATTCATTTATTCACTGTCAGACAATGCACAGTCTAAACCGATGGTTCTAGAAGCATGAAATTGCACACAAGAGTTCCTTAATAGGAAAGTGACCACTAAATAAGGAAATTTAAAAATATTACCCCCTAGAAAATTAAATAGGGGATGAAAGATTGTATCGAATTTCGTCGTTTTTGAAGTTAGAAACGTTAGAAACTTAATACTTAGACATCTGTTTATAAGTAAAAATTAGTTGTATCATCGTTTTTTTTAAAACTCATCCTGATGGAAAAATCTATCGGACTATAAAACAGAGGATTAATTGAATTTCTAATTACTAGCGACGAGAACATTTGCAATTTAAGTATGTAAGTCAATCAAGTTAATATTTGTGCGAAGAAAAAAGAAAAGTGAAAAACTGTTTATTCTGGCGAAGCCTTACAGCAAAGTTAGTATCTCTAATACCTATAGCGCGCATATGGTGCGTACGTAAAATATTTTTCGAAATCAATAAAATTAATAATTTATTTATTTATTTATAATTTATTTCTCAGTACATGGTACATTAAGATCTTAATATTAATAAAAGTTCACATATACTACCGTTACCGGTGTAGAAATATTAAAATTAAAGTACAATTAAAATTAAAATCCCCATTAATTATAAATTAGTTCTGAAATGAAATAGGTAATTTTTTATACAATGCCAATTACAATTACAATTTTTTTTCTTATATTATTTCTGAATTATATGTCAAAATATACCAATTATATAATGTCAAATGTCAATCATTAGTACACAAAAACACACAAAATATTTATAATGTCAAAATTTATAATTAAAAAATTCGTTAACTGAATAGAAACAGTTTTCTAAAAGCCAGGCAAATATTGTTTTCCTGAATTTATTAATGGGCATATAATAATCGGAAGCTCGTAATAAGAATATAATTTTTCGAATAATAACGGATTTTCTTGATTAATTGTCAGCCATAATCCGGATATTAATTAGTTTCTTGTAAAATATTATGTTGTTTTTCTTGGCGCCGACTTCAAACGTAATTAATGGGAGTTTTCATTCTATTTGCTAATGGTTCTTAGTTTAATCCCACTTTTGATAATGTTTCAACATTGATTTAGGGATAAAATATCAGCGGGTTTTTGAGATATTCTTGACTGCTCTTTTTGCAAGGTTTTCGTAAAAGCCTTCAGCCAAAAGCTTTTGTGAGAATTAATAGGTTAGGTAGGTTAGGTACATCCTAACCTACCTATATAATGGATTGCATTTATTTATTATCGGTATTTAATTTTGTAAGCTCTGATCAGGAGCACTGCGCTCGGACTGAGTGTTACATGGGTCAATAATTCCCTACTTCAACAAATAGTGTCAGAATGCCTGACGATGCCGCAACCAACGTGGCCAGCTACTGGGCTCAAACAATATCATAACAATCAACCACAGTACCGTCGACTCGTAAAGAAGAAGACGTTGTATGCGTGCACCTGTCTTTCGTTGTTGTTCCAATAGATTAGCAAGAAACTGAATTTTCTAGCCATTCTCATTACAGTGCCTATCCGTTAGCGTTCAAGTTCAATATATTTATTGAAGAAAACACTGTTATAAAAAATATAAAAAAACATACGCAACAAATACATTTCTCCCTATATTTTGCCTATCTAACAAATGGCTAACCACCACATATTATGCACGCTTACATTATTTCCGTGTGCCCCACACTAAGTCTAACTAAAGCCGACATTTTCACACAAAATAGCGTCTTTGCGACTGAAATTTACGATAGCCTAGCCCAGGGGATAAGACCAGTCTAACCGGACCCTTAGTTCATAGGACTCTAGCCTGGTGCATAGGTCAGGTGACGTTAGTTTATCGCACTTCCGCGTACCGAATACGTTTATTTATAATGTCCCATCTCTAAATGGGACGAGGTTGGACCTGATTTGATGTTTTGCCAGAAAATGCATTTTTTTTAATCTCGATAATCCTTGTTTAGTGGGATAGGCAGTTATAGTTCATACTGTCATTTATTATTTTATAGTGTTTATTAGTTTTGTGGTTGTGTTGAAATGTGTTATAGAAAAGGAATATGATTAATGTAGGTAATCTGTTTTTTAGTTTGCACAAATTAGAATTTTTTAATATTCATGATATTGCAGAAAATACCTTTTAAATATCTAAAATATTTCTATTGCTTTTGTTTTATTCTCGAAGAATGTTAAGATATTTTGCCTGGCTAAATAAAACAACTTAAAAGGTGAACTTTATGAGGACGCAGTCTCCAACAACAACTTGAGGTAGGTCAAACAAAACATAAAAACGAAAAACGACATAAATCCTTAAAAACATACAAACCTTAAAACCATAATGACATGCAAATGTGGGTCAAAATCCACAAAATATTGGTACAAATCAGGTAAACATTTGCTGTTTAGTTTAGCGTATATGTCATTTATCTCAAACATACTCGTAGTTGTGTAGTGTTGGCGCCAATAATTACTAAATCATTACAAGGTTGGCTATGTTTGTCGATTTGTACAAACATACTTAGGTACGTACATACTGTATTTTGTATAGTATGTAAATGTGAGGTACTTCGGATAAACTTTAAACATATAGAGTGCGGTGCCTCATACTGCAAACGAAGGTTGAAATATATAAACTTACAGTATTATAACTGCAGGGAGAGCTGTTGTCTGCTTGGTATGGAAAAAGCTGTTTGGTAATTCAAAAGACCTATCAATCATCTAAAATTACAAATGAAAACAAGGGTAAGCTACTTCAAGAAGAATTCTAACAGCGGTTAACGCAAAAACCTTTAATCAAGTAAGAATAATGCAAGATGCAATAAATCAATATTCCAAATTCATGTGGCACATCAACCATTGCAATTCCACCTAAATTAAATCCCATCACCTTGCAAGACCTTTACAAAACAACTGTACATTACTGAATAAGCCCTTATCAAAGCACTTTCCTCATCTCTGCGCATATGTCTGAATATCTTCTGTCAATCGTAATGACTGCAATATTTCTACAATAAGACGCACAATCTCATGCCCTATCTGTAAATTAATCTTTGACGGTAAGGCTCGACCTCGATGTGATGTGGACTAAGTTTAGCAGTCATTGTGTAACGTGAGTCGCAAGTGAGCCCGCGCCCTTATGTTTAGTCGCACGTGAGCACGATGCCTTAGAGGTTTTGTATGAACTTTAGTTGGTAATATTGTTTGGAACTTTGACTCGTAAGGTTCACTTGCAAAGTTACGTATTTATGTTGATTTACAGGACAAAGTTGGTAATAACTACTTTTGTAATTAAGAAATTACGGCAACTACGTACAAGCGACTGACATAATAATATACTATGGGAATCGTCAGAAGTGTAAAAGCTGTTATGTCCCTTGCAGACCAGCAAAAGCAACTTAATGGAATATTTCCTTGGAAACCTTTCCAGTATGTTGTTATTTTCTCTCAATTCAGATTTTCCTGTTGTTTACAAGATGAATGGTGAATCTTAGCAAAATGGCTGCACAACAAGAATTAATGAGTTATTACTCATTTATTCTAATTAACCACATCGGACCATGTCGTAGGACTGAGTTAGTCAGGGGGCTGTGATTCAGTCATTCATATAATGCTTGGTTACATTTAACTAACCACAGAAAAATACCTTAATTGGTTCAGAAGATGCGACTAGTTTATACCTACTACCGGTTCGGTTACCAACCGACTTTGTAAGTATGGATGTTATTGGCCTGTGATGGAGGTGTAGGTGTGTACTATTTGATTTTCTCAAAAACAAATATGTACCTATACCTTAACGACTGACCTTGACAGATTCTGTTCAATAAAGCAAGGGCATCGTAGTTATTTCTTATCTGACCAAGAATTAAGTGGCTCGCGACCAGCAGTTAATGATAACAGGCTGATACAATTTCTGAAACTTACATCTCTACGTAGCCTTTTCCCAACTATGTTGGGGTCGGCTTCCAGTCTATCCGGATGCAGCTGAATACTAGTATTTTACATGGCGCGACTGTCTATCTCACCTCCACAACCCTAACTGGGTAACACGATACCCCTCGATAAGACTGGCTGTCAGACTTTCGGGCTTCTGACGACCCCTAAAGACTGTCAAAGATCCACGAATGACAGCCGGGACCAACGGCTTTACTTGCTTTCCAAGGCACGGAGGAGTCTCGGTATGAAAAGATGGTCACCCATCCACGGACCAACCCCGTCAAGCGTAGCTTCACCTGATGGATCGACTCGTGCGGCTGTTATTACTTAGCCACGAGCTCCTCAACAACAACAACAACTTCCGAAACTTACATAAATAAATAAAATCTGACTATACATATATTATCGGAACATGAATCTTTACATAATATATTCAAAGGTTTCCGACATGTAAAATATAAAAATTGTAACAAATTATGCAATGGTGGCCCGTTATGGTGTGATGGTGTATCGGCCCATGGCCAGCTATGGTATAATTTGAACATAATTCTATAATGTTTATGACGATTATGACTTTTATGGGGTCTTACGCAAAACAGCGAATTTAGATCGACGATAACATTAACATGCGCTTGAGTTGAAAAATATAATGAGTTGATTATTATGTTAGAGCGTGCAGGCAAACATAATAATGAAGGTAACTACTTACCTAATTAAAAAGGAACGTAAACAAGAACTATAGGTAGAGACAGAAAAAAAAACCTATTGTTAATTAATTTGCTGCTGTTTTTATAGCTGTTTTTATATCCTCCAGGACCTGCCGACCCAGATCAGTCAGACATTTTTAAAAGGACTTAAGGAATGATGAGTACACAGGCTTCTCTTCGTCGGACATAACTAGTCAGACTAAAAAAATAAATCAAACAATAATAAAAATAAGAATGTTGGTGTGACACTGATTGATTATGTGATATTAAAAAAAGATCCCCGAAATGGATCTTCTGACACAAATCGTTGTAAAAGCTTACAGTTTTTCTCATAGTCAAAATAACTGGAGTCTTGTGGCTTATTTCAATAGCTAAATAACTTCTATGTACCTACATTTTCGGTGGAACTAAACACGTATGTTGTCGCAATACATTATTACATTACACAACACATGCTTCTGTTATCACAGTGATAGCGTGCCTGATAGCGGTCGGCTTTCTTTCACTTGTACCTATCTTGATCACAAAGAGGGATAGTAGGACCTGTTTGTAATTAGCCGAATGTAAATATTGCCACTTTGAAATACAGGATTATAAAAACTAACGAACTTAGAGTAGGTTTCTTGAGTAACTACTGTTGCACAACAGTTACAGTGGAAATAAACTTTTGATTACAGTCAATTGACACTTTTGCATTTTATCTCTGAGGTATATTACGGATATCCCTAATCGCTTTCAAAGCGTTTCGTAATTCTACAATAATTATCAACACAATTGACATAACATTTTCGGTACCTTATGTCAGTTCCATATAGTTTTTCTAAGGAAAATGCTTATCGACACCTATGAATACCTGTGGTATAATTGTGCAACACACATACAATTTCAATGTCTTTCATTTGACAATTCAACAACATTCATTGCGTTATTTACGTTGTTGAGCAGAAGAATGTTTTAAACATATGAAACAATTTATGCCGAAGGATTCTGAAGGAAATTCCTATTTCCTTCAGAATCCTTCGGCTTGTGATGCCGCCACAGTGGTACGCAATTGGGGTGCCATTGCAGCCACGGGTTCGGCGATAACAAGAGACAAGGCCAAGCATATACCCTTTCAATCTGAAAACAGCAATACTGATTGAAAACATTTCCACTACTAATCATTCAGCAACATAGTAACATTGTACAGTACCATCTAAAACACCACGCTATAGCTCTCCGGGTGGCGGCAGAGTAATAACGATAAATATTGATCAGCGCAAGGTTCTCTCTTAGCGCTGGTTCGAGTGTTCGAACACTCTGCCCTTTGTAACTCGTTATAAAATTGTTGGAATAATACTGAGATTATGTGAGAAGGAACAAGTAAGATTTTCAGTAATATTAAGGGCTAATAACCTGGTAGCAAAAGGAGTATTTAAGGATCGTAGTAGTTGACGTTATATAGTTTCTGCCTACCCCCATAAAAAAGGCGTCAGTTTATGGATGTGATCATTCTGCCCATATTCCAACATGTAGGTTAAGAGCAGAAAGGGTAATTAAGATGTCTTTTTCTTCCAAACTTCTCTATATATAATCTTTCACACAGTTCATCCATCGTTTTTTTAGCTTATGTATTTATATAACCTGGATTGAAAGGGCAATTTCGTTTCCGATTTTCGAGAGTTAGTAAGAGAAAGTAATAGATTTTTGTCTGTTTCTCTGTTTGTCTGAATGTATGTTCCAGTATCACGCAAATGCTACCGGATAGATTTTGTAAAAATTTTGTATAGATGTTCCCTATAAGGCTCCTAATCCCTATAATCTTTTAAATGATCATCATCACACTATACCTATATGGAGCTAAGCAGTGAATTATAATTTATAGGGTGGAAGGCTGCGGGTGTCGACCTCAGGTCGAGCTGCTTCTCACACGGTCACCTTAGTCGCTTGCTCTCGCGTTTGCAGTCCTGACTATATTTTGGCTGCTGAGATCAAACTACAAACGTAGTATACAGGAAAGTTTATAAAAATGTGGCTGTTATTTTAGTATAATTATTGTGGTGTCTTACGACTTCTATACGAACGAAGTCGCGGGCAGAAGCTATTGTATAATAACTAGGGTAGAAGCGGTCATGGCAGCCAGGGCAGGTATTTTGTATATTCTATGGTGTATTCTAGGCACACTGTCATGTGGACGTCCTGTCTAGGTTTTTCATTTTCCTTGGTTCTCTCCCTCACATCTTATCCACGTATATTTCCTAAGCGTGAGTGAGCAACTGCGTGTATGGCGCTATAAATCGCGGCAGCGCCTGAAAGCTCTAGCAATAGTAGCAATTAATGTGCGCCGTGTCTTATGTAAACACGTGGGCGTGCAGGTAGTGTGCACACAGCTTATGTGTATTGATCAATATTGCACACTAAAGGTTTAAAATTGCCGTCTGTGTGATTAGCTGCTGATGTACGTTGTTGGCACTTATGGGGAGCCATTCCTGCATGAAATAAACAATATTTTAATGGACTATAGACATATAGCTTCCGGGTCTTGAAGTTTGTAAGAAGATTAATTGATAATAAAGACTGTAAAGAAAAATATATCCGCGATATTCTTGTGTTGGTAGATTATGAAATCCGAGGGTAAGGCAAAGTAAGGTTCTTATTGGTAACACATTTTATTAGATGTCTTAATAATGAAGTACTATTAACGGCTAGATAGGCAGTCACTATAATAGTTTTGAGTTCAGTGAAACCTCGGCAAAAGTATTTTGGTTTCAACGTCATTATATTGCAAGGGTCACGTTATCAATTTACGTAACAGCTCATGCTTGGCAGTGAAGCAGAACCCATGTTAGAAAAGTAGATACATAAAAACAAACAAAATTCATGCCCTTGGTTTCTTATATTACTCCCTAACGTATATAGTACATCCCAGAAACTCATAATAAATAGAACGTGATAATAACACCATTTTTTGTACAACCGCAAGTACTGACCTAAAGCCTTGTACACACAACAACACGGTGTTAGGGCCCCAAGGTCCGAGGCCCTTGTCAGTGTGCACTCGACCTTAACAACAGTACACAAAGGGCTTAATGTCTTCCTTTTCCGTGTTAAATTAATAGTTATTATTATAATATTGACTCGGCCACGTAAGTATATAGGAGGTGCTAATTTTCGTGCATGTTTGTAATCGCGTCGGTCGGAGTGTTTATGTTTTTGTTATGGGGTAGTGAAGCTGTTTTAGGTTTGTTGCGGATTTGGTGTGTGTTGATGTTATTGTAAAGTTGTTTTGTACGATATACAGAAAGAAGGGTTTAAGTAGATTCCCTTTCCGCATGAGCCGAGGATAACCTCATTGTAGTTTTAGGCTTTAATGAAAACAGAGACTAGGTGGGTGTCGGTCAAATTATACAACTTTATATACTTGTCAGTTTGAATATAAATTACATTATTTTCCAGTTGTTAATTCTAAGACGAAGTTCGTTCATACTCTTACGTGAAGCTTTATACATTTCGATTAATTAAGTGGCCGAGGCTTAAATAAAATTTACGAAAGGTATAATTTACCTTTCGTAAATTACACCTTTTAACAATCTGTTTACCTTACTAATGACTAAAACAAGCCTTCCCAAGCGTATCATCAGCAGATTGCCACTCAAAGGGCTCTGATCATCAATATTTTCTAAAATTTTCCTCAAAAAGCTCCTGCAAATGATATTAAACGGATAATGCGAAATAATTGGCCTCCACTTACACAGGATTTATGTAATCTTCCGTGATTGCTCCCTTCGAAGAGAGGCGGCCATTTTATTAATGCCTCTTGAGCCACTCGCTATGCTAATTTAATGCGCCTCTTTAATAGCTTTAAAACGTCAACAACTTGAAGTTTTTACTGACGCCGTTATGTATAATGTAGGAGGCGATGCGATGCGATGTTGCAAGATAAGCTTTGTTAGCTTTTACCGAGCTCTACTGAGTGGTGGAAATTTTCAATAGAAGCCTGATTTTGGTACAGTCTTTAATTAATAAATAGCTAAAGATTCTCTTTCCCGATCACTTTGTTCTAAGTACGGGCAATCCAATTAATTAATTTTAAAGTTTTCACTTCAGAGTTTCGTGTATGTACCTACAGTAGCAAACTTCTCGTACAACAGGCCGTGAATGATGAATTGGAAGTAATATTGTTTACCCCACGGTGAAAAGGAAAAAGTTTATATCAAGAAAATAAAAGCAAACCAGTCTAGCACGCATACCTATTCTATCACTCATCATTACCCAAATTGGGAAAGTTGGGAAGTTCCTTAAATCTATTTCAAACTTTCATCAGATTACTATCTTCTTTCACTGCGCAGTTGAGTGCGCAGCGACCCTCACGGCCGCGAGTGAACACTTCCCCTTACATTAAAAAGTATTGCGTATCTTTAATTAGTGAAATATGCTAAACTACGCGAATTGACCCCATTAGACCTTAAGATTTGCCCTTAAGGCGAGACTTTTACGACAATTCCAATTAACTTTAATGAACTTCTTTTTAATGTTTTTTTTACAACTTGTAGGGTACGTGTCGAGTATATTACTTTCTGTTTTTTTTTCTTAATGAAAGAAAGGAACTTAAAAGGTGCCCGGAAAGTATTTTTATGAGTTGACAGGATCTTATTAAGAGTTTGTTCGGTATTGTCGTATTTAGATTGCAGAGTTATCCACTCAGGACCGTTGCAGCGCGGCAGCGATAGGTTTTGAGATAAACAGTATCACTAGAGCTCAACTACTACGCCTAAAATACGCCGCGTAACCACGTCACAATACAAGAATCTGCAACAAGAATGTGTGTTACCAGTCTCATTAGAAGCAGACATGCGGGCAGACACTAGTCTATTGAAGACATTACTTCTGTTGGTCCCGAGATACAGATAAACATCCTGACCTCAAAACTTGCTTGAGTGTACTTTATAGATGACATCTGAAATTAGTCTGAACTAGATCTGAAATGTACGATGAATGGGAGAGTGGAAGGGGGTAAGTTTACCTAAGTTAACTTGTTAAGTTGTTAATAAATCAGTCTACGAACTTACAGAAGTGGGCTTCAAGCTGTGAGTTCCTCAGATCAAATACCTAAGCGATTCTGCCTTTGAGTTGGAGGCTGTCAGCAGATCCTACAGTTATCCTACTTTTTTTTAAAGCAATTATTTCTTTGACATTTCACTTAACTTTTGACTCATGATATTTCTGTTTTTCTATATCTCAACGAAATAATACCTAATCAGAATCAGCCTGGTCTTGTACATAATTCCATAGCGTTACAGACTCATCAATAACTCAGTCATCAATAGAGCAATACAAAACGTGGACTGCGGTAAACCACAAGAAACGACGATAAAACTTAAAATCCTCATTATTGAGTAGGTAATGTTCACTGCTCCCCGCTCTACTCGACACGTACTTAGGTACGGTCAGCCACAAATATCTGTGATATAAAAATTCTAGGTCGTTACGTGTACCGTCTGCAGCATCACCGCCACTTATTGTTACTGTAGACCCACGTGTGATATCAACACAGATCAACAAACAAGATTATAATCATTTTGAATCGGTTTTAAAAGTGCCTAATTTGAAACGTCCTCTGTGAGACTAGTGGTAATTTAGGTAGTGATTGAAAGGAGTAATATAATAAATACACGTTTTACATACGTTTATAAAATCAAAAATTGTTAAATACCTTAATGACAGAGTTACGTGAATTTAAAAAGTTTTATTAAAACACATTTTCGATAAAAAATAATTACTTTTTTTCTACAGTTTTTAATGATTTTAGCATAACCTGTTCTAGATATAGGTGTTGCTGCGGCACGTACCCCGCACTGGAATCTTGGATTATTTACAATACTTATGTTTTAATTGTGTTTTTAGTTTAGTTGTAGCAGTGTATGAAACTGCACATAAATAGGTGTTGAAAACACACGTGCAAATAATCTTATATTCTATCTTTCTTTAAATATTACTGTTTTTAGGGTTCCATATGTCAAAAGGAAAAAACGGAATCCTTATAGGATCACTCGTGTGTCTGTCTGTCTGTCCGTCTGTGATTAAGTTGAAATTTGGTACACGGACGTGTAACGTAAATAAATGAATTATGAATATGGGGGTCACTTTTGTGGGGCTAGTAAGAAAATTAAAAAAAAGTTTTGCGAACATATCAAATGAAAAGGCTTACTGCGAGGGTCTCAATTTTTTTTTATAATTTTTCTAATATTTTCAAATCGATGAATATTGACCATTATATTGTTTTGGAGATAAGGGGGGGCTTATCTCCAAAACGACTGATCCAAAATTAAAAATATGCAGAGAAGTTATATGCTTATAGATTACAGGAAAACCTGTAATAAGTCTATATATAGTCTTAAAATAACATGATAAATCAGTAAATATTGTGCGTACAAACTTAGTTGGAATGTATGGGGAAAATGATTTTCAACTACAATATTAAGTTTGATGCAAAATCAGAAATAGCAACATTTTTTTAAGACGAATGTGCCATATTTAGCACTGCCATTAAATAATAATAGTATAATATGTTAATGTCTTAAACAGATAATTTATATTTTAAACTACACTATGTCATTGACATTTATTTTTTGCATTACTATTGACGGTATTAAATAATATACAAACCCGACGGCTGTCGTTGTACAAGATTTTCAGACAGAAAGGCCTATGACCTTTATAGGTCAAAAGATCACAATAAAATAGTGTTTCCTCAGTGTTACCTCCTTGTTGATTAATCAAGATAATTAATAAAACCCAGAAGCTACAACATACGAACATTTTCCAACTGGACAAACTCGCTAGTCGCAGGAAATGACGAAATAAAACTTTCAACCATAACCACGTGCTTATTTCTCAATAATTAATAAATTTTGTTAACTCCCTACCTTTAGGTTAAGCTATCTAAGTAGCTTAACCTTAAGGTACGTAACTTAATGAGCACTACGAGATAAATTAATAACTTAACGCACAAAATGTGTCGAGTGTCCAGAACTAGACGAAACTTGTCGGAATCATAATAATTTAATCAATATTTAATAAAAATGCTAATGATAGTCATAAGCCGACATTATTTATTGTTCGTGTTATTATAATAATTGTGTGCAACCGTTGACAAACAGGGACCGTTATGGAAGAACGTTCAGAAGGCAAGCAGACTTATGTTTTGTAAGCGGTACGGTACTATAATGTTTTGTGTTGTGTTTTTGACTTCGGATGCTGACCAATCCTTGATACAACGCTCGTGTTGCTAATACCTATGGGATTATTTCAAGAAGACACAATATTATCACCATGATCGATCCGCAGATTTTGCAGCAATTCTGTTAAACTTTTCTTTGTAGCGGTGGAAAATCTGAGTAGGCCTTTTTAGCATTTGAAATTTACGAGTACCTACATAATATGTTTCTTTTGGAGTTGGCCTTCTGTTGGATCTTTTCCACGGTAGTAGGACCGGTATAGAACTTCCTACATAATATTTTGGGACGGTTGTATTAGGTGTTGTTTGTGTGATTTTATACAAACCAGTTTTTTTATTAGTTAGCCGTAGAGGTGGCGCCCTGGTGGTCTGCCGGTCTGGTCTCATCTGGGTTAATGCTGAGGTTCTTACCGGTGCAGCTTGCCGAAAAACAGGAAGTCGTAAATTTAATCGTCCGTATCATTTTGGTGGTAGCTTTCTGTGGAAATGATTGTGTTTTGATTGCTATCATTATTAAAGGCTTTTTTAATTGCTAGAGGTTACAATTTTATAATTGTCGGAAAATACCCTACTTTTAATATGAAAGCTGAGGGCCTAGACCAGAAGTAATCACTTTCAAAGCTGCAGGTCTTCTATGCTGACCCTTTTCCAGCAGTTATAGGTATAGTTGGAGATTATTTAGGGCTCAATTCAATTCATATTCGTTTAGTCTATAAAATCGTTGAAAACGGACAAGAAATAGTAGAACAACAAGTGAAAAAAAAAGGGAATTTAATTCGAGGGACTAAGTTGGATCCCGAGAGCAGCGAAGGATTCTAGATTTGAATCCTGAGCGGAGCGAGGGATACAAGGACCGGGTTTTTTTTTTTTTTACGCGTTGTGTACTCTACTTTTTACCATTGACTGCGAGAAAATAAATAGTAGTATAGTATTTATATTTATCTGTCGTAGTTGTAGTATTTATATGACTGCCTCGTTGGTCTAGTGTTCGCAAGCGCTACTGCTGAGCATGAGGTCCTGGGTTCGATTCCCAAGTCAGGCAAGGTATTATTGTGTTTTTCAACAGGAATTTCTCAATAGCAGCCCGGAGTCTAGAATTGTGCCCGGTTGATGGGAATAGGCTATTACATGGGAATTAAAAACATAATTGGCGAAATGTGGGTGAACTAAAGGTACACCTCTGCCCAACCCTTCGGGGAAACAAGGCGTGATGTTATGTTATTTATATGTAGCACATTAGACTCTTTATTAATTTTGCTTCGATGGCCCTAGTTTATCATTTATAACTTCCAGTTACAGCTATATATATCTATATGTAAGCGAGCACGCCCTTTATGCCTAAAGGCTTTTATTTAGATAATAAGTTCTGTTTACGTTTAGTTTTTATTTCTGCCTGAGTATAGTTCTCGATGATTTTGGTTGGTATATTGGCGTTTGCTAGCTGACATATGGCTATTAATTTAAATTGTATAGCTTTTTACGAATAGCTCCATCTAGCCAGTAGGTACTTTCAGTGCGTTTCATAATTTTTTTGTACATAGTTTGTATAGTTCGTGCTTGTTCCAAATTCAAAAGGTTTTTATTCACTTGTGAATAAAAGAGAGTTTTATTCACTGTTATCGATGAATGAATAGTATATTATGCAATTAGTGAATAAAGGACGGATTTAAAGCGAGGGCCATAGATGAATCACGAGCAAGTGAAGGATTCTTACGACTGAATCACGACCGCAGGGAGTGATTCATGACGATTGAATCACGAGCGTAGCGAGTGATTCAAGTGTTAGAATCCTGAGTGACGCGAGTAATTCATGGCCCTCGATATAAATCCGTTTTATTCAAGAGTTGCATACTATACTTTATACAATGACTACGAGAAAAAGAAAGAATTAAGCGAAAATAGACATTTAATGAAGAAAAAAGGAAGGTTACATTAATTAAAATTTGAACAATTACTAAAATTAACAGTATTTTTTTATTATTATTATTAGGATGGTCATCTTGTGAAGCGATATTTATTTCCTGTTTCGAGTATTTTTTCGCAAGGAGGTTGTATAGCATTGAGACGGAGGTCGAATGTATTGGTGTGTTCTAAATTCAAACAACAAAATAGTGATTAAAAGAGCATTTTATTCACTGTTTTCAGTGAATAAAATAAGCTTTTTAGAGGGGGAATGGTATAAATGTCCTTTTTCGAATGGCAATGGTAAAAAGAGTATTATAGAATCAAATCATTACAAGGTATAAACTTAAATGCAACGTTAAAAAAGTGGTTTTAAAAGACTGAAGGTAAAAACACCATAAAGTTTTATGACGGCGGCTCTGGGGAGCTTTCTAATGGCGAAAACCCCATTAAGATAGTCTCGGCAGCATCGCGATAAATCACTGAAAGGCTCGTTTTGTAGATATAATGTTCATATTACTGATATGAGGTAACGCAGCGAGGGGAGGCAACAGCTGAGATTAAATCAAATCAAAATATGTGCCTTTTTGCATACTGTATACTAACATACTTCCCGGTTCCGCGCTTTTGGACGGCTCTGGAAAAACAATACAAAAATATAACCAATTAGGCATAAAACTTATCTGCATTTTTGGAATTGATCTTTGGCTTGATTTAATCCAGATCACCGTTTCGATATAGGTCACTCTCCGGCGCGCGCGCATGTGAAATTATCACTTACGCTGCCCCACTTGGAACGAGCGAGAGGAACACATTATTTCTGTTTTTTTAAATTAATGGCTTCGGTTAAAACCAGCTTTTTAACGTTCTAAAACATTGGGAAACTAAAGCAACAGTGAAAAATAAAATGCTATTAATTTCTGTTATTATTCTTTCGTGATATCAAATTGTTTCTTGTTTTATTTAGATTTACAAGCGTTTGATGTCAGGTGATATTATTTGTGAGGCGCCAGGAGGCGCTTCATGATGACGTCACGTGTTTTTCTCTCAAGATGAAGCTTTACCTTTTGGAGTATAAAAATGACATAGGTACTTAAAAGAATTTATATTCGTTTCAGATTTTATCCGGTATGCAGAATACCGATTTTTTTTTTTTTTACTTGTAGTAATCTTATAATATGTTGTGTTGTGTGCCTTTTAGTCTGAGCTAAATAAATATATTTTCTTTCTTCTCTTTCTTTCAGACAACTGTGAGATTGTCAAAGTCTTTGGTGGAGACGTGGAAAAAGGAATACAAATTACCTGGCAAGTAATGATCAGAAAAATTACCTGGACAAGATTGGAATTAGAAGCTAGTAAAACTAGAATATCACACAACGTGGAAAAGACTAATGTTTTGTCTCGTATTGGTACGAACTCATCATCATCTGCGTAGCCTTGTCCCAACTATGTGGGGGTCTTTTTTCAGTCTAATCAGATGCAGTTGAATACCAGTATTTTACATGGAGCGACTGCCTATCTGACCTCCACAACACAGTTACTGGGTAAAACGGTACCCCTTGGTAAAACTGGTTGTACGAACTATGTGAGTCACAGTCATTACAGCCTACAACGGGTATGTTGCACCTACTCTAAAGTTTTGTGTTATTTTTTGGGGTAATTTTACTAACAAAGGAGCGGTATTTAAAGCCCAGAAGAAATGTGATGTATGGCTTTTTGTATGTGTGTGTATGGCTAATGGACACTATCGTTTGTATAAGACCTTTTTGTACCCATGTTCGCAAAATAATAAATGATTATTATGATTGTGGAAAGTTAAAAAAACCCAGAGATACAAAAAAAAATTGGGAATCAGAAACATTATCTAGTAGTTGTTGCAGGCCCTGGTGGGCTGGACATTTATGTGTCTCCCTCCAATCATGGCGGCCATTTTAATTCAGTACGGGCCCCGTAGTGTTGTCAGTTATATAAATTGTAATTTATTATGTGTTTAGACACTAATACATTTTGAATATGTAATTTAATTTGAATTTTATTATGAAAAGGTATTTTTTATGCATATCATCATCATTTCTTATGAAACGATGCTATCTTCTGATGAGATTGAATTAAATCAAAAGTACCAAGAAATGTGTGTGGTATGATTGTTATATGATACTACAAGTCATAACTAAAAGCATTTCTTTTGTCATTGTTCATGTAGTCAACATATCACGCCAGTATTTCCCGAAGGGGTAGGCAGAGGTGTACCTATAGTACATCTACCTTTCGCCAGTTAGGTTTAAGTTCTATGTAATAGGGGGCGAGCGTATTGCCATCAACCGGGCACAAATCCAGACTCCGCCGGGCTGACTGAGAAGTTCCAGGTGGAAATCCCCAGTAAGTAAAACTTTGCCTGACCCGGGAATCGAACCTAGCTAATGGGATAAAACCAGAGAACACTCTGTAGCTTGAAAAATTGTTTAGTAGTGGTAGTATAGTTATGTGTGTGTATATAGTTATATACTAAGGCGGAGCTACTTTCGGAAAATTGCAGAATACCTATGTATAGTCCTTCGGACTTTGTTGCCAACTACCTTGTCATTCCTTAACGTAGCAGGCAACTGTGGACAGGACAACAGTCATCATTTTCGTCGTTGTGGGCTCTTGGCTTGTTTGCCAATTTTAAAAGAAAACACTTGACCAAACTGTTCGTTATCGGCGAGATGTGGGCGTACCTAATTGACTTGTACGTCAAATATACGCCTGCACCAGTAAAAGACATCCTTTGGGGATAAATGAAACCAAGATGCCAACAAATAGTAGGCAACTATGTGAAGGGGATGCATAAAATGCCTACAACTACGATATATATTATGTAGGTAGATTAATCGATTACGTACCCGAGTAGGTCGCTGCAAACATAGTTTGGAGAAATGGGGCACGATTGAATATTGGAGCATTATCGATTTTTCCAAAATCCAGTGCGAGTGCGGTGCTCTTGAACAGACTATCCCCATCCGCTGGAGTGTCCCAAATGTCCGTACACCTGCACTCTTCACGATCTGAACAACGCCTCCGACGCCATCTGGGCCCAAACAATATAAGAAACATAGACGTACCGTCGAAACGAAAAGAAAGAAGTTGTACCTACATCTTCTTTCTTTTCATTTTCAACTGGAATCAGGCGGGCCTCCAATGGATGATGTTTCAATAATCCCACGCTCATTCATGTTTAATTCTACAATACCAACTTAACCGAAAACTCTTCATGACATGCTATATTTTCCTCATGTGAAGCTACTCACATTATCAGTATGTATCCTGGTTCTCTTGTGCCAACAATATCATCAGCATTCAGCTGATGCGTTTCCTGAACTATTCTTAGACTCGTTGCAAAATCAACAAAATACGTAATTCCCACGTAATATTGAAAAAATATCACAATCAACAAGGTAATGACGCGACTGAACCGCATTCCTAGCTCTCTGCCGGTGACAACCAGGAACTGACCGTGACTGTATTTACGACATCTCACTTCTGTTAAAAATGTCGCGAAAACACGAGAAAAGTCGGGATAAATTGTTGTTTATTTTTCAACATGAAACATTTAAATTGCTCAGTTGTGATAACATAACAAGTAATAAAAACGTTGTGGTTGTTTCAATATTTGTAATAATAAACTTGTCGGTTTGTGTAGAATTTTCGACCAGTTTTCCGGTTCATGTGGGGTGTTCCTGTTATGATTTGGATTCCAGATGGATTCTTGTCCTGCTCTTACTTTTACTAAGGCAAGTTTAGCATGATTTAAGAAATAATGACGTTTTGCTATCTATTAACAAACATACGTGATAGTATGTTTTTTAATAGATAACAAATGTCACGTTACTGATCGTGTAACTTCTAATAACCGGTACAACGAATGCAAAAATGCCATAATCATCCATTACTTTTAGCTGACCGATAGTCACCGTTCAGTTGTTGTGTCATTTTCATAATTAAACAATTCCATAGTTTAATCTGAGGTAAATATTATGTACCTACAAAATAATAAACACACACTTCCATTGCCTCGTTGCTCTAGTGGTCGCAAGCGCTACTGCTGAGTATGAGGTCCTGGGTTCGATTTCCAGGTTAGGAACTTCTCAGTAGCAGCCCGGACTAGTTTTGTGCCCGCTTGATGCCACATTCCCCCCTCCTATTACATGGGACTTAGACATAACTCTCCCTTCATAACAGACATGATTTATGTGTTATTAAAATAATAAATTCAGAATTCTTAATCATGTCATGTTTTATAATATATTAGCTTATACTTTTATCAATATTATTTGTCACAGTTTGCTCATCGCACAGGAAATGAGTATCTGTCGCCAAAATATTAGGAGCGATATGTTTCCTACCGCCTCGTATACCGCCAACATTTTAATGAATGTAGCGTGTTGAAGAATCAGGAAATTCAGGAATTTTCTTTAAAGTACTTAGAGAAAATGCAAGAATATGATCAGATAAAGAAACTATTCTAGATAATAGTCAAACTACGGGTAAACGTAAAAGTGTTGTAATTAAACGAACACTTCATTAAACGAAAACTATTAACATTTACTAAGACTTGATGTTTGCATAATATTCATTAATATTTTAAGGATGCATTCACACTATATGAGATTTTATGACCAGACTACAGCCACTTGAAGTTCTCGAGAACATTATTTAATTATCTTCATTCCAATGTTTATGACGACACTTAAAAGGTACGTGCGGCACACCCTGGGGAGCCAGTCAGTTGTGCCAACCTTGCTGACTTGCTAATCCTTTCATTACTATATGATGCTATGAGAACAGCACTTAGAGCACGTGACGACAGGAAAGAAGAAGTCGTACATGTGTCTCGTAAGAAATCATTGCAATAACCACAACACTAATTTTAGATTAACACTGATTGCAGAAGTTGTTACAATGAGAATACTGATTGCCTTTCAACAATCCTATTGGACATAGAAAGAGAGAGAACACTCTCTGTAATTCGAAAAAAATACGGTTATTCGAATTGTATTTAAAAATCAATGATTCAATCAAATGACCGTATCAAGGTCCACTGCTTGACGAAAAACCCTACAAAGTAGCGCGATGACACACTATCCTCCACCTTTCGCCAGATACTAACAATAAAATAAACTAGTATTATAATTAGCAGAAGACAGTATCCTAATGTTATACTACGTCGCTGAGAGACTCGGTTGAAAGCCAGCTGACTTACAAGTGGACTGGTGACTAATTTATACGTGTGTTTCTGTTCCACAGCTATATTAGTAGCAGGAAAATCGAAAAACTTTTAATTTAAGTGATAATTTATAGATTTTATTTTCCTAGAGGGGTTCCCTCTAGGAAAATAAAATCTATAAATTATCAGATCCGCTATTTGTAGTAACTGAGAGGCTAGTAACCAATAACATATTACTACTTAACAGGCTTCCCTATGAACTTTATCTGGAGTACCAAATTTTATTGCTGCCTGCAGAATTGTTGCAGTTTTGGGTGTGGCAGCGGGTCTACGGTCCCATGGAGCTCCAAAAATCAATCTAAGTCAACGCAATAAAAAATACGCCATTTATGCGACATATTTTGATGCTCGCAAATAAATCAAAACGTATAGGGTAACGGTAATTTTTTAAAATTTTTATTTAGAAAAAATGCTTTAATCGTGAAGCGATTATGCCAGTCGTAGTTTTACAAAATAATTAGAAAGTAGGTAATAACTAAGATCTTAACTTAATTAATTTAACAACCAAGTAATATAACTTAATAGCTAATTTGGTTGTTGGTTTACACAAGATCAAATTACACACGACAACATCCCTTAATCTAAGTCTTGCTTCTGATTCCAAAACTTTCCGTTCTGCCCCAACCCGAGCACACCCCACCAAAGCGTGGTAGGTGTCCTCCCTCATATTACAAATTAGACAGTTTGGGGTATCAACCACCTTCATAAGATGTCCGAACGCATTCAATGGAATGTGCCCGGATCGGTAATTTATTTAGCAAGAAGTAAGGTCTCGCAGCACAAGTAAAGGAAAAAGTCGGAAAATCGTTAATTAGTAGTTTTATCATAGCGGTAACAAACTTATATTTGAATTTGCAAAATTGATCGTGACGATTGTATATTGATGTATGGGAGAACATTTTTTCAACTAAAAAGTTCAGTTTGTTCTTGGGATAAATTCATCCCAACTACGGAACCCTTCATTGTGCGTGGTCCGACACGCACTTGGCCGGTTTTTCTTATCCATTAGACCTATCCTACCTATAACTACGTTAACCAAATCATTGACACAGTGAGCAAATAATTTATATCTTTGTTTACATTAAACGTGTGTTAAATCTAGTGGAGTCTCGTGACATGGCCTGTATTTAAGAGCTAAGATAATAAATTACTCTGTAACTCTGAGTTTTTATTAGAGCAGGAATTTTATAAGTGTATTTATTTCTTTTATCTGTATAATAGTTACACGTAGAGGAAGTATTTCGGTAAGTCAGTTTGTTTTAAAATTGATTGTCATTGTTTTTATGTTCCCGTGGCGCTTACGCAGGTGCCGTTCGGAGACTGAAAATAATATTAATAAACTGTTCCACCGAACCGCATTTATCAAAATTTTGTTTCAGTGCGGTTAGTAGAAGTACTCAGGTGCTGTTCGGACAAGTGCTGTTGGAATCAGTGCTCTGAGTGGAATACCTCGACAAAGGACATGCTAACCATATTTTTGGCGACTTAGAAATGACGGCAAAGGAATTGGCATCATTTACTACAAACTCTTTCTGTCATTCTCTTTTTTAAGTTTACAGCCGCCTGCGGCGTTTAAATGCCTACCTTTTAATTAGCAGTCATTTAAATCTATAGAAGTCTAGACAAAACATAAACCCTTGGAAATCAGGGTTTATCAATCAATTTAAACACTGAATAATTTCTCTAGATAGATTATAAATGATAGAAAAGCTTTCTGATAGCCATTCATTTAACTTTCACAACGTCGAATGTTCAACCTAGATAAGAGAACAATAAACTCTGATTAAAAGCGCTTTCATAGTAAAACAAATGCCCACGCGCATATTTCCGTTGAATTATAAATAGTAGTGACAACGGCCGGCAGATATGCTAACGATATCACACGACACACTTCGGAGAGAGATTCACGTGACGTACCGATAAAAATTCGACCGCATGTGTTAGAGTTAAAGTGTGTTGACGGTTTTGTGATAGACTGATTTAATGACGCACCGAATCAATTTTTGTCCTGACTTCTTCCTATTTTATCTTTAGTCTTTTAAACTAGGGTCCTATTATTTTCCACGTTTGCCGGATCGTGATTTCCACCCAAAAATTTGTGTGCTCTTGTTTTGTTAGTGCTGTTTGAGTTTAGAACAGATTCTACAATCTTCCAGTGATTCCAGTAGTATTAGTCCGTCGCCCAGTAACTGGCGAAATGTTGGTGTTACTATAGGTAGATCTCTGCTTAACGCTTCGAGGATAACAGGCGCGATGCTATGTTATGTGCAGTCAGAGCATATGTGTGTATTGCTTCACTAGGTACATTTCAGTTCACCTCGAACAGATAATTACTTGCGTGCTTTCAGGAGACTGGTGCTTTTTCCAATGTGTACGCATCTTTACTCTGTCTATGTGTATGTTTATGGTTGTCGTGTCTGTAATGGTCGTAAATGATGTTGTTTGAAAGAGATCTGTACTAATGGCTGTTGTTTCAGCTGTCGCCATTGAATGGACCGCCGCTGAGGTTTATACGAGCCCCGATCTGTGTCAATCTCGAAATAGAACCAAATGAAAGAAATCACGACCTCGCGAACACGATTTTATAGATCAGCCAGAGAGATGGGACGTTTGATGAGAGCACACTTTCATACAGATTCTCTGAATTTTAATAACGTGCTTGTGGTTTAGTTGCAGCTGACAGAGCTGCGATGATGGATAATATAATAACCATACAACTGCCGAATAAGCTTAGGCCAGCAATTGACAGTAGGATCATCCACCGATAATCACTAGGTACACTTGCTGATTGCAATTAATTCACGTGTGACAGACAACTGCAGTAGGTGATAAGCTGTGATATGTTTACGAAGTAGTTATTCTGTCTTTGGAAAAGTATGGGAAGTGCCAACACGTGGCGATCTCAAACAACTCGAAATGTCACATAATATTATGCCTGTAATCCCAGCATCATAATATGAACACAATGAAAAGGATGAGCCACTATATTTGCGGGATGAGCTCTTTTGTAAGGTGTCCAAAATCACATTTTCGGCTGAATTGTTTCAGCCGAAAATGTGATTTTGGGCACCTTTTTTATGTCATTGCCGAGCTAATATTAATTTAGGGACGTCAGAAAAAAATATTTAGAGTCACTTGCGTACATAGCATTATCCCACGCATTTTGTAAGGAATGCGACATAATCCTTATTTTCGAAAGTTCTTTGAAAAGACTGGATGAGTGGAGATTTATAGGTATTCTAAAAATGAGGTTATACAGGCTACCTACCTAATCCCCTGGGTTCCTGTTTGCAAACCTAATATTCCTAGCTCTCAGGCGCCGTACATAGACGTGGGTGGCGACCTACAATAAGGGAAACCCTATTCCCGAACGTATTCCCGGTTAATAAATAAAACCTACACAATATTTTATATTAGACTGTAATAAGGTCAGTGATTTTGTGGCGAAATGCGTAGTAAGAAAATGTCTCACTACGCATTTTCCGACTATTTATGATTATTTGTTCAATCTGGTTTAAAAAAAAAATGATAGCTCAATAGGACAAGAATCTCAGGCAAAATTAGCTTCTGTACATATGCATGACGGTATACTATCACCAATATGCTTGCCAAGCCTAATGATTAGGGACGATTATAAAAATCCGTGTTTTATTGTGATAATTTATTAGTAGTTTCATACCCGGTTGTAATCTTTTACCGGTTAATACTGGTTTTCGTTAAAAGATTTTCGTGAATTTTTCACATCGTTTGTGAATTCTCGGTCATTATAGTTTATGTATCTTTGTATGAATCTCATGTATCTAGGTTAAGAGAGGAGCTTTATTAAGGGGCCAGATCTGTTTATACAGTTTATTGTCAGAAATTATAATGTAGGTAAGTAAGGTGTTTTTATTTTTACAATGCAGCGGTTAGGAAAGGTTATGATTATCTGTAGTGTCGTGACTATTCAATTATTTTATTAATGTAGTATGGCGATAACGAAGTAAATAAGTGTTTTATTGAAGGACAACTTTGAACGTTTTTGCTGATAAAAGTCAACTACAAATGACTATTTTTTAACACCAATATTCTTTAAAAAATCCGTGTGACTTATATTTCATCAGTTTTCACAGTATGAAACATTTTTTCAGCACTTTCATCGGACCAGCTTTACGCCGCTCAATAAAAATAAAGGGTTCGTCGACCCGCCCGCGTTGACGTCATCAGAGCCACGTGGGCGGCCACCATTGTCTCTGCCGGTGACATATCACGCTACTCATCGGGGCGATGTTTACATTATTCAGGCATTTTGTACAGTAGTCATAACTACTTTTATTGGCTTCAGTAACTTCACTTGGTTGAATTTATTTTTACTGTGAAAGGAAGTATAGGGATTATTTTTCGAGTTCAGCTATCTAATTACGCAACACATTTTCGCTGACAATTCCGCCTAATCTGTTTCAATTTGACAGGTCAACAGCATTCATTGTGTTATTTACGTTGTTGAGCAGATTTTTTTTTCGAACGTACGAAGCAATGGATTAGCAATCTGTTTCAAAACGATTCAGATTCTGATTGATCGTGTATTACGTAATTAGGGTATAGGGTTTTATTATAGGTGTGTACCTATTTTTGTTTACAGATAATAAAAGGCAAAAATAGTGTTGTTTAAAAAAAAATGGGATTTCGAAACCCGTTTTAGATATTCGTTAAATTATGTGGTGGAAAACTCAGTCAAAAACAGTTTTTTTTTCTTCGTCATGTTAAATGTTAGGTTTTCATAATAAGTGTATAAGGGCTTTTTATGTCATGTTTTGTGTTTTCAGGTACAGACAAATACCACAATAATTTGCAGTTTTTATCATAGTTTGCAATAGTGAAAAAGATGATCATTGCGTTACAATTCGGGTGGTTTAAACAAATATATTTCTCTCATGTACATCAAAGTGAAACACTTTGTGGTGGCGTTAACAATCTTTTAATATCCGCGACATAGTTTCTTTCATATTGAACACGCTTTGTAACGAATGTTCAGATAATTTAGTTGATGACGCGTCAATGGGGCATGGCGGTGAGAATCAGTGGGTTTTGATAAAAGAGAGGTGAGATGATACGAAGATATTATTGAGGGGAAATGGTCCACTTAGTGATTTAGTTGTTTCGTGTCTTGTGTGCCAAGTAACTCACAGTACTGAAACTACACATTGAGCTTACAATAAGAAAAATTATTGAGTCTTCTTCAATTCTTCATATCAGTTGATTTTGATGTAAATTGCATAATCTTTTTTTTTTTTAAAGCTGTTTGGATATAATACCTAATTGATGAATTTAATGATCGTAGTTTACTCTGGGTTATCGAGCTACTTGTTACACAGGTAAAGTCAGCGACAAAAGTCAATTAACACTTCAGATTTTAAAATCTTAATCATTGAGTAAAATATTTAATTAAAATCGAAAGAGATGTTGAATTAAAATAATATTAATTATTAGCTAATGAAATGTTGCAATACAACGTATCTAATAATTTTGTGTCAGTTGAGATAATGTGTAAAAGTAGCAGTGTTTACTGACTTTTTTCGCTGACCGTACATGTTTTCTGACACAATTCTTACCAGGCTACCCATCTTACCCCAGGTGTAAAGTATGGCAAACTGGGGTGTTCTAAAATCCATTGCAGAACAGTATTCAATCAAGAATGAATCTACAAACAAATCTCGATGGATCAAGCACTTGACGGAAACCAGACGTTCTATTATAAGTTTTTTGATCTCTACCTGACCTGTGCAACATTTCTGATGCAATGTAGGTTAGTTACAACCAACTAGCATTCCCAATTTATTTATATTTTCTACCTCGGCTAGCGGTTTCAACTGAGATTATTAGGTTCCTAGGTTCGATTTCTAACTCCGGTAAAGTGTTATTAATCGATCGGGTTTTTTCATTAGGAATTTCTTATTGACAGGTCTGGATTTATGTCTAGGTTATGTTACTTGGCTAGACGTGGTGACGGCAGGTGGACCAGAGCCCTAACGCAATGGTGCCCGAGACACGGTAGAAGGAGCGGTGGCAGACTAACGACCAGGTGGGCGGCCGGCTTACAGAAGATTGCTGGGAAGACCTGGATGAGACTCGCACAGACCAGGGAAGCATGGCACAAAAGGGAGGGCTATACTCAGCAGTGGGTGGAACAAGACTGTCGATGATGATGATCATGATGAATGTCAAAAGGATCGCCCATGCTTTAACATACCTGGTCGAATGTGGGTGTTTTATATACAACTCTGCCAGCCCTTCGAGGAATACAATCGTGATGTTATGTTATATTCTCCCCTGCGAGAGAACAAATATATTGTATGACGTATGTTTTTATTGTGCGTATCTTTATGGCGTTCTGCTTGGGATGGAGCACAAAACGATTCCATTCCGTGTTATGTGCCGTGACAAGCTGTCCTGTTCGCTATGAAAATAATCTGTTGATGAACATATTTTTTTATTTGTTATTAATGTTTTAAATTAAGATGCCTTAAAACAATTACAAAAACTTTTTTATTTTAGAAAATTAAATAATCCTACTATAAATATATATCCTACTAATATTATAAATGTGAAAGTTTGTTTGTTTGGATGTTTTTTACTCAATCACGCAAAGACGGCTAAACGGATTTTAATGAAACTTAGCACACAGATAGATTACAACCTGGATTAACACATAGGATACTTTTTATACCGGTAGTACATTCCCGTGGGATAAAAAAAATCGACCTCCACGAGGACGAAGTCGCGGGTGAAAGCTAAACGGATTTGGATGAAATTTTTCACATAGGTAGTCCATGACCTGGGTTAGGAGATAGTATTTTTATCCCGGTATTCCCACGGGATCGAGACTTATGCGGGTGTAACCGCGGGCGCAGCTATTCTATTATATATCCCCGCCGTTAGTGAAATGAAGAATGAAGCATTTGGATGACATTGGTGAAGAATGCGATAAAATAATCTGAAAGAATGAAGACTTTCCTTTATATGAAAAGTTTTTTGTTTTTGATGTTGTTGTTGTGTTGATGTTGATAATATCATAATCATGTGTGCATGTTTGTATATTACCTATGTATATCAAAGTTGTAACTATCACTTAAATTGTTGCACCCATTTAGATGTAACTTTCACTGTTACGATCGTAAATATCATCACGCTATGGTATCATTACATTATGTGGTTACATTAGGAATATGTACCTACTAAATAACTATATTACATTGTTTCGCAAATACGCTGCGCCTTAATGATGTCATTATTGTTTTATTGCCTATTACGGTTTCTTATTTTGTATAAGGCCTATGTCTGTAATGCCTTCCGACATGAGATACTAACTGCACGTAGGTCTGCTATCTGAGAGCAACCTTTAGTACAAAGCTGAGACCATTCTAACTAGGGTTTCCCAAAAAAAACAGTCTTCACTAATTTCTAGCTGCGAGCTCTATGAAAGTAAGCTCCATTGCACTATCGTGAATGACGTAAAGTAAACACATAACATCACGCCTGTGATCCCGGAGGGGTTGGGCAGAGGTGTACCTATAGTACACCCACATTTCGCCAGTTTGTTTAAGTCTCATGTAATAGGAAACTAGCTATTGCCATCAATCCAAATTCCGACTTGCTACTCGGGTCCTGGATCACGTACATCATAAATACAACAATAATAATTATATTGTATAGGTACAAAATATTTAAAAAAAAAATAGATAAATGAGTAACTATGGACTTTCTTGTCCATTCTTCTCCATACGACCCGAGTTTGGAAGGGGCGACTAGAATCAATTCCATTTTGATGTAAATTTTAATTTTATAGAAATAGCATTCATTTAATTTTTTCATTTTGTACGGTTGCAGTAGAATTGTCAACCATTTCATCATTGCTACTACTCTTACTTCGTCGTGCTCCGCCATGATGGCTCCACAGACACTGACGGTCCAATAATAAATTCGATTAATATTTTTTACTGCAGGCAATCTGTGGTACGTGTGGTGAACTGGTGATATACGCAGTTTTGGTGGCTATTTTTGAACCACCAGCGCCGAGGCGATAACTACGAATCATGCAGTTTAACTATCGAAGGAAAGTCACAGTGGAGAGAGAACAGTAATTCAATAATTGGAAGACATGTGAAATGGAAACCAGGACTGATTGAATAACAGACTTCAAGAAGGACGAGGTTACTTTATTCGGTTTGTTATGCAGGAAAATACTGATAACTTGAATCATTTACGTAGATATATATGGCTACTAGTTCTTGGATCGGCATCGCAAATGCTGCCACCGCCGTTCCAGCTTATTGCAATTCAAAGTTAAATTTAACCCTCGATCAATATTTAGTTTATTTTGCTCTTAAGTTTTTACGGCTTGACCTACTGTTTCCCAGTTTCTCTGTCTCCAGCAAGTCATACTGTTTGGTGCCTCGCTACAGTCACCAGTGGTCACGTAACCACCCGCCGAGCGCGTGGCTCCGAGTGGCCAGTAGTAGCTCCGACCGCACCCCGATGCTGCACGATCTTGTGGACATTAGGTTTAATTGCACCACGACAGTTGTCTCATCAATGTAATTAATGCTTGTGGAGATTTGATAAGGATCTTGTGGCTCTCTGAAAAGTGAGATACAAAGAGATAAAATGATTCAACAATCACAAGATTTTTAGGCCGATGTTTTGCCTAGACGGTGCACTTTTGATCTGAAATTACAGTCCTTTCGCAGTTGTTTAACCCCTGACAAACCAACAGCAACCTTTTAGTAATGAGAATAAAGATCGCTGTGATTTTGACAGTGATGCAAAATCGAAGGTAAAATAACTATGGAAGGACTGATATAATTAAAATAGTCACTAAGAGCCATATTGACCATCATAGAAATATGATCAGATATGAATGAGACTTTTTTATTTAAAATCTATTCTACTGTACATGCATCAAATTAATGGGTAACAACGCATGATTACAATCACAAGCATTGTCCAAATTATGTATGAAAATGTCATGCACAAACATAATCACATCAATTAAATTATAATAATAACGCACTGAACGAATATAAATGTATTCATAATTACATAAATGGTTGTTAATTTCAGTGGGCCGGCCATGATTTACGTGTCGCTGGTAATTTAATTGAAAGCTAAAGGTGTGTCCTCATAGGCTCTACCTTGTTGGATGCAAGCGGGGATTATTTAGTTAATGTGTCCGACAATTAATTGATATGGCTACTTTAATAGGATATTGGGGAATTTTTGTTACTGGAATGATAATAATTATGAAAATAGAAGTGGTTTTTTTATTAGTTTTTCATAATTTTATTCTTTTTATGTTCCATTAAAACCTCGGGCGTTGTATTCGAAAGGATCGGGTGATTCAACAGTGACTCTACCAATAAGATATTCCCCAAAAGCCCAATCTAAAGATAGAGCAAAGTAACAGTGCCTCTTTTAGAGTACAAGGCACTCTGGAAAAAAACTAATTTATATGAGGTTTTCCATATTAATCGTAGGCTCAGGAAAATATAGGCATATGATGCCCAAAAGTGAAGAACCATTGGGGTGGTTCTTCACTTTTGGGCATCATATGCCTATATTTTTACCCAAGAGTGAAGTCGGTCTGTTTATGATGATGATGGATCACCTTATAAGTCTTAGGTTTCAGCCCATTTTAATGCAAATATCATCAACTACAATGTTTATTCCTAATGACAGTATACCCGCTTCTTATAAGTCCGTTTCCCGCATGCTGGTCCCACATGTGCCCTGAATGTTGCCACCTAATGGGGCTTTGTGCCGCTAAGGGTTAGCCACCTGCAAGTACGTTATGACAGCAGTCGGTTATACAATAAGTGTCGATGTTTGCTACAGACATAATATGTAACGTGCGGTTACAAAACATAGTTCGAGGATAAAGCTATGGTTTATTTGAAGAACTTCTTAGTTCCTTAAAAAGAGTGTTTGATATGAACTTGAGTTAAACTAAGGGCTCCTGAAAGGTCGGAAGTTTTAGACTTATCCTGCATACGTGAAATGGGTAAGTAACTTTCGGTTAGCTAGTACTTTGAAGTTTAAGTGTTTTCCAGTACATTCACATTCGCAGTTATCATCTACATCTTCGTAATGTACATAATTATTATTGAAACCCCTATCTATCTACCACGATCTATCAAACCATGCTCGACAGGTTCTGAGAAAAAGTATGAGAAAGTCTCAAACTTTACGTGATCAAAAAGTAAACTAGTAAAACAAAGCTGTTGCATCGAGTTCACACATTAATATCTATTTCCAGTATTTTATTACATCCTGGAAGTGAGCAAATAAACGTCGAGATGACTCAGCCGTTCATCAAATCGAAAGTCAGTTCAGTAATCAACAAACATGGTGTTTATTTTCGCGTGTACTCCGCCATTTTCTACTTTGTTATGGTCATAAAAATTACCTGTTACAGCTAGTTATGTGTAATTTTATAACAAACTAAACACGAACACGCAACGCTCCACTATTTAACACAAATAATAGAATAAAACGCGCGGTTAGCAACAGTGGCTCTGCGCGGGCGCACCCGATCTAGGTCGGAGCGATGACCCGTGCCGAACGTGCCCGAACACTCTCGAACGTGCACGAACTCTGCCGAACTCAGCCGAACGTAACTTTTAAATCCTTTTTCACGAATTTATCACACGGTTTTGTTTGACAAATTAATTCTATCTAATGGGACGTATGTAGGTAAACGGTAGTTTTGATTGGTTGCCACACGACTCACGAAAATAGGCGATTACGTAATGGCCCAGCAGCAATAGTACGTTCGGAACAAACAAACAAATAATTGTTTTCTTTATGAAATGTCAGAGCTGAATAGCTCGTATCACAAACATCGAGTACAGTTAGGAACGAAATGTTAAATGGAAATTGAGTTTTAATTAAAAACCAATTTCATTTAAAAACGTTTTAGAAAAAAAGAATAGTTTGTTTTTTTATTGTAGGCCAGTCATTTGAGATTTCTTTGGAAGATTGTGAAATCCTATTGTGTTAGCGAATTCTGACAGATTATGCTTGATATGTTTATTATGTTGATGTATTCAGGCAATGATTTGTTTGTGGTTTTGACACTTTGCACAGGCAAAATTTGAAATACGATGTGGTCGTCCACTACACTCTACACAGAGTTGCACTATCTACGTAAAATGTGGCGGAGCTGAGGTAGTACCTACATCACTTTCTGTGGCATCAAAGTGGATAACGTATTCATTCATTTACGGACCAGTTAAGCGAAAAGTATTTAATCCAAAATTATGCTATGCTGTCGCTGTGGTACGCTGTGCGTTGGTTTACTACGCCATGCTACGTTATGCTACGCCGTGCTTCGCTATACTACGCCGTGCTACGCTGTGCTCCGCTAAACTACGCCGTGCTACGATATACGACGCCGTGCTACGCTATATTACTTCGTACTACGCCGTGCTACGCTATGCTACACCGTGCTACGTTATACTACGCCGTGCTACGCTTTACTACGCCGTGCTACGGCTATGCTACGATTTTTATATAAGTCTACGGAATGCCTAAACTATCTTTATAAACTCTTTTCGGAAGTCTGTAAGTACTGATACACTATTGTTGCACATATATACTACGTTACAAAACAAGCTGTGTTGCTAACTGTACCGTACAATATATAAAAGCAGTACACGGCAGCACGGAGGCGAAAATGTCAGTTACCATACATTTGACGGACTGACAGACAGACAGGCTGTTTATATGAACTGTACAAACATGCGCGCATTATAGACGCGCTTGTTATTTATTAATATACGTAGACGGATTAGGACGGCTTAGGAAAGGTGTTTACATAGGTTCGGAAACATAGAAATGATACAAAGAAGGAAAACATATTCTGAGGAAACTGGGACGAAATGGGTCTGAAACTGACCGTGGTGGTCAATACTAGGTTTGGTTTAAACATCCCACGATGAGACCCATTCTGCATTATTCAAATCATCAATGGGCCTTTTTTCTTTCGGGTTTAATGTTATGATGAAGCATAATTATTGAAAGCGGGCGAAAGATAACCGATAATAAAGACTATTCAATTTAGCCCGATATGAGTTCTTTCATATTAAATAGCGTAATTTGTAACGAAATGCACACCTAGCGTTTTTATTTCTAACTCTATAAAACTCCCATAAACAGACTAATGTGTTAGGTTACTGTTTATTTGCCAAATATAATCCCCAAAAGACTTCAGCACCAAACATCTAGTGACAAAACTAAAGATAGAACCATAATCTAATTTCCATCAATATCTCTGCATAGCAACAACTACGGAAGCCGGTAGCAACGACCGTCGAGCAGAGCTTTTAGCACGAGCAGACAACTTTCATATGTCAGTGCCGGAGCGCCGGATGGCTGCCGTGCCGTGGTGCCGGATTGCCGGAGCGCCGGGACAATTAACACGAGGAGTGGAAGACGCCGGCGCCAGCGTCATCTCGCTTTCTAATATCGACTGTGTGGGTACAGGTGAGCTCAGAAGTAGTTTGGATTGTTTTTGATGAAACAATTAAGAACGATAATATTTGAAGATCTAAGTATGTACCTGCTAGTCAACCTTCTGAAAATGACTATAAATGGCGTATTTTAGTACAACTGGGGAAGTCGTATGCAAAAAAGGGTTTTCTTCTTACTTCGATAAAGTATTCGTGATCGAATTAGCTTCTTACAATAAATACCGTGCAGAAATGCAATGTAGCCTCCAAAAGAGTTCCGTTATTGAAACTATGTACTTTTGTGTCCTGACTGTTTTCTTAAAATTGCTTCCAAAGATTATTATAAATTTTACGATTTCGATATTGATGAACAATATGTGGTAGATATCAATGGCTATAATAGTCAGTAAAATGTTTTCTTTTTGTTGTAATTCGAATCCAAACCACTTCTGCCCTCGTGTATACCGGCCAGTAGGACAAGAGATCACTTCACCTAGCAACAACACCGGTCCCATAGACGTGCGGAACCCGTCCCACCTCTAGCACGGAACCAGTCCCACTCTAGCGCGGGGCACCTCTAGCGGCCCACCTCTACGGACCACTTTGTTGATACCGTTGCGTGCGCTTTGTTATGGTGTTATCACCAAACTGGTTGGGTTCGGAAATTGACGTTAATAGGTATCTGGATAGTAATTGCTTTGGTGTTGCATTTACAATTACCGATTTTCTCAGATTGTGTTTTAATTGACCTTGATTTTAGAAAATTTAAATGTTGTGTGAACGCTTTGAAAGCTATACACATAGCCCTTAGTTACATTGCTGTGTGTTGGTTTGTCATGAGATTTTTGCTGTAAGTTCGGCAACGCATCGCCATTCGCCTGGTTCTTCTGGTTTTTATAATAGTTATTGTACTACTATCAAAAAAAAAACCCGCGGCCCCATTAGATAAAACCATGCAGTCTTCGACCAAACTGAATCTCCAAACATCAAAGCCCCTATAGAGCAAAACTATAAAACAACAAACGTAACAAGTAAGTACGTTCTATTATTGTAATATCAGGGCTACAGCGGCGCAATATAATAAATAACAATCGTTAGTCGGAGCAAAGGGCGCGGGCAATATTTATCTCGTGAAGGGCACGCGCAAATGTAGCGAGTACTTGCAGTTTGTATAGCAACGCTACAGCTTTCTGCTAATGTAAACAATACAATGTTACGATTATGTAGAGATTAAGTCGGGGCTTCTTCTTTGGTGTGTGGGGATAGTGGGGCTGACAAGCCAGGGTGAAAGGAGTTTGAGCCGTCTCCCATGGAGGCTGTTTTAGAGTAAGTACCTACTCATTGAAACATTTCCTGAACGAATAGAACTGATAGATTTAGGTAAGGTTAGAGTTTCAAATTATCATTCAGTTATGAAACTTTTAAAAGAATAAAGCTGCAGGTTCTTGTCAAAAGTTGGAAGTAACTGGCGCTGCTTGCGCAATTTCAGACCTGAGGCATTCGCAGGCCTGTAGGGCTCCATCTCTTTATAGAAGGAACTAAAACGATTTATACAAAAAATACTCGTAAATAAATAAAACGCATTCAATTTCACAATCCCAACATTTTTTATACCAAACACACCAAGACCATAAAAGTTTAGTTCTCCAACTTTGGGCATCCCACATTACCGGTGTCTCCGAATTATGGTCCATCCACCTATAATTTAGCCCATTTGACCGGCGCGTTGTGAATAAAAATGCCATAAAGATACCCATAACCGATAGATGGCAGTTTTAGCGATGGACATGTGTAACGGGTAGTTATAATATATCGAAAAGAGAGCCATGTAGTTTGTGATGGAAACAGATCAAGGGGTCAGGTGCTTTCTTTGCTGTGGGCGTTATTATTATTACTGCTTAGATTGGAGGGGGTTGGGTAGTGATCATAGCAGTATTGAGAAAATTATACCACTGTTTGATAACCACGCATGAGGTCAGGTTGCCGTCTCACCTCTCAGATACATGTGAATTCATTATTTATACTCAGCCGTTTCCGGAACCCACCACATAGTAACAATAAAGATAAGCCTGGGTTGATGATAATTATATTATGATCTTGTGACGTTTCTCATCTTCGATGGCAAAGGGAGTAAGTATATTATTTTGCCCTAAGAACAGTCTTCTAGTGCTCGTAGTTGCAATCAGCTGATTTTGAATAACATTTCGTTCTGCGGAGCATCGTGCAATAGAACACGGCGTCGCCTAATAAGCCAGTGAATATATTCAGCCCATATGTAATAGGCAGCAAGCCTATTGACATAACATTGGGCACGCTTCCAAACGAATAAATGTGTAAACTGAGAAGTGCTAACATAAAACGCTGAGTACACCTTTGGCCTCTTCTAGAGATCGACGATTCGTGGCTCGCGTTGAGACGATCGATGAAAGAGAGATGTAGCGAGCTAGATGATTAAGTAAGCTAGATTCTACGCGTGTCAGTTTAGAAAGTGGTGCAAACACTGACGAATCATTACAACACTATCGTTACCACTCGGAAATACTTATATTTTTCGCGTTGGGGTAGGTTCGCCCGAGATACGGGTCGATGACTGCACACAACACTCACACTACTAAAATACGTCACTTTTATACATACTAACTTAACCTTACACTCCCACAATAACCTCGAAACCATTTCTGCATACAAATACGGTCTAAACTCGTCTAATTTTCAGTTTCACAACGGTAGAATGTATGATGGTTTTTTGTCATAATCGAATGCAGTCTGTGCATGTGCGCGTACCGCTCGAAAGATAATAATAGTGTTGTGAAAGAGTTGCGAATCTTTTTGTCGAAACTGATTATAAGACATTAGGAATCGCGTCGATTGGATTAGATTGCGCGTCAAAGGTTGGAGTTGTGTAACTAGTTATGATTGGGTTGTTTTATAATTGGTTGAGGAGTTTAATTAACTGTTGATTGCTGTTCGGTTGTCTCCTTTTGAGGTGATAAACGGAGATGTCAGATTTTAAAAATATGTTTATAATAATAAGTGATGTTTCCTAATCATGAAGCCAATTTTCCAAAACGGCAATGTAAGTGAAATGTCAGCCTTACTTATAATGAGAATGTATCATGTTCATCATTAGCCCTGTATGTACAACATCGACAGGTAACACAGTCGATGACATCGATGGTACGTCACTACAGCCTCGGGCACTGCACCCACTCACACATGCACAGCCCTCGCCTAGCAACCGAAGTGAAGGCAGAAAGATCTACTACAGCGCCCTCTACCACCGCATTAGATCACACCTTTCTCTTCAAACACCGGTAGAAACCATTGCCGGTTCCCTTACAATTAACAGAAGTCGATTGCATAAAAAAGATGCAATGTATAAGGAAAACTAGGAGCAGTCGTAGAAATAATTTTCCTGGCTACCAGTTCATAGAATCGCGATCTATTTTCTAGGTTATATAGCTGTTATAAAGTAAAAACATGTTGGCACATGGACTTATATTTTAAATGGCGGATGCATTTGCCATGTAGGACGGGACTAGGTTTTCTAAAACAGTCTATAAATGCACTCTTCGTGCTGAGCAGGTTAAAAAACGATGTTGAAATAATCTTGCGAGGTTTCTCTTGACGTAGAATTTGCATTTTTATATGGAGATAAGTGATTTGTTAGTTTTTAGACTGGTTTGATGAGGTTTCATAAAAATTTAACATATAGACATGTCTTGTGCTATTACGAGTATGTGGTAGAAAAGTTGTTTGTGCGGTTGAAAAGTTACGAAAACGATTTCGCGGCCTATTAGGAGTGAGCCGAACCTTTGTTTGTATTGTGATGAGACTTTCACTGCCTTGCATAATCGTAACGCCTTAGATGGCAAAAAGGTTTGAAAGACGTACATTGTCTTAGAGAGTTAACCCATTGGTAATCCCTTATCTGGTATCGTCGTTAGAATATGAAAGGTCTTTGTTACACGGTCTGCATCGTTAATCATCATTGAAGCTGTTTTCATGATAAAATATGGCGTGAAGCCTCCAGTGTTTGTTTCTAAAGTGATTGTCGTCAGCTCAGTGGGTCCATGTTTAACTAAACAAAACTTAGCTGTTATGTAAATTGATCTATTTATAACAATTTTTAACCAGAAGCAAGCAATGCAGATGAGATCGCAGCCTCTGAACGTGTTGAGAATTTTTTTAACAATAAGTAATGGTGAAGAAAACTAGCATAAAAACTTTAACAAATAGTTACTAATAAGAATAAGTAGCTTGAGGTAATCAAAACAGCATTTTCAGGCAAAAAGTACAAGGCTAACGCATATATTGTTCTAAAAATAGACATTAATAATACATGACAATAAAATGAATAAACATATTCCTCGGTGTAAATAACAGCTATAGAAATTAATTAAATTGCACGGATTTAATGTTTATTATTTAAATATTGATTGAGTACATCCGCGGCCGTGAGAGGACTGTTTAACATAAAGGATATAACAATTTAAATAAATATGAAACAAGTACTTACCTACATAACATAATTATTTCAAAAGGTTTTTGCACTATAGTGTAAATATTAGCAAGAAGAGAGAGACGAGCTTTTAAAATCGTATACTTTATTTGGATATTTACGCTCATCACGACTGTAATCCTCGAAGGCTTATGCAGAGGGGTGAAGGGGGGGGGGGGTAATATTTGATGAGTCAGTAAAATTATTATAATATGAGAGGAGCGTCAGCGAAATTTATCGATATCGATAAAAAAACGCATAAGGTTATGCATAGTGCAAGCAGTATTATGTTGGATCCTATAGGTATTTTTGCTTTACCTTGCAAGTAGCTGATACTAGCCCGTGTCAAATAACTAGTCTCATTCAGTTCTCTTTCTTATTAATTGATTAAATCAAGCGTGGTTATGTATTCTCAACATGAAATGGATACCGCTGGCCATTAAAAGTACCGACTTCTAAATAAAATGTTGTCTGACTGTGTTAGCCTCGGACGCTTCGTATTACTCGTCGATTCCACCGCAGTCAACGTTTTTACTTTTCTTATGGAAAGGTTTAACCACACGATTTAACGGCGTTTTCTCCCAATTGATTGCGTTCAGGTTAACGTGAAAAGTTCATTCGGATTGTGTGCTATCTATGATTCTAGTAGATCGGTTTATATAACAACTAGCCTTTACGTGCGAATTCGCTGCCTTGGTCTATCTTACAGTAACCATACATTTCCGCCATAAAAGTAGGCTGTCACTGGCGGCCCGTGAACTTATTGTTTTTTACCGTACCTAGACACAAAACAGTCAACAAACAAACGGACATAAAGGTAGAAGAACACAAAGGTACTGCTTATTTCATTAGAAATTTCTTCCAGCAGACCTGCGACAAGAGAGTTGGATGAAAAAAGTAGACAGCGTGTGAAAGACAATGCAGGAAAATTTTTACGTTTTATTAACCTCGACTTAAAACATAGAAATTATATCGGATAAAATTACCATAATGTATATACAAATAATATACAATATAGAAATAAATACATGTATTATAATAATATATAATATATCTCGTTACTCTGCAAACCACACATACTCGTACCTACTCTCTAAACGCGACAGTAGCGTAGGATACACAGACTATTTAACAACTCTTCACTAACGATATCAAACTGTAATGCGCTTCATGTAGTTTAGTAGAAGCCCTACATTTTCATAATTTAACAGCGTTCACAAGTTCAATTGCCTTTCGAGTCTTCGACAGCTACGTAGGTGTTAAGTTACTATTGGAAAGCGTGACGACGCTGCTTTTGATAGAAAAAAGGAGTGTTTTAAATTATTTTGAAGACTCAAGAACCTGCAGTTAAATTGCATGTTTGCTGGAACCTAGAATTTACATCAAAAGCAACTTGGCCAGTATAAAATTAACTAACACAAGTAAATCCACAAGACAGCTAAGCCATAATGCTGGGGCACAAAGTAAGCAGTAATTTTGCTTAACTACTGGGTCAAGTCAGTCGGTCAGCGACACCAAACCGTGTGCTTTACGAAACGGTGCAGTCGGCTGACTTAGCAACCGACATCACGCTTACAAACACGTGAGTAACTGAGTGAGCAGAGATGGAGCTCGTGAGTAAACAGAGATCAAGCCTGTTAAGATAGACTAGCTGTGCCAGTTGTGACCCACAACTGGCACAGCTGATCTATCCTGCTAGTCTATGCCTGCGTGTAAGGTACTACATTTTTCAGGATGAAAGTACTCTGCATGATTGGTGCAGTGGTTGAAATCGCAACTGTTGAACATTTCTGGCGGGTCCCAGGTCTAAGTGATTTTGCATCCATTTGATAATATAATAGGATCCCCGCTTTCCATGGAAACCCACTCACATGGGAATAACGTTGTATGTAGTGGTTGGACCTTAAATTAATTGAAGCTGTTGTTATGAAGGTACCAAGCGAAATGAGCGGGCAGCGTGGAGTTGTTTGAAATGTGTTTAGTCGAAACATGTCGAAACCAAACACGTTACATAGTCACTGACAACTTTCGAAAAGTCCCATGTTCCCGTAATTTCACCGTATCATTTTCCCTTGTTGTCCACAAAGCTACGCCATCCGCTATACATGCTCCGCTATCGACAGACATAGCCTTATTTCATTACTCATTGGGTCACCGACACAAAATTGTGTGCATTACGAAACGTCGCTGAGATGGCAACTACATCTGAGTTAGCAACGGATATAAACGTGATGACACACGTGACTTAGTAAAACTTTATCTAGAAAAATATCTTCTTTTAAACCTTTAGATGCTGATTTGATCCTCAGAAGCAAAAAGCTTCATTTTCAACAAATAAAAGTTCATAGTTTCCTCGTGGAAGAGTTATTCTGGAGAAGTACTAGTCTAAGTACTACCTTTAACCATTTCTGCCGCTAAACAGCATTAATTGGAATCGGTGACATTATTATCACTACATTTATGTTGGAGTAGGTCAGTTTCTGATTTTCCAGATCCTTGTGTTTTACAAAGGGTGTAAGTTCCATTTGAACTCTGCAACGAGGCTAAAATGGAGCTTAGCTGACTACTTCTAACTATTGATTGTCCTATGGCATGCATGATGGATCCGACAGTAACATCATTGATGTGACTTCCTCAATATGACAGAATGGACATGGAAGGTTAAACTGTGTGTATGGATTTCTCATACACACAGTTTAAACTTCGCGGCCGATTGATTCATGTAGGTGCACCCATGAACACACATTAGAAACAGCATCAATACAACCACAAATCAAACCACAACCTTGCACACTGTTCCATAGCAAAAGCAACGTAATAAACTGCTTATCAGTAAATAGCACAGGTTGTAAAAATGGACGGTATGAACATTATTGTGACGCTGAGTACCAGGCCGCCATGATTGTGTGGCAGTGGCGATGGGTAGCAACAGCTATCATACAACTGTATGGCTTTTTGTTCATTGGTCTGTGATAGGGTGGAGAAGCGAGTTTGTTGGAAAATTCACGCGAGTAGGTACTATTCCTGTGTTGATTTTAGACTTTCAGAGTAAGTATACCGTTTACTCTTCACTCTACTCGTTCCATACGTTTTGACCGCGTAGGTATTGCAGTTTTCTATGAAAAAGCAGGTTTTTTTTTACTGAACAGTTTACGGTAACAGTTTTCGCGTTGATGTTCCTGCCAGCCTGTATAAATTATAACTTAAAGTCGCTTTTCGTGTCTGTTTGTGTGACCGCGGACTTCTTCTACACTTGGAAACGGATTTTAATGCGGTTTGCATCATTGTTTAGATCATTTATTCCGAAATATTTATGTGTACGATACATTCATATTTCGTCTATATAATAATATAATAAAGAAATCACAATGTTTTGTATATTTTGTTGTCAAGTCGAAAACCCTGCGAAGCCAGGAGTGGGTCGCTAGTTTATTATAAAGATCTCTCTCCGAGGTCAGTAGAGGAGGTATCGTACTCAAAAGGTAGAAAGTAACTGCAAATTGCAAAAGATTCTTTGATTTTCCATATTGTAGGTAGGTATATTTTCAAACAGACTAGTGTAAGTAGTTACCCCTCCCTATAGATAGATACCTGCAACAGCAATAGACTAGTGCCGTGGTCGGCAAACTTATTAGTGAATAGAGCCAAATATCAATACTATAACGACTAAGATTTCTTATGAGAGCCAATCCTTTCTGTGTGTCCAAACTGTCTCTACACTTTTCTGAATCCTGAAAAGCCCAAACCTCTTTCATTCCACAACGCTTCCTAAAATTAACTTGCGAAGAAGTAGGATGCCTTCATCATCATCATATCGGCTGATAATAATATGATGTAGGCATCTTACTTATTAAAAAGTTAACCTTGGAACACTTTGAAAGGTAAACAGTAAATGATTAATTTTCGATGTCCTGTTATTGTTTGGTGAAAATACTTCGGAAATAATTCTTTGAAATATAGTTTGAAATTTGAATAAAACTTGATATCTTGCTTAATGAGTAATGACCGAAACCTCGGCCCCCGCGCGAGTCTACGCTCGCAATCATCGGCATTTGTACAGAGCCGCAGTCTATAGGCCAAAGAGCCGCATGCGGCTCGCGAGCCGGTTACTCGGTTTACCGATCACTGGACTAGAATAATATGGAATATTGATTAACTAGTGGACTGACGGACTTGGACCCAAAGTTAAACTGACTCTACTTATATGCCTAGTAGGTACTTGCAGACATGACATGGCCTGCCTTCCTCTGACCACGTATTCCACACAATCATGCACAACAAAACATGTTTTTCTTGCATTAATCAGTATTGATTAATGTAAGAAAAACATGTTTTAATGTATTTCAAATTAGTTACGTTCAGCGTTATGAAGAAGTCGATAGCTTAAATGAAGTAGGTATGTACTTTGTACATTTTATTTGATCCATGAATAAACTTTATAGCAAAAATATAGCAACACATGAAACATGAAACAAAATATTAGCACAGCTTGAAGTTAACGCAAATAAATCAAATAGTGTCTCATTCAATGGTCAAAAACGTTAGTCATCATAATCATTCTCCAAACGCGTGACCAATTTCTATACAAAGGTAATTTCTATAACAATATCACAGCAATAACGATTCGCTGATCAAGTGAAACAAAGTGTTTAATAAGTAAATGTTCCTTTTTCACTGATAATGAGAAAAATTTGCAACGCGACTCGTTGCGCTGGTCATGGCTGGCCGTCACGTTTCCTGAGCATAAGCGTTATCGGAATAATACCTCAAATACACACGAAAAGCACCTGTATTCAATCTCTCATAAGACGTAGAATTGTATACGGTTTTTATGGTAAACAAAACACTAAAATATGTGTCGTCAAAGTGCCGATAACGTATGTTTGATGGAAACAGAAATAGAAAAGTGTTTTCGATCAAGCCAGCAACGTGTACCGTAACTCATTGTAATCTTTACGCTTTGAAAATAACATTGTGTAATATAAAACTGAGGTTAGAGGTACATATGGAGGTACTTATTCGAGGTTATATAACATTGGTAGGTAGGTATGCTGGTTGAGGCTGAGCTTTACTGTAATGATGTAAAATATTGATAAACTATTTGGGGCTAGTGTCGGTTTCGGTGTGAAAATGGTATCACTGGTCTCTTGAAGTTACAGTTAAAAAATTCAGAACAAAAGAGATAAATACTTTAACGATAACAACATTTTTCTTCTATCGCCTATCTTTTATGGACAGCCAAGGCAACTGATTACATCATACTGCCAATGGAAACTCATTTTCTCTGAAGGTTACTTACTAAACCTTGAATTTCACAGAAATAGTTTCGTCGCCTTCTGAACTACTCAAAACCATGACTGAAGTTTATTTACACGGTTCCCATGCCAATCAGTCACACCCTCACACTGTATGTATACCATGAAATAAATTGACTAGTGAAACTTCGGAGTCGCGAGTCGAAAACTATCGAATGTATCAACATCAAATAATCTAGTAAATAAATCATTTGAGAACGATTGGGCCGATTTTACTATTGGGTTCCCACCTTTGAAATTGGCGTTTTTTTACGCACAAATAGAGAACCTCGTCACTTCTATGATTTAAAATATTCATCAATTGCTTGGTATTATATCGAATGATGACCATCATAGACAACCCCAACAATGGTAAAAAAACCTTATTATTTATAGTTTTCTAAACATAAACAATACCTTAAAAATGACTCCTCATTTTGTTAGCAGAAATGACCACTATTTGTTTTAACTTAGCCAAAACTTATTTTGTCGCTTAATCTTAGTGGCATATTACGTTATCTTAGTTTTAAAACATTAGTTAGTGCATAAAAGTTTTAAAACATTAGTGTTCATGGTTGTTACATAAATTAAGAAAATGTTAGTATGAAAAACGCAACTTCTTTAAAATTCTCCATACAAAACGCTGATTTCAAAGGTGGGGACCTAATAAATGTTTGTTTTAAAATGTTCGTGATAGTCCGAATTAGGTTTTTGTGGATAAGTTGCTCGGCAAATTGGAAGATTCGGGAAACCTGGATATCATTGTTTATGGAGTTTCTGTATGAGCTCACAGACCATATTGAAATGTTGACAGGACAGCGTCTGTCGGCCACTAGTAGTAAAATAAAATGTGTAAAGTTTCTAACTTATTGTTTTGTTTTATCATGATTTGGTATCGATACCAGTAATTTATGGAGTTTCTCCAGTTAATTTGATTTGACCCTGTACGTGTGGGTACATAAAGAGTTGTTAAGGTAGGCTTGCAGTTAGGTATTATAAAAACATAATTCCCTACTGTGAGTCGATAAGTAACTAATCAATTTGACATGCGTCACATGCGTGTTTATCGTGGCAATGTCAATTATTTTTATTGCCTCTTTTTAGAAATCTTATTATTCACAGAGCGAGGAGACGCTGGAGGCAGCATTGTCAACACCTTCCATATAAACCATGCGTGTCACCGTTTAATCGGACTACGACAAAAATGTCGTATAGAAACTGACGGCTTTGAATGGAGGTTCGTAACAGAAGCAAGCGCTCAACGCACTTTCAGCGCCACGAATTTGATTAGTACCTAAGTGCGTCTCTACCAGCTGCGGCCATTCCATGCTCTGTGGTATTATTGAAGGTTGCAGGAATTCACTGGTTGCATTGTAGAACCTGTCGATGTTTGCGGAAGGTCTATGTCCAGCAGTGGCAGTATTTTGGCTTAAGTAAGTGATAATCATGATAATATTAAGCCAATTGAAAACAATTGCGCTGGAAGTTAAGTCTTAAAATAGAGGTTTTGCTGAGCCCGCTACACCAAGCCTTGTTACTATGTTAAGAAACAATGAACACAGGCAGACACGCAGTACATAATGGAGTACATAAAGAACTGTGTTTCCCAGGCTATGTACCGGTGATAAGAAACAAAGAGGCCCATTTATGTGCTCTGCGCGAGTCGGTCGCGTGGCAACAGCGGATTAAGCAATACTGTGTTAGAAGGGTCAGTGTGTGTGACAGGCGGAAGCGGACTTTGTTGAACTGAGAAAGGATAATTAAAGATAGTTAATTGACTCAGGCGTGGTTTTGTGGACATCCATTATAAAATACAATAGACGACGTACGTAAACCGGACACGATGTGTTGTCACCTCAAGCGCCAAACGCAGTGGCAACACGTGGTGTCCGGGTTCGCAACAAGTCAATCGACATCCTGAGGATGCCTAGTTGAGAGGGGAAACACGTGTCGATTCCTTACAGGATTTTTTATGACTCTTTAAAAACCGTTAACTGGATTAGGTTACTAAATATACGTCGTCTATTGTATTTTTTTTTAAAGGATAATGTAATTATGGTGAAAAGGAGCATGAAGATTTATGTTGTTACGAAGTCTGATGGCAACTGATCGATAGTAAGATGTATCTCCAGATCAACATGATGTAAACAGACCTGCTATCTAATTACGCAACACATTTTCGTTGACAATTCCGACTAATATGTTTCAATTTGACAGGTCAACAACATTCATTGTGATATTTCGTTGTAGAGCAGATTTTTTTTTCGAACGTACGAAGCAATGGATTAGCAATCTGTTTCAAAACGATTCAGATTCTGATTGATCGTGTATTGCGTAATTAGGGTACTGGTTTATGTTACCTACGAGTTATTGCAGTCCTAACATCATATACCAATGCCAACTTCACCAATTTCACCTCAACCATTTTCAATTGCAGAAAAAGCCGCCTGGAATCTATTCAAGCTTTTGTAGTATTAGTATAATTTTACATATTTTTTTTTTTCGTGGGACTTCTTGTGTAGGAAATAACTGGCGAAATGTGGGTGTACTATAGGTACACCTCTGCCGAATACTTTGGGGAACAAGGCGTGATGTTATGTTATGTGTCGTATAATTTTAATTAGCAAGAAACCTTCTGATCACTTTTCTTTATAGCACCAATGCCACAGTGTACCCGCTATCACCAACAGCATGAACCACAAATGATCGCAACACAGCGCTCCATGTAGAATATTGGCTAACTGCTTGCTACGCACCACGCAGGCCCTACTATTTTTACTCTATGTTATTTTGGTATTACTACTACTGCCTACGTACCTACTATGAACGGGTATCTGTGTTACGCGTTTTTTGCTAAACAAGAAACTGTTTTTTGTTTACATTTGAACGATATGAGTTCGTTATTGTACGGTTGGAAACTGGATTGGTTTTGCTTCCTACTTTACGTTTGTTTTTTTTTGTAGCCTTTGATGTGTTTTGTGCTGTTAAAGATTGAGCAAATATGTATTTTTTTAGCTATAGGTAACTTTGTAGTGGGGTCAGCTTTCCCCGTTTTTTCTCCCCTCTGCGATCCGTCCTATCCATCTTACATCTATCATTACAGGATTATTTTACGCCGCCTTGAAAGACTTCGCCAATTATGTTTGTTGCCATTCTTAATCATTTCCATCTACCTACTTTTCGGCCTTCATCTGGATATGCTCCCAGGTAAAAATATGTCTCATTGCCTGTGTAATTAGAAGTAAAGTGGCTTTCTCCTAACGAGTTCAAACCATCTCGCTTTTATCCGCGACGTCAAGCACAGTCGATCCATTTAAATTAAATAACCCACTAATTACGCACTTACATTTTTACACCCCCATAACACAGAAAACTTACCTACATCTACCCATACACCCACAGTAGAGGGATTTTAATGACAGCAGTAAAGTGCAGTAGATGTGTGGGGGAGTCAAGTGGAGACAATTAGCCGACAGCCCGAGGCTAGGGCCGCTTAGCACCATACATGTGAGGGAGTCGTAAAGACCCACATACTGGAGGGTCGCAAAGACCCACTGCGTGCTAGAGGGGTCGCTGAAATCTACGTGTTGAGAAACGTGTGTGTTTGAGGACTGTTGTAAGTGGCTGGTATACTTGATGAAGTTGTTTTGAAAATTAGTTTTACATAACTGTGAAGAATGTCCTGGAATTAAATAGTATACCTAGTGATTACCAGGCAACTTGTTCAATTTATTGCGAGTTGTATATTGCGTTTACTCTTTAAAAAACATTGAGAAGGAGGTATCGTCAGACTGCGCATTTTCTATACCTTTACTCATTAATTACCTACTTAGTATACCTAAGTAGGTAATTAATGAATCACGGAGCTGTTTTATACCTATGTATCAACTGTACGTCATTGTTAATTTACTAACAAAAAATTCGGCCACATTTACTCAACCCACCAAATTCAGCTAATAACACGAAATTATGTTTTCGATCCAAATCAAAGGCTTCATGAATTATGCCTTGATTACCCCACCATAGACGGCACAACAACATAAACGGATCAATACCACATCCCACTGATCCCACAACCCATTAGAACCCCTTTATTTACCCTTCGTATTCCATTGTTTACCCAAGGCATCAGAACAAACATACATTATGCGTATCAATAAATACATATATCCGTGAAATTATATCAATAACATTTAAAACGTTTACATAATTTAACATTTAGAACGATTGCTGCTATCGAGCTCTATACTACCTACAGAGTAAACTTTTGAAATGAGACTGGAGGTCGAAAACCAAACTGAATGGTGGAGAATTAAATGAAAGAAATAAAGTTTTTTTTTATTTGGGACACGCACAGGATATACAAAATAAAAAAAGAACATTAAAACTAACAAAATCATGAAAACAGTAATAATATTAAAAAAGAAACACTAAATTAAAACTAACAAAATCGTGAAAATTAAAAAGAGAAAAAGAAGACCTGTGCGAGGCCAAAAAGACTCCTATCTCAGCATGGTTAAATAGTTATTTGATTTTTTGTGCCAAAATTTACCGAACAGGAATAAATATAAAAAAAGGAATCTCGCAGGTGTCTGTCTGTCCGTCCTAAGTTCATAACATACAGTATTACAGAGTAGTGTATTGTGGTCTAATAATAATAGACGAAGTAAAGAATAATTTTGACAAATATTCGAACTGTCATTTGGGTAAACAACAAACTTCTACAAAACTACATACAGTGAGTTAATTTTCTAAGATTTCCCTTAGTAAGGCTTCCAGATGTAGTTAATGATGAGCAGGCAGTATGGGACACGCCTTTGCCTCGTCCCGAATCTCTGGCCGCCATAGACTACACTTGAGTCTCTGGTCAGTATAGTGGCACTTTAGTTTTTATTATCTCTGTACGCAATTGGCTATGGTGGATGTAGTTTAATGTCATTCGTTTGTTTAGAAGTAAATCAAATTAAAAATAATAAACCAGTATTCTAGTTGGTTCAAGAGATTCGCTATGCTAGTTACTGCTTAATTTGTTTATTTATTTATTTATGTAATGCTACATGCACAAACAGTGTGTACAAAGGCAGTCTCCATTTTATTAAATCTCTGCCAGTCTATCGTATTTTATGTATACTCGTACGTTCATAAGTAAACCTGTAGGTACCCCTGCTTATACCGTAAGTTTATAGCCTTTATAACGCCTCTGAGAATCGATAAGCCTTTTTTATGTGACCACAAACAAATAAACAAAATGATTCCTGTTTTAAATTAATATTGATTCTGATTTATAAGATATTATCTGCGCTTACGCAACCCACAAGGCGGTTTTTTAACATCGTTTTTTGGTTTATGGCCATCCAAGTATGGTATATGGCATAAATTGTTTGGTTAGCTTACGAAACACAGTTTTACGATGTTTGTATGGCTATAATTTAAAAATCTACGTGTTTAATGTGTTTGGTGCGCTTGAGTGGTTTATTTGTGTTAGATATGATAGATAAATGAGTAGGATTAAAAAAAAATAAGAATCGTAACACCTTTTAAGTACCTTTTGTATGTAATATTTATGTTTAACTGAGGACCACCCTTATTTCATTTAGATACACGTTATGTCCATCTTATGATTGCCTAGCAGAGATACCTATCGCAAAGCGGCTCGTAACCTAGATATTTGTCAAATAAACCTAGATATTTGTAAAAACCCTTTGATTTATGTTATAAATAGATTATTTTAGTCATCTAGCTTTTTTCCCATTATGTTACATTCGGCTTCCGGTCTAACCGGATGCTGCTGAATACTGAATGTTGTACTTAGATTCATACCCTTCAAAATATCCTCCCATACCGTATTCCATTAGAAATTCTACCAGGACAGTCCTCCGCCCTGCCAGCAGTGTGTCACCCTATCGCCTGCAGGTGTCACGGTGTCCCGCCATGACCCGTGAATTACAAACACATCGTATTCAAATGTATTCGTCTACGGAGCGTATGTTGTGGCGGCAGGAAGGTCATCCCTGTCGCTGCTGCGGAAAAAAATTGTGTTCTAGTGTTATAGTTTTTCTAGGCTGTTCCTACGGTTTTTTCGTTTTAGTATCTATTATCCTTCAATTTCTTTTGTTGAACATGGCCAACATAACATAAGACCATTATTTGTACATAAGTTTGCAATAAACGTTATGACTTTGCCGTTGACATCTTATAAACTGTTAGGAATTTGAAAATTGTTTTGAAATATTTATTTTCATACGAAAGATTGGCCAAGGATTGGTGATCACACTGATCACTGTAAGGATGTTAAAAATGTTAATTTCAGTCTGTTTCCACTAGCTCTCACTTTTTTATGACGCCCAGAAGGATGGTGGATAAACAATGTTAAATTATTTTGCTGGAACATATTCACCTACATTTGATCTAAACTAGACTAAAGAATGAAAATTTGGAAAATATCGAAAGATAAACTTCTCCTTGGCTTATCAGATTTACGTTGGCTTAACAACATTCAGAACAAACATAAATTAATAATGTTCGTGCAGGATTTACCAGGACTGTATCTTCTGCAGGAAGTTGTATGATGGTAACATTACCCATGCTGCGCGCGCGCACGTGTCGAATATGTCCGCTCCCCTGCGCGTGATCCTCTCCCGTTTCACATTACCACACATTTGCTTTTTTAATTCCACTTTTATGCACATAGGTGATGAAATGAAATGAAATGAAATGAAATGAAATGAAATGAAATTGTTTATTCTGTAAATAGGATATCGGAATCACTTTTACACGTCATATAATTTTTTTTATTAAAAATAAGCTAGATGAGGTCGGTGTTTCCTATGTGACTACTCTGAGAAGAAAGGCCGAAACAAACTCAGAGGTCGTAGTCTCTTTTAAAGTCCAGACATAATCTTGGTCAAGTCATATGAGGACCATGTGGATCAGTGTCTGAAATGGTCTTTTGAGGAAAGAACCACACAGATTTGAGTGGACCTGTCCAGTCAGTGCAAGCATTTGTCAGTAATCGTGGAGCTCAACTCAAAACTGAAGGAGCTCAACTCGACGAACAATACCAAAGAAAGGATATTTGTCTAGGCCGCATCAACTACTCAAACTGCCAGACCATCATTAAAACTAAATGAGAAAGAAAAAATAAATGAAAGAGAAAACATAAAAATAAAATATCCACATAGTCCTCACATTCACAATAATTAAAATAATATGATACTTTACAAAGTAATCGTGTGCAGTTTGAATATAATTTTCAACAATGTCAATATTTATATAAAACTGGTTTATTGTGATGAATAAGCAAAATGTCAAGTTTTATGGTTTTCACAAGGCTTAGCAGAGCGAGCAGCTCAATCCCAAGCTTTTTTATCTTCTAAATAATCTGAAATTTTATAGTACCCTTTTTTACAAAGTTTGGTTTTAATACAGTTTTTAAATCGTTTAATGGGTAAGTTTCGAATGTCAATGGGAAGTTTGTTGTAAAAGCGTATACATTGACCCATGAACGAGTTGCCTACTCTGTGGAGACGTGTGCGATGTACAGCAAGGTTGTGTTTGTTCCTGGTATTTAAACTATGAATATCGGACATTTTCTTAAAATTTGATATATTTTTGTGTACATACAATAGGTTTTCGAAAATATATTGTGAGGCTACAGTAAGAATATTTATTTCTCTGAATTTCTCCCGAAGGGAATCTCTTGGACCGAGGTTGTAAATGGCTCGAACAGCCCTTTTCTGTAGAACAAAGATTGTATTAATGTCCGCACAGGTTCCCCAGAGAAGAATCCCATAAGACATAAGACTATGAAAATAACTAAAATAAACAATTCTAGCTGTATCTACGTCAGTTATCTGTCTAATTTTTTTAACAGCATAGGCGGCGGAACTGAGCCTACCTGACAATTTTTCTATGTGTGGGCCCCATTGTAATTTACCGTCAATAGTTATTCCGAGAAAAACTGTTGACTCAACAGGGTCCAACTCTATTCCATTAACTTGAACATTGGTAGTTAGCTGCCTGACATTTGGCGTTGAAAATTTGATGAGTTTAGTCTTTTTTTCGTTCAGGAGAAGATTATTTACATTAAACCAATGCACAACTTTAGAGAGTGCATCGTTGACTTGTTCAAAATTGACTAGCTGACGTTTGATTTTAAAAATGAGGGAAGTGTCGTCCGCGAATAATACGATCTTGTGATTATCCCTTATGTGGTAAGGTAAGTCATTTATATAAATTAAAAATAAGAAAGGACCTAGAATTGAACCCTGCGGAACGCCCATGGTGACCGCAGATCCTGCAGATCTCTTGCCATTTACATCGACCCTCTGAATTCTATTATTCAGATAAGAAGTCAGAAGGTCAAGAGCCTTGTCCCTCATACCATAGTGGTACAGTTTCCTGATGAGAGTATCATGATGTACGCAATCGAAGGCTTTGGACAAGTCGCAGAAAATGCCAAGAGCATCTTGCGACTCCTCCCAGGCCTCGAATATGCTTTTCAGTAATTCCACGCCCGCGTCTGTAGTTGAACGACCCTTAGTAAAACCAAACTGTTTCAGATGGAGTAAATTATGTACATTGAAATGTCCTAACATTTGTTTTAAAATTAATTTTTCAAAGATTTTGCTCAATGTAGGTAATATCGAAATAGGCCGAAAATTTGTGGGATCAGTTGTGCTGCCAGATTTGAACAGTGGAATCACTTTGCTAAGTTTCATCAAATCAGGAAATACACCAGATGCAATACAAGAGTTAAAAACGATTGCTAAAAAGGGTGAAATGACATCAATTATTGAAGACATGGTATGTACTGATAATCCCCAAAGGTCAGCAGTTTTTTTTACATCAAGCTTTTTAAAAGATTCTATAATGTCTTTAGCATTAATAATTGTAAATTCAAAAAGTTTGTCACATTAGATAGTGTTGTCACACAGATAGTGACACTATCCACAATACTAAAAGTGTAGAGCTTGTTCGATGTACTAATAATAACGAAAAGCCTACATTTTCGAACTATGCAAACATGGCGTCATCGCACGACCAGTTCACTGGAGAATAATGTCAAAAGTTAACTTGGAAATAACACTTTTTTCAAATTGAGATATTTGCATGTCCTACATGCAAAGATTTCATCATGAAAAAAGTGTTTAAATGACACCCGTATTTCTTTTGTGAAGAATGCACGCATTAAGCACAATAAATTCTATACTTCTGTAATCTCAAAACTAGGATAATATCGAAAACTTTTCACTATTAAAAAAAAAAAACCTCAAAATAGCTAATGTAACGTAATTTATGTAAGTTTCTGCTAGATAAACATGGCCATTAAAAATTAAATGTTTTTCCATAAACAACAAGTCTAGGATGTTTTCGCGACTTGTTTTTATCATTTACTTTGTATTTTAAAATAGTATTTTAAGCAATGAGATCATCCGACACAGTTTATACCTAACTCTTTGTGCTAAAAGGATCTAAGAAGTACCTACATTATGTCCGTAATGTTGAAGTTTTGTTGGAAAATACTTATTTTTTGTTTCTTCATAGATTCTAATGTATAGTCAGGGAAATTATTTATTAAGCAAATTGACACCCTACGTCAATTTGCCGTGATAAAGCTATTACATTCAACTGTCAAACAATGATAGCTGTTGTTATTTGAATATACGGATAATGTAAGTTGGGAGTCAATTTGGTTACGATTAATCTCCCTGACTTTACATTACAAGATTTTGTGACTTGATCCTTTTAGAAGGTTTTAAGAGCCCTGAAAACATTACACTCCTTTTTGGGCAGTCGTGTAAAAACTGCAAGTACTACAACCTTTATATCGTTTATAATTATTTTACTTTTTTTATATATTTCTTAAAAAAAGATATAAAAAACCTGGAGTGATGTCGTTTCTGTAGCTCAGGAGGGGCTTGGAAAGGTTGCTATCTGGCTGCAAAAGAATTTGCTGACCGTATTAAACGTCGGCAAAACCAAGTCAGTGTGTTTTAGCATTACTGATCGGTCTGCACCTGATGAAGAACTGAAAATAAAGATCCATGTATGTGACAGTGTCAGTAATGAGAGCTGTCTCTGCTCGCAAATTGAACAGGTTTCGTGTATAAAATACCTAGGGATACTAATCGATAAACATCTAACATGGAAATCGCAAATTGGTGCACTCGTGAAACGTATTAGAAAACTCTCGCATATATTCAAAAAATTAAAGTCCATCGCAAAACTATAACTCATTCGCATTGTTTATTATACCTTGTGCCAGTCAATATTAAGTTGCTGTGTATCGTGTAGTGTGGGCAGCAGCAAACAAAACCGATCTGCGTTTGTGTGTTCTGGAGCAGGTGCAGGCGATAATATATTTCATCCGATATGGTTTGCATTCGATGTTATGGAGAGGATCCACCATCTTCTTCTTTCATCTGTTATGAAATAAATGACTTATGACTTCTTCTATGACAACGAATGTTCTTTTTTTGAATTTGATATCTTTTTATAATAATATATTGCAAGTCTGCCATTGCTGAAAGTCGAAAGCGATGTGAGTGGTAGGGCAGTCACGGGGAGTCCTAGTGTGGGGTCCTGGGAATTTGTACAAAACTAGCACGTGTTTTTTCTGATCTGAATAAAACTTTTTTACTTTTACTAAAAGTAGTGTTCCGCCGGTGTCGGGAGTGGGCTCCAAGCTACCGGTGGTTAGGGCTCCAGAGACAGAAACTACTACTGTACTGTACTGCCTTCTGAATCAGGCCCTTGATCGAACCGCTTAACGAGAGCCTCGAGAGATGTTCAACCTTTATTATTATTATCGTAGTGTTGTAGATAAAAAAAAAAAAGTCATGAATTTATTAAACCATAAGACATTAAATATAGATAAAAAATATTATATTGTTTTGTTGTGCACAGTGGCACAATCGTGCAAAAAACAACAGCAGTATATCGAGGTTGCCAGGACTCGGAAAAAATGAAGTACCCATTGAATAATTTAGCATAAAATGCACACAATGGTTTGTTAATAGTTAGAAGGATAATTAGAAGTGTCTTGTAACACGAAGGGGTGTAGCAAATGCTTGCACTGAGTTGTACATTGTTTGATTTGTGCTTCAGATTTCATTTCAGTGGAGTGGGTATATCTGTCGGAGCTACTTTGTCGACTTACACAGAAAAGTCATATAAAAAGAAAATGTGTGATGCAAGAGCGAGCGAAGCGATCTTGAAAATGTTGCACCCGCCCTCGATAAGTAAGGCTTTCTTTTCAATATTCATACATAAATAGGAGTTACTTTGTCGACTTACGCACGCGCAAGAGCAAGCGAAGTAAGCTCGAAAATGTTTGCACTCTGTGAATTATTTTCTTTTCGTAACTATCCAAAGAAAACTTTAAATAAAGAAGATGGCTTTCACGTGACATCAAAATATCAAGATCATAAGGGGGATGCGCTAAGTTAAATACATATTTGTAACTCAGGGTTAATCCAATAATTCTCTTTGGATTAACCTTGAGTTAGTTGTTAACTCCGAGTTATTTAGCAATCCATGAACGCGCAAGTGGGCCTTACTGTCGCGAATCTGAAAATATGTTGGTACATATTTATATAAATGTGCTAATTGCAAAAAACGTAAGGATTTTTGGATTTCGTGGGCTACCTTGGCGGTTTATTTATTTATTAAAACTTTATGACTCAAAAAAGTACAAAGGCGGACTTAATGCCTATTAACTTTTTTTTGTTTCGCCTATATAAAGAGTTATTTTTCTTTTTTGATAACATACTTATAGTTTGGACAATGTTTCTCGTATCTCGGTCAGGTTACATCTGCAGGGTTGAGGGTGCTAGGGTTGTTTGCGACACTCCGTGCGGCACCACACTCTGTCAATATTGTCACTAGGGCTGTCACTCAATGGAAATTCAAGAAAAAAAAATCTGAAATTTATGTGACAGTGACAATTGGTAAAACAAATTGTTTGCTAAGACTCGATGTTTTGATATTAAGGGCTGATTTCACCAAAGAAACTGACCGCGAACAGCACATCTAAACCGCATTTGAGAGCTGTCAGTGTCATCATTGTTGGGGAATATCGATACCGACAGCTCTTGAATGCGGTTGATATGTGCTGATCGCGTTCAGTTTCACTGGTGAAATAGGCCCTTCCTCATTTCGTCGTCGTAGGCGTGGTTCTTAGCCATATTTATTCGATCGAGGTAAGGCATAATTGTCTTGGACAGTGCATAAGTGCAGGACATACAACGCTACAGAAATACAAAAGTAGTAGAAATATATTATAAAGTCGCTTCATTGACCTTTCAGTGATGACACATTATTATTAGTTTCTCATTAGTCCACGGTTGACTTATTATTGAATAATTTAGCAAAATAATTTACAATTAAAAATAAAATTTGCGTCAATGCGGTTTTCTATCAAATGGCAAAACAGTCATATAAATTCAAGAAAGAGTTTTATTTTAACTTTTTATTATAAATAGAAGAATCATGTTTTAAAATAACATGGCAGAAGTGTTTTGACTACAAAGCGATGGTATTTGTAATTATAATGGCTTCTTTTATTAAAATTATTGAGAAAGCTGTTTGTTTGGTCCACTTTCTTGGCAGTGCTCGACTGATTACATTATGCTTATGTTGTCAAGTTTTACATACTCGTATAAAATAAAGAGTGACCCGTCACGCTCGTTTTTTTTTTAGTTGTCTCATGCGCTACTGATGAGCATGAGGTTCTGGGTTCGATTCCTAGGTCGGCCAAGGTGTTATTGGGTTTTTAAATCAGGAATTTCTCAGTAGCAGCCCGGAAGATTTGTGCCCGGTTGATGGCAATAGGCTCGCCACTATAACATGGGGCTTAAACATAACTCAAAATGCGCAAAAGGCGAAATGTCGGAGTACTATAAGTACTCTGCTAAACCCTCCGGAGACTACAAGGGTGATGTTATGTTATTTTTCAACTTTTTCTTTATTCGTCATTGTCTTGTCATGACAGTATACGCCTCTCAACTGCATGTCACAAAGCTCGCTCCTAGGCTGTGTTCACAAACGTTCTGGTATCAAAAAATAAACTTTAAGTAGTATCACACTCACTCACAAGGTCAATAAAGAAATATCAATTTTCCACTACACCAATATTAAGCAAAACTAAGCAGGTATCGGGAGAAGTGTATTTTTTTACATTGCTTTCTTTTAACCACTTGTGCTGCGTGCTTGAAGGAGGCCTATGTCCAGCTCAATCATGATGACCACTATCTGACCAGCTGATCTATTCTGTAAAAATCTCATCGTAAAACCGTAGGTGAAGTGAGCTTTTAACAGTATAGGCCGGGTGTTGTAAAGCGACGACCTGATTGAACTCACGACATCTTACCGGTCCACGTATTAAATGTTGCACCAGTGCCACTTTTGTCACTTTGCCAGTAGGTACTCGCCAACCCTACGCAGATTATTCGTGTGCAATCCGTCAAGAGGCGTGCGGTGTGCCCCCCGCGGCCATAGCGACGTCACTCATCAATAACGGTTAACGGCCCTTAACCGACTTTGAAGAAGCGCTGTAGGTACTTCAGATTTGTGTATCAAACTGCTTGGTTTATGTCGTCGGGAGGTAATGGGGTCGTTTGGAGGCTGTGGGGATTTGGGGTGTGTGGCCATGTTTATATGGATATGTGGGATTATAAAGCAAGATAAAGTTTGCTTACATACATATACCTACGTACATATTACGTACATGACATGAGCCTATTTTTATTCCTAGAGGGATAGGCACACCTAGAAGGTCAACTGTGTCTGTCCAGCAGTAATCATTCTCTCGTAAACTAGTAACGTTCATTAACACATAAGAATTGCACGCAAATCGACATTAAACTCCCACTTTAAATTCAGCTCATCATTTACTAAGATCAATCTCCAATCCAGCTAAGTCTTTAACATGTAAATGCCCTTCGTAATTCAGCGAGCTCACGTGTGAAGTTCCTTGCACCCGCCATTGTATTGCAAATGGCGGCCGGCTAGGCTAGCACAGGGCCAAAGAAACCATCTCAATATTCAATCAGTAGGTGTCGCCTCCATAATGCATAGATTGTACACAATGATGAATCTTGTGGCCACGATTGAGGGACTTTCGAGAAAATGTTTAATTGTTTGTGTAATTTGTCACGAATGGTGAAGGATTTTCCCAAGTTTTCGGAAGGAGGGGTCTGAATTTTGATTGTTATTCGTGGACTAGTGTCGTGATATTCGTGGAGTTCTTGGTAAACAATGTATGGCTGACTAAGGGCTTATGTCGAAGAGCGGGGCGCATCCTACGAATATCATGCTGCAATCAAAAATCAAATTATATTAGTCTATGCAAGAGGAGTTTCATATTCCGTGGAAGTTTACGGATTAATAGCTTAGCAACTAACTTATCTGACGTTTTTATAATGTTAGTTTCTGATTCACTCAGCCGAATATCTGTGCATTTCATCATGGAAGATCCCACAGATCTTTCAATAATTTATTTTTTCCCTTTTCAAATAAACATGTCTAATCGAATATGTAACACGAAAGTAAATAAGGATAACTTATAAGTAAGGTATTTCATGAATTTTGTTGGAAAAATACTCTTTTGAAAGTTCTTCGTATGTCGGGTGAATAATATGTTTACGATGTTATGTGGAATCAATCTGAATTGATGTGTTGTCTTGTGATCAGTTTGTATAATATTGTTTTGATAATTTTGGTTATTGACTTACAAAGAAGTTTCGATTTTATCCGTCAAGTAGGTATCAACTGAAACGATATGTTTACAGAATACATGTTTACAGCATGCCTAACTACTTTCAGACTAATATCACTAAAGACCTTCAATTAACTTTAAAAGCCCACTCAGGACGAACATCTGAAGAATCTTGATGTTTCTGTCCTTGCCAACTACGAGACGCAAATTACCAATTACTTTTAAAACAAGAAAATAGATAAACTATCTTCAAAAATTACGAAAATTTTCTGAAATTTTCCACCAACTAACGTAATTTTGTCTACAATTATTAATGAGCTTGTTTTTAATGTTCCAATTTATTGAAGGGAGCTCGAGTTGAACGTTGCGTCAGTTGTCTTCGCATTGACGTAATAACTTTCAAAGGAAATGCGAGCTGTCATAATTGTCACGACGACAAGATGGCTGCCACGCATGACAGACATGACAGTATTGCATCCACGCGCGCTTCGAAATAAATACTGCTAAACACGTGTCGATTATAATTAAGAAGCTATTTACAGACATTTATAAATAAATTGTCGTACGAATTAGCTTTCGAGAAACTTTCTTGAAAGAGAAAGAGGGAGTTTAAACTGAGTTAATATTTTAAGGTAATTATTTTAAATGCAGGTTTCTCGTGGAATAACTGACAGCACTGCACCTAATGTCCAGGAATTTAAGCTTCTTCCATATTTCCTAAATAACTAAGGGAGTTAAATTTAATTGCATGGTAACAAAACTTTAAGTGTTAAATATAATGACAATATGTTTATTTTTGCAGAGAACGCTCTGCCTGATGGATTCCCGGTCGCCACGTAACGTATTTATGACGTCTTTTCATACAAACTTTTCTGTTAATAACATAATCTGCGCGCGTGTCTGGCATGTTCTCAGCGTAACCCGCGTATGTATCACTCAGACTGCGCGTGTTTCGACAATGGCCAACAATGTCCGTCAGACGCAAGGGTTTCCCGATGCGTATCCCGCGTAGTAGATGAACTCGTGGCTAATGGCTGCGTGGACGCCGACACGAGGAGCTAGGAGACGGTCAGTCTGCCAACTACTCTATAGGATATCGGTATGTAGGTATTTTTCAGCACGGATTGTGGAGGTGGACAGGTATCAATTACTATAGTCTCTAAAAACTGAAAGTCAAATCCAGTAACTTTTAACAAGTTACTAGGGGCGGTTTTAAGTTTTAGGCTTTTGGTTGGTGGTGCTTGATTATAATCTGGTAAATTAAATTGTCGGGATTTATACCTACCTAATTATGTGTATTTTGTACATAATTATATAGCTTAGTAACGTCGTTTGCCGGATGTGAGTTACAATACATAGTAAAATAAAAGAAACGATTCTTGTGATCAATTATATCTGGCGCACCTCGGGCAGTCGGCTTCACGACCAACCGTTCTGACTGGCTACATCCTTTTTTTGCGACGTAGTTCTTGCCAAGAAGTAGAAAAACAGGGAGTAAGCTCATAAATACATATGTATTCTTAGAAACAGTAGGTACTTATAGTTTCGCGTTCACAACAATTAAAGTCAATGTTTAGTGCTCTATCAATAAAATACTGAGTAGATTGCCATCAGTGGACCTTGTTCTGTGTACCATGAAACATTCTTGGTTCTGTAATTATGTGAATCATCTTTTGGCACAAACTAATTGCTGTCAGCGATAGTAAATTAATACGGCAGTCGACCTCTTGATTAATCAAAGTCAAAGTCAAAGTCAAATCATTTATTTCAAATAGGCCCTTGTAAGGCACTTTTGAACGTCAAAGTTTACAAAAAATTGAATTGATTCTAGTCGCCCCTTCCAAAAGGTAGTTTTCGTATGGAGAAGAATGGGCAAGAATAATGGTGGTGGTAATGGTGTGCTAATCTGGTTGACGAGCTATTTATACATAGTTAATAGGTAATACGGGCTGATATCCGCAACTCCATGTCTAAGCGCGTATTTTGCGTAAAATTATAATAGTTAAATTATACATAGTTATCTAATACTAATAATATACTAATGTAGTGAAAGGTGAGTGTTCTTTTCTATCCCAATCTTTGTAAAAATATATCTCACTCTGGCTTGTCCATTGAGTCCTAAATGCCATGTTTTGAATATTTTACTTTTGTTTGAAAATTTAAACTTATTCTGTACCTATTCTTTTGGTATTCCCAAACAAACATGCCTTGAAAAAAATACCTCATGTCTCTGTCTCTCTATCGCGATACCTAGCACATAATCTTCTACAAGCTGATACAACCTCCTATTCTAAGTAGGTATTAGATCCCCATCGCACGTAAACAATACCAACCATACCGACATTTGTGTGCTTACCCTCTACTAACAACTTGACGTCTTCTATCCTCTTACACAAGACACGTGCCAGCACAAACAAGTATGACGTCACATCACACTAGATAAAATAAATGATTCGCATGTTTTTTAGTACTTCGATGATCCACTTCTAATCCTTCCTATTATATTAATAATAATATATTATTCTCAAGGCCTTCTGAATTTGATTGATTGAGATTATCTTCCGCTACTCTCCTTTGATGATTGATATTACATTATTTTTTATGTTTGCGAATCAAATAAATAAACTTAACAAGCCCTGAAACTGAAGTTAAGAATTTATTATTTCCCTGAAAATGTCATCAATTTAATAAAATTGTTTATTATGGTCGGTTTTTCAGCACGAACAAATTTTGTGGGCAATATTCCTCATTATTATTAAATATAGATGAAGACAGATCAATTATTTGAGTAAGAAATCAGTCTACTTGATATTTAAGCCTACCTGCCTAAGAGGCTCTAAAAGGGTAAGATGTCTAGTCTCACTTAATCTAAAAAAAAATTGTTAGGTAATGATTCTGCTGGTTACAAAAGCTCCAGCTTTCTTGCACTTGTGTATCTTCAAAATACTTGGAATTAATGAGTTACATTACATATCTATATGATAAGGACACAAATCCTTGAAGAACTTTCCGAGTCAATCCCCCTTCTGTAATTCCACAATTAAACCCAAAAAACATCGTAATGATCCAACACATGTTAACCACGAATTAATTAGCCATTAAGCGATCGTAAATCTCCGTCACTTTTCGGAGCACATCGGGCGTCCGCCATTTAAAAATAACCCGGGAAAGCTGCGCGTGCGGCGATGGACGCAAAACAGCGCTTTGGACGGTTGCCAAAGATATGGATGGATAAAATGGATTGGAAGGGCAGTAATCGAGCTGAGATGTTGAAAATTAGTCCTTGTCGGTCGTTTAGTTAAAAGATCATGTTCTGTCTTGTTTTGAAGAGGATTTGTCTTTGTTGTGTTGATGCTCATCTAAGAATAGGCCTCTGTTTCTGTGTCGCTGTTTGTTAAAGGTGACAGGTCGACGGACAGCAGAACAACTGGCGATGTAATTATAACTCTGTGCGGTCGCCAATCCGTCTGCCAAACGTTGTTGTATAATCTCTGTAACTATCCCTGTACAATCTTTCGCAAAATGTACACAGCTTTTATGAATTGAATTGTTACGCAATACAATTACGATTATCTACTTCACCCGGATTCATCTATCAATGAGATCCGCAATAATCCCGAGAACTGTTAGGAGAAAAAACAACATGTTTTATTCGTAAAATATTGATGTTATTCTAATTCGTCGGCAATGAATACATTACCGGTAATTCTCTAAAACAATCAATGTATTATTCAATGTAAAGTGATTCCCCGAACGTGAATTTGTTTCTGTTTTATAAACTTATTTAGTAGAAAAATCTTTTTTATGCATCGTTGAAAATAGACTTCATGGTAGTTTTTTCTAGCTTTGATGAAAGTAGATATTGGGAATCTTTCATAGTGCAAGCCTATGATGTGCTTTCCATATAAGAATTCAAAAAAATATACAATACCTACTTCGCTGAAAGTGATACTTAACTTTTAGTCCTTTCTCAAATTTTCTGCGAGATAAACCATAAATAGGATATTTAGATGGATCCGCAAAGGTACCCGCGGAATTCAAATTTTCTTACGTTTTTTGCAGTTTGCAGGTCAGCTACAGGTTGTATCTCGATCAACATAATATATGATTCGTAACCATAACAAATATAATACTCCTTAAACAGTAATATTTTATAGAAATAGATATTTCACCCTCAATAAAACCTTTAGCACAAAACGAGTTCTTGAAAACTAAAAAAAACTCGCGCAGGGTGTCCATTTGTCATCTCAAAAAGTGTCAAATGCCAGACACAACACAATTCCTCCTCTCACTCCGGCTGTTCAAGTAAAGGGGGTGCTTGAGAGGTGTCCTGAACAACTGCTTATTTCCGTCTCGTCCGGCGAGATAAGACATGCTTCGACACTTGTCACAAGTACTGCAATTAGGAAGCTGCCGCGCTTTATATTTTCAAGATATTTTATTATTGGTTTGTTAAGAAATGATTTGAAATTGTCGACGTTTATTTGTTCAGCAAATTATACGGTAGGTACTCATTACACCTCTCGTGGATCATACGGTAAGCAAGCTGGTGGTTATGTCTTGGAAGTGTGGCATGGGTCTTGAAATAGACCATGCATAGGCTTCTTAGTGTGTCCCATTCTCCTGGAGGTATTCATTTGTTTTTTGCCGGGGTTTGGGAAACTGTCTGATGTTAGGTTTGACGTTCAAAAAGCATAATTTCATTTTGATTTGTGCTTCTGTTAAACATACCTACGTCAATCCAATCGAAATGCATCAACCAGATTTGTTCATCTGCAGATGACTCGCTGAGATACTGTCGTGGAAGATAAATAGCGGTACATTAGGCATTCCATCCCAATCAACTTGGAAACACCTGAGACTCTTGGACAGCCGCCAGCGCAACCGATAAATAAACTCTCGCTGAGATACCAGGATCCCCTGCATCGCGCCGTTACGTATCCTAATCAAAACATTTTGAGGCTTCATAAATATGGAGCCTGTTCCTAGAACTTGACTTGCTCCTCAGCATATTTCAAATTGTCGTTGCTTAGTCCATCCAGCTTCCACAAAAGACATTTCAGCCTGCAGCTGAGACACTAAGCCATTTACGAAAGCCCAGGGCAGAGACAGAAACAGCCACTCTTAACAAAAAAATACAAGCAGGTAATATTTTTTTTAAAAGAGGCTGTTTTTTTTGCTTCTACCAACCAGCAGGAAAAAACAGAGTTTTCATTATCAGGCGTATTCAACAGTACGAACCCATACAGAAAGCGGTGGACCGAAGGCGGAAGGCATCTCAAGTTATCGTGCAACTAAGAAGTATTTTAACTATATCATGACAATATTATTAATTTATTACTGGTACTATATCAATTAGTATTTATATCAGTACATACGTCAGCAATAGACAATAAATAAAACACTGAAAAACAGATAAAACTCCCGACGACTTCAGTTATTTGCATCCCATCAAAACATGTTTATCTTAAGCCAGCCAAAATGATAGCAATGTTTTATAACTCTTGAAAACTTATATATACGTCATTGAGTGACATCACTGGTGTTAATTATTGGCGTTGGCGTGGGTATGCGTACGCGCACACGTGGAGAATGTTGTTGGTGACAGTATGAAGATGATCGATTGAGTAATGATCCATAATAATATGTATTTAATGTGATAATATTAATAATACACCATAACCGTATTTTTCGAGGGGATAGGCAGACGTGTTATGTAGTACAGCCCACATTTCGATAGCTATGTTTACAGCTATGACTGTAGACATAGTGATTTATGTATTTTGGGTTCTAGAAAGTTTTCCAGAGAGAGAGAGAGCGAGAGAGAGAGAGTTATCTTCAATCCAGACTCCGAAATCTGGATTGAAGAAAACTCTATCTATTAATTTATTGCTGGAGGATAAAGAATGCTAGTTTAATTTAAAACAGAAGCCATTTGCGATGTAGACACGTGAATAACATTCTATTCACAATGTAGACAATGTACCACAATGTTGAGAAGTGGCCACTGAAGCCACTTTTGTCTGAAAGCTCACCGTACGAAAATAATAAGTTAGAAAGAGTAGCCCGCTCAATAGAATTAGAAACAAAGTAGGTACACTTATGTTACCCTTATCTTGCATGTGGTCAAAATATGAGAAGAATGTTCGAATGTATATAAACCTGCTAGTCACATTGTTAGGAGTTTAAAACTTTTATTTTAAAATTAAAAAGATATTCTTTTAGCTAATCTTTAAATCTCCTAAATCCACCTATTTACTAGGTTACGTGAATGTAAGCAGTGTTTGTTTTGGACGTAATCAACAATGCCCGGTCAATGGAGTTACATTGGTATATTCGTGTCTGAATCCTCCATCAGCATACAAATAGTGCACCACGTGTATCAACTATGTACTATGCAGGAGCGGCCAACATTTTAATAGCAGTCAAAAGTTTTGGAAAATATTATCTGTAAGGAAACTACTTGAAGACAAAACAAGGAAAGGAGAATGAAAAGTTTAATTTTCCTCGCTCTTGCAATCGCTAATATTTTTAGCATGTGCTGAAAATGACTCTACTACTACTTCTCTTTGCCTCTTTCATCAAATCAAGCTTTGGCCTTGCCTTTTCCCAACTATGTTGGGGTCGGCTTCCAGTCTAACCGGATGCAGCTGAATACCGCTATTTTACATGGAGCGTCTGACTTCCACAACACAGTAACTGGGTAATTCAGGGTAATATGAAACCCCTTGGTAAAGCTCCGTGCAGACCAGCGCGACGCGACACCGGTTATTGTTATACCGTCAAGTTTTCTTAGAAATTGTCTGTATGAGCTGTCGATATATAAGACTGGTTGTCAGACTTTCGGGCTTCTGGCGACCCGTAATGACGAACAGTCGGGACCAACGTCTTAACGTGCTTTCCGAAGCACGGAGGCATCTCGATATGTAAAAGTGGTCACCTATCCACGGAACAACTCCGGTAAGCGTAGCTTAACCTGATGGATTGACCCGTGCGGCTGTCTTAGCCAAGAGCTTTGCCTCTTTCCTGAAACTTACTAATACGAGGTTAATTTAGCTCATCAATAAAGGTAAAGATGAAAACAAAATATCTGGATGTCATTAGATACGAGTAGAACTGGGAATCTTAAGCTGGGGAAAAGAAAATTCAATATAACTATGTAACTATTTTATATTTTAGGATTTATACTTAAAAGCTTTGTTCAAAATTCTGTGGCCCGAGACGCGCCAAATGTTGACAGCCCCGTGTTAGCTGCGGGCACGCACACGCCGCGTGAGCATCGGAATTACGCGCGAACAATTTATGTGTTTACCACGTTTGATCTCACCAGGAATCGAACCCGGGTTACACAAGATTTTATATTACAGATAGGAAACTTTTTGAAGTGTAATGTATTTGTTTAATGTTTTATTTTTGTGTGAATTTGGAGAGGTTATTTGTCTCGATCTAATATAACGTTTTTCTAGGATGTATTTTCACTTATAGTCAATACGGAGTTTTAGAACAGATACTCTACAGATCTACAGTAGATAATGTATCACATCATCACCACAAATGGAGAGTAATTAAGTGCCCATTAAACACAACTATTTACACACACAAAACATTCACACATTACGACCATGTTAAAAGCAAAAAAAAGTGGTAATAATTACCATTTCAAAGCACTTAATAAATGCCATCACCATTTTTTTCCACAAACTTTTGGTTGAGTAGAGAATAAACCGCCACCTTACTCCGACGTTGTACGAGTACGTCATCCATCTTTGATTCAGCAAACTCTTCAATGTCACGGGGTTATGGTAAGACATTTATTTTTATCCCCATCAATTTATTTTCTATGCTACCGTGTAGATTGATTATCTATTTTATTGTAAAAAAAGGAAAAAAAAGAGTTAATCTGAGTTTATAATATTACTGACATCGGTGAAGGAAAATATCGTGAGGAAGCCTGGACTTATAGTTAATGTATGTCTAAAATCACCAACCCGTCTTGAGCAAGCGTGGTGATCAATGTTCGTGCCTTCTCTGTATGAGAAGAGGCCTTTGCCCTGCAGTGGGACAGTAACAGGCTGGTGTAATTATGCGCAATGCTGGGCCCAGTGGTGATGGCCCTGACTAACCAGTAGTAAGTCGTGGATTCGAACCTAGGCAGGCGCTTTACTTTGTGTAAATAATTTCATTAACACTGCTTTTTTTAGAGCTGTGTGTGAGAGATAACCGGCCTAGAACTAAAAATTCGAAGACATGTCTTGTGATATCTACCAACCCGTACTGGGCCTACGTGGTGGATTACAGCCCACTGCCTCTCACAGAGAGGAGGCTTGTGTCCCAGCAGTGGGAACATTAAAGGCTAAGGATAGGTTAAGGTTAGGTTAGGATTATGATGATTATGATAATATTATTATTAGAAAGTAAATAGGCAGAAATAGGGATTGTGGTAGAACTTTTTCAGATAATTAATTTTAAAATGATCTCTGCTGCTACTGAAAAGCATTGACATAGGCATTGCCATAATAGAACGCGCGGCAATACAATACCGCCGTCGTTTGGGCACATGACCAGTCGACAGCGGCGTGACGTTTGGGCACATGACCAGTCGACAGCGGCGTGACGTTTGGGCACATGACCAGTCGACAGCGGCGTGACGTTTGGGCACATGACCAGTCGACAGCGGCGTGACGGAATGTTTCCTTGACTTATTTAGATTTGTTGTTATTTTATGCTTTTTTTATTAAATGTGTATAAATTGTTCGTAAATCCTCGCATTAAAAATGCGAAAGTGAGTTTGTTTGTTACGCTTTCACGCTAAAACGGCTGAACAGATTTGAGTGAAAATTGGCACATGGGTAGACTATAACCTGGAAAAGGACATAAAAGCTTATTATCCCTACTTTCTCACTTATGCGGGTGAAACCGCGGGGCGTAGCTAGTTAATTAGAAGTCGTTTTCACAATGTATATATTTTTATACATTACCTATTAGATGGGACTTAAAAATAACTGGCGAATTGTGTACACCTCTGTTTAACCCTTTGAGGATTACAGGCGTATTATGTTATGTTATGTTATATATTTATATTCTACTGAAATACATTTATTATGAAACAGTAAGTACTGTTATTGTCTCAGTATCCCCTTATAAGGAACTATTCAATATTCCAACGCAATCTTACGTACAATTTAAAACGTACACACTCGCCCTTTTCGGAAATTATTTGATCTACTTAAAACACGTTATAAACGAGACCTGTCTACTATGATCAGCGCTGAGATGTGAATTACATCATATTGTTGATTTCAGAGATGATGAAATTTTCGTAAAAATTTTATAATACAGCTATTTATTAAAGTAAACAAAGTAATAATAATTATTAATTTTGACGACGATAATGATTAAATGACTGATTGCAGTAGGTAAATGGTTTGCTATTTCTTGTTGTAGTTCATCATCAACTGATAACAACAAACGGCTGTAGTACTACAAGCGTGATGTTATGTTGTTGTTGAAGGGTTAGGCAGAGGCGTACACCTAGTACAGCCACATTTCGCCAGTTTCGAAAGATTAATAAATAAATAATAACCATTAGAGGCTAACACATATTGGGCACGCTACAATTGCGGCGATAAGTCCCCTCTTTGAGGAGTGACTAGAGAGGCGCCACGGCGTCCTCACCTTCCGCCTGACGCAGGTCCTTACCGGAAACGAGGCAAATTTCGCGCCCTCGCGCCCCTTGGCGCCGCAGGAGACGCCCTGGGCGTCGGGAATCGCAGGCCGATTCCCGGCCACCGTAGGCGTGGGCTTGCGGACGGTGAGCAATGGGTAGCTCGCCGTCCGATAAGGACCAGGCCCGGGTCGACGGCGCGTTGTGTTCCACGCGCGCCTCAAAGAGATGTCAGCACAACTGACGGGGTCCGCTAGGACCGATGCCTACCGGGAAGTCCAAAAGGGATACCTTGGCCCCTGGCAATGTACAGTCAACTGAAGGAACACGGGTGGGTTTTAGTCAGTAAGAGACACGCCCTCCCACTCCGCCCAAAGCGGAAGAAGTAATTTGATCATATCTGAACCTAAAAAAAAGGGCTAACACATATAGTTTATGAAAGACTAATTAACCCAAGAAATTACATAAATCCTGTAAAATGTAATTTCAACTGCAGTGACTCCTTGACAGAAATAACAACAGAGCCAATCAAAACGCTTGACATTATAGACTTAATTAATTACCATCTACTTAGTACCGAAACTGCATTCTAGATTCAAGTGCATTTGCTTATGGAAATGTAAACAAACAGTTTTCCTTATGTAACTTTAGTGTAACTTAGTAATGTTGGGTAATCTCATGGGAGGCAACGAAGTGTTTGTATCGAGATGTGACAACTGATATGAACCTTTTAAGGTTGAAATTTTCAAATACCGTGGAGGACTTGCCAACAGGATATGCTACAACAATATATTTTCAGAATAAGAAAATTGAGATCTGTGGTGTTGTGGATGACGATATTTTTGTGATTCAAAAACTACCACAGAATTTACGACGGAAATACTTCAGGAAATGTGAAAATCTTCGGTCCTGTTGAATCACTTGCTGTTCTTAGTTTTTTACCCTAACGAAAACAAATACAAAGTATTTATTTATTTGCATAGTGATGTACCTACCTTTTGTAGGTGGCTTGAGTAGGTATATTTTATATACTATATATTTTGTATATTGCCTATTAATACATTATAACACAAAATAAACCACCCTCACGATACATTCCCTTCAAGTTGGTGTCGAAAACCTAGTAGATGGTGTAAGAAGCAATAATTCAGGGGAGCAGGCTATCAGCGGGACGCAGTGACTCGGAAACATCTGATAGTAACAGGTATCAATGTCGGAGGGAAACCGTACACACGGCGAGAAAAGAGCTCGTCACGGGAATTGTTTTTGTAGTGTAACTTATTTTTGACGGGTTCTCGAGTTATGTGGCGTGTTTTTGAAGGATGTGTCTATATCTATCACTTCATGATAATAATAATATAAATGGCTTATCATACAAGGAAGATGGTTCATCTTTAATTTGGTTAGACGTGCTAATTTTAGGGTTCCGCACCTTTCAAGGAAAACCGGAACCCTTATAGGATCAATTCATTGTCCGTCCGTCCGTGCGTCTGTCTGTCTGGCAAGAAACGTGGAGTTATCAAGTTAAACTTAATAACAAATACGTCTGCGGTACTTACCTTAGAGCTCTAAAAAAATCAAGCCTCTAAGTCAACACAATAAAAAAACGGTGATTTTTATGCGACATATTTTGATACTCGCAAATGAATCAAAACCTATTATAGGGTATTTCCCATTGACCTAGAATCATGATATTTGGCAAGAAGCAAGGTCTCACAAAAAGTTCGAAAATCGTTAAGTAATTTGTAGTTTTATATCTATACTTATAATAAATCTGTAGAGAGGTCAATTCTGTACATGATATATATTTTCAAAATAACTATCAGGGGGTAATTAGTGATCGATACTGATGCCAAAAATGCAATCAGTAAAATTTTTGTCTGTCTATCTGTCTGTCTGTCTGTCTGTCTGTCTGTATGTTCCTTATAGAAACAAAAACTACTCGACGGATTTTAACGAAACTTGGTACAATTATTCTTCATACTCCTGGGGAGGTTATAGTATACTTTTCATCACGCTACAATCAATAGGAGCAGAGCAGTGAAGGGAAATGTTGGGAAAACGGGAGAAGTTGCTCCATTTTTTAAGCTTCCGTCGCGTGTGAAGCCTTAATGGTTAAAGCTACATGGAAATCATTTATGACGGAAATGTTCTACATAAAATTATCTAAAAAATATCCTACAACAGCATAATGTCTATCTTTTATGGTTGACTCACAATAACACGTGTAACTCCCGATAGCTTAGCAGTTCGGAGCTTTCTGATTATATTTGTTTACTCTTACGTTTATAATACTCTCACTCATACCTAATTAAAAGAAGTTAATATTATTACCTATTCAATAAAAAAAGAATCATAGTAATCGGTATAGAAACACCAAACTTATACATGAAATACGCTAATAAGCCATCGCGCCGTCGCGCGTGAATACTGAATCATGCCATAAGGATTATTTTTGTGTAACGGTTGCCGCGTTCGACGCGGGTCGTGGCGGTAGGATATAAAAAGGCGGGAGGTCCGACGGGAGCGCGAGCTTCATTCAATATTTGGCTGTTGATGCGTTCATAGCGTTCGACCTTATTGACAAACAATAATTGATATTAACAAACCGTGCTTATCAGCGCGACTTTTAGTCTTTAAATAGTTTATTTGAATTTCTTTTGTTGTTATTTTATAAAATAGGTATTAGTTGTTTTGGTAGTGTTTAAATATTCGTTCAAATTACAAATTATTAATAGTTTGCATTTTATTTCTTTTAAGGTGAAGTAGTAGTAGAAGTAGTACGCATAGATTTTTAGATACCGATAGGTAAGTTTTGGCTAATTTATGTAAGGCTCAAGGGCAGACTTTTCGTGTTGCTGGAGTAGATCTCGGTGTCAGTTGTTTCTCGCATGGTCAGTTATATGTCGCTCTTTCCCGGGTTAGCAGTTCTAGAAATCTTTATGTTCACGTGCCGGACGGGTCAACTTTCAACATAGTTTACCCGGAAGCTTTGCGCTGAAGTATTTTCGTTCTATAGGTACTTAAGCCTCATGTGAAAGTGATCTAAACAATATTACCAATACATTAACTTAATAACATACAAGGAGTTACACGCTGACGGAGTCGCGGGCACAGCTATTAATAATAATATTCTGCGGTTCCTTATTGCGATATTTTTCAACAGTATTGTGGATTGACATATTATATTTCCCTACTAAAATACGAAAGTTAATCTGTCTGTTACATCAAAACCACTGAACCGTGAGGAAGGATGTATGGTACTTTTTTACGAAAAACGACGGAAACGCGGACGAAGTCGCGGGCAAAAGCTAGTTATTAATATTTTCTTGCTTTTACAAACTTACGTTTGCAGTTGGAGAATTGACCGTGATGTATATCGATGTATGGGAGTACATTTTTTCAACTAAAAAGGTAAGTTTGTTCTTGGGATAAATTCATCGCAATTACGGAACCGTTCATTGTGCGCGGTCCGACACGACATCGATAATATTCATACATAAAAAATAAGAGCTCATTAATAGCAGTTCTGAAATTGAATTCGTAAACAGTAAGTAAATGATAATAAGCTAAATATAGGTAAGTGTACAATAGTACCTTTCTGCTTAACCCTACGTGTATTGTAGGACTTATCGTAAATAAAACACACGCAAAAAGAATTCTATAAATAGAAACAGGAAAAAAAACGTATTAAAAATATATCAACTTACAACATTGGTGATGTCTGTACACCCGCGAAGGCTATCTTTTTCGGGCTAGTAAGAAACCGGACCCTCCTTATCGTTGGCCTAAATTTACATTCTTACCTCAGGGCGGCAGCTCCGGGCCCGACGGAAGATGAAAAATTGTACATCAAAAAACCTTTATTTATTTTCCCGGAGTTTTACTTTGCTCTATAATTTTGTAAGAAAATTTCTTCGAAGGTATTTTCATGAATATTGATGGCCACTTATGAGGGGAAGAGGGTATTCTTTTTAATTGGCCCAGGGCTCATTAGTAGCACAGCCAATGTTTAAGGATTATCAACATAAGGAACTTTTATTAAAGTCCACTTTTCTGAAAATAAAAATAATAACACATTTAAGATTTTGGGCGTTGTTAACGTTTTTGGAAAATCAGGAAAATGTAGGTAATGTAAATGTAGGTAATGGTCCGCACGTTTTGCCTTACGGAGAGAAAAAGCAATGATTGAGCTCGTTCCTTCCCCGGATACAAAAAGCGTGTGTTGCTCTATATCTAGGAGGGGTTCCTGGCTAAGTAATAATAGCACGGGCCGATTGAACAGGTTAAGCAACGCTTGCTGCGGTCGGTCCGTAGATGGGTGACCATCTTTATATACAGAAACCCCTCGGTGACTCGGAGAGAACGTTAAGCCGTTGGTCCCAGTTGTCATTCGTAGGATCTTTGGCAGTCGTTACGGATCGTCAGAAGTCCGAAAGTCGGACAACCAGTCAGATAGGCAGGTCACCAGGCCGGCAAGACTAGAAACAGACCTCAACATAGTTGGAAAAAGGGAAGGTAGATTGATTGTTTTGTCTGAACGTTTTCGGCCTAACAGAGAGCAAATGTAATTGAGCTCGGCCCTTCCCCGGATAAAAGAGACGTATGTTGTTCTATATCAAGACAATTATAGCCCGATAATATAAAGAACCAGTTATATCCAGTATCCAAGAAGAAAATAACATTTATAAATACTGTATTATTGTCAACATTGCTTGTTTATGTCAATTATCGTCGCTCTGGTTAGTGTGCTTACGTCAATAGCAAGGTTTATATTTTTATAAGTAAAGTGAGGGTTAACTAAACTAGGTTTGTTAGTGTTTGAACCAAGGCTTCACGTGACGTGTCGTGTGTGTTGTAATAGATCTATTAGATTGCTAATGAATGTACAGTTTTACTTAGTAACTACACATGAGTAAAGAAACGGAATAACATGACGAGTCTTAATTATTAATAATATATTTTAATCACTACGTATTAGTCAAAGTCTTCAAGTAAAGTGAGTTTTGAAAGCGGCTGTCAGAAAATAAGTTTCTTCTTATTATATAGAAGATTGCAATGATCACTGATCACTTGATCAGGCTATCCTGGCATGCTTACTCAAAGCATGCTTATTTAATGTAGAAAATTAATTTTAGATTTCTGCTTTCTAAGCCAGTGGTGATCATAATTTTATATAACATAACATCACGCCCCTAATCCGCGAAGGGTTACGCAGAGGTGTACTTTAAAACACGACGTTTCGCCATAAAACCTATCCTATCGCCGCCTTCTTCATATTTTTTTTTACGAATTACACATTCACAGAACCAAATAGCTGCATCTACAAATCAACACCGCTATTTTTCAATGAAAAACATCCCCAAAGCCATACATTTATCGCACATAATAATATTCAACGAAAAACAATTAACTATTAGCGACTGCTGCAAGCTGTATTTCACGGGACCTTCAGCTGAAACTGGGTCACTCTGCTGAACGAACTGAACCCGTTGTTCGCGGCTAAATCGGTAGTTATAAACAAAAGAACTACTATAGTGAACATACCGACATACGCACTATTTAACACGGTGCACACGGAGAGGCATTCAACACGATAGATGTGACACCCCGTTCTTTGGGGGCAAGAACAGTTAAGTTTTTGAAAACTCTTTGTTTTCCAGTGAGAATATTTTTGTGGTTTTAAGGGCAACCACACCCTTCTATTGCGTCCTGTTTTTTCTTGAAACCAATCAGAAAACGACAAGTCGTTTAGTAACTATCAATTCAACCCAGTTTATTTCCTGGCGTGTTCAGCACACAACCCACTTACATCGGCAAGCAACAATTAATTCACACTACATTTTTTACAATCAAGCAAAAACATCGCTTTACAGCAACACAGCGTAATTGACGAGTAATTAATGCAAATGGCCGATCGACAGATAAGCTCCGGTCTAATAACACAGCATCTGAATAATGATTTACGAACCAAATTGGTTTAATAGCTGAATGAGGCGACATGATGGAAAACTGCAAGTGGTTGCGTCAGACAAGGTAAGATAAAATTGAGTATTGTTTGTAGAGAGGTCAGTAGTGTTTGAGGTCTTGAATAGATTCTTCGAGATCGTGGAAGTATGTTCGGTAAAGCTACGACATCGTCTCGAAACGAAATAAATTGCTATGGTAACAAATTGATGGTAGGTAATAATTAGCGAGCTATAACCCAATGTGGGCGTGGTTAACCGCGATCCACGGGAATACAAAATTTCGGGTCCAGTTCAGATTAGTGATAAATGGAACATATTATTATAGTCAGTCCCACACACAAGTGTAGGTCGAGATGATAGCGCTGGAGTACAAACTCCAGCGCTATCGTCTAGGTAAAAACCAAAAATGTCTCATGTGCCTGATATTTCTCGGTGGTTGAAAAAAGTCTGGTGGTAAAACTTTTCCATTGGACCTAGATAATGTGGTATAGCCTTCAATGCGTTTGATATTTCTACAACGACTTTCAACAGGATTGAAGTAAGTTTTTCGGTAGCATATGTCAGTCCTATACATTTTTGACTTGTCATCGCTATCGCTGATAGAATGTCACTATATCTAGGAATAATCGCCTATAATGTTCCCACTCTCTCGGTGAGAGAGAATGGGCGGTAATCCAGCACGCGGGCCCTGTGCTGGTTCGAATTGTTGGTTGTAGGACATGTCGTTTTCGTCACGATGTTTCCCTTCACCGTTTTTGAGAGTGGTGATTAAATTATTTACACAAAGTAAAGCGCCTGTCTATGTTCGAACCAACGACCTACAACTCGTAAGTCGCGGCAGTTACCACTGGGTGACCACTCTTGTGTGTAGGCCCTCAGGTCCAATGTAAGTAACAGGAGACCTCTAGTAGTATTAGATTGATGACCTGACAGTAAAATAGGAAAGTAATCTACAAATTAGTTATGAAAACAGATAATTTTAATTAACACGCAGCTCAAAATCACTTTTTTAACGACTGTGTCGTATTTAAATTAATCCCATTTAATTACATTCTAATTTGAATGTAAACTAATATTTATAGAAAACTTATGCAAACTGCATTATTATCTGAAGGTGATCTTGTAACCATTTTATAAGCGTTTTCACAGCTCATCGCTTGTTGATTTGTTTTGCTGATAAACTCGTAATAAGCGGTTTGGGCGATATATCTTTCGCTTAGAAGTTTCGGGGATCGTATGATTTTATGTTTATTTTGTAGGATGACCAGGTTTTGGCCGGAAAATAATAATTACTTTATGTTTATTTTTATCTTTATGTTTTAGAAAATAAAAATTACACACATTGAATCTTACAAAAAGGTGGGAAAGAACTTATTGAAAAATAATGCAGTAAAATGTAGGTAGGTATATTTTACTGCATTATTTTACAATAAGTACATTTCGTGTAGAACCGATGACCGGTGGGGTAGACGTGTTCTTGAGTGGAGATCGCGAATCGGCAAACGTAAGGTAGGATGCCCTCAGGGTAGGTGGGGCGACGATCTTCGCAGGGTGGCAGGTAGCACCTGGATGAGAGTTGCAGAGAATCGTGATGCATGGCGTGCAATTGGAGAGGCCTATAGGTCCTGCAGTGGACTGCTAAAGACTGATGATGATGACATTTGGTGTAAAGTGGCAGATATTAGACAGCTGCTGCTTATCTGTCGCACAACGCCCTTACACCAAGGTATTTTATCTTCCACATCCACAAGGTGGCTTATTAATTTCACTTAGTTCCATTCAGTGATAGGTACGTCGATCCGTTTCATAGTGCCTACCTACACGAAATGAGTAAAGTTTAGTAAATAATAATAATAACATAATAACCGAAATTACATTATCCCGTTCCCGCTCTTTCTCATGGCGCCCCACCACATTATAACTGCGCCGGGACACGACGGCGCGCGATTATCGTAAAACGTTACGACATTACCTACTACACAATTTGGCCGGATTATACCCAGTTAATTATGATGCTAGATGAGCATCTCATGTACTAAATACTGTAGACAGGGCTTTTGTTCTAAAAGGTTTATAAAGTAAGCTCTTTATGCGATGGAGATTATGTGTTTGACATAATTTCAAGATAGAATATAAAACAGGGGCCCCAAAGGCGTTAATATTTTAAGCCAGGGATGGAAAATAAAATACCAGCATATGATAGAATACCTACTTATATTGCAAGTTCTTCATCATGAGCCCCTAACGAACCACTGTTGAGATATCACAATAAATGGAATGGATGAGATGAGACAATATAAATAATCACCACTTTTCCATACGGATTGGTGAACTTATCAGTAGTAAGAATGCGGCTGTCTCTGACTATAGTCGCACAATCCTATCATCGTCATGTAGGCCACCGAGGACACCAACCCATTCTACGAAGAATGGAAGTGCGCTATATTTTCCGCACCAAACACAGGCACCCGTAATTTTCAAAATACAGTCATGTCCCAGCGCTAGGAGATACAGTTGGCTGGCTACTTTCCCTACAGCTTTGTGCACAGTAACTAGGCCGGTTCACTCAATTAATAAATTCAATTAGTCATTATCATCACCATCTGTCTAGGCTTTTCCCAACTACTTACATAATTACATTGGGGTCGGCTTCTAGTCTAACCGGATTCAGTATTTTAAATAGAGCGATTACCTATCTGATCTTTACAACCCAGTTATTGGGTAACACGATTAGGTAATCAATTAGTTATTATCATCACCATAAAAAAAATACAAGTTTCTACCTATTAAGGTTAAAAAAATACAGCCCTGTGACAGACGGGCGGACGGACGGACAGACAGTAGACAGCTGAGTCTTAGTAAAAGCGTCTCGTTGGCACCTTTGGGTACATACGGAACTCTAAAACATCTACTACATTCAAATGAACGAGGCGATGAAACATTATAATAAATTCGCAAACGCATATTGGTGATAATTGCATGTCATGGCCTCCTAGTAAACCAATTTTTTTAATCTATTCGAATGGGAATATAACAACCACAAATTTTCCAAAGAAAACTCATCAGCGATCATCGCTTGTTGTCATAAAATGCTTCAGGGCATCCTGATCCTTTTGAAAGTAATCCCTTAAAACACCAGTGCACAGACCAGAGACAGCCTAAAACCCTAGTGACCCGGGCTACTACTGAAAAATTCCTGATGGAAAAATCCAATAAATGATCAAATGTTGTAAGATTAATTTTATCGTAGTCAGAAAAAAAAAGGCCAGAAAGTTAAAAAGAGGTTTTTAACTTTCTGGCCTTTTCTCACAGTCGGTCGGGCGAGCGCTGTATTAAACTTGATCGCAGTTACTTGGCTTTTTAGTATTTCTAGGACCCCTAAAGAAGAATGATTAGAGGTTCACAAAAAGAGGTGCATGAAATCAGTGTTCAATACGAGTATTTTTATGTGAATTATTTAAGGTTAAGATATGCCTTTTCAAAATACAGCACCAGTCCGGACCCCACAGGGGACACAGTTGGCTGGACACTTTCTCCACACCTTTGTGCTGAGCAACTGGGCCGGGTAATTGAATTTATCAACACCATCAGATTCCGTATGCTAATCATTTCACGAATTACAGGCCTACTCGCCGGAACACTGGGTTTTGGAAACAATTTGTGTTATAACGTAGCATGTGATCGAAATCAGGATAGGATTTACTGGGAATGAGGTACTTTACTTAGATAAACACACATTCTATCATTTGTATTTCTTTACAAAAAAGCCTTGTCGATGAGCAATACGACAATACAGATGAGGTTAGCCATTCAGCAAGGTTAAAGCAACTGCACTGCTTAGAGTAAGACAAATGTATCAGTCGTTGAGGGTCTTTAACTGCATGTGATATGCAGTTAAAGGTGCGTTTGGCTTTGGTACTTTCTATGAAGTCCGAAACAAAGGACCAAAACCCTAATTTCTTTAAAAAAATAACAATATTGCCCACTGGCCACGCTTCCCGTCCCCACTACCGGCGGATAGTTATCAGTTCAACAAATGAATGCGCCTGCTGATGCACGTCCAGATAACACGTTATTGTGATAGTGGAGCGATTTCAGGTTTCTGAGCCAAAGCTAGGGATTTCAGGCTAGATCAGGAGAGCGAAATCTTGAAAGTACCTACATTCACAAATGGAGTCCAGTATTTTCATGATGGAAAATCTAAATGAAAGGGAATTATTCTCAAATTTTTTGAGACGTTTACTCGCTTAGTTTTATCGAGTAAATGTCCTTATATTTTCTTGATACACGCACGTACCACTATTCTACTTATACTGCATGCCAAAACTACAAACCCACTCTTGTAAATAAGTACTTAATTGGGTAAAAGACACGATGGGCTTGACATATCTATTTAGATAAAAAACCCCAAAACGAATAGAGGAAAAAAAAAAAAAAAACTTAGTTATGTTATGCGAGTCATAGCGTTGAAACTTTACAGTTCAACCATTGCTTTAAAAATGTATAAAAAAAACATCTAAAACAATACATAACATTAGAATTATTTTGAAGTGTGACTTAACCAAATTAAAATACGTATTACACAATATTTATAACAAAAATAAAATAACATATTTTTTTTAATGTAGTTAGAAAGATAACATCGAAATTAGTTTATTTTTTGCTCGATTAACCATACAAGCAATCTAAGTCTTAGGCAACGGGAAATAGTCGCAGCGACTGCTTTAGAAAGAGACAAACATATACGTGTGCATAAAGTCTGAAAGAGATGGGTATACCCTCTTTGTTATTTGGTAACAATAGTCGGAACGATTTATGAGCATCAACTTTGGCCTATTGTTTTAGGGTTCCGTGAGACATTGTGATAGGATATGCGGTCGGCGAATATTTCGGAAAATATTTCAGTCGGACAGCGCGGCCATTTATCAGGAAAAGTTGCTTTTAGTGTTATATGCGGCGGAAATAGTGGCAGTGTCGGCGTAGCCGCGTAGATACGTTGTGAGGGTAAAGTTGCCATATTTTGTGGGGAAAAGTCGCCTGTAGTTTTTCATATGTTATAATTTTGGGCAATAAATGACTATTGCTAAATAGTAATTTATTGCCCAAAATTATAATATAGAGCTTTAGAAGCATCTGTTAAATGAAAACAAAAGACTTCACGCCTGTTGTCCAAGAAGGGTTGGACATTCATAGCACACCATCATTGCGCCCGTCATGTAAGCCCCATGAAGCGAGCGAGCATATTGCCATCGACCGGGCACAACTCCAGACGGAAAACCCTATTACACTTTACGCGACCTGGATGGAACAGATGATGAAATGATTGCAGAACCTTTTATATTAAAACATAGAAAGCAAGTACAAAATTATACCAAAATAGGAGTGTAGGAGGTAACTAATTATGTTGGTGGACACTTCCCGTGCCCTAAGGGCTGGCTTTTGGCTGGCGGCATTGTCATACAACGTGGCAATGCCGGCAGTCTCTCTCTGGGTACATTACCAGTCGACAGCGATGCGGAGGAATTTTTCGACGACATATTTTAATAGTAGTTTTTGTTAATAGTTTTAGTTAGGTTAGGATATTATATTTAAATTTTAATAACCTGTTAATTAATTTAGAATAAGTAGTATAGTTTATCCAGTGTACTTATAATTATTCATCTTCATCAATTTTGTACGTTATGTTGGTAACACAATGAATGAATGATCATTTATTTTTCCGAAACATGAGTGTGCACACACAAAGCATGCAAGGTGATTGTACATTGCAGAAAGGATCACAGTCATGTTTTACCTTAAACGCGTACAAATATGCATGTAGTAAAATAACATTTGAACAGTTATTTAATTAATTACAACTATTGATTATTATACATAAAAAATAAAAATGAACTGAAATTAATTTATTAACGATTACAAAAAATTAAATTTACATATAATGTAGGTACAGCATAAGCAATTCAAACATCAATTAAATTAGATAAGTAGAAGAACAAAATATTATAGTTTTACGTTAATCCAAATGTCAAAATTAAATAAATCACTTACAATCATTAACAGAACCAAACTTCGCCCCTACCTTAGAATTATTATGTTTTCTCCATCAGAAACTCAGCATTACTATAGAAATATTTGGCGGTTAAATACTCTTTTAGTTTTTTCTTAAATAAGTTAGTAACAGTTATATTTCTGAGTGCTTGTGGTAAATGGTTAAATATACGTAGTGCCATACAAAAAACACTTTTACGCATTAGTGCTGTATTGGACGGTTTTACACACAATCTGTGCTTATATTTATCGCGCCGGTGCGGCTATCCTTATTGGATAGTTTCTTAAACAAATGCGGGTTGGATTTTACGAACACCGCAATTTAAAAGATATAGAGTGATGGCAGGGTTAAAATTGTATATTTTAAAAATAATGGCCTGCATGCGTTGGGTGTTTTTAGACCGAACATGGCTCTAATGCATCTCTTCTGTGACCTGAATATTACCTCTTTGAAGGTTGAGTTTCTCCAGAAAATAACACAAAATCTCAGAAGATGACCAACTACGCCATGATACACCGTAAGCTTGGCATCTACACCTAGAACAGGAGCGATTTTGTAAAGCATATAAGCGGATTTATTTAGTCACTTGTTTAACTACTCTAAAAGTGGTTTCAAGTTAAATTTGTATCTATTGTGAGCCCCAAGAACTTACTTACATGCAAATTACTTATCTGTTTGTTATTGTTGTTTATTCAGGTTATTATTAATATTTAAACGCTGACTAAATAACATTTATTTTGTTTTATCAATATTTATTTTCAGATTATTATTACTTAGCCAGGTAATAATGGAATTAACCGTATTATTTATTGCATCTTCATAGTTTGATTATCAGTGCATTTAATTTTTACGGTGAAAAATTGACATCGGGTTATTTGATACATTCGGTTGGTCATTAATATAAATTATGAATAGTAGAGAGGCTAGGACACTCCCCTGTGGAACGCCATACATGACTGATTTGCGTTTGGATGTAAATATCTCCTTTTCTTTAGTTACATGATTGCATTGAATTATTTCAACATTCTGCTTCCGGTTTCTAAGGTATGATTCAATCAACTGTAAAACGATTCCCCTGATTCCATAAGCATCTAATTTATCTAGTAATATTTTATGGTCCACTTAGTCAAATGCTTGTGTCATATCGTAAAACACTGAACATACTGGACGCCTTTTATCAACATTTTCTAGTACATTGTTTAGGAAATCATAAATTGCCATATTTATTGTCTTAGTTTTTCTAAAACCTTTTTGTTCATCTGTTAAATAGTTCATTTTTTCTAAAAATATATATATTTATACACGTAGATATTTTTCGAATAGTTTTGATAATATGGGTACAAGCGTTATTGGTCTATAAGACTCCAATGACATCTTATCGGTTTTTTTCAGAAGTGGTTTATTACGGCAGATTTGAGGTGTTCTGGGTGTATACCCAGAACCTTCAGTTATGCATAGGTTTAGAATATGGCTTAGAGGTTTACTAATCATGTCACCGACTTCTTTGATTATATGTGTCTGGAAATACTATCGTGCCCTACACTCTTTGTATTTTTTTGTGATTGAATAATTTTTGATATGTCATGGTGGCGTAATATGGAGTTGTTGTTTTTAGATGTTTTTTCTTTAACATGTTTACCACAATTTCTAGAAAAAAACTATTGAAAGCTTTGCTATTTCAGTTGGATTAGTTTCTGTTTTATCGCATACTTGAATTTACGTAATGGCCTCGTTCGGTACATTCACTTTGGAACTGGTAATAATAAAACATCAATAAACAAAATAAAAACTACATGGGAAATGGCCCATGTAGTTTTTATTTTGTTTATTGATGTTTTGATTTTATGTATTTTGTGCGCGTTGGGTCAGTTTTTTTCTTTTTACGTTGTAGAGTATTTTTTTTATTAATCTCTACTTGTGTCACTGGGGTTCAATCTATACCGCCATAGGAGTGTCCTTTTCGTTTTGCTACAAAGTCTTATTCCACGTGACACCCATTGTGGTTTCCTAAAAGATTTTACTAAGACTCTTTTGATTGGAAAACATAGTTCATATAAACACAAGAATGTCTCTATAAAAACATTGAATGCTCTATTTGGATCATTGATTCTATAATCTTCAGAGAAGCTAATATTTTTTATACGGTCTTTAAATTTGTCCACATTTTCTTGATTGTAATCCCTACGTCAATCTATCTTATTTAATAACAAAGACCAAGAATAGCCCTAACTTTTTCATAATTAACTAGTAGGTATATGTGAGTAAGTCCTAAATTAATTACGAGTAAATAATAACGAAATAAACAAGGTGCTTTTGCCACAATGCAGTGACATATCGTGTTAGTAGCACTTATGTCATCATTCTCGAAGAGTGGAGGCCTCTGTCCCAGCAGTGGGGAACATTATAGGCTGATTATACTATGTCATCATTATGCTTATTTGACTTTATTTATTACAAATTTAATTATATTTGCTATATCTGGCTGTGTGTTAGTATTTAACAAAGTTTGGGAGCAATGTAAAATGTCGAGAACAAATTGCAGTTCCATCGAAATCTCCATGTTTATTGTAATAATAAAGTACATAAGTACGTACATAAACTCACGCCTTCTGCCCACGGGGGTAGGTAGAAACTACAGAACGCCACCTGCTACAATCTTTACATAATCTTTTTGCTTCATTTACGTAATAAAAAGTATATCAGGAAAACGCATTAATTAAGAACTAAACTTTCCACTAATAAACTACGAAAACATTTTATTTAAAACTAAAACAGAAATGCGACTGTATATCTAATAATACATAATATGCGCCACTAAACTCTAATAAAAAAGATAACATATACATAGTAATAAATTACACTGTCGGCCAATCAGACATTAACGCCGGTTAAAAAAGAACCGCGGTTCAAACTGTGGTTAAAATTAACATGAAAAGTGACACATAGGGTAGGGACACGCGATGTTGTGACTTAAACGCACCATTAAGAGTCATGAGGTCACTTTGTACCTTAGTAGCTGATTATCGAGGTTATCTTTGTAGTAAACTTTGATTACGGTGTGGGCAGAGGTACGGGTTTCTGTTTTTGACCTGACCGCTGCGTTAATTTGGCTATCAAACAAGTGGATGATTTGTGAGGTTGGAACACATAAAACTCAGGCCACGCATTTGATACCAAGCCACATTTTTAGGTATAGAAATGTAAATGTGGATTAATCAAAAGGACTATGTAAGAAATAATAGCACGTCGCACGTCTGTCTGCTCCCAAGGGAAAAAGGCGTGAGTTTATTATGTATTCTTTCGCTGGTATCGGTCTGTCACTTACAGATATGCATTTTCCACCTATAGTTTCTTGAACAGGAGATAATAATTTATTTATTTATTTATTTTCTTACCACAAATTACAGAGATAGTAATACATAGTCTTCAGACACAATTTCATAATTAATTTGTGGAAGACTGGTGCCTAAACTAAGTTTTTTACAAAACCTGTATGTCAGGTCAAGTACGTAGCTATAGGTAGGGCTAAGTCGGATAGTAGCCGACTTAGCCCTACCTATAGCTACGTCATCTCCTGTAGAAGGGTAGTTCGGGAAAAATTAGAAATCTAAGACAGCAATTTTATTTATTTATTTATTTATTGGTTCACCAACGATTGTTTACACAGGTTGTATGCTAAAAGTAACATGCAAAAATGTAAGTGCAACAGTGCAACAATCACTTACAGGTAAACTCCGCATGAATAAAGAAGTTGTACAATTTAAGATATTAATCTAGATTACAATAATTACTTACTTATCTGGAAGTCTAACAGTCTAACACCCGAATACTGAAACGCCACTCAAAACTTAAGCGTTACTTATGACTCGTTTAAAGCCTTTTGATTGGTTGAAACTAGTTTTAAGTAACGCTTAAGTTTTGAGTGGCGTTTCAGTATTCGGGTGTCAGGGTCTAAATAATTAATATAGCAGCAATGTACCTATGTTTAAAATTTGAAGGTAGTGTTTATGGCACTGGTTGTCTAGTGGTATTCTTGCTGACAGTACGGTTACGTGCGTGCACATAGCAACTGTGACGCAACTGAGTGCAGCGATGCAATTGTTTCGACGTCTTGCATGACAACCAACAGCTAGTTGCTGCTGTGATTTCATGCGCCTTAATTCATGAGTGGAAGCGATTTCCATTAAAGAAAGTCTGTTCTCGTGAGTTCTTACGTTTTTTTTTCAGTATCGAAGAACCAGATTAATTGAGACACAGAACTGTGTTGTACATCCGACATTTGCCAATTTGAATTATAAATACTGAGCGGTATTAGACAAAAGTTTGTTTCTTCAGTCTCTGCACTAACAAATCATGTAGTTTTGAGATAGAAATTCAAAATAGAAGACTAAATATGATGGTTCTCTACAATCCAGGAATTATTTACGTTATCTCGATCACTTTTAATTTTTTACAAAAACGCGTCAGTTCGGTCACCCGCTTCCGCTCGCGACTCAACCCAGTTCCAGCTTGATTACAATTTATTACCTGTTTACGTGAACTTAGACAACAATCATTGCAATTTTGCGTCGATTAAACTTGCAAATGTGTTGGGAAACCGTAGTTAACAGCTCTAAGTGTTTGTTTTTGTGCTCGTTATTAACATGGCGTGTTTCGTGGGCGCGGCCGATTTCCATCGTGTGACGTACGTATTGATTAGCGGCTGTTATTATTTTCCCTTTTACTGTGGAGTGTTGATAGGTAGAAGGGCTCTTGTCAACACAGCTGGGTGGACGACCAAAATGTTTTGTTCACGACATCGACGTATTAGTAGAGAAATAAGGGAAGGGGGTTCTTATCTACAACACTAGTCACGTTAGGTAGTGTTGGCGTTATCACCGCGCTTAGCAAATGGATTGTTACTTTATTAAACTAGTTATTACTACGTTGTTTAGGTGACTGAGATTCCTGATAACTGTGACCAATACATGTGTTTTCATGATGAGAAATATAAAATCTTTAGGATAATTACATAAAGAAAAAGTATATCCCTGCATAGCTCCAACTCTTTTAAGCCCCAGGGCTTAAAAGAGTTGGAGCTATGTAGGGCGTATAGCACTTTTAACTTTATCATTTCCATATACGGCTACCATCTGTGTACAATATGATAAAATAAAAACACAAAGTAGAACAAAATGTTAATAACGAGTACATAGCTTGAATTTTAATTACTCATACGCATACATTAAATAAAACAAAATATGTATAATTTTAACTCTGTAATTATAGCCGTAAAAGTACTAGGCTAGTATAAATTAGAAGGAGTATTACACAGCGGGACGCTCAGCGTAGTTCCCTTTATTATTTGTTTGTCTGCTGCGCGCCTGTTTACACCCCGTAGCGGTGCACTAGGGGACAGGGAAAAAGGGAAATTGAAAAAGTTTATTTTGATCACTGATAACGACTGTGTTCGTTTTTCCTTTTAATCTAATTTCAGAGCTTCTTCTCTGGTATTTATGATAATATAGTCGTGAAAAGTTTGATTAGGCAGTTTCCAGAACGTTTCTTGAAGACAAACCTGTACCACTTTAGTACAGATTTGTTAGATAGGTATACAAGAGTATACAAATGATAAGTGTAATTATGACCTTTATTTCAGTGGAGCCCGGAGCAAAACTCGTCCTAGTTACAAAAAAGGGCAAGCACAAAACAACCGGCCACCTGCCTCCTGCCGTTTGTCGATGAGGCTTCGAATGCAGATACCGGCGAGTCATATTATTATTAGCTTTATATCTAGGTATAAGCTTTTATTGAGATTATGAGATGAATACAGATAAATAAAAATCGCAATATTATACCAATTCTTCCGAATTACATTTTGAAAAGAAAGAACTTGCAACAAAAATAGTCCTTTTTTACTCGCATAAAAACAAAAATAGTGGTTGCATTTAAAAAAAAGATTTATAAATGTCAAGTTTGTGTATAAAGACTTTACAACAAAGAGACGTAAAAATACCGAGAGACGATTGTCGCTTAAATACCGTTCATCCTTAAACAAAAACAGTAAGAACAAGATTCTGCCAAAGATTTATAGCCGATGTCTCACAAATAAATCGCGTTAATGACGTCAGCAGCACTCCTTGACACTTTATTAACGTTAATGTGATACGTGACTTGTAACCCGTTCCTCTGTATTAAATATAGCCTTACAATGTAACAAAGACCTTTTACTTCCGACCGGAAACTTTAAGAAAACTGGTGATATTTGTTCGATTTTATTGTTGCTGTTCGGAAGGAGACGAATGGAGATAATGTTGCAGCTGTCAATGATTGGCGTGCCGGAATAAAATTGCATCACTATATTGACACGTATGAAAAAGTCCGATCTATAATAATGTTTTGCGTCTCTCGAATAGGATTGAGAAGTGTCATTAGTGAGAGTTTGAATAGATAAAAAGATCACATCGGATTGGCCATCCAGGCTTAGCTAAACAAGTTCATAAAATTTGGTCCGATTATTAAAATACATATTAGCTGCCCCCCGCGGTTTTACCCGCATAAGTCTCGATCCTTTGGGAATATCGGGTTAAAAAGTATTCTATGTCTTATCCAGGTCATGGTTTACTCATATGCCCAATTTCATCTAAATCCGTTCAGCCGTTTTAGCGTGAAAGTGTAACGAACATACAGACTCGCTTTCGCACTTATAATATTAGTAAGAATATAATAAAATATCTACTTATACATCGACATACAGTCAACAAAAAGTCACAACTATACCTCAAATACAATATGGATATAACATTTTTTCCTCCCAAAAAAAACCTCAACGTGCCCTTTATTCTGTCCGGCAGTGTCTCCGCGTTACGTCCGCGGCGCACGCGAAGGAAACACGTAGTAATTTTTTTCAGCAACTTCCGGCCGTAGTTAATAACTTTCATAATGTTTGTCAGAAGGCTTCGCTTGTTTTTGTGCAGCGCTTTCAGCAAAGTTTCGACTTAATAATAGGAAATTTGTTGTGTGGGAACATTTTGGTAAGTAGATAAAAATTTATTTTTTTTAAATTCGCGTAAATCCAATGAATATTGTAACTAAATACTGATAGCAAAAGTTTAAAGAACTTGGAAGCCCTCGTTTTAAATGCAGAAGAGAAGAGAACTAGAGTATGTAATCGAAAAAAACCTTAGCTACAGTTTAAAAAAACAAAATAATAATATTTCAATAACAGTTGGTTAGCTAACTTATGGTCTGCTTCAGAATTGTCGGTTCTGCCACGCCCTATGTAAACCTTTTTTCTTCAACACCCACATTTGGGTGTTAGCCTTCCAAAGCTGACGTCACTCAGATATAAGCCGGCATCAAAATGGCTTCCATTCAAAGCGAAACTGAAGGAATACCTACGTTAAAGCATGTTAGTGTAAATAAATAACATATTTTCGCCATTTTCACCGCCACGTCAATATCTGAACGTTGTTACTGAAGATTTCAGTTACCTGTCGCAATTGGATTGAGAGATGCCCTTGTGGGGAATTGAAAGGATGAGGTCAGAGAAACGGAAGATGAAGCGAGAGCGATGTTTAACTTACTTTGTATTATTAATTCATTCACCAGCAAACATATACAAAGTAATAAGTCAGCGGTTCAAATATCGCGTGTCGGTACTGTTGTTAGAGCCGGGTTATAGACGTGTGACCACTTTTAATAGCAGCGCTGAAAGGGTTAACGAGAATAATAATAACGTACAGCTAAAATAAAGTTATGATGTGAAAATTGTACATTGTATAAAAAATAATGTATGATTAACATTTTATCAATTTCTAAGGCCGTGTTTTATAATAAACTTTACTTAGCCTAGGTTCTTTGGCTAAGCGTTATTCCCGTCACTGTCACACAACTCTCAAACTACAAGTGTAAGATAGGGACGGGAACATGTCTACGTCAAATCACGTACTAAGTAACGTATACAAATCACGGCTAAGACTTACATGAAGATGTCAAATTTTTCATTATACCTCTGTTATTTAGTGGCAATCATTACTACTGTCTTAGGTTATATTGGTAGAACAATATTAATTTTAAATGGAGAGAAATAGGTACGAAAATTACTATTTTCGTACCTATTTCTCTCCCGCTGTTGCCTGCACCGTGTCACGAATACATTCGCATAGCCGGTGGCGCGAGTTATCCCATCAAACGCGATTGATTTGCATTCGACGATTCGACAAGCTGGAATGACTGACAATGTATGTAGCTATAATCACAGTTACATTGTAAAAACTGAAAAAATGTAGTCACAAAAAATTAATACAGACTACCAGGCATTTTGCGCACCATTTAAATGTCGAGTCAAAGAAATTAACACAGTGGTAGGATGATATTAAAATGGGTCTACATCCTTCGCGAAGGCTTGATGTTAGAAAGAAAATGTCCAGGAGACAGTACCCATCTACATAACAGTTCAAGATTCAATTTTGCAGCACTTATTTAATTAATTTCAGATTTTCATCCGATTCGCTAAAAACCCTATTCCCCGTCTTTATTTTTTTTCTTATCCACATTTTTCTCATCCCTACAAGCAAGTAACGAAGTTTGCGTACGTCGAGTGGGTGTGACGAAACTTTCACGCTATCAAAGTCAGGGGCACGCCAGAGCAGTGTTGCGGAGGGCAGTGGGAGGGTGGACGGTAACTCGATTATCTAGTAACGTTAGCCCCCCACATACTATCAAGGACAGATCTGCATAGTTAACTTTAGTTTAGAAGGTATCAAGCGATAACGATGATGAAAAGTCAAAAATGACTGACATAAGCTACTAAAATATACATATAATTATGTACTTTTATGTTAAGTAATCCTATTGAAAGTCGTAGATATACGAAACGATTTGAAGGCGATTGCAATTTGTCTGCCTTCTGGACCAAAAAGTTTGTTACTGTGCTTTTTTGTAAGAGATGTTTATCAGTAGATACCCTTATACCCACTGGTATGAACAACTTACGAGAAAACAGTTACAGTCTTTCAAAACTGGCTCTGTTTTAACTGTACAAAAACCGTCGTTTTCTATAAAATTTTATAGACATTCCGCGAAAAGCCTCTGCAAATTACCAAAAAGCCTCCCTAAATACAGTCACCACCCCACCACTCCTAAATGCAGTGTAATCTAGCAGAATAATCAGCACTACTGTTTGATATCGCCGCCGTTAGCCGGGAGACGGTTAATTTAAACCGACTGGCTGTTAGTTAACTAATGAAGCGCAGGACGCCACTAGCTACCGTAATCTCAAATAGGGTGGCTGTGGCGAGGGATGGACAAGGACTAAGGACGATTTTCTTATGAATATTGAGAATATGCATTAGTTGTTAACGTAAGTACTAACACTTTGCATGTATTTGATCGCAGTAAGTTATTAGTAGAAAATAAATGAGGTTTGCGGTTGGTTTGAGGTCCGCTGTACATCATCCTGTCGTAAATAGAGGCTTAGAAAGTTTCACAGGGTGTCATGATGGGCGGTTTCATCACAAAAAGCGATATTTTACACCAACTACGTACCTACTTGAATTCTTTATCAGACACCCGTTTGTATGAACGTTGAAGCGCTACATAAACATTGATCTGTCATGAAATCTAGCCCGTAGTAATATTTATATTACTGCAAATAATTTAGGCACTTTCGTTCAGCAACAGTTTGTGTATACCAAAAGTTTCAAAAGGTATATTCCATATTTTCTTCCACATCCCATAGGGTCCCTAGCTGGGGTACATTAGACCCCCGAACATTCGCATAATCTCGCGACCACCCGACCGGCCATTAAAATTTATATCTACTGCCTGATGACAATCCTTTCAGCGTTCCTTCTTAATAGTTGTAATGGGTGGGGGGCTGGTGGTGGTTAAGTGTGGTTTGGATGGGATTCATAAGTGGTGATGATATTGACTATTAGTTTCTAAATGGGAGCCGTTGAATATGAAGGAATTCGAAACAAGAGAAGATTAATTATTTGCGTATTCGAATCGACAGGAAATCGGTTTAAAACGCGTCTGAAACGAATGATAAGGATGATCGAATGATCATCCTTATCATTCGTTTCATACGCGTTTTTTCTGGATCTAATCATTATTTTTTTAAAGACACTTTCATTTGATATTGATTTTGATGACTTCGCCCATCTGCCACAACTACCGAAAAAATAACGAATTCTAGTCTTCAAGTATTTACTTTACTTAATGTTTTTATCTCAACTGTAAGGTACTATTTGACCTACAAGTACGAAAGTTTCGTAAACCTACGAAAGGGCACGTGCAGCCAAATCTAACAATAAAGTAATGGTCTCGATTGCCACAGCTCGAGCGACAGCTGACACGAGCCGCGGCTGAGTCTGTGACCTTTCCGTCGCTCTGACGAACGTGATGAACTGAGGCAGTGGTGGCCCTGGTTTAAAGGTGATCGGATAGGGTTTTATTTGAACTCTGTATATAGAGAGTTTTATTTGAACTCTGTTGTATAGAGCATTGAGGAATACTGCAGTGCACTTATCTGAAAAATTCTGTCACTAAACTTGTTTCCCAGAATATTGCTAGCTGAGGGATAGTTATGAATTGCAGATATAAACGTAGAAATTTACAGTGGGCGGTCTTAGCCCTCAGGTCATCATTCATTTGGATCTGTGCCTTAAAACCCCGCAGTCAGAACGTAACGTAGAAGCGAATGAATTAAGAGGTTGCTGGTGACCCTGGTGAGCGCTACAAACTGGCACTCCTTTGCTTCATGCAAAGTCGGTTTTTGTAGAGTAAATCTTAAAATCACGTGTTTTACATAGTTCAGTTCTACTAACAAGCTACAATAAGGACCTTTGCCAGCAATTTCAAGTGTCAAAACCAGCCACTAAATTTCACGCAATCAACTTACATTATGACTCTGACATTTGAACCGGCCATTAAAGAAATGTCACACCGAATTGTAAAAAACTTTCCATGGTTTAATAATAAACATTGAAATGAAACCATTGAGCACTTTAATTGCTAACCACCTTCGTATGTAGGGCGTCGCCCGACATTTGTAAGCGTTGAACTTTTGATGTTGCGAAAACAAGCACCGTAGTGCTGCGCCGTCCCGGGATCATTCGGAAATTGCGGGATTCCGTTATCGTGGAATTTAATGGTGGTCTTAGTAATAAGTGACTCAATTTAATGTCAGTCTTGGGTAAGCAACTTCGTTATTTCCACCCCTCTGATAATGTTGTGGTGGGAGAAGTGGCTTAATCCTCTAATTTGACTTTTAAGTAAGCGTAATTAAGTGGCTTCTTTTATTTAAGTTTCGGGTGTTTGTGTTGGTCTCTACTCATGGTAAATAATTTTTAAGTTTCTGAGTTTGAATCTAGTTTCATGTTGTCAATTTATTACCTGCATGCGATTTATGTTTCTACATAATGTTTACATGCCAAAAAAAATTGCATGATTGTGAACAATTTTTAAACTGCCCGGAGTATATATGCCCGGAGTTTTCTGTTTGAAAATACGCAAACACTTATTAGTGAGAAAATAACTTAACATCATGCCTGTAATCCCCAAAGGGTTAGGCAGAAGTGTTTCTATAGTACACCCACACTTCCCCAGTTATGTATAAGTCAATAAGTCAATTGTGGTTAAGAAAATATTATCTGATTATAAAATTCCGGACTTCCAATCCTCATCTTACTTGCATTTGCCACATCACTAGAAACCTATGCTCTTCGCGAAAATTATATGGGAGGGTAGCAATAAATCAGGTGTATGGCTCCCGAATGTTTCCACTACATCAGCTGGGAGGCTCGCGGGCGCGGCGACTCGCAGCAGTGTACACACACCCTTATAATGTTATTACTGCAGATACAAAGGATAATGGCGACCGCGACTAATTGAAATTATGGTTGTAGAAGTTTGTTCTGTTGTTTTCCTATTACTGTAATGTGGACGAGTTCAGCTGCGTGTGTTTGAAGGTTTTATTCCTGAGTAGGTTGTGTAAACAAATTATATTGAATTAGGTAGGCACATACGGAAGAATAAACCTGCCTTTGGTTTTCGATTCTCTGTTGAACACATTATTGAAACATAACATCACGCCTGCTTCTCCCGAAGGGTAAGGCAGAGGTGTACCTGTAGTAACACATTACTGCAGATTATTTATTGTGCAGTGCGGTGGTTCAAGCATTATTAATCAATAACGATCCAGTAAATATATTCAAAACATATTGGATTTGCGAAACATGTATTGCTCAATTGAATTTGTTTATACCTAGTAAGCAACTATAAAAAGAAAATTCACGGTACATAAAGCATACGTTCCCTTCCTTAGATACCCGTTACCATGGCAACGGAAGGAAGCTCCTGTGATTGATAACGCTTACGAGCTTTTAGCCGATATCCCGAGATAGTCGACAGTGACTCTCTTTTCGGCTATCAGGCTAACTCGTCGCTATGGCATGGAGATAAGCAGTTTGTGATACTTTGAAGATAAGGATGACAAGGGAACTGAATCAGAGGTGGAGTTGCTTTGTAGCTTTTGGTGCTAAAAAAGTATGCTAACTATTCCGTACAAGTAAGACGGTTTATGGCTTTGAAAAATACGATAATTAAGAAGCTAAGAAAATATGTGTAGGTACCAAATTCGGATGCATTGCGAGACTGTCTCCAACTAATGTCAATTTCTGCTTGCTTGTCGTATAGAACCTCAAGAATAAGCTAAGACGTCGATAACAATTATTTTCGTATTGCAGAATGAGCAGTCTGCCGTAAAATAATTCCTTTTAAACCGACTTCAAAAAAAGGAGGAGGAAAGTACCGCAAATAAACGGATTTTATTTCTTCTTCTCTTTCTTCTCTTTCTAAATCCCCCTATTTTTTTTTCATGTATTTGCACCGATTTCTCTGTGATTACCTACTACGCCGATTTGCGTGGTTGTTTGTATAGTGTTGTACGTGCTAGTGGTATACGAGTTGTGGGGTAGGTCAGTACCACATCTAAAAAGTGAAAAATACATAATTTTAAAAATAAAATAGTCTACAAAGTGAAAAATAACCCTAATTTCGGAATTCGGTGGCGAAAAACAAAAATACAAAATCAAAACTCCAACTTAAAAATTTTAAAAATAATTCCGCTCTGTAGTGTTTTTTTTTTGAAGTAGTTTGTTTTGAGGGTTCCGTACCTCAAAAGGAAGAAACTGTACCCTTATAGGATCACTTCGTTGTCCGTCCGTCTGTCTGTCAGTTTGTCAAGACCCTTTTTCTCAGAAACGCGTGTAGGTATCAATGGAAATTGTTTATAGGTTAGGGTCCTTTGGAGCTCTAAAAAAATCAAGCTTCTTAGTCAACGCAATAATAAATATGGCCATTTATACGTCATATTTTGAAACTCGTAAATAAATCAAAAGTTACAGGGTACTTCCCGTTGACCTAGAATATACAGACCTGTACAGGAAAAGTCCGAAAATCGTTAATTTGTAGACTGAACACAAAAAAAAATGCAAGAAATTGCGATTACAAACTTACATTTGCAGTTGGAGAATTGACTGTGACGTATATCTATGTATGGGAGACCATGTTATTCAACTACAATGTTGAGAATGTTTTTGGGATAAATTCTTCTAAACTACGGAACCCTTCATTGTGCGTGGTCCGACACGCACTTGGCCGGTTTTTAAGTACCTAGCTTCACAAAATATTTACGATGCATTTAGAATATAACTCTTATTAGTATTCCAACCACTCCTGTTTATACCATTCACCATAACATTGACTACTACTCGTAAAACAACAACATACGCAGCTCACATTATTAGCTAAACATAGTATATTTATAGCTCATTAGTTCGTATTGCCTAATGAGCGACGTTTAGGTCTCATTTCCGACCCAGATCGAGTACTAGGTGCTATGTTTGGACCTTGGTCTTATAATTTATTGTGGTTTGCAGTACTACGAGCGTTGAACTGAAGCTTAAGTGTTCTTACTTATTGCTTGTTTGTATACTTATTTGTGAGTTACACTTAGTCAGCTAATTATAGTAACTACTGGCTGCGCCCCGGTTTCACCCGCATACGTCTCAATCCCGTGAGAATATCGGAATAAAATGTATCGTATGTCCTTATCCAGGTCATGGTCTGCCTGTGTGACAAATTTCACAAACAAACAAACTCAGCTTCGCATTCATAATATTAGTTAGGATAGGATGTAGGTATTCCTAAAGGAACTTCTACGGATTAATCTGCTTTCAGAACCAAATTGATCGTAAAGACCACACAGAATGAATCATAGGTTAGAGATAGGGTTCTGTATCTATGCAACCAAATATGAGGCAGACCTAGAAACACTCAAAACGCTCTTAACTCTCTTCATTTGTTAAGTTGAGTTTAGTACACATTGTTGCGCCACCTTTTCCTCCCAGCACTAGGAGGTGGTGGGAGGAGGGCGTTTTGGAGACTATCGTAGTTTTGTTCGTTCAAAAAGTGATGATTCTTAGCAAAATTTTAATAAATGACTTGAAATAAGATTACACATTGATAACTGACATTTAACTAAACATTTTTTACTGACCGTTCAACTGATTTTGACTTCTATTGCGTTGGTGGCATGACCAATGGCAGATGCAGTAAACAGTTGGTATTGTAACCACTGGTTTGTTTTTCATGCTATCCTTATGCCTACGGTATAGAAGTCAGAATCGATTGAACAGACTCTAAAAAAGGTTTGTTTAAATGTCTAATCTTATTTCAAATGGAGTATAGCATTAAATTAAAATGGCAACTAGGAGAAAAATTAGCTCACCATGTCATAATTTTTCAAATTCCTTTGAAAATAAACGATTTAAGAAATAAACACAACCAAGGAAAATTATCAAATCACATCAAAAATAACATTGGTAAAGATTTATAGTATGACACATAACTTGATACTCTGCTTACCCATTAACACCGAAAGGGCGTCACCGTCCCGTATAACATAACCAAGACATAAGTGATGGCCCACTGATGGCGCTATACCACTTCATCATGAGATCACCTTGAAATCGAAACCGATGGCACCACCATGTCACATAAGAGATTATGAGCAGAAGGACCAAAATACACTGGTTTTAGTTATATTTTGCGGTGCATTAAAATAGCCTGTACGAGTTGCGATAATGTAAAGTGAGGGAAAAAGAATTCTTAAGTAAATTAGCACTGAACGTCAATTTGCCGTGATAAAGACAACTATCAAAGAATGACAGCTGTGATTTATTATAGGGACAATTTAAGTTGGTAGTCAAAACGCTTATCAATCAAGTTCCCTGACTTTACGTAGGCATACCTACATACGGTCACACCTAAAAAGTCTGCCCGCTATCAACTTGCAGACTGACTAAGGCCTAGCCCGCACTGGCAATTTAATTCGCGTGTTTTTTGTTCGCCAGTGCGTGTAGATACTCGTACATGAGATACCTTATGTTACAGAATTGAGATAAACTCTACTAACTTATATTACTTATATTACTTCTATTTTAGAGCTACTGACATTAGCTTGTATCGATACGAGAGCAGAAGTCTTAGTTAGGTTCATTCACTTTTAATTCATCATCACAATCAGCCTATAATGTTCCTACTGCTGGGACACAGGCCTCCTCTCTTCGAGAGAGAGTGGGCTATAATCTAGCACGCGAGCTCAGTGTGGGTTGGTAGACGTCACGTATCTTCGAATTTTTGGTTCTAGAACATGCCGGTTTCCTCACTATGTTTTCCTTCACCGTTTTGAGAGCAGTGCTGATGAAATTATTTACACAAAGTTAAGCGCCTGCCTGGGTTCGAACCCATGATCTACAACCCGTTACCACTGGACCACCACTACTCACATGTACTTTTAATTTATTTATTTATTTATCGTCCCACTGGAACGCCTTAAAGCAATTACAACAACGGATGTGTACCATGTGCTGCATTCCATCCATCCAGGGTTAGAATTAGACTTCTTTGTGTGTGAGAGCGTACGTAGAGTTGAACTTCTGTATTTTTTTTTGTGGCAGGTTGTCGTTACATAATCGAATCACATGCGTTATAAACATTGTTGGTCATATTATATAATGTAATTTTCGTTGTTTATTTTCAGTTTATTGTTATATTTATCCTTTTTAGCAGAATTTTAAGTGGATCGGTAATCAAAATGCCTTTTGTTTGACGATACATTACAATTTATTTTCTTTCGTTTAAAATACAATTTAGTAGGTAGGTATTTCAATCGATAATGTGCAAGCTTGGAACATTAATGTCTGCACTCTCAAAAATACCAAAGTACTTAAGTAGTAAGTAAAAATAATTAATTAAATAAATGTTTATGACTCATAAGTTTACGTTTAAATCCGATAAGTAAACACAATAATAATATATTTTCAGTTTAAAGTTAAATAATGAAATTGACCTCCTGTGTTCTGAGGTCACACGTAATGTAAAGCGGCCTATACACGATATTTTTATTTGCCAGAGAAAAAACCCAGCCTTTTAATGAGTTTTTCTCTCTTGGATTTATAGAAGTTGTTTCTTTATTTAATAGTAATAGGTAATAGTAATAGTAGTAATTAATTATGTAAATTTTGCATGAAATTAAAGGCATAACAAGAGATCTATGTATTTATCTTTAAGAAATGTCTGTACCTTATTTACGCAAATAAATGATTTTCTTTTGGCAATAATGTTTACGAGTGAGTAAACACAAGTTTCATTATTTTGAGTGATAATAAGCAATTGCAAATTTTTGCTTTTATTGCATCAATTTCTGCAACTGACAATATTATATTTTGTTTACTCATTGAATGGCCTTTTGGCCCTCATTTTAAATTAATCGTGTAGTGAATACATGTCTTTATATTAACATTTAACGTAGGTGTATCTTTAATGACTTTACCTTGGCTCGCGATCATTTGTTAGCACTTGTGCGAATATTATTACTGTTTTTCTTTGAACTGAAGTAGGTATATAACCTATCCTTGTATGTGCATCGATTTTAATAATAATTTTTGTGTCCCACTACAGGGCAACAGGCACTTCTCTTATAGAGAAGACATGAGCATAGATCACCACGCTTGCTCGAGACGGGTTGGCGATTTCAGACAAAATAACTAACTTAATCTCAATAATTTACGTCATTACTAACTTGTCTCGATGTACTCGGAAGCCAACAGAATATGGAGAACCCAATTTCTCCTTATATCCCACTAAATATTTCGTCGTAATACGTTTCGACATGTAAGTGCCATAGGGTAGTATAAATCAGCTGATCCGATTCCTTTCAACCCCATCCTATAGAGAACATTTCAATAAATTTTCATTACACCAGCACTAGAGTGAAATGGGGTCAAAAGGACATCTTCAAACTTCAAACGCTGTAAATCGTACATCTTTATTATTTCACAAGGTAGTGCGCACAGAACGCTATCCATCGACGCGTGAAGCTATAAATTGTGAAGGCAAGCACGCTTGTCAGCAAGTAATGTATAGCAACCAACGGAGGGAGCAGCCTTTTATTACGTTACGTTGGGGTAACTCGCTTGAGTTATGGTCTGACGGTATTTGCATTAATGAAGGGACCGCATGATTGGTTACAAAGAGACGAACATATGAAAGGCGAAGAGAGAGAAAGGGATGGGAAATGGATAATGCATTTCAGTCTAACAAGAATTGGATCTTTATGCAAATGGCGGATATAGAGACAATATCCTCGACATAGTGATATTTCAATTTAGTTTCGGGTTCCGGCGGAACTTGACAAGTATGTGATTGTTTTAGCGTTATGCCTACAAGATTTTTTAACTTGATTTAAAGCTAAAAATTCTTCCCCATCCTCGCTGCTTGTGAATCAAGCTAATCAAGGTTTAATTCGAGTACCGATCTTAGTCTGTCTGGTATGATGTGTATAGTTACGTTGGTTGTTAATTTCATGTAGGCACTTGATATTTAAAACAGTAATATTTATACCTACATCGGTGGTTATATTGAGGATTAAATTCTATTCACATACATACGCGTCATCAGCAATAACTATCACTAACTAGCAATAACTATTTGTCTATGGAACCGGTTAAGAAGAAAAATGAAAATCAGCTGTCTGCTTTCCTGTAAGACCGCCGCGCGCCGTATACATACCTATCGCTAATTCACAAGAGTATTACAGACGATGACTCCACAAAAATACGACATTGTTTTTAAAGCTCCAAGAGGAAACAGACATCGCTGACACCGCTCAAACTTTCGCTCGCCAAGCAACAATATAATCCGCTTACTTTTCTTACAAAACTGGACTACATAAGCTACTTTTAAGTACAAAGATTGCCACCATTTTGTACATATTTCGCGAAATAGGAGCCCAACAAATAAGTTGTTGATTCGGTAAGCAACCCAATTGTTTTGTTTATTGTTATACAATAGTAATTCTACACTATTGCCGTCTCTTTCCCTCTTATGGCGGTAAGTCTCACTGTGGTATATTTAGACTTGTTTGTAATTATGAAAATAAGCTCGTTTTCCTTGGTAACAGTTACAGTACTTGCGGAGTTATCAGATTTGACCCAGTCGCTAACAATATTGATTCGATCAGCTTCGAGTTTGTAGGTATTCCATTTAGTCTGTTAATTTTTATTAGATGATTTTTTTCAATATATATAGAAATATATCTATATATTACATAAAAGCGTACGGGTGTCCCTATAACTAACTGTTAGTGAGTCTCTTCGAGATTACAGATTGTGTGATTTACAGATTCAGGGAATGTCGCATTCTGGTGCATGCACAAACACAAATCAACTTTTAATGAACCAATCATTCAGTGAACCGAAATTAAAAATTCAATCTGGAACTCCACCATAATTATTTTGAACCGGAACAAGCAAATAGATCCAATTTCCCCAATCTCCTCCACTTACGTTTCCAATTAATTATTAAGTAATCCCCCAAGCAGTGTACAAACAACGTTCCGCTTGTCCCCTTTCTCCCCGGTTTCCTCAAAAACGCAGTAACCTTGTGATATTTCATAAGTATTGGTCGGGGTCGTCCGCAAGAGACAATCTTGCTAAGTGCCCCCCGTTGGGGCTACGAATGGATTCCATCTACGAACGACGGGTAGTTACGCGTTACGGACGGTTATGCGTAGCTTCCGGGATGTTTGCTAAAGATATAAGTGAGTTTGGGTGTTTGGCGGAATTCGATTTTCGGATCAAAGAAGTAGCAAAGCGTTTTGGGGTGTGTGTCTTCTGATCAGCGAGTGTCACGAGTGAGCGAGTGTGCAGCGAGTGTGTGTCGGGAGTGTCGCAAGCTGATGTGAGGAAAGGGCGTCATCTGACTAGGTATATTATTTCAAGAAGTGTCTTAGTGTAGACTTATTAGAAAAATTACATAGAAAGTAAGAAGTTGATTGAGATTAAATAACTAGTATGCAAATATTATCTGCGCTTTACAATCCTCACAACATTAATAATCTTTTAAATGTGTGTTCAAACAAACATAACCATATTATTTCTACAGAATTCTCACAATAATCTACCGATTATCCGCATCAATTATAATTTGCACCGATACAGTCTCACACAAGGAAATGAAAACAGACTGCAGTACCTACAGTCAACCACACGTGGATGGTAACAATTTGACATTCGTAGCAGGAAGGTCGGTTTTCGTATTTTGTTCATGTGGTTGACAGTCACGGAAGAGACGGCTTGGCAACAAGCTTATATAGTCTGAGTAGTTTATGCTAGACTACCTACTTCCTGAAATACTTCCTACCGCACATAAACCAGTTTTATATTAATAGAACTGAACTAACTGATTTCTGAATTTAATTTTGTTCTGTATGATATTGCATGAAGAGATTATTGTGTAGGTAAGTTTGTTTAACTGGTCGTACTTGTGGAGAAATCTTGGAAACAGCCGGATTTTTTTTGCATAGTTACTTAACATAGACACTTGTACAAAAAATATCGCCTCTGTGGTCTATTGGTTAGACCACCTGTCTCAGACCTAGAGGTCCCGGGTTCAACTCCCAGTGGCAGCAAAATTTTCTCCTCGGTTTGTTTGGTGGTAAGGCTTGTTCTAATTCCGCCTGGCTAGCTACCACCATCTTATTTCATCTGTCGCCATAACGACAATGTTAACAGCATTGTTGTGTTTCTGCAGTTAGAGGTAAGATAGCCAGTTCCTCTGTGGTTGAGGATTCCATGTGAACCTCGCTTCCACCTTCAGCCTGACCATTACTTACCATCAGGTGAGATGCAGGTCAAGAGATTCGCCGTTGTAGTTAAAAAAAAAAACCTATCTGAGGAAAAACAGTAATAGTAGTAGTGGTTCGTGAAAAAGTAATTTGTGCCTTTTTTGTAAAGACTGGCAACCCTTGCTTTGTTAACAGTTAATTATCTACTTGATGTGGCAATACAAGACAACTGTTAAACATAAAAAAGAAGACCAGTTAATGAGAATAATATCACGAAAGACCTAATAAACATTTGAATAAACTAGACAACAATATTGTACCAGGCGTAACAAGTGTATTTAATTTAAAAAACCAAAAAAAGTAGGTCAGTATGAATTTACCTCATATTGTTTTCGTAAATGAAGTCGACAAGATAAGCGTTAAAAACAGCTAAAAACTGTACAATTAACTAAACTGATTAAATCATGACTTCCGGTGCACACTAGCGGACAACAACATCAAATGAAAATACCAATTCAACCAGGTTTGTTGCACACACCCGACAAATCGGTTGCCGACTTTTTGTTGCTGAACAACCAATTACTTCCATAATTTTGTTTGTTAGGTCTCCAGCAACTTATGAACTTAAAAGTGCTGAAACTTCAAAATTAAAAAAAAATAACAAAAATGTTTGATAAGTTATTCCGGCGTTTAGTCTTAGATATAACAGATCTAAGAAAAATTACATCGAGATGCAAGAAAGCAGCTAGGCTTTCTTGCATCTCGATATAATTTTTCTTGAAAGGAGAAAGACAGCAACCTTTTCAAATCGGTAGACAAATATTCTGCAAATGAATCGTGTCGTCTGAGGCCGCCTAATAGGTTGAACTAAATTATAAATAATATTATTATTGGTACCGTGATAGAGCCGGGAAGTATATTATTATGATAGTGTGGAGCTAATTAATTTATTGTGTTTAGCTCGTGTGCGTGTGTGTGTGTTTCCTGCGAGTAGTAAGTAGCGACCTGGTACCGATAGTAAACAGAATTTATATTACGAGTACTATTTATGTAGCCGTTTGTTCTTAATTGTATAATTAAAGGAGATAATGCGATGGTGTGCTGTTTTGTTTTGTTCATTTTATCTGAACGGTCCTTCACCACTAGACTTCATCCTGTAAACATGCGCAGGATCGGTTGTTGCGATTTTTGGGCGAGGCCTTTGTCCAGCAGTGGAGGCTTTTCGGCTGAAATGATGATCATGAAACATGAGTCCTGGGGGTACCTATCGAAAAATCAAATGGGTCGATCCATCAGGTTAAGCTGCGCTTGCTGGGGTTGGTCCGTGGATGGGTGTCTGATAAGCATCCCGTAAGGTTATTAAAAACGACAAATCATTTATTTACTAATTCTTAACAACAATATTATTATTCACGTAAATTATCCTTTGAGTGAACTCAAAACACTTCAGCACATGCTTTTCAATAATAATAGAAATGTAATAACACGTTGTTATTTTTGCAATACAATATTATTAATTGCATTTATCAATAGAGGTGGCGGTATCGCGGTAATTACAATACAAAATACCTAATGAAGAATAATGCGGAGCTACAGATATATCGTTTCAGTGTTTGTTTTGTCCGGTATTTGGAATTAGGACACCTTATTCTTATTAGCATTTGAGAGACTACTGGTGAACATAGAGCTCTTAAAATAAAAGGTTTTTGGGCACTAGGTTGTGAGTTTAGAACTAGGAAAACGAATTCGTTTTTTAATTAGAAATTCGTAACGTGATATGATGGCATCTTTTCACAAACAGAAATTCGAATAAGATTTTCAGCATTTTTAATATTTCAAGGTGCTTAACCACCTCGGCCCTCAAAAGACTACTTTTGAATCTGTGCTCGAGAGCAATCAATGCATATCACCGAATAGCTGACAGCACGCGTTTATGTTCGCAGATGTCACCGTGACTAACGCCTTACATTCACTTGTTACTTGCCCACTTGCTCACTATTTTTTAGGCAGTTTGGCAAACACTTAGTATTTTTTATTGAATTATTTCGCGTTCATGATGAATTATGTTAGGGAAGGTATTAGGATCTTAAGATCTCTGTTTTTCTATTTCAAGTTGTTTATCTTGCTGGCGATTGAGGATAATGAAGTCAGCCGGCAGCAATCCTTGTGGCTATACAAAGATTGAATGTTCTAAGGATAATTAAAAGTTAAAATATGACTGGAGCGTGGACAAGAATATTCCATACTCCCACAAGAATAAATTAGACAATGTTAGGTTAGTTAGGTAAAGATGTTGATTGATATTAGAAGTAATAATTAATAAGTGGTTTGTTTGGGAAATACTCCTACTTACTGCAAAACTGCATTGTGATGTAAACAGAAGATAAGAGGGTCCTAAATCAATGAGTTTATCACTTGGACAAATAATATAATCACTAGGTATTACCTAAAATTCAATGACATAAAGGTTTAGTGCAATGATCGTAGGATAAGATGACAATTCTTGATTGAAATTTCAGTGACAAGTATTGTATACTTAATCTAACCTGAAATTTTCCAATTAATGACGTCAAACGGGTTGTCCACTACCTCTTGACACATCTTCGCATTCATACAACAGCACCAAAACGTTTCTCCAAGTCCATAAACATTACCTGCAGCGCCGAGAGGCAGCGCTAGTGTTACGATGGCAAGTTATTGACCTGCGTCAACAGGCGTGCGCACGCGCACGTACGTAATAATTACCTTTAAGCCCCGCCTACTTTCTGGGTGACACGTTCCGGGTTCGAGCCCTGGATGCTGAGAATTTGAGACGAGTGATTTAGAAAAAAAAAAACTGTTAATTAAAAAAGTAGGACAAATAGTTTAATTTTTATTGGAACTGTTTGAGTTGCCAAACGATTTCAGCATTAAGTTATGAAGGTTGGAATGCGCATTTCCGTGTTTTATTCAGAAGATATAATCGTAAAAGAAATCACAGCTCTCATTCGAGCTGAAATTCAGGACTGAATAACTTATAATCAGATTGAATTATTCCCACTACGTCGATTCGACTTTATTCCTTTATTTGAACACAGTTTTACACACGCGATCAGAGTTTTTATTTACTACAGGAGTCATTGTCATCATGATAGCAGTCGAAAGGCGTCAACGGCTGGACAGAGGCCTTTTCCAAGGATTGCCACGACGACCGCTCTTGCGCAGGTCGCATCCAGACGATTCCAACGCACAACTGGAAAGAAAAAATAAATATATAGGATGCTGCTCCATCTTCACGATAACCTATGGTAAGAGTTGTGGTTCCTGATGATACCTACGAGAGGGGAAGCAGTAAGACCTACTAAGAATTACTATGCAACACAGTCATCGTAGGCGTTAGACACCGCACTAAAGTAATTAATAAATGGCCTACCTATACAACGTGCCAGCATTACACCACACATTATAATAGGGAAGCGCCTATAACACGAGATGTAACACAATTTGGCTTTCGGCCAAACGCATTCGTCCTCGGCCTCATGCATTTTTAAAGTGTCATTGAACTATAATTACCTAATCGTCACCTAAGGCGCTCTTTTCAGAAGGAAAATAAACTAATTTTGTTTCTTTTTTCAGTGAAGCCGTAGAACTGTTTTAAGGAAGTATTTTAGGACGGCTTGTGTTTTATTGTTCGAGGAATAGCCGTAAAACGATATTGTGTTTGTTCAGGCTAATTATTACGTGGTTGAAGTGGTAAGAGGATCTGGGTATTTATACTTTTTATCTGTTTTTGTGAGTTTTCTAACCAATCTATTGTGGTGCAGTAATAGGATTAAAATGTTGGAAGTGTATAGAGTGCTGCTAGCGGTATTTTATCTCTATCGGACAAAGTGCCGCTATTTGCGGCATAGTAGTGGCGCTGCCTCGGCCCTGCTAAAGTGCCGTAAGCATTGCATTGTCATCTTCATTGAAGCACTGTCACTTGTTATTTTGTTTGATTGTTGAGGGCAGGTTGCTGCCCTTTGTATTGATTGATCGTCTACGAATACTTTTATTATTCGTAGTTGATCGTATTTGTTTTAGATACTTAATTATATTATATCAAAAGTCACTACAATGACTGATTTTACGAAAAATAAAGTAGCAAATGAAAATTGCTGAAAGGTAGGTTAGGTTAGGTTAGAACTGTGACCACACAACGCACGAGCCGAGCGAGCGAAGCGAGCGGTGCCACGGCAGCGGCCGGCGAGTTCCAGTGTCCGTTTAGGCTTAAGAGAATGTGATGTTTTGGAAATGTGGTGTTTTACAGCGAACTAACCTCAACAATCAAACAAAATAACAAGTGGCAGTGATTCAGTGACAGTGACAATGACAATGCAATGCTTACGGCACTTTAGCCGGGCCGAGGCAGCTCTACTATTATACCGCTAGCGGGACTTTATCAGAAAGGGATAGAGTGCTGCTAGCACTCTATACACTGCCTAAAATGTTTATAATCAACAATCTATTAAACTTTTTGACAAAAAAGACAACCGACTTCCAAACAAATACCGTAGTGAAAAATTACTTTTATTTCAGAAGTTAATGGCAAAAAACGAAAATAAGAACCAAAGACACCGACTTCCGAAATTAAAGTTATTATTCATTTTGTAAAAAAGTTTTTATTGTTCATTTTGTTGTGGTACCTACCCCACACAATTCGACCACTAGTACCAGCTATGTAAATCTTTTCAAACAAAAAAATAATTTTTCTAATTCATCCAGCTGTCTTCGAGTAATCGGGGGACATACATTAAAAAAACGATTTCAACTAACTGACAACCTCCTCCCTTTTTTGAAGTCTGTTAAAAAGAATAACGTATGGATTTTTTTTATGTGGACGCTCTTTGAAAGCCAAAATTTTCCGACCATTTTTCTATTCAGTCCAGATGCATTCTGTTGGCTTTTCATACCATCTCTTCTAATATTAAACTCATTTTTGCACGTTTTCCCACTCAAATCTTAGATGCATTGTGCGATTAGGCTGGGTCCTTGTAAAAAAACAAGTCTAAAACCGAACCTATGGCGTCAATCTGACAGTTTTAGCATACCTAAGTACTTTAGTGCATCCTAGGCATTATTTGTGTCCTAAGACTTGCTTTATAATTCCTAGAAATTGAGCTCAAACAAACAAATTACGTAACTGTTGTTATTAAACGATTTGGATGTGAAAAGTGAATTGTTTACGTAAAATGTCATGTCTAATATTGTTTTACATGTTGTGTGGGAGGACTGCGGCGTCGCGAGTGCATTTCTTGAAAATAGACTAAGTGTCTTTTGTATATTTGTTAGCTTCCTATGTTTATACTTTCTAATAACTCCCATAATGACGCTTGCCAACTGCTAACTAATCAGATAGATTTGAGATCAGCGGTTGCCAAAATGCATTAAGTATGATATAATATTATCTTCGAGCGAGGTATTTTCGCGTAGTGTCGTAAATTGTGATTTGTAATGCTGGGGCTACATTGTCGCGTTATCGCGAACTTTACTTCGCGCGCTCTCTGTTGCTCAGCGAGACGTCGAGCGGTGTGCGAGAGAGAGCGCGCGAAGTTTAGTTCTCGATAACACGACAATGCAGCCCAGCGTTAGAGCACCCACAAACTAAAGTAAATTGAACACAATTCATAGGACTACGTTAGAAATTATAAGTCTCAATGTCGAGGTACAGTGATTAGTTTGCTTTAGTATATGTTGTAATACTTGTTTTCGTTTAGGTAAGTAAATTTTTATCTTTATGAGAAATAAAATTCGCTTCAGCTGGATATGAAAATGATGCGTCTTGTAATTTAGTGATACCCTAACCGTGTACAACACACAGCTTAAAACACTGTCCCGTTGGGTAAACACTTTTCCAATGGTACAGAGGTGTGCCAGGAGAGGGCGGTATCACAGGACAATAAATTCTGTTGTAAATAACATCTTAATTACTTACCGACATTTATTTGTAAACAGAAATACTTGGCATGCAATACTGTCCTACCTCAATAACAATCGGTTTATCTAGCACTAGAACAATAACGCAAGTTATTCAGGTTAAAGCCAACATAATTTCATACAAGTTCTCGAGTGGGAGGATCAATGCATCGTGTATCATATCTCACCATCTTTACAATGAATTATGATCATATTGATCATACATTATTATCTGATAGATCACAGTATTGTTCATAAATTGTGCAGATTTAACCAATCCGGTTTGTTTATCGGTAAAGGTTTTGGTGGCTGTTTAGGCTCAATGAAACGTGTTATCGTGGAGATCTCTGTATTGATGGTGAGTACCTATCTAATGTTATTGCAGTGGTTGAGTATCTATTGAATTGTCGCCCAAATATATTTTGCTTAAATCGGCGACCAGTCCAGGCTAAAATAAATAATCATTCTATGTCTGGACGGCATTTAAGTTGCTTTTTGTTAATTTTATTATTGTTATTATTTCATGTGTATGTAGATTACTTTAATTAATAGTGTAACATCGACTTATAAATGAACATCCAATATTAGTAAAAAAAAACAAGTCTGTTCCAATATGCTGTGCAGATCATACATAATACGTGTCTAAACTTTGGTTTCGTCCTGAAGCTGCTGAAGAAATTCCAGAATATAAGAAGGATGATAATAAAAGTGGCATCTAGTTTAATTTGTTATAATATTTTACTTTTATAATAATATCTTCCGATGTACCTATAATCATCATGTTATTTTACCTGAAGATATTATCTTGCCAAAACGTCTAATAGATCAAAAGCTCATAAGTAGACACGTATTTCTGGTTTGAAGTCAACAATACTGGTAACTCGTGACACTCCTTATCAGCTTATCACATGAATAACCAACAATAAATAAATATCTTCAACTGCAGTAAAATATTACATTATTGTTCTAAAATAACATGGAAATATGGTAATGCAGGTCATAAACTAGAGGCGTGACGGACATCAAACTGCAGTAAACACCAAGGCTGACCTACCACAATAACTGCACCATAGAACATTAAACTGTGAAACAATGTGCAACTAAGAAGGCGGAAGTTTCATATAAATAACGTTACTATGTAGCTGAAATGTTATTATGTAAATATGAGGTAACGTGATACTTCAGGGGCTAAAATCACATTATATTTTTAAAGTGGTAATTTCCATCTCCTGAAAATGCACAAGAGATGACGTTAACTTCAGCTTCGTATAAGTAGTCTCTCTCCTATGCTGAATTTGCGATTTAAAGTTCTATGTCCCAGCTGTCATGCTTAGATCTTTGAAAATCGTTACGGGTAGTCAGAAGCCCGAAAGTCTGACAACCCGTGCTACCAAGAGAAATCGTGTTACCCAGTTACTGGGTTGTGGAGGTCAGATAGGCAGTCCCTCCATGTAAAATACTGGTATTTTGCTGATGTATCCTGTAACACTGAAAGCCGACCCCACAGTTGTTGGGACAACAGTGATCCATATTGTGTTAGTATTACAAAATAACTATGTATGTAATAAATAAATAAAAACTTATATTCTAGTATTGTAGTACTGATTTAAAATAATGAATATTCCACGTTCATGTTCACGCGAGGACGACCATACATGTTTCCGACCTGTCTCATATTTGGAGTAGCTATAGCTCTCCGCCACAGCTTTCAGGATATAGTTGCGACTACCTCGCACTCTGCTCAGCAGCGACCCTGTTTTTTGCGAATTATGGCTTGAAAGCCATCTGTGTGGATCTTAGCTAACATTTCCGAGGCGCTACAGAAACGGGGCAGTCGCAACAACATCCTGAAAGCATTATTATATTGCACGCGCAGGGTATCCAGCGATCTCCCATAGTTTGCTAGTGTAAAAGCTCTGACAGTAGATCTTGAAAAGAGTAATTTTTACTTGGTCAGAGCACCGAGCAAATCTACAGGTCTATTTTAAGCAGATGATGATTATGAATGGTGAAAACCGATATCCTTTTAAATCCTCTCAGAATAAATATTTCCATACATTGAAGACTGACTTTGAGTGTGTTGTTGATTTCAGCCGTGATGTAGGTGCTATGTTGTGCTTCGTCGAAGTAAACAGCACTTAAACCCAAGGCTGACCTACCGCAATCTATTTCTTCGTGTTTGCTCATTAAATGTTTGAAAACAATATTTTACTGCGATGGCAGAAGGTACGAGTAAATGCTCGTAAACTACCTACTGTGTAGGTATGTTACGACAACTATTAATGTTTATGTACATAGGTACATAAGTATTTACTGATATGACTGTTGTGTTTACTGAACCTTATCCCTTAGCAACTGGCTAAGGGATTAGGTTTATGAGATCTACGTTAGATAGTCTGAGGCTGAAGGTAAGTACGAAGAGAAAGGGGGTGATCACTGCTACTCGAAGAATAGGACTATTTTCTACAAAAACCCAATTGAAGTTTGTCTAACTGAAGAATGTAAACCTGGCAATACAGTCATCAAAACAAATTTTGTAAAATAACGTCATTCAGGCTCTTGCTTTTGGGACTAAGTCAAACTGCACTGCTGTGATATAAAAACCAATAATTGGTAGCACTTGAATATATAGATCACCATCATCTGCCTAACTTTTTCCCAACTATGTTGGGGTTGGCTTCCAGTCTTCATGGATGCAGCTGCGTGCTTTCATCCTTGAAAAGTCGCATGGTCCAATAAAGAAACTCTCACTATAACCACTGTCGACATAGGGACTCCTACTTGCTAGTGAAGGCTGACCTGCGACAATCTCAGTACGTGTTTTTTCGTAAAACATCCGTCATTTTATTCTATTGTGCAACATCCAATGCGGAAGCTGTTTACTAGGATATAAAATACTATGTTGTAGCCGTAATATCCTTTAGAAGAGGATGTTTATAGCTTGTAGATAATGTAATGATAACAGTGGAAAAAATAGAGCAGTTTCAAGTTACAATGTTGATCAAAGAGTCTGGATCAGTATTAGATTTTATTACATTAATCAGAATTGGAAATTGTCATAGAATACAAGGTGAAATGGAAAAGTCCAGAAATAATACTTCAGAGAGTGAAAATGATTAAAACCGTGAATATCAACTCTGAAATCAAGAAAATAGTAGCACTCTTGTTTTTGATTAGGACATCAAGCTGGAAGTCTTAGTTTTTCCCAAATATTATGCGATGTGATAACATATGCCTGTGGCCTTTAGTGATACAATTACAGGATCAAATATTATAAACTAAAACATAGCTGGAAAATGTAAACAGAGCAAAATATGTCATTTTGGTTCTCAGAATGATCTTACCTTATATGTTGATCCTCAGGAAGTCAAATGACGTCAGCAGGATCAGCTTCCACAAAAACATTAAACATGGATGAAGGCTGACCTACCGCAAGCATTTCAACGCGTTACTCGCAACATAAAACAATGCAACTATGTCTAGAGTTATTAGTACATAAATTACTTACAATGTAGACAAATATTACGCAAAGGTGGGTTGATAATAATAATGGGTTTAAATGACTGGCTAGTTTTACGAAAAACAACAATTTCAGAGAAGTATATCTAAATCTGTTCTTTCAGTCCTCTCTGATATCATCCAGATACTTCCTGTCACCATGCTCTAGATTCTGGTCGGCGTTAGATCGAAGCTGATGTGAACGCATACATGGAGCAAATGCCGTCTATTTCTGATCTCCAAAACCTCTTGATTAATGGCAGTTCGTACAAATTTTTAAGGAATACACCACTGGTGTGAATTTCGGGTTTCTGAAATGACTGCCATACATTATTCTTCGGGATCGATGGACTGAATGAATACAGTAGCTCGGACACCCTATTGAAACTGAAACCTCCCTAGAAAATATCTACCGTTTTTACAGACATTGATAGCGTAAGCATAAGTGTAATCAGCCTATAACATTCCCACTGCTGGGACACATACCTCCTCTCTCTCAGAGGGAGTGGGCTAAATCCACCACGCGGGCCCAGTGCAAGTTGGTGAATGTCACATGTCTTCGAATTTTTTCCTTGTACGACATTCCGGTTGCCTTCACAAAGAAGTTTGGAAACATAAATATCGTGACCAATCCTTTGACGTGGTAAGCAGTACTCCATCTGATGTCACTATATGTGACTACAGAGTGGGTATCACCATGTTTTTATAAGCTGTGATAAATACCCTTCTTACGTCGTATGATTTGTTTTGAAGACATGCGTACACGTCGGTAAGGGCTCCCACACAAAACTGCGAATTCGCATCGCATTGCAAAAATCTGCGAGCTCCTAAAAAACAAAGCTCCTCTAAAAACGTGCGATACGACGTCGTATAGCATCGCATCGCAGTTTTGTGTGGGAGCCCTAAAGTCGGTGCAGCGATGATTAATTATTATTAATACATGACGTTTACCTCACTCTCATAATATTTTGTCTTAGTTGTGGAGCTAGCGATTTTCCGACTTGGTTTCCATACAATCTTTAAGTTTCATATCGATGTGCAGGCGTAGAGATTTAAAAAATCGTTTCAAAGTATTCATACCTTAGCTTTCTTCAAATTAGACAACTAATGTTCTATATATTCAATATATTCAATAGCGCGGAATGGCTTTACCTAGTTTTGGATTACGTTATTTTTGGTGAGAATTGAAGATGTTAGAAATCCAATTTCAGGAAATAATAATAAAGAAGAAAAGAGTGAAAGCTTTTCTTTTAGCGGCACCCGGGTCAGTTTGAATTTGAAGATATCAGATAGATATAGCAGTCACTCCGTGAAAAATACAGAAACCAGCCACTTATAAAAATCTTCCATGTAACGATTAGGTACCTTTTATTAACTCTTCTTTCTTTGTCCAGGCGGTTTTTCTTTGGAATGCGCTCCCTCTTTACATCAGGATGGCAACCAGTCGATTATCTTTCAAAGTGAAGGCACGTGAACATATTCGTAAAAAGTTGGCAGAATCATTGCAGCCCTGATTGGCTGGATTTGTTTTCTCCTCTACCTATCGTTATTTCTCCTGACAAAATTTATTCGGTTTATATGTATGTATGTATCTATGTATTAGTATGTATTAATTTTCAAGTTATCTATTCCTTATGTTGCACCTGCTGTGTTTTGTCTCTGCATCGCCCTAAGGTTGACTGGTAGAAAATGCCTCAGGCATTAAGTCCGCCTTTGTACAGTATTTTTACTTGTGCATGAAGTTTTAATAAATAATTTACCTAATGGCAGATACTTTGATGGTTTACCTAATATGATACAAATAAAGTGGGCCAACAAAAGCCATCCTGCACATGACATGACGAGACAAAACTGACCTACCACACGTCAAATCTCCGAATAGAATCAGTGACATAAAAGTTCTATAACAATATAATATGTTGAAATCCATTAATAGCCTGTTACCAGCACACGTGATGCATGAACATATAGTTTCAACGCGAGCCCAGTTGCATAGATATTGCAATACCTCCGGTCGTTGACCGACCTCAAGGATCTAACACACCATGCGAAATTACACCCTATATCTTAACACTTAAGGTTGCTTTTCAATTGGGAGGCAGTTAGTTAGTTTATAAATTAGACGTGGCAAATGAAAAAGTGTGGAAACAATTGTGAATAATTTCCCTTTGTAACTAATTGTATGGTGTTTTTCTTAATTGAAAAAAATATTTTATTTTTATTGATTATCATTATTGGTTTTGCCTGTTTGTTTATTACAACAGTACTTATGTGGGAGTTTCTAGAAATATCTAGAATGCTATTGAGAGTTGAGAAGTTATGTAATGTACCTTTGTTGTTATTTTAAGAGGAGTAATCAATGCAAAGAGTTCTCTTGTCTTTTAACTTGATGAGAAAAGGATAGTGCTCTTCAGTAAGTTCCTAAATATTATTTATATATACTATTATTACTATATATACTATTATTATTTATATATATTATTCTTATAATTTTCGGAAATACATTATTTACTAAGTTGATTAATCGGGACGCCAGCGCTGCCTAGCGGCGCTCGACAGAGTCTACAACATAACGCTCGGACCAGCCGGAGCTGAGCAGGGTCATGGATTCAGGGGTCAGGCAGTGAAGAGGTTTAGAAACTGTTGCGCATTCCGAATAGTTGTGTCGTGTACCTACAGTGTGTGAATTGCTAGTGTGATTAATTTGATGGTAAATTTTAATTCGATCTGAACTGTAAACGGTTTTTCTATTGCGCAATAACCATCACTACCCAAAGTACGCCCACAGTAGCTAAAATATGCCTGATAGTAACGAAAGAGACACATACGCTCCTCCGTTATAATAATTATGTTTTCACAGGAAGGAAAATCTCTTGTAAAATACCTACTAATTAATGAGCATAATTTTACTGTTTGTTTATAAAGGGTAATCTACGAATACAGCATATTGTGTGGACCAAATTCTAAGTAAATAGTGACATGAAACCTTTTGAGGATCCTCTCAGCACAATTATTTTGTATATTGTTGTTGTTTTGTAGTTGTGTAGATAGGTAAAATAGCTTATTTCAATTTCTGTGCTACATTTCAGATCTTCACAATTTCCGAAATTGTAATTGTAAGCAAAACTGCCTCCTGAATAAGGATTAGTGTAGACTTTTTTAGTCTAGTCATAGACACGAAAGCCTCACAAGATATTCCCATAATCACCTAATTTATTTATTTATTTGCTCCCATGCACATCACCAGTTTACAATAGATCACTGTCGGTTTTTGTACATGAACCCTGTCAGTGGCAGTGGCACTGCAAAGTACAATGTTGGTTTGCTGTTGAGTATATGAACATAAAATTAACATAAATTGAGTCAAAACTTATCAAAACACATTACAATAAATTTCAGAAAAATCATAAGTCTTGATGTCGTTATGGTGTCTATTCACAGTAATAAACAATATACAATTACACACACAAAGTCCTATTTAAGTCGTATTGTATCAGTAGGTAGGTAACATAACATTCAACAAATAGATTGGTGATAAGTAATTATCACTATGGTTCTATCAGCAGAGCCTACAAGAGACCATGTACAGCTATCAAATTCAGATTTCGTATTCAAAACAATCGACTCTGGATTATCCTCATATTAAAATGCGTAATTAGGTGAGTTATGGAGTTGATATAAGTGATTATTAGCATAAACAATACAAACACGTTGGAATAAACACGATGTTTACCGGCCGGTGTACGACCCCTAACTAGGTGACGGTCGCGAGCTGTTTGTTGTGGTACATTCTCTTTGGTGATGCCTGATTGGTCGCTTGTTGAGGGGTTTAGGCTCTTGTCACTAAAGATATACGTTGCATGTATACAGGTATGAAAGTCAAGTTCCCTTATTAAAAAACGAATCATTAGATTACGAATGGTGAGGCTTGCAATCAAACTGTTCATCTGTCATTCAAAAAGGTACTTGCCATTTACAAAATGGTCATTAGGTACTAATAAGTTGTTAAAAAGGGATTTCTACATTGTAAAGCTGTAAAGGGCTTGAAGGGTTGGTTTGACAGCCAATTAGACCTTGTTCAATACAACTCAATTATTTTGTGTAATGTTGTAACCCGTGACATGTTTCTCGCTAGTCATTTCCAAGTTGAATGCGTCATCCAGCAATACAAGGCTAGGTACTAAGTAGTCTTCCAAGTCTTCGAAATCACGACCTTTAGATAGGTATTGTGATTTAGAATCACACGCGCTATAAATTATACTGATTTCAAAAGGAAATAGACGATAATTAACATAAGAAGAAACCGTGCAAATATAAGTTTTGTCGATGATAACCATCTCTTGCATAAACATCCTTTGGATTAACAACAAAACAATTATAATTATCTTTATTACTGATGATTACGAAAAAGCGTTTAAGTAATTACAACTATGTTAGTTCAATCATCAATAGGTACCTACTTTAAATGATTATGATGCTACCCATAGATTCATCCATGTGTGCTAAAGTGGTTGATTATGGTTCTGAAAAAAAAATTAAAAGTTAGCGGTCTGTATTTTTCTGACACAAAGCCGATGCTCGGTGGAAGAAATAGGGTAGGGTGGGGTAGGGTAGTAGTACTGTAGTGATGGCAGATATATTCGTATAAACGTGTTCAGGTATACTTTAATGTTTAGTGTGAGGAAATAATTATGTACGGTCTTCAATAAGTATAGTGGTCGATCATTTGTAATGGCGCTGATGTAAGATATTCGTATTTCTAAACGGCAAAGACCAGGTATATATTGCCAACTAAGTTGGCTGGCAACAAAGCCAACCTTTAACGGTAAATATTTGTTCTGATGGTCTAATATAGCCCACAATGCGTTATGTTTAAGGATTTATTGTATAATCACCGGTGCTAACTCTACTTACCCTTTCAAACGTTTTAGTATAAAGATATACCTATTTAGCCTCCCCGATAGTAAGGTCTACGACCTGCCACAAAGCTACGCATGTACACGTCAGATAACGCTATGATTTATGTTGTTGCGCCTGCGCTGGCCCGATAGCGGTAGGCACGGAGCTAGGGTGACCGCGAATTTTGTGAAAAAGGTGTAAAATAATGATCTATCAGTCTATTGAAACGAAATGAGTCTTCTTAAGAATAAAAACAAAGAAGAAGAATTCAAAAGTAAAAAGAATGTTCCGGACAGGACCTTCAACTGAGCAGGTACAAGAAAAATATGAATTCGTTAACATTTATGAAATTATGTCACATTATTCATGAAGTTGATACGAAAAATAAGAGTACTAGATGAAATAAAATCAGAAGAGAAAGTATTCAATTTCATTGAATAATACGATTGCGGTTTAATCAATAAATCATAATCATAATATACATAAGTTCCAGATTTCTTTCAACATATTATTCAGTTATTTTCCAACAACACCAACTTAGTTTGAGGTCAAAGCTTCTAACCCAGCTGCCTGTCATATCAACAACATAGTGAATATATTAGAAATATAAAATATAACACAGTTTTATTGTGTTATAGTCGTTATATTACTTTTAAACTACTTTATGGTAATTTTGTTACCTTCGTGCTTGCAAGGTATCCTTGTGACCTAAACAGGTCGTGCGTCATCGCAGAAATAGAACTTTCCTTGAGCTTGTTATAAGCTTTCAAGGAAACTTGTTGAAAAGACACCTAATACTAAACAATCATCAAGTAGGTAGGTGCAGTTAGGACTAAAAACAAGCGACGAGCAATGCTAGAAAATGATCATATTTTAGTAAAAATACTGTCTTTTGATGACTTTTTTTAACAGGTTTGGTTAGGGGTCTAGATTGGCTTGCCCACGCTTGGTTCTAACCTAGGATGTAATGTCTGAGCTTACTTTCTAATCGTAGCCGAAATAAAAAAGCCAGTTTATTTATTTTTTTAAAGCCGGCCAAGTGCGTGTCGGACCACGCACAATATAGGGTTCCGTAGTTGTAGTTAAAAAACATGTTCTTCCATACATCGATATACGTTACGGTTAATTCTCCAACTCCAAATGTAAGTTTGTAATTTCAGACATATATTATCATATATTTATTTTATTTTGTCATATATTTTTCTTTGTGATAAAACTACAAATGATTGGTTTTCGGACTTTTTCCTTTACTTGTACTGTAAGACCTTACTTCTTGCCAAGTTTCATGATTGTAGGTCAACGGGAAGTACCCTATAGGTTTTGATTTATTTGAGAGCATCAAAATTTATGTCGCATACATGGCTGTATTTTTTTATTGTGTTGTCTTAGAAGATTGATTTTTATACAGCTCTATGGGATCGTAGACTTACGTATTTGATATTAATTTCAAAATGCTATCTCCACGCGTTCCTGAGAAAAAGGTTCTTGACTGACTGACAGATAGACCGACAGACTCACAGACAGACGGATAAAAAAGTGAAATATCCTATAAAGGTTCCGTTGTTTTTCTTTTGAGTTACGGAACCCTAAAAAATAATACTTAGTTAGTATTAAATTCTTCTATTACAGATTTTATTTCTAAAATAATAATATTATAGCCTAAAAATAATAATGGGGTCTACTTATAAAAGCTACTTAATGTTAAGTAGTGATTAGCGACTGTTTTACCTTAAACAGTCGTTTAAATTACTCTTAACTTTAGTCAACGTTTATAAATAAAGAGGAATATGTTTTATTCATATACAGCGGACTATTACACTAAACACGTAAGGTTTTGTTAAAATTACATGATATTAGCAGCGTGCACCCGGGCTCCTGGCCTACGATGCTATTTCCATAAAGCTGCAACTTTGCACGTTAATAATAATTGCCGCATAATGAGCGTTGCGCCAAAAATAATAGTAAACAGAAGGCTAATAACAACATACAAGAAAAAACAAATGAAAAGTTATGCCATGAAACAATTTTAAGCCCAGGCCCGAGCGATTTTTCCCGCGGCGATATTTTTTCGTACACTGGATTTTCAACGTTCTGCAACTCAACTCAACTCTCGGCGCTAAGCCGAGAGTTGAAAATCCAACAGTGTGTTTTATCAACGCTCGGTCAAACACCGACACTTGAAAATCCAGTGCGCGATAAAATCCCGCCGCGATATTTTTACTTCCGTGCGGACGTGGGCTTAAGGATTGCTGCCGTGTACTCAGCCTCAGCCAGTTTCTTTACTGTTATATAGTCCAGCAACCCAATTTCGTAATACACTTTCAATCAAAAGAGAATTCCTAATCCATTGCTTCTTATGTTACAACGCAAATAACGCAAAGAATGTTGTTGAATTGTCATTGGCAATGTACGAGTGTTACGCAATAACCTCGCTGAGTGGTTTTAGCTAATTTATTAAGAATCCAACATACTTCCCAGGTGAAGAGTAGTTCCAAGAAATTACAAAAAGGGATCTACCATTTTTAACTGTTTGCGCACGGAACCATACCCGTTTTGTACCGGTTTGGGCTTTGTCTCTGTTCAAATTTCAAGTGAGACTTCTGATTAGATTTCGGTTGCGCAGTGTTTTGTCTTCACAGGGTTTTGTCCAAAATAATAGAAATAATAATATCTTTATATCTTGATACTGACAGCTAAGGTCGTTAGTATAACTATCAAATTATGCTCATTAGAAAGTTTCCAAAATAATTCTAGCTAGGTAGTTTTATATAATTATGTAGCTGCAGATGTTTTATTCAGGCAGCATAAAGGATGTTCATTAATTCAGTAATGTCATGGACGATATTAGTTTGATTGTTATTATTCACTTCTAGAATATTATTTGTTACTTGAGTTTAATTTGTTTGTGGAAGACTTGAAGACGATACTGTCAGAATGTATGAAATTAATTGCCTAACATAAATGAGTGTGTTTGTTCTTAAGTAATACTTAGTACGTACCAATTTCCTACACGGAATTCTATTTTTTTTACCTTTCTTTTAATATTTATATTTTTATTGATATTGTTCAAATGTGTTTAAAAAGTGCAACTGGTTTCAGCCGTTCTATAAATAAATAAATGAGACAAACACGTATATTTTTGTGCAAAACTTCTTTTGTTGTTCTTTCCACGCGCCTAAAACGTCTTAGAGGCAGCATTGTATGTTCACTAATGATTTTCGTATCGGCTCACAAGACTTGCACTAAAGTTAGTTTAGGTGGTTCCGTGTAGTTCTTACCAAAACACCCGTTTTCCAAATAATGAACTTACTACGAGCAACTATTGGTAATTTCCCATCAGACTCATTACTTTATTGTCATATTGACTAGCCAATGTTTGACAGTTATACTAATGCATGATGGTATCCTGCCAAGATATGTAACGAGCTACCGTTGACACCATGACCTGCCTCACTGCCAAGCTCCCAACAACAACATAAAACCAATCGCCAAGCGGAAGAGAATCTCATAAAACGCACAATTTATTCTCCACCAGTTAATATTTGGTCGTAAATTAAGCCCTGGCCTCAATCTAAACGGAGGAACATGATAATGGTCACCACCATTGAGGAACATGATAATGGTGCTGTCAAATAAATAATAATATTACACAATTGATTTTAATTTGACATTTAATATCGCTGGTGTTTACACTGACGTTATTATGGTTGTCAGGATTTCAGAGAGTTATAAATGTTATACTAGATGCAGGCGTCTTTAATCTTTGTTTATTCAGTCTTGCGTACAAATCCTCTGGTGATTTTCGTTCTAGTTGTGGTACTACTTGTATGCATCAAAATTCAGTTCAAAATTCAAAATATTTTATTTCACATAAACCTACATGCACTTATGAAACGTCAGAAGCTAGGTGCACGGTTCCAATTGGTCGTTTTCGAAGAGCCGGCAAGAAACTCCACGGTTACTCTTTTAAACATTATTGGCTTGTACAATATTTTCAAATAACAGGTATGGGAAGACAGTGTAGGTCTTTCAACAAGTAAATTCATAGGTACTACGCGAAAAATTGTCTGTAACCTGAACAGGTTTTTGGCTAACCTCCCGAACGACTGTTTACCAAGCTGTTTTTCCGATTCCGTCCTGTTGTGTTGTGATAGTTTTGCGTAGACAACGCAAAACTATCAAAAACTTATAGGCCTTATAAACATAAAACGGACGGTTATTAATTTATTATTATACGTCTCTTCCTTCAAAATCCATCAACTGAAAGTATGACCACGTCATTATAATCGGTAGGAATCCAAAAGACCTCTAAACCTTCCCCAAACAAAAGGCATCCTTGAGGAATTGTCATCCAAGAAAGTAGAGACACCTACATTCAGACCGACTCCTACATCGTAATGAAATTGACTCAGCCGGCACAATAGTCCTCACATGATCACATCACCCCTTCTGGCACAGCTCAGCCAACAGTTGGCTTTACTCAAGTGTCCAACAGACCCAGAGGTCGCTCTGAACAAACATTGGTGAATTGAAATTGATTACAGCGCATTGCTCAGGTGGCCAACGTTTGTACATATGACAGATGTTTCTCTCAGTCTTCGGGGGTTAGTCATACCTTTTTGTGTGGTAGGAAGGAACGTGGTGGTGGTGATAAGCATAACAATGGTATCATTGTATGCTTCCCTCTCAGGATAAAAGCCGTCAAAAGGCACCTGAATTTTTAGTACACATGATAGATTAATGTTCACTGTCATCCAGTTCACAAATGTGCAAGAGTGTCCATTTCCTGGAATGAACGACTAGCTTCAACTCTCTGACTGACTCCTTGACAGTAAAAAGTGCCTGTAAATGGTTTTATTGAAACATGCTTTGACTTTGACTCAGCGTTTAATGATTTATAATTAAGTTACTTTACTGGAAAATTATCGAAATAACTAAATTGAAAATGTAATATTTTTCGGTTTACACAGATGTGAAAACACAATTTTCCGAGAACTGCAATGACATAATAACCCAAAAATGTTACCTTCATAAAATAAGTATTTCCTAAGTATACGATGTACTCAGGTAGGTACATAACATTAATTACTATAAGTACACAAAGACGACAAGTGTTCCGTATTGTTGGTAGCTCTTTTGTTTCCAGCACCTTGGTGACTCAGAGTAAATGCAGCCCATGCATTGCACTGTATTGTTTTACTTGAAATGCATATTATATTGCTACGGGTGAATCAGAATGTTATTATAATTTTACTTTTGCTTTGTATGCTATATTTGTGGGTGATTAACCTGACTGACAATTCACTTCATTAACGATTATTAAACTTTATTTTTCAGTTATTGTAGTTAGGTAGGTTTCACACAGTTGGTCAGTTTTTCTAGCTTCTGACTATTATCGACTTCTCGTAAGGAAAATAAACCCATTTCCATTGATGTTTATTTATTTGATATCTAGTTTTCTTTAGAAGATTGGCAAATATGCAAACAGCTAGCCTCGAAATAGAAAGTGGTGGCGGCCACCACTTTTGGCCTCCTGAAATAGCAAGGCTTCTGCCGAACTGCCTTAGGGTTTCTTAAGGTTAAAGATAATAAAGATGTGTCATGTAGCTGTAATTTCCAAAGCACCTGTCATAGGTCCCATCAAACCGATGCTACTAGATTACCAAATTACTGGGAGTAATTTGGTAATCTAGTAGTACTTTTTTCACAATTCAATTCAATTTCTTTTTAATTCTGTGACGGACTTTCTAAATAACACTGACTTAAGTACTGAATAATTTAATGTAATTTAATTTGACATAAGTACCTAATTATGACATTTTTCAATTTATTTAATTTTATTCCTATTGTATTCAAGATTATTAAAAAAAAAAAAAAAAAATATATGAATGTACCATGGCGACTAATGTTACTATACCTCCTCTTACTAAATATCTAATGTTACTATACCTCCTCTTACTAAATATACCTATCTATGTCATCACTGCATTTCATTTAACAATTCACAAATTTTATAATAAACTTGCACGCCTAATTTAAGGTAGATGGTACAAGGATCACCCATATTTTTAACTGTCACATGTTATTTGCTGTACCAGCAGTCTATGCAAATAAATGATAACTTAACTTTACTTTAAACCCTTTTATAAGTATAGGTAACTCTGCAACTAGTGTAATCTCTCTAGTATGGCGGCGTTTACGCAGCACGTAGGATATTCATAGCAACACAATTGAAATCTATTTCTTACGCACTGTTAATCGCTCTGACCTATTTTGCCGTATCGGGCGTCAATCGCGTGTCGATATAGACGTTAGCAATGGACTATGGGTGGCTATCGATTTCTATTAAAAATAATAAAATATTACTTGTTTTAAAGATTATTTAGCAACATGATCAGAAGATAAATGATAACAGCCGCAGAGGTTGATGGACGATTAAACTATGATTGCCCATTCGGTTCGTGGATGGGTGATCATCCATTACATATTGCGACCGTTGGTCCCGGCTGTCATTCGTAGATCTTTGACAGTCGTTACGGGTTGTCAGAAGCCCAAAAGTTAAACCACCAGTCTAACCAAGGGATAGGGTTGTGCAGGTCAGATAGGCCGTGGCTCTATGTACACTATCCAAACCAAACCTGAATGTTGTAGACAGACTATTCCAATCAAATAATTGTAATCGATTGAAAATGTCGATACTTCTATTAATTAATCCACATGGTACTTACTACACGAGTATGTTTCAAATGCCCACATATTGTACTTAATTTTTTTTTAAACTAAAATGTATTGTTATTAATATACTTAAAAACTTAAGTGTTTCGAGACAATTATGTTATTTTGTAAATAAATCTTTGAATTGATTTCGTTAATCGATTACCAATATAATTAAACCTGGTTACACTGACAACATGTATAATGTCAAAGTGTCAAAAAAAAAATGTCTGTCAAATCAATGACATTGCCAGCTGTCGGTTTTGCGTCGATTTGAATATATTCCTCCGTTTATACATAATTATGTTAGGTTACGATTTAATGATGTTGATTTAAACCGAAGACTTGGACGAACTAATGCTTATCTTTCCACGGTTCTGGGTAACACTCTGGTAAATGTTCTTTAAATATTTATATGAACAACCGTTCACTATTTCAGCAGCCTATTGGAAGGCTGCTGAAAGGGTCATTGTTCAGTATTATAATCTCTAGAGGGAACCTCATTGCTCATACCTAATTCTCATGAACTTATTACGCTCATATTAACCGTAAATAACAATTTACTACAATACTAATTAGGATCGTAAATCACGATTAATCTCAAATAGGTTTGACGGACTAAGAAATTTATTTTTAGGGTTCCGTATGTCCGAATGAAAAAACGGAACCCTTATAAGATCACTCGTGTATCTGTCTGTGTGTCTGGCTGCCTGGCTGGCTGGCTGTCTGTCTGTCTGTCTGTCACAGCCAATTTGCTCCGAATCTCATGGACCGATTAAGTTGAAATTTGGTACACATCAATTTCTGTGACCCAAACACGGACGTGTTACGTAAATAAATGAATTTTGAATATGGGGGTCAACTACGATGTTAAGTTTGTTGTTGGAATAAATTCATCTGAACTACGGAACCCTTCATTGTGTGAGGTGCGAGTTGGCCGGTTTTTTATAACCTCAATATCATCATCTGAATAAATAAGATTTCTCTTACACTAGGGTGAAAAAATTAAAATCGTTTGCAGAACATGAAAAGGAATTTTATTTCCTACAACATAAAATTGAAACCAGTGACATGACAATTCTTTTTAGGAGCCCAGATCTCTTACGAAAATGGGCATTCTCCTTTTAAAATTAAATGCAGATAAACACAGTTTCATATTTATGTCATTCGAAGTTCAACTGTCACTAATGAGACACAATACAATTTTCAATAGAATCATCTACCTACATGATAGTTGTCGCAATTTCTCTATATGCAAATTTCTCTATATGCAAATTCTAACAGTATTCTTATACAACGACATCCATTTACCAGTAAATATCCATTATAAAGACCTGTAGTATTCTAGACTCTATTACGTAACAGTACCTTAGGCCTCGGTCGACACGTAATGAAGCACATGTGCCTAAAACCGGTCCAATCCAGTTCTATCAACCTACTTTATTATCTTCCTTTTTGCAAATCGCTCGCACTATCAACTATTGCCTGCAACCAAATAAACACCTTATTTTTTGCAACAAGAAGCGTAGTTTTGAATGCGTTGTTTGGTAACGTTACGATCTTTCGGGTTTAAAGATTAATCTATTCAAATAATATTTTAGTTCTTGTGATAATATAAATTCAGTATGGAGGTCGAGTCAGTTCGCTGTTATCTCGTATGTAGTCTGTTTATTGTTTTATTAATATAATTTATTGTTTATAGTGAGTTTGAGAGCTCATCCCGGACCAACCTTGGCATGTTTGCCATAATTTTTATCAAATATTTGCTATGATATAACACGCGGATACGATTCGCTTGGATTTGGTAACAAATCGATTGAGGAAGGAATTATAGCAATTTATCAATTCGAAATCCTTCTAAGATTAAATGAAAGAAAGCGGAAGAAATCGTACGTAAGCTTAGTAGCGTAGTTCATTTGACAAACATCCATCCATCTAACGAGATCAATCTCAGAAGTATGTCCTCCCATTCGATGTCTCTGATTTACCAAGCGAGATCCAAGGATGCTGGTTAAATGATAAAAACAAATAGGAACTCGATTACCAAAACTGCTCTATCTTTAAAAACCTGGATGCTACGAATAATAAAAGTATTATTCGTAGCCTGGATGTACGTCATTTATTCTAGGATACATTCAATTTCTTGTAGTCTCACCATTGACAAAAGAAAAAAACGAACGAGCCTTACAGTAGACGCATAATATAATGTGTTAACATTTAGAAGCAACATTAAAGGAGCCTCGTCAAAATCGTTTCTGAGGGCCAACTCAGGCACCGCGCTCGTTGGTCAAATTAAATAGCACGCGCTTCCCTTGCTTCCTGTTACACACTTCCGTCTCTTTTCACGAAATCACTCGCACAGATTTTTAGGGTATATTTATGTTCTGTGCACAGATTGCAGGAAAGCGAGGGGAAAGATGTTGCAAACGTCAAAAAAGAAAAAACTTTTTACAAAAAAGAAACAACCGACTTCCAAAACAAATCACTACAAAGCGAAAAATAACTTTAATTTCGGAAGTCGGTCTTTAGTTTTGAATTTTCGTTTTTTTTGCTAGTCGGTTGCTTTTTTTGTATTTTTTTTTTAATTTACACTTTTTATTTGTACCTACCTAGCCCATTCAAATTCGAATACCACTACCTGCTATGTAAATAACAGTGACAGGAAGTTATCATCATATCATCTACTTATACTAAGTGGGAAAAATACGTATTATTGAAGCTTATTTAAAAACTATCCAAACAAAGTTGAGTGTTATATGGGACCAACGTGAGAGCATACTCTTTCATACAAAAAAAGAATTTCCAAAATCGGTCCACAATTGATGGAGAAATCGGTGGATATACATAAAAAAAAATAAAAAAACATACATACGCTACGAACATAGAACCTCCTCCTTTTGGAAGTCGGTTAAAATAAAGAAAATACGTTCATTTGCGGTAAACATGAAGCAAAGAAAGAACACAAACACAAAAAGAACAGGTTGGTTGGTGGGTTGGGTGCGTGGTGGGAGCACAGCACTGTAGCTTTGAATTTAAGAAAATAAGGTTCATAATATTGAGCGGGAAGTCTGCCATGTTGTCCGGGCACAAATACAGACTCTGGGCTGCTACTGAGAAATTCCATATTTAAAAACCCAATAACACTTTGCTTGACCCGGGAATCGAACCCAAGACCTCATGCTTAAAAAATACTTAGATAGAAATAAATCAATACAATAAAGAAAATACATGAAACACGAGGCAAAGAAAAAACAAACACAAAAAAGAACAAGTTGGAGGAAAATACGCTTCTCTATGATTACCGTACTGTAAAACTGTACAAATGATCAAAATGTTTTTCAATTAAATAAAATTGCCTGAAATAATTGAAAGCAGAATTTCGTACAATATGGGAGAATTAATGAACTCACAGACGACTTTGAAAAAGAACAAACACACACACCTGTAACCTAAATTGGGTAAATTTGCTTTATCTTCAGACTCGTGTAAGAGGGCGCAGAGACCTCGCTGGCGCCTGGCAACAAGCCTGCGGATTGACTCTGATTCATTTATCCTACAAATCAAGGTCAAAGGATAAAGGATTTACTGAAACTTGTACAATATTACGGGCTATTACAATATTGTTGATCATGTGCTACTATACTGAGAAATGGAGCTTTCTTAGTCTTTTTGGTCTCGTTCTTATATTACCTTCGTTAGCTAACTGCAAAACATACAATTAAATAGTCATTAGGGCAGGTTTGGTCTACATTGAATGAAATGCATTGTTATTGGATATTTCAAGGCCTATAACAGATTCCTTTAAAAGTCATTACATTTATTACATTATTATAATGTAAAATAAGCAACATTACGAAGAATAAAACTAGTCAGGTAAAAAGTCTAACATTTTTCAAAAGTTTTGAATTTCTCATAAAAACGTAGGTAGGTAACCAACGTGCCATAGATGCCCACCTTAAGCCTACCACAACAAACTGCTACATTTCTCAATGCTATTTTTTAGTTCTTTTCATAGCAACGACATTTTATTTATACAAACTTATTACATATACGGATGCAACCTCGAAGCGATGACGTATTGCCTCTGATAATCTTTTACTGCTTGCCTAACGTTAGCAACACAAACATAGATAGAGACAATTTTTATTTTCCTGGTTTAGTTTTGTCAACAAGGCAGATAGTCCATCTGAATATAAGTGGTACCAACGCCCACTGTAACAGCGAAATAATGACCTATCTCAACTTCACTTTGATAAGTTAAAGGTAGCCTGAAATTTCATGATTATTATTGTAAAGGTGCCTTGCAGTAATCTGTGGAAGGCTGAGTAGATTGATTGAAGGCTGCCTCGTGCGATAGTGTGGTGGCATGGCACAGTTTGAGAGAAGCCTGTCCAGCTGTAGGCTGCGATAGGCTTACTTAATGGAAGTTAAAATTAACACATGTTTCACCTTCATTATAATAATTCTGATTGCTTAACCGACTTTTTTGCATGTAGAGGTAATTCATTCTTCGTTATATTTTACCTTTAATCCATATTAACTGAAACGAATAAACAAAATTTTATAGGAAGCCTATAAACGCTGTTTTAGGCCTGTTATATTATTATTAACTGTAAACAATTAAGTTACATCCTTTCGATTGATAAATGTTTGATTGATAAATGTAGGACTTCTCAAAGGGCGCATCATTGTTTCAGGTTGAGAATTCAAACACTAGCATAAGTATTATTGTAAGTTGTTCTTGTTGAGTTTTCTCAAATGTAAAGATAACACCACATCCCTTGCCAACCTCTGTCCAACTAACTTTATCAAACTCAAACATGAACTCAAGCAAACAAGATGAAACAAAGATGCATGTACACACAGCATAACTCACAGATGACCACAACATACGACTGTAAGTAATTGTGGCCGTCGACTCAACCGGCCAGTTCTGGAGAAAGTTGCCGCTAAACAAACAGACGGCCCAAAAGGAGACAAAACTTGACGGAGATAGATACGGGGATAGGGTGTCAACGTGGAGGAGGGATGGGGGATACAATTTAATAAATTTATTTGAAGTAACGCACATATCTACGACTTTGACATAGTTTCATATAGTTACTAAAAATAACAACAGCTGTTAGTGTTCAAGCATTTTTATGGCGAAAGTGCTACCACCGTAGGTATAACAACACTATGATTGCACAATTATTACACAAGCATTTACAATCCCCTGCATGATCCTTTCGTTTTCCTAAATTCATACATCTTTCAAGACATGCGCTCTGGTTACGATCGTATGCACTTAATCTATCACAAATTTACAAACTACTTCCCATTGCTTTTAGGATCACAGTTCTCAATTCTCAGTTCTCAGTAACATTATCTATCTTTACTGTACTGTTTCATGGTTTACAGTTTTAGAATATTAGGTTTGTTGCACAAATATTGAATGCATTTAAGCTTCTTCTTAACAGCAGTTTAAAGAAGGTATTGCGTAAATTATAATTATGTAAACTGACATTAATTTACTACTGTTTGTTATTAAATAACATACAGCAATACATGACTCAAGGACACAGGAAAATGATATTGTAAAAGCTTTTCGTTTTCATTACCGTTTTTCTTTCTTCGTTCATCTTTTCAGGAAATAATGTCAAAATTTTTATCATATTATTCGTTTGTTTCTATGAAGGCAAAAAAAACAAAACTGTTTATTCTACGCTTGACAAAATACTGTTATGTTCCCGTGACTGTTTAGTAGCGGTGCGCACCACCACTGTCTATGGAGCTTAAGTTAAGACCGAGTCTTTGTCTAGGCCTGACGGCATGGTTACAGTATTCACTATCAGTTGTAAGTCACGTCAGATAAAGCGATGTCTCCATTCCACTTCCAAGCAAATACCAACTTGTAGACATGCGCACACACACACACTTCTACTCCGTTTCTAAGCAAATACTGACTATTGCACACACACACACAAACTTACGAGTGCAGTGTGTTTGTAACTAGTTACGTAACGCATGTCGAAGTGACAAAATTCATGAGTTACCTATTGTGTTGCTAGGAAAATATGGAGTAAGTGAAAATGACGGATAAATATAGTGTGCAGAATTTAAAGCTTTAAAGAAAATATGGAGGTTTTTTTTAAGTTAATGTTGGCTAGAATAGTTATTGACAGGCATATAAAGATAGCCAAAACTTATAAGTGTGGATGAGTTTTGTTTCGAGTTCACTCTTCCGTTATTCTAAACCTAGCCATATCCAAAAGCGGTGCAATGCCTATTTTGACCAGACTGTTCTTGTTTTGTTGTATGCAGCTTCTTAGAAAACATTGCACTCATTTAAAATATAAATAATGCAAGTTTTGCAAGAGAACCTAGTGATCTGTAATTTAGAAATTTCCTACCGCAGATTACTTTCAGTTATTTAAACAGGAAAGGAATCAATTTCTGTTTTGTTAATTCTAGATCAAATAGGCTAAGTACGACTCGTGTTAGATTAAATTAATTCAACACAGCTACTAGATCAAATGTTAGTAAGTAGGTAGTATCTGTTATCAACGAGCTAGGAAAGTCACTTAGTAATTCCGCCTAAGACCAGATTCTTATTTACTTTTGATATTAACGATAACTTACTCGCATGACACTTAATTACTTCGACCTTGCAGTCTTTTGCACCTAACAATACTATGAAATCAGCTTTTATCATTATCATTTTGCGCTGAAAACCAAAGCCAAACAACCAAATTTCAGCCTAATAAGCTGATAAAAGTAGCAAACGTCGCACCTGCGAAGATGTTTATAATTTTTTCAGATACAAACTCCTATGAGAAATAGCTATAAGAAAAAAAAAAGCCTATTATTGTCCTACTGCAGGGCTAAGGCCTCGTCTCATACAGATTTTCTGTGCAAGGCCATCATTGTGGCATTAACTTTGATATTTTTCATGTCAAAGAACATCCACACATAAGCAAAGTGTTGAACCATTTCCTACCTTAAAAGACTTTCCCAGATACCTAACTTAATTCCTTTATCAAGATATCTTTGGAGGAACAGCTTCAAATCAAACAAGTCACCCAAGCATACGACAAATAGAAACGTGTAGACACACAGCCCTGGTAACAAGTGACGCAACGCGTACTGGTCGCGTACGATGTATGTCTCTGACAGACATTATGCGTCGCCTATTATGTCTGCATTTGCATAGGTTATGTTGTTGCTATGCAGTGTAGTAACACGTAAGACATTAACATTGCCGCCATGAGTGGCGACTCGTACATGTAAGTCAGCCCCGGGTACCACCTTGTTGACTGACTAATATCTTTGCCAAGAGAAAAGAAGACACGCAAATATAATGGTGTAGTTTGTGAAAAATTGTGTCGCAAACCTGTCAAAAAGAAATGTTTATGTTGCTCAGCCTAATAAATGGCAAATTATGATATGGACATCTATTAAAATACCCTGACGAGCAATATAAAACAGCCACTAACTTATCATCAAATATTTCCGAAACTACGCAAGATAGCTTCTTGGAGTAAAAAGCAACATTCAAGTGTATTTCATAGCGCATAAAAAACACCTATAAAACTGTTTTCAACATTTTTAACTTCATGTAGGTAACTTGTGTGGTTTAGAACATATTTAGATATATTTTTTTGGCACTTGGCAGTGGATTTTTTATATTTATATTGCTTGCCAGTGTATTATGTGAATGCAGATCAAAACGTCTCAAAAAGCTAAGGACAGTCTCCTAAGACCGTTTTCTGTAGCGACAACGGTTATGTATACCCGTCCTTACTGCCCCATCACAAAAATCCACCCTGTGTAAAAAATATTGGAAAAAGTCCAACTAAAACAATGATCATAGATTCTTAAATCAAACTCAAAGCATTTATTTCAGTTAAACCAATTTCAAACTCTTTTGAATTATCACGGAGTCGCTACGTCAGAAAGATGAAGCTAGTTGCCCATTCCAAATCGTAGTACGTTCTTAAGGAGCAGAACGGACAAGAAACTCCATGAACTCCCTTTTTAATCTAGGATATAGTTATTCCTATAGTTTTATGCCTGACCTCTTCGAACCCAGTTTCGAGGCAACTTCGATAATAATTATCTTGTTACAACTTACCTGTATCGTCAGTCATATTCATAGATATTCATTTATTCACGTCACCATTCAGTGTTCTAGATCATGCGTCAGGAGCATGACAGTCATCGCCACCTCCAGTCCCATTGGCGACTGATAATGTTATCACGACTATATTAGTTTGCGCATCTATTATCACGACAATTGGCGATATGGTATATTGACACGTTACAACAAATATCATTAAAAAATAAGGTAATTATACCTATTAAACTATAATAAAAAAATATCATCCGGGATCGAACTTATGACTTTTCAATAATTATGAAAAATTCTCTATCAAACGAAACGTTATCACTTCTATTTTAGCCTTGTTTACTAGAAAAAATAACTGAAACAAACCGTCATGTGATCTACATACTTGCGCATACGCAAGCGGCAGCTGTGCCGCAGCCGGGCCTCGAACCTGCGACCCCATTGTATGCTAAGTGCCTCTGAGTCACGGTACCGATACGCTGATAACAATATATTGCAGACTCTACGTCGCCGCTGATAACGACTCTATTATTTTAATAGAGCAAATAGAGACGGATACATACACTTATCTATATTTATTTTATACTAGCATTTGTATATGATTTTGCATGGAATAATTTTATCGTTTTCCTTGGAAAAATTAATTATTTTCTAAGTAGAAACTATTTAAATGATGATACATAGTAATTTATGTTAAATAAATTACTAAATAGAGGTAACGAAGCGCTTCTTCGGGACCCTACTGCTAAGGCTCCGCTTTCCGCCATATGTATGTATGTAAGGATCGCCGCAGGTGGCGATCTGTAGGTCCTGCCTACCCCCGCGGGCAGAACATACATACCTACATAACCTCAAGCCGTAAATAGAGGAATTCTAGATACTACATGGTCACCACAATAATTGTCTGAAACATGCCTACATGCTTACAACCTCGTTTACATAAATGAAAAAAAAAATAAGCCCTTAATAAAATTCAAGATAGTGGATATTAAAAATTAAAAACTGTTACAGAACAAAGTGTTACCACATGATGACTAACTTATGTACCACCTGATATCCTATATACATAATTATATAATGTAAAAACATAATTTATTCACACTATGACTCATACGAGTAACTGCCGAGCGACTTTCGGTTGGCAACAACACTTCAATATTCCATTTATAATAATTATCTTTCCATGGTATCATTAATTATAATTATTATGTTATATTACGTGACGCTTGTATTTTGTAAAGAGGTAGGTAGTATGTAGATATGTGTTACATTCATATTTAGTCCGCTTTCTTACAAGTTATTCGTTGTTATTTTAACGCTGACGGCTCCTAATCCTACTACACCATTTTGTACATAAAGGGTAGGCAGAGCTATATAATACACCCACATTTTGCAGGTTATATAACAAGTGTCATATAATATGGAGCTAGCAGATTGTCTTTAATCTTCAAATTGAGTTACTCAACATTACCAAAGGGAAAACCAACAACACTGCCCAATCCGGATGACGAAACCCAGTACCGCCCAGGTCCAGCAGTCGCACTTACGAGTACTAGACCATCGAGGTAGTCGGCCTCAAAAAGATGAAGAATTTATTTAATTGTATAAAATCTAAACATATTAGGTACTACTTTGGGTACTTATTGCATACCTATACATTGATACAGTATTATGTAACATAAATTGTAGCATCTTTTTAAATCTGACTGTACCGAATGGATATTATTATCATGATAAGTTAACCTTGGTTTAGTCCAGTTCGGTGGAGAGAACCTAATCTATAAAATAAATGCAATTTGATAGCCACTTTATCGATTATCGAATTTATGCGTCAATATTATTGTTTTTCAATTGTTTGGTTTCATGGAAAATAATAAGCACACTTTTACTTGTAGTTCTCGTTAAAACTGATTAATACGATTATGATCAATAAGATGGGTAGCCTCTGCCTACCTTCTTCACACAATAAAATGAAATGCTGTTCGTTGGTAAGCGCATCACTTGAGAACGGCTGGATCGATTTGGCATTTTTTTCGGAATAGTCCACATTAGGTTTTACGGGAAGAAAACTTGGTAAAGTTTCCTGAGCGTCGTTTTTTCTATGGGATTTTTGCATGAACTCAAGACCTTAAAACCAGGATTCAAACGATTGGACAGCACAACGTCTGTCGGGTCAACCAGTATAGTTATATAATTAATATAATATATATATATAAGGAGGTGCTCGTGGCTAAGTAATAACAGCCGCATGGGTCGATTCATCAGGTTAAGCTACGCTTGCCGGGGTTGGTCCGTGGATGGGTTACCATCTTTACATACCGAGACTCCTCCGTGCCTCGGAAAGCACGTTAAGCCGTTGGTCCCGGCTGTCATTCGTGGATCTTTGACAGTCGTTAAGAGTCGTCAGAAACCCGAAAGTCTGACACCAGTCTTACCAAGGGGTATTGTATTACCCAGTTACTGGGTTGTGGAGGTCAGATAGGCAGTCGCTGCATGTAAAATACTGGTATTCAGCTGCATCCGGTTAGACTAGAAGCCGACCACAACATAGTTGGGAAAATGCCAGGCAGATTGATTAAATATGTATTATATAAAATAATGTAAAACATTTTGAAAGAGTTTACTGTGGAGTTTCTTGTCTATTCTTCTCCATACGAAACTACCCTTTGGAAGGGGCAACTAGAATTCATTCAAAATTTTTGTAAATTTTGACGTTCGTGCGTTTTATGTGCCTATTTGAAATAAATTATTTGACTTTAACTTCTAATAACTGCGACCAATAGCTGCCAAACGCGGTGATATTATCAGTATGGTCTATGTTTTACTAAATAATGCTATTCATAGAGCAGGTACCTATTTATCATTCGACATGTATGTCTTTCTAGTAATTTATGTGTGTATTTGAGTCACAAAGTACGTGACTACTTTACTTACACTCCTGCCGATCACGTTAACGACTGACTATCAATCAAAGTTGTTTTTCACAGCACTCTGACTTATTAGCTAAACGGATAGGAATTCTCGACACTAAGTCTTGAATGTTAAAACTATGGAATACAACAAAAAATATAACGTGCAGAAGTTTCACTCCGTTTCATCCGTGGATAGAAGAACTCACCGAGTAACGCGCAAGCCCCACTGGAAACGAAGGTAAGTTCGTTTATGTTTGCTCATGTACCTATCGCGTCTTTTCATCTGGCCTACGCTTAAAGATTTAAATGAAAAGAATCACTTCTGAAAGCGGCTAATTCTTTCTTGTTTTGGTTGCCGTCTCAATTTTCAATTTTTTATTGCATTCAATAAAGTTGGTAAAACAGTTGGTAGGCTTAAAATTAATGAAACTATCATGGATCCTGTCGGGCACAGAATAGTAGGAGAGAACGCTTATTTGTGTATGTATTATTTATGTATTCTGGTAATTGTATTTTTATTTTATTACTCATTTTTCTTCTTCTTCTAATATTTAATTTATTTAAGTATTTTAATAATAATTACTCTCTCTATTAATATTTTAATAATTAGTCTTTGCTCGGTGAGTTCTTCTATCCGTGGGTGACCCGGATTAGTCTCCGATTTCCAAAAGCCAGATCAGTAAATGTGTAGTAAAACATAATATTACTAACTTTTGCTGTTATAAACTATCTGTGCCCCAAATATCATCCAAATCCGTTCAGCCGTTTTTGCGTCAAACTGCAAGATACATCCAGACAAACAGACAAATGGACGAAAATTGTTCGTTACTATTTAATTATAATTATGTACAGGTACAGATTGCTTACAGTTGTAATAGGTTGCCCAAAGTTATGTACAACAATCAATCATACAGAAGTTTGGTATTTTGGCAACAGATTACTTTGCTGAATTCCGGGAACTAGCTTAGGCTAACTACAATACTGAATAATACAATTATACCTCTGACATTGAGTGCATCTGTGACTACATTGTTTCGAGAATTTTCTACAAGTGCGACGAATTTTCTTATCGCCTGATAACCGTGAAACTTTTGTTTTCCCCCGCATTGTGTCATAGGTGAGAAAATTTTACTACTGACCTTGGGGCCTTGACAAATACTTTACATACAAATCAAACTAAATTCAACTGTATTAGTATTGTGATAGAGTCGTTATCAAAGTGGTATTTCGATGTTATCGAAAAAGTGTGCATCAAAAAAACATGTTTACGCTACATTGGGTGTGCTTACGTAACGCGATATTTTTTTAATTCATCCTTGAGATATGTTATCTGGAGTCTGTTTGCGCCTGGGTTCCATCCATATTTGGGCACCTAATTCTGTTATTTTTATTGCTTAATTCTGTTTGTGAAGCCTACTCTTTTGCTAGATAAACTAGAATTATTGCTGTTTTCTGGTCGAAAATGCCTTAGTTTTATCTCTGCTAGTGCTGGTGTGAAATTGTGACGCTACACAAGGCTGTTATACCCGACTACGGCAAATTCAAAAGGAAGGGTTATGATTTATTGATCTAGACACACATTTGTATACTTCCTAATTTAATAATCATGGTGCAGAATCAAAATTGTAAATGTACTATACTTGATATCTCTTCTGTACCATCGATCGGCACGAGCTAAATGAGAACAGTTCATATCGTGGCGAATACATTAACTAATCAGCAAGTTTGCTACTGGGGTTGATTGTCCAAGGTATATTGGGTAAACTTACTTGCGATTGTATGATCACACTTTAAAGGCACCGAAAAAATCTAACGTTATTTGCTCAAAAACCCAAGTTGCTTGAGCAGCTTGGGTTTTTGAGCAAATAACAGTTTAATGAATCTTACAAAATGATTGATACTTCGATTTTATTGTACGGAGTCTAATTATATTATTTGCTTGGCTCGTAATATCCGGTAACATTAGCGAATGGTCGGCGGCCCGATAAGGTATCAGCTGAAATGTGAACGTGCTCCGATGTGTGTCAGAGGTCACACTTCCTCGAACATGGCGGCTGTGGCACTACCCACCTTTTAAGGGTTTAGTTGATACAGGTGGAGCACGACTTGAAACTTATTAGTACCTTAGAGTAACTATGAGGAAGAGATTTTGGTATCGAACCCAGGACCTCATAATTTGCAGTAGCCCCTGCGACCACTAGACTAACGAGGCAGTCGGTTTCTAAACGTGTTCTAAGATTAATTAAAGACGCGCATTCATGCATCCTTCTGATGGCCAATTCTCGTATTTAAAAAACGTTCACAATCAAGTCGCAATCTGTCAAACTTGTCAAAAATGTTGGTAAATTGATTGTTTCTTTGACATATTGCGAACGGGATTAGAATGCGAACGATCTTAAAAATTACGGCAATTGCCTCACTGATTGCTTGTGGCAATAACACCAGGTTATGGAGATCAAATATTACCATTATTTTTTACCCAAATGCGGCGAAGCTCTACTGGAGTGTATTTAATGTTTTCTCTTCAGTGTGTAGTTCAAGGTGAAGGAAAACATCTCAAGACGCAAGACCCGAACTTAATAGTCGATTACTGACTATTAAGTTCGGGTTGACAAGATACCTTTCTATAGTAATGAGACTATTACACCTACACACAGGCACATATTACATTCTCTTGGAAGCAAGCAGTCAAAGATATAATGTCTCCAGGCCCACCTAATTTTAGCAGGGTCACGTGTCTCTTGTCCATCGTTATCACCAGTCTGATAACAGTAATAATGACCAAAGCGGTTGAGCACCCGCAATCAGTACTAATGCCAAAACGAGGGTAATGATTGACACGAGAACCTACCTATACCTACAAGTACACACATATATCATTATAGTCTTATCATTGTGCCTACCTCCATTAAGAATATAGGACCATCATTAGTTATGTGTGTCAGCTTATCGACTATTTACGACCAGTTCTTAAATGTGGTAAGCAGGGCTCCATTAATGATGATATAGCCTGGACAATCAGCCCTGCTACCATTCATACTGAACGGCACTTTATACCATGATAAAGAGCTACTGTAAAAGTGTTAAGTTACTAGTACCGACTCAACAGAAGAAAATTTGAGTCGCGATTCTGTAAAAATTCTACCGTGAAAACTTAGGTGAAGTGAGCTATCAATCACATACTTAATTAAAAGTTAAAAATAAATACTTTAATATGGCGTTAAATAATAACCCCACCGCCGTATCTCTACGTTAACGTCTTGGTGGGGCTTGCGCGCTCCAGACCGGCCGGCTGTGCCGGTAGAGTTTACTTTGCCGGAACAGGTCTAGGATGAGGAGCCAGACCAAGAGAGATACAGAAACCAGCAGGGCAGCATGTGGCGAGCTGTTGGGCAGTAGCGACCTCTCGGACCCTATCTCCCGGGAGAAATCTAGTTCATCACCCCTGGCTTGCCTTTATTGGCCGGCTTGAGTGGAGATTCGCAAGAGCAAACGTGTTCGGAAGAAGGAAGTATTCCAGTAAGTGCTCGTAGGGGTCTTGACCATCTTACGGGCTCTGGGATTGTTCTGAAAGCCGTGGAATACAACTCCACTCCTCAAGCACCTCAGGATGTGTTGCCCTCTTGTTACTACGTCACTATGTGTTAGCAACCGTTTTCGGGGGCCCATTATTGAGAGTGCAAGTCACCCCTGCCATTTTATCAATGTATACCGTGACATTGATAAAATGTGATAAATGTGTAAATGAATGTATATGAGACAGGGGACACAGTCGTACCATAGTTCTAGTAGTTAACAAATCCACCACCACACTATAGCCATCCAAATCCATAGCCCAGTATGTTTTGTTTCCATGTTCTGCAATAGTCCTGCTCCACCCGGGGGTTGTCCTTGGGTGCACTTACATACTGCATACAGGGATAACCGTCTGTTGGTGCATCAACACTTAAAAATATCTAAGGGACCTCTGCAAGTTGGCTTCGGCCCCTCGTACGCCTTCCAAAAGTCAGGGCCCAGGGTCCCGAAATATGTCAAAGACATTTAAATAATAATAATATTGTTTTACGGTTTACGAATACCTATTTTCAAACATGTTTACCCTCTGCCTTCGTTTCCTCATTATATCTCCTAATTAGTAAACAGGTAAAATAAACACATTATACTCGTATATTCGATTCGGCGACACCTAGCAACAGTGCATAGCAACATCGCCAAAAGTTTAACATAAAACATGTTTTGCGACCAATTTATAACTCAACTGTCAAAAAAACAACACAAACACAATAATAATTCAGCTGTCTGCGATTATAACATGCCATCCAAAATGTCAATAACAAAATATATTTTCCACTTAAAAAATATTAAGCTTGTATTTTATTTATGTACATAAGAATCGACACCACGACATTTTTAAACATTTTCGTAGGTATTTTCACCTACTCACTATGTCAATAGGTACTTAAGTATGTACTTTGCGAAGGCCTGATAGTCACACATGGATAGCAAGCACAAGGACGAGAGTTATGTACTCAATAAACACATGTCTTGAATGTCAATATTTTGTGTAGATCTGAAACCTACACGTGCAAGATAGTGGGACAGGGTGTTATCAGAAGGGCTGGCTTATATTTGTCCAGACGGTAATGGGTTAGATAAGTTTGTCAATCTTGTTGCTATGTCATAAACTAATGTGAAAAGTGTGTTCAAAAAGATATCAGAACAGGCTGGCTATCGTCAATGTTAGTGTCCAAGGTCTATTACAGGCCGGTCAGGCATTTTTCTGAAATATAAATTATTGGGCTTTGTAATTATTTGATAAAAGAAAGCGATGCATACCTATGCATCCCTCTCTTTTATCAAATAATTACAAAGCAATAACTCTTTAATTCAGTTAGTCTATCTATACAAACAGCCTAACATACAGCTAATAATGATCTGACAAGCAATTAATGACCGTTGTAGCTTTCAAGGCTTTTTCTATTCAATTTGTTAAAAATAATTAACGGCTTTTAAATTTTCTTTTAATTTGGTTAAATTAAACGAAATTGCAATTAATTGGTTAGTGCCACATGACCCACTTCTAGCATAATATAATCAAGCCAATTCGTGTATTAAAAATAACGGATTTAATTAGTAATATTATCTCATCTCATCCATCACAATATTTAGTTTTCAGACAGCCAAATCGTTTGCAAAATTCAACAAGTATTGAAACAGTATGGAAAACCATGTTTGGCGTTATCCCAAGCCGCTAGTTGTTACTGGTTATATAAGTAAGATGATTAATTGTACAGCTTAACACCAAGTTGCCAAGCTTTCGCTTGTTCAGAACAATAAAAAAAAAACAGTTTTCCTTGCATTATTTTTTAAGTTCACATTTTTCTAGTTGAAAACTTCTAAGCATACATGATGATATTTGAAAGTATTTTACAGAAAAATCATACAATATATTATTAATACTAGTGTTTGCCTTGAGCCTCTACATATATTCACAAAGTGTCAATGACTCTACATTGGCGCGACGACAACACAAATAATTCGAACACTCACTAAACTCTTCGACTTTCATTAAATCAGAGTAAATATGCTAGAAAAATATCTAGATCTAGCCTAGTCTATAAATCTTAGGCGATCTAAATACAGACTCAATCTAGAGCCGAAGCCAAAAAGCTTTTAGACGACGATTACTGATTAAGAGGTAGGCAGCATTAGAAATTATTGAAAGTGTCTGTTCCTATTAACGCACTTTGGAGAATGTGGATGGGAATCAATTTTTATATTTTTTTATATTAGATTAATCCCTGGGATGACAAATTTTACATACAATATACAATCTAACACTAAATTAAATGACTAACTATACAAATAAATACAAAAACAAAAGGAAACTCAGGCGTCGGAGTACTCGTCCGCATCGCTGTCGTCCGGAAACGTGCTCAAAAGACTGGCAGCATCGCCATGTTGAATGACAATGCTAATTCTATGGCCAAAGAACGAAGCAGCCCTCTGGTCAAGTGAAGTATCGACCAGTCGGCGAGAAATTTCCTTAAAATTAAATTGCATTCTTTTTTCTCAAACAATTTTTTTTTAAATGTTAGTACTGATACTCGTAAATTAACGCTTTATCTGCGTGACGTGTAGGTATTAAGAAAATAAGGAAACTTGTTTATTTGCACAATGTACACATAGTTACAGGCTGTGACTAGGCTAAAGTTATTTTGGGAATTATTAGGGCCTCACTGGGACTTCCACTTTCAATCTATTACATTTTTCAATTCGTGGTCTTCACTGCAGGACTCGTTTGATCCAATAGCCACTACACTAGGTAGATATGGCAGATAATTGTAAACACTAACCAGATGAGGATTTTATTCCGCAGTATTTTCTGCAGTTCAGCTTTATGACTTCAAATTAGGCCTAGTTTTATAATTTCCTGTTAAGGCAAAAAGCCTTCTTACTAATTATAATCTATGCCGATCATAGTTTGTTATTTGTGGTGTTGTGAAAAACAACTGACGATTGATAACAAGTAAAAATACTAAAATAAATAATGTAAATATTTAGCTGATTGTATTTTATATAAGATTCCTTATTCACACTAAAGTTTCCACAACTTTAATATTTCCATCCTTCAGATTATGTAGATTAATGATGGGATTAAATATACTTATTATCTAAGATAATAATGCCAACAATCTAAGTTTGTACTACAAGTCATTACCATGCGTAAATCCGAGATCGTGTCAACTCGCGCGCATTATTTTGCGTCTTTTACGCATCAGATTTATTTTAGATCACGAATATGTACGTCGTCGGTACATGTGATAAGTACATGTACGTGTGATAAATGTAAAAAAAAAATCACAGGATTAGACGAAAATAGTCCAAAAATGCGGTTAACGTCTTAATATTTAAAAAATAAACATGTTCTAAATATCTGCAATTTATGCCATTTCTGTCCGACTTAAGCTTCGTGCAGACCAGCGCGACGCGACAGCGCGACGCGACACCGGTTATTGTTATACCGTCAAGTTTTCTTAGAAATTGTATTGTTCGTGTCGCGGCGCGGCGTCGCGTCGCGCTGGTCTGTACGAACTTTTACTTTATAAAGTAGATTATGTGTATTTTTCAAATAATATCTGTATTTAGCCCCACGATTTAGGGGGTGAGTCCGAGTGCAGTTCGCGTAGCGGAATTTTGGGCCATATTAGGTGAACTTTCTGCCACTGACCGTGATTGACATGATTCCGCTGACAGTCAGAATTTTCATACAAATATGAAGAATTTTATTAAGTAACAGAATTGAAAAAAAATCTAGGATTCGAATCTACCACTTTATGTCCACCAGCCTCATACAATATATTTCTATTATCGTTTGAAACGCAACAGAGAGCGATTTTCTTCGTACATCAAGTAACCTTTCCTGTTCATTTTCCTGATGGCTCAAGGTGGTATTCCTTTATGTAAGGTTACATTGTTCGCAAATCTATATGTATCTCTTAAATATATTCTTATTAGCAACTTGTTTCTATTTTTAGTTTTATACATATTTTCAAATATTACGTAGTTTCAAGGTGATGTCTAGGTTAACTATACCTAACTAAAATAAGTTGCAAATCACTATATTGCTTGTTTTGGTTTACTTTGAAACACTCTTGGTCTGTCAGCCTTCATTATTTTATACAAGGCAGCTGTAGCAAAGGGTTTGTAGACTTAATTTACTTAGTTTCCTATCCCTAAGCATGGCAACTCTTAGAATTTTTTCACCCATCTTTTTTCTACGGTTTTCCGCTAACGAAAACTTTTCACCCTGCGCCATTGCTATTTATAGAGCAGACCTATTTTCAGCAATAAATTGGTGTTCACTGTCCACAAGGTTCTGAAATATTAATCAATATACATATCATACAAATCAACTCAACAAAAATCATCATCTATCTTTACAAATAGTTATATCCACAATGAAGAGTCGTGAAAGATCGTTACCATAACCATTTCTCTTTGCAAAAGGACATGCACTTATACATGCTTCAGCACACATAAGAAGTAACTATAGCATTTCAATAAGCCGAGCATCCTACACAGACATGATATTTATTCATGTCACCGTCGATGCAAGCATGCTAACAAGAAAAGTGCATGAAAATAGCTTCAGCAATTATCGAGAACAAACGATGCACACGTTCCAGCAGTCAATAACTTACAATGTTATTGTGAATGTACATAAATCCTTTATTGCGTATTGTTTTTAGATTTACATAAGTAATAAAATTTTTGTAAGTAGCTATGGCTTTTAAAATGTGGTTTGTAAAAGTGATTAGAACAATCGTTGGTTGAATAAGTAAATGCGCTATAAAATCACGTTACATTCAGGCAGTGGCTTACAATATTTTAGTGGCTTCGCCCGCGTGAAATCTTTATAAATTATAGCCTATGTTACTCAGTGATAATATAGCATTTTACTGTAAATGAATGAAAATTACTGAGTAATTACGCAATATTGTCTTTGGTCCGTGGCCTTGACATCAACCAATGAACAACAATGTCAATATTTTTTATATTTTTATTTATTGGTTGAATACGAGGCCTTTGGCATGACATGATTTGTTAAATCGGTCCAGTAGTTTTTGAGTTTATTAATTACAAACAAAAATACAAACATAGAAAATATATTTTTTTTCTCTTTGTAATATTAGTTTATATTACGACTAGCGTCACGCCCCTTCTGCCCACGGTTTTACGACGTGACAAAACATCGAGATTTCTTTATAAGAGTCAGTTTAATTATGTACCTATGTATTTAATACACATAAACTTTCCGGAATAAATTGTCTAAATAATGGTGAATATCGCATTAAACTTTGTTTAGAAAAACAACGTGTTCAACAGATAGACATGAAAAGTGACCGTAATTTATAATATATAAAGATAAATAATGCCTTCATGAAAACCATTTCATCCGTTAGCCAATCCATCAGTACCTACTGAGTCACTGACCATGATAATGGACTATTTTCGTACTTTTTTTCAGATTGTGTTTTATTTTCTTTCTCACTAGGAAATCCTGAAAAGTCCTTTTATTTGGAGACAAAAACCCTAAACAAAGCTGAAACTCAATACATGTATTAATAAGCTATTATACCAAAGGATTTACATAACAAATCGTGCGCATCTCGCCACGTGTCGTACATTATATACCTGCGCTAGTGTGTGTGCGTACGTTCATGTGCGTCTGCATAACGCTCACTAAATTTCATTGAGCGTAATCATGTCAAGGTCTTATGTGAATGAACTCGGTTTATTAGTGTGGGTTAGTGTATGTACATTTAATTATATAATAGTTTTTTTCGGAAACACGGATTATTGTCGGTGTGGTCGAATTTTGTAGGGACACTAAGATTTTTTTAAGGTTAATCAGTTTCCGTGGTCCGTTGTGTTTAATACTTGAGGTTCCCTTTAATTTTTCTTGCGCACTGTCTGTCCTGTAAATAAAAACTACAGTAGGAACTAAACAGAATAGATAATGTCGAAAAATCAAGCTCTAAATGAGAACCCAGAATTTTACAGGAAAAAAATGGTGCTTGTAGATAACTATTTTTTATTTATTTTAAAATAGTTTTAATAGTAGTCTGCAGGTGGAACTCAGAACCAGCGATGCGAACACTTCTCAGATTTATTGCTTAGCCTTATTCATGGTTTTATTTCAAGCAGTTCAACATACAGTGCACTCATAGGTGAGCTGAATATACTTAAGATTAAATTTTGCGTTCGTTACAGTTTGTTCAGGCATAAATTACGTATATTAGATTATGTAGTACATGCCAATAAAAGTGTAAGTAATAAATCTAATATTACTGTCGTTTCGTGACTGCCAATGAGTGATGTCATAGTATTTACAAATGTAATATTTTTCAATCCAGTTTTATGTAACCTAGGTATGTAAAAAATGTTCTACTGTGCATTGAGATAGTTTCGAAAAAATATTGCGTCGTATGTTTTTTTTTTATTTCATTGACCTATCTACACTAAGTACATAAGTACCTAAAATTAATCAATCACAAAATTATTAAACCTACCGCATGATTTTAGCCGGATTATTTCAGTTACAAAGATTAGATTAGATTTTTTTATTTAATGCTTAATTTTATTGATAGCTTGACTACCTATTTAATGGCACTGTTCATCTACTTTATAGTAAGCTAATTATCTTGTTCAACTTATTTGTTGAAACCTGTTGATTATGAAATAAACTTATGTTATGAAAATCTGTACCAATTATACTATCACGAGTTTGTGTATAAGTGGAGGGTAATCTCTGGTTTCACAGCTCCGATTGGAAAAAATCTTTCACCTTAAGAAAGGTACAATCTTCCAGATGGACATAGACTATATATTATGTATACACAAAAAGAACTACCTAAGAATACGAATGAACTATTGAATTCATGGAATCATAGACTTTTTAGGTTACTGCTCAGAACTTGTAGACAACGTGTCGTGAACAGAATACTGTCTAAACATGTTAATTGCACCCGTGCGAAGCCGCGGTGGGTCGCTAGTCATACATAAACAACAGAAAAATATTCAAGTTGATCTTAAACCACTTATTCTGCAAACTGTACTGCCGAGCAATTAAAATGGGCAATAATTTATGACATAAGCAGAGTCACGCGAGCTTTAATTACATTCAATCAAATATTCATATTACTTTCTAGCTTAGCAACTTGTTTTGTGGACAGCTGACTAAAACAGGATTTTGAAAATTCTTTTTTCATTTGCGCGATGGTCCCATATAAATTTTATTAACTTTGCTTGGGTAGTTTTCGAGTTAGTCTATGTGGATGATGTTATAATAAGTTCCTGCCACTGTTAATTACATAGCAGGTACATATAGCAGGTTACGAATTTGTGTGGGATAGGTACCACAGCTAAAAAGTGAAAAAAAAACCTTAAAAAAAGAAACACTACAATGTTGGAAAAAAATAAAAATTCTAAACTAAGGACACCAACTTCCGTAATTAAAGTTATTAAAGTTTTTTTTTTTGGAAATCGTTGGTTAAAAAAAGATAAATAGAATATCACTTTCGAATAGAACTCTATCCAAAAGCATGTTATTTACTGGCTTCGTATAAAATTTAAATATTGCTTTAGGTACAGTTAATCGTTTAACTGTAGAAGTAGTCAGAAACCTACTTTGAACTAAGGGAGTTCCTTCAAGATGTTGTTACACCCACATGCGTATTAGTGGCGTGAATATGCGAGTAAGTCATTAAGTAGATAATTACAGAAAATTTGCTTAACACAAGAGCCAAAACAAACTAACGCACGACAAGATTGTACGAAACGAAAATAAAGCTGAAGGGTCGATGCTATTCCAGAAAGGGAAGCTGATAGGAATCGGGTTTTATCCTTACACCCTTCAGCAATGGCAGATATTTTGAACCTGAACATATTGACCATATATTGCAGAATTAGCAGTCTGAATCAATGTCGACGGAAAATTTAAAAAAATAGAAATAGAAAGTTGGGCACAACACCCAGCTGTGGCAAGTTGGGCACAACACCCAGCTGTGGCAAGTTGGGCACAACTTAGCACTGGGTATATGATCAGTGCGGGACATGAACCGTGTTGTCCAGCTGACCACAAGAAATACTTCCATAAATGTTGCTACTCAATAGAAATAAGCCTTCTGCATCCTCGAACTCCACACTGTGCACCGATGCGTGCCCCTGCCAAGATCTATTTGTGCATGCGTTTGCGCAGCCCCTCCGTCCCCCTCCCCTGCCCTCCCCTGTACCCCGCCGTGCGATCACCTCATCGATTAAATGGTTTGTGTGTGAAGCATCGCAGGTGAAAATATGGCGGGGTTGCGAAAGAGGTGGATGTTGAACGTATGTTTCAGGTCTTTATTGTTTTCACATGAATAATTTCAACATGAATGATGTAGCCAATATTTTGTAACAAACTAACAATATTTTCATTTAAAAGAGTGTCCGTGGAGTTTCTTGCCCGTTCTTCTATATAGGACGCTTTGCTTTAGCTTCCTACTACGCTTTGGAATGGGCAACTAGCTTCATCTTTCTGACTGACCGACCCCTTTGACAATTCAAAAGTGCCTGTAATTGGTTTATTTGAAATAAATGCTTTGAGTTTGAGATGTTTTTGTGTTTCATTCAATGTATGTGGTAATTGAAGGCGTTGTGATTTCCTGGATTTTTCATCACAAATGAACATCATTATTATCGTCTGAGCCTGGTCAATTATAAATCTTTAACGTGACCTATTTCCAGTTTTCTCTTTCCAATTTCTTCCTCCAGCAGTTCTTAAATCATGGTCTACGCCATCGAACCATCTGAGTTTCAACTGAACATGGATGAATAACATTGTAACTAGGTGTTGCGACTGCCACTGGCAATTCTAAGGTCAGATTGATCATTGTATCAGATTTTCTCACTGTCATAGTAATTCTGATGCGTGGTGGTGGCTATTGGCACACACTATTCCACAATAAGAATTTTAATTTAACAGAAAATTATATTTATATTACTGTGTAACCTCACAGATGGGTGTGGGTTAGTAACCAAATAAGCATAAAACTTCAAATAGCAATGGATATATGAATGCTCATAAAAATGAATGATGATAATAAAAAGCTAAAGCGTAATATTATCACTACGTTAACATCATCGGACCTTCAGAGTGAATACATTTAATGGTACTTAGTGCTTTAATAACACCAAGTAAAGCATGAACTACACTGAAAGCGATGTAAAGCCAAGCTAGGGATCGTGGAACTCACATGTACCTACTTAATTCCATTACGACTATTCCTGTCGTAAGAATGTCGCTGAACTTTGCTAATTATATCTGACAAATACTGTCACTCGCAGAAGTGCCTTCCGTCTTACAACTACTGAGCACTGTCCACGGAATCATTGTGGTTTATAAATTGTAAACAACATAAATAATGTTCAAGAAGTCGGTCGTATAAAAATTTGTACATACCTTGTACAGAGATGCCGAAATTCAAAAAACTATTCCTTCTTCGCTTTTATTACGACACAATTCTTAGCCACGAGTTTAAAGCTAGTCGGGTAGTGTAATGTAGATGAATTGCCTCAATTGAGCAGATAAGCGTAGATTGGCTAATTGTGTGCGTTATTTTTAGCGTCCGCCAGTGCACGACTAGATTGGGTGGTGCACGTGCTTTCTATTGTGAAGTGGGCAGTCAGGACGTGTGGGGCGACGTCCTGCGCCACGGGCTGGGCAGCTCTCCAGATGTTTTACGGTTGTATGGTTGTTACTTTTACCCGTTCATGTAGGTTGTTAATGGGCGTGAAGGAAGAAAGTGTTCTGGCACATTTTCGGGTGTAAGATTATTTTTGTTCTAGTTTTCGCAGGTGCGGGGGCTTAGGTAAATTAAATAACTCATTATTGAGAAGTAAGTAGTCAGCTCCACAAACTTTTGGGAACCGATATTTTACCTCAAAACAAATAGTTAAGACGAAGATGCATCCAGAGTCGGATGCATACAGAATCGAGATGCATGTTGAGAATAGTCAACTGTAAACTGTTCATAGGTATATAGGTAGTAACTCAAGTACTAATGAAAACCAGAATATAATTCTTATATACATCGAAGAAAATAAGGAACAACACAGAGGGCCACCTCTTTGTTATGTAAATACCTCGGTAATTATAACCCGCGCCTACATAACGTGACTTCGCACATTTTCTCAAATTAAAACAGCACTATACCGTAGTGCACTTTGGGAACGTTATCATTAGCAGCTTCGAGTCCCGTGGGTGTCGTCTGTGATAAGGGTTTCTAGGTAAATGGAGAGGTGGAATGGCTTGTGAATGCCATGATTGTTATTTTCAAATGGAAGGAAGAATCTGTTGCACAAATTCGCACAATTTTTTTTATTAATTAATTTAGGCATAGGCCCCTGGTCCAGCAGTGAACTGAGGAAGCCTGAAGTGTGGACCGAGGTAATACAACTCATTTAAACAAAAATCGACTGATCATTTCCTGACTGCAAATCAGCCCGATTTTCCTACCTATAAAGTAAAACGATCAATGATGAATAAGTTTGCGAGCTGTCTCAAAACTCTGTCATCTGTGCAGTTTTGTATGTCTGCTCTTTTTGACGTAGGCTTTGATGTTCACTGAATACTGTGTTCGAAATGAACATGTTTCATGGGTATGTAGAAGGTACCCTCACTTCACAAACAAAACAAAATCATTCAACTCTTTATTTCACGCTTCGCTTCCTGTTATTCTAACATCAACACTTTAATTTCCATATCAATTAGCCGCAGGCGGAGGGCCAGTCGAAACGTTCACTACATCCCACTCGTAGTATAGAGTTACCAGCACCACTACACGCGTAATCCTACACCGGTACATAGACCCGCTAATTCAATTTGATGGTCATACACACACACGCAAACACACACACACACACACTCTCACACACAAACTCCTAAAAATAACGCCGAACATGAAGGGCCATTTACGGTACTTACAACGTTAGTTATGCAGTCTAAAAACACGAAAACATGCCTTATGAAGTTAATAATAAAGTTGGAATTGACTCTGTTGGGTTGTGCGTGTAAGTTGGTATATATGAACGATTTTATTACGCTCAGTTAATTTATTTGTTTGTTCGTTCGTGTCGCGACAAGGACCGGCCTATAGTTAACAGAGTAAATATGTCTTTTATACTTCTGCAATCGCTAATTTAATTTAGTTTTTAAGTGTTTCAGAGGAAGCTTGTTGCTGAAAAAGTTGTTGAAAAAATATAGGAAAGAAAATATCCTTATTTGGGTTTTAATAACGACGAAGGTGCAATAAACGAAATAAGGTTGTTTTTATTAATTCCTGAAAAAGAAAATCCTGAAAAGAGTTACTATATGTAACTCTTTTCAGGATTTTAATACGTATCGTAATATAACTTGACTATTAAAAGAATAATCAGCTCTTAGCTGTCTTATGCTGCTCATGGGTCATCTATGAAAAAAAATTGCTAATTTTAAATCTCCAGGCTTGATAGACAAAAGAACGATACCTACCCCATCATATTATTTTTGTGATACCTAAGTCATGTTTTACGACCCCCTGGTAACAAAGAGAAGTCCATTTTCATCTGGACAAATAAAACAATGTTTTTTTATGGATAATCCAGTAATTATAAGTAATAAACCTCAGATTCCAGCTTAAAGTAGATCCCTGTGAGAATTTTTATCCGTATTATTCTCTAGTTTCCTACTTCTCAATTGCTACCCTCGTGGAAAATCCCCGTCCTACACAAAGTTTCCACGCCCTCCCAGTACTAAATTAATACAAATCTTATTCGTTTTTAATGTGTCTCTCATCTGCCTCTAATTGTGCTGCCCCTGATGAGTCTGTGATGTTGGCCCCCATTATGAAAATGTTAATAACATTTGGTTTTTCTATGAGTTGGTATTAGAGATTATAGAAATTATTAGTTTAGTTTTCGAGTAACCAGGTCACTTGGTAACTGAGAGTAGCCGAGGCATACGATTGGAGAGGCCTGTGTCCAGCAGTGGACTCCTACAAGCTACAGGCTGTCGATAATGATGAATGAGAGCAAGTTAGTAAGAAAATCTGTTGATTAAAAGCAATACTTAGTTAAAATGTTACAAGTGCAGCTTTTGGCGTTATCCCAAAGCCTCTCTGTCTGAGATAGATTATCTTTTATCTCAAATGAGTTACAGTTCCCAATCTTACACGTGTAGGTAAACCACCACACATGATACAATGCTCCATGTCCATAATATTGAATCAGTAAAACGTACTTTCAAATATCACCACTTGTTAAAAGAAACCAATGAAAAACAACCAGAACCAGATCACAAAACCAGTTGCATTTTCTAAACATTTTCTTTACTAAGAACATAAGTCTCAGGCGAATTTACATTAATTTAATACCGAATTAGAAATAAGACCCCATTCGGAGAGATTTTGTGCCGAAAATAAACGAATAAACATTGTAAAATTTAATGTTTACAGACGGTCTTACCGTTTCATTACACCACACCCGCTATACACTTTACTCATTTAACCCTTTCTTTATTAAGCATTCATCGACAAGTTTGACCTACCAGCTTTGAAGTTCCTTATACAAAATCTGCAATGAATGTTGACGAATTCGAGGGTATCGCTACCGAAGCACAGGATCTCGCACTCGGTACAGGGGTATGGAGTAAATCCAGACTGCTGTCAGTTGGCTGTGGTAAACAACACAATTAAGGCCGGAGTTTCAATTGACGACGACGCGCTTTCCAACTACATGCACAATCAAACACAGTGCTTCACAAACTTCACAGTAAACGTACACTGTGCCGGTTTCTTCCAGAAATTTGCTCCGTGTGTTATAGCGAGGAGCATGTGGACTTATTTTAGATCTCGTTGCTACGTGAGTATGTCCAATTTGCTTTTCCGATTTAGAAAAACAAGTGGGCTCGTTAAGTTCTTTGTGGTTTATGGAAAAAGATCGCCATGCCGGTGAATTGAGGGCAACCATGTAGTTACTAAATTGATATGGCAACCATCTTGTTTGGAACACATGTATCTGCTTTGTCATTAGCTGTTATTTTGTGTAGGTACTTCTTGTTCTTGATTAGGTGTTTTTTGTTCAATTGTAAGTAGGTACGGGGTTCTTTGATAGAGTATAGTTCGTTAAGGTTTTTGTCTACTCAACTTGTTTTTATCAGTTGCCTGACCTTTATGCTCCGATGAAATAATTTTGTTGGTATAAAAGGTTATTATCACCATGGTATTATGAGTAACGTATCTTCAAACATTTTCATTGTTAATTACGTGTTTTTTGTCCTTTTCTTTGTGAGTTTTATAGGCTTCTTACTGTGCAACTACTTTCTAGGTATTATTCTTCTTTCCCCTTGTCTTAATACTTTCTAGGTATTATTCTTCTTTCCCCTTGTCTTAAATATGTATATTCAATGTTTATATTGTTGTTCTTATAAGCCCCTAAATTACTGTTTCATGCACCATCCTGATTTTTAAGATTGGGTATCATATGAACTCAAAATAATAATCCTAAAACACTAGACTTCAGCTGAAGAGTATGCTAATGAAGATCGTTAATCTTAAAAGTATGACTTAGTAATTTAGAATTCAGAAACTTGAATTTGAAGAGTTTATTTTATAATCTTGTTATCTCAACGAACCGTAATTGTTTTTTTTTTTATCAACAACTCGTAACGTTAGCGGATGATAGATCCGGCTTGTTCTCGGTGTTCTCGAATGTTGTTTTTTTATATGAACTAAGAGATTTTAATTAAAGAATACATCATGGAGTCCCGTTACTTACATATTAGAGTCATTTCCGTGAGCGGTTGTTCAATTACAGTGAAATTAGTGTAATAATAATATGTGTGTGTTCTTAGAGACTGCTCCACGCGAGCATTGAAGAACATATTACTAGTTCTGACATTGACGATAGTGTTAATGTTAACAGACAATAAATAGTATTTCTTTGAAAATTACAGAAAGTTCAGTAATCCATTATGATCTAGAGGTTATCAAATATGACCCGTTTCATGTTGAAATAGAAATAGGATAAGTTAATTTGCATATGATATTATAGATGAGTTGTTATGAAATGTTGTGACGTCATGAAGGTAAACAATCGCTGCCACACTGCTTCCTGGTGACAAAACAGCGCACGCCATCCATGTTTAAGATCCCGTCGATTTAGAGAACATCAAAACGCTGTTTGTGGTGTGTCACGCAATAGTAACAAGGAATGAGTGCTTAGGATTTGCACTTTATCGTATAAGATGAATGGATTATGGCATATAGGAAAGCAGTGGAAGCTGTACACAGAACTCTGCAGAACATCCGCAGGAACCAAGACATGATGGGTGGTGTCACAGTAATCGAGATTTTGTGGATTTTACTGTCTTTTAAAACAGTAGATTGCAATCATTTAGCTAATCCCTGTATCTAAGTATAGTAAGTGTGGGCAATTTCTTCAATGACCTTTGTTTGTGGTGTTATTCGAGTGGAAGAAAATTTGCTTATTCGAGAGTCAGCCGCTGCTAGCTAGGTTGTTAACATCGTATACTAGATGTAAAATTACTGAATATCACCGTTTTTTTTTTTTCAGAATTATCCGCAACATTTTCATAGCCTCTTTTCCTGAGAAAATATCAGGTTTGCACAAACAGCCATTAAAGGCACTTTTATGTTACATTACTATCATTAGCCAATTGATTTATTTATTAACTGGTCTGCCGGGAAAACAAAACATAATTAATTGATTTTATTGTTTTCCTCAATTATTCAGCTTTCATTTTATGATAGCTATTAATATTTCAATAAAAGAAAAACTAATACTAAAGTCAACAGATTACCACATCCTCTGGGAACTACTTATGTAGTTGAAAGACATTTAAATAATAAATCCTCCTCAATGTCAATAACTAATCAGGCCAATATGCTTCAGAAATTTTATTTTGATTATTATAATTTTATTCTCATTTTGTCTAACTTTATCTAATTTAAATAATACGTGTTAATAGGCCTCCACTGTCCTCTCATACCTATTAACACTGTAATTTGAAAACATTGTCAGAAACATTTATTTTTAAAAGAGTAACCGTGGGGTTTCTTGACGGCTCTTCTCCATAGGAAACGACCAACTGGAACCGTGCAACTAGCTTCTGACGTTTCATAAGTGACCTTGAAGGGTAAAATATTTTGAATTAGAATTTAGAATTAGAATTTTATTGACCGATTGTGTGTGTGGTGCAAATTGTAAAACAGGATAATTTTCAGTTACACTCATTTCTAAATTAATTCGTTAATAAACCTACACTACACAAGAAATAATAACTAACCTAATTATAGATAATTAAATACTCCTGGAAGGCACAAGCCCCAATACATAATGGCCGAGTGTGAGCAACTTGTAACTAAAGTAATCCAGTTAATTAGAAAAGTTGAAACGATCCAACTTCTGTGTAATAAGTAGGTAATAACTTATTTTATGGTTCACTTCTAAAATTCAATAATTATTGGAGCGAGAGTGTGATGGTTTACTAATTTCTTTATTGGTTCCGGAATTATTTGTTACCTGAATGAAATAGGAGGAATTTTCGCCAAATATGCAATTTTCACAAAAACTTCTTTGGATGCTAATCGATCTTGTTTCTTATACGGATAGCAAGAAAAGGGCTATTAAAAAAAAAAATGTGAATGTAGATCAAAATGTCTCAAAAAGTTAAGAACAGTCTCCTAAGACCATTTTCCTGTAGGCCTGTAGCTACAACGTACCTCTTAATGCCCCGTCTCAAAAAGGCACCTGTATAATCAGAGAAGGTATAACATTTTGGATTTAGTGTTAACGAGGAAAAAAGAACCTGACAGGTTGTCTTCGAATGTGTCGCGCAAATTATCTTAAAATTGACGAATTCATACCTACTTAATCATAATTGCCTCGTGGTACTTAAAAAAAACCAGACCACTAAAATGAAAATGTAACGATTATAGCAATAACCGCGCGACCGTTGAGAGAATATCTTCTGAATAAACATTATCGATATATTTGAATTATCGTACCTACCCACTGACTGGGGGCTGGCGGGTTACGATAACTAACATTCCAAATTGTTGTTGTATCAGCTGCCACATTGACCTCCAGTGTCATCACTAAGTTTAATAGCATGTAGGTACCTAGTCTGGTATGGTAACTGGAAAAATAAAAATCCAAATTTCATTACCCATAGACCCTTGGGACCATAGGAAGGGCAGTTCCTTCTGTCTGCTAATTAAACAAACTACTACGATGATCACTATTGATCACGTACCAAGCGTGATCATCTTTATAATGTTATCTATCACCTTCCACCGCTGATATTCGCAGAGACGTGATGCAACAAGCAACACAAGCAATTCAAGCTGAAATTATGATGATGACGATGACGAAATCGGACTGCGGAAAAATGATTATTGGCTGGAACTTGGCTTGACACGCTGCCGCGTGTCTTGAATAGATTCTCGAAATACGGTACGCAAAGACGTTACGACGCAGGTCCTCACCGGACATGGTTATTTCGGGAGGTTCCTGTTCTGGATAAGGCGGGAGGAAACGCCCAGTTGTCACCACTGTGTGGTTCGCCCGGAGGTGCACGCATACGGTGGATGCCTGCCCGGCTTGGGTGGGGCACCGCCGCGCCGTGTCCTTGTGGAGGCGATCGGTGGCAGTAATCTCTCGCATCCGGCCCTGGTCCAGGCCATGGTACGGAGGGAGACGGCGTGGGAAGCCGTCACCTCCTTCTGCGAAGCTGTAATGTTCTCGAAGGAGGAGGCGGAACGCGTGAGGGAGAGGCAAATTTCGCGCCCTCACGACCCAAGCCACCGCAGGAGACGCCCTGGGCGTCGGGAATCGCAGGCCGATACCCGGCCACCGTCGACGCAGGCTTGCCGACGGTGAGCAATGGGTAGCTCGCCGTCCGATAAGGACCCAGGCCCGGATCGACGGCGCGTTGTGTTCCACGCGCGCCTCAAAGAGATGTCAGCACTACTGACGGGGTCCGCTAGGGTTAGGATTGATGCCTGCCGGAGTCACGGGAAAGTCCGAAAGGGATACCGTGGCTTTAGCTCTCATTAGCTAAACAAAATCGGATCGGAGTGAGTGAGTTTTACACTGAATGAATACCATTATGTGGTACTTTACAGAAAATTCGATGAATTGATTGATTAAGGAACTCTTAGAGACTTAAACACCTAACTTGAATACAGAAATCGTAGACATACAGGCGCCAATTGCTGAACCGCAGAGAAATGTCAATTTAATGTTTCCGTTTTCAATAAAGGTTCATAAACATATCAGTACTAATTTTTTTAACACTTTATTGTACACAACTTAAAACTGTGAGAAAAACGGTCGTAGTCTGTACCTTCGTGACACATGTAGTTTGGTCCTGGTTCCCTTGTAATACTAGCCATAACTACTACAATCGTTGCTGTAAACGAAAGGTAGAAACGAAGGTTTATCTACAATTTGTGCGAAGTATTGTAAACTCATGGATGAGAGCAAGATAAATAGGACGAATTTGATTTTTTTTGTCTTTCCGTAGGATATTTCGTTAAGATAATTTTCATTCTCATTTCAGGTTTATCTGAAAGAAAAGGGACATGTATTGGAATAGAAAATCAAGTAATTATACTTTCCTGACTATAATTAGCTTTTTAGGGCGCCGTACCTCAAAAGGAAAAACCGGAACCATTATAGGATCACTTCGTGGTACGTCCGACTGTCAGTCTGTCAAGACCCTTTTTCTCAGGAACGCGTGGAAGTATCAAATTGAAATTAATATGAAATACGTAGTTCTATGGTAAATTCTAATCTAAAAAAATCAAACTTCTAAGTCAACGCAATAAAAAAATACTGCCCATTCTGCGATATATTTTGATAAATCAAAACCTACAGGGTACTTCACCTTGACCTAGAACAGTGATTCCCAAAGTGATCTATATCGACCCCCAGGGGTCGATAACGACCAGCAAACGTTAGCCAGAAAAAGGAGGTCTATGAGATGTAAATGGGGGTCCACGATAGTGGATCTCATTTAAGCAGGTCGTAATGTAAATTTTGGCTTTCCATGAATGGAATAATCCATATGAATATACAGATAATAGGTACATATTTAGTTTTATAATACCTACTTTCACAAAAAAAATACGCGGTAAATTGTAGCCTGTGTCAACTTTTTAGTTGGCTAGACCTCCAACTATATCTGTGCAAAAGATCACGGAGGTTTGTTGCTTAGTTTTTACGTGAAAACGTAATACTACTACTGTGGTTTGTTATACAAACTTAATTTCGCAATTATAATATTAGTACCTAGCGAAGTAGTGATATTATATTGCTCAGAAAAAAAAAAATTCATAGCTGTAGTATAAATATTCTTGAATCAAGAAAAAAGTTACGAAAATTATCTTGGACTTGGATTATTTTTGTTAGTCCAAGAAAATTTTCTTGGGTCAAGAAAATTTTTACTTCGTAAAAGATAATTTCGGGCTTCCTAACTTTTTTTTGAATATTTTTTTTTGTTTTTCACACTACGCTTCACTACTGATTACAAATTTAAATCTTTCAAAGTGAGTAGCACTATACCAGCTGTCAACAACACATTCGAAGTTGATGAATTTGCAAAAATTCAATATTAGGTAAGCAGGGGTAGCGGTCTTTACGGGGCACCGGTGTGGGCGCGTTCGTTGAGGCTGCGACCGGCCCAGCGGTTGAACGCGTCCCAAAGGGTCATGGCCATTAGGCTGGTCCGAGGTTACCGCAAGGTCTCCCGTGAGGCGGCGAGCCTCCTTGCCGGAATACCGCCATGGGATCTGGAGGCAAAAGTCCTCGCGCACATGTGGGAGTTGCGCGAGGAGGCGAAACGCCGGGGCGTAACTCCGCTGCCGCGATAAATCGCGGCACAGCGGACAGAGCTCCGGCGGGATCTCATGGCGGCATGGAGAGTGCGATTGTCGCAACCCAGCGCTGGGCACGCCACAATTGTGGCGATAAGTCCCCTCTTTGAGGAGTGGCTAGAGAGGCGCCACGGCGTCCTGACCTTCCGCCTGACACAGGTCCTCACCGGACATGGTTGTTTCGGGAGGTTCCTGTTCAGGATAAAGCGGGAGGAAACGCCCGGGTGTCACCACTGTGTGGATCGCCCGGAGGACACGGTGGAGCATACGGTGGAGGTCTGCCCAGCTTGGGCGGAGCACCGCCGTGTCCTCACGGAGGCGATCGGCGGCGGCGATCTCTCGCGTCCGGCCCTGGTTCAGGCCATGGTCCGGAGCGAGAGTGCATGGGAGGCCGTCACCTCCTTCTGCGAAGCAGTAATGCTCGCGAAGGAGGAGGCGGAGCGCGCGAGGGAGAGGCAAAATGCGCCCCCTCGCGCCCCTAGTCGCCGCAGGAGAGGCCCCGGGCGTCGGGAGTCGCGAGCCGACTTCCGGCCACCGTAGGCGCGGGCTTGCGGACGGTGAGCAATGGGTAGCTCGCCGTCTGATAGGGACCAGGCCCGGGTCGACGGCGCGTTGTGTTCCACGCGCGCCTCAAAGAGATGTCAGAACCAACTGACGGGGTCCGGAAGGGAAAGGGATATCGCGACCTCGGCACACAGGCAACGGAAGGAACACGGGTGGGTTTTAGTCAGTAAAAGTCTGACACGCCCTCCCGCTCCACCCAGAGCGGGAGAAGTTATTTGATAATTTCCCATCCAAAAAAAAAAAAAAAAAAAAGGGGTAGCGGTCTACCTAAAACCGAAAAACATGCTAAGTGGTCGACAACATAAAAAAGTTTGGGGACCTCTGCCTGGAATCATGAAATTTGGCAGGAAGCAATGTATCGCAGCAAATGTAAAGGAAAAAGTTTTTTTAGTTTTATCACACAATTTTTAATTTTTTTTGCGATTACGGACTTACATTTGCCATTGGATAATTGTCCGTGACATATATATCGATAAATGGGAAAACATATTTTTCAACTAAAATGATCCTAGTTTGTTTTTGAGATACATTCATCCCGACTACGGAACCCTTCATTGTGCGTGGTCCGACACGCACTTGGCCAGTTTTTTTAATTTGCTGAATCAGTAGCAATGTGGACTTCTTCTTCAATATATTTTTACTCTCGTGGCATTACCATTTACAATTATGGAAGAAAAAAAAAACTTTACTGTTCAACTATTCATTCACTTGGCAGACGGATTGATAACCGCTGTAGGTAGGTACAGACACATTAGACTTTTATTTAATCGTCGATAAACATGCAACAACAACAATATTAATTTATTAGTGAATGAATCACCAAATCTCTTCTATTTCGGTCAAAACACCGCTGGCATTTTAATACATATGAAAGAAACAAAGTTTTGGAAAAATCCGGAATAACTGTAGTACCTATTAAGATTATGATGGTATCGACATAAATAGCTCGGCCTTAGCAACACTTGGATCAATATTTACCTAAGTTGAGTAAATAACTAAACCGCACAGAACATCTTCACTGAAACCTGCTAAACTAAAACATACCTAAAACATTTCGCATAAAGTTGATATTACATTGGAGCATTCACTTTATTTTCGACACATGTTTTTCAATATTATTAGGCGATAATTTTATTTTGAATGTGTAAAAATAACGGAACACAATTTTTGAAAGGTTCATTTCAGGGACGAGTTAGTTCCGCAAAGCGATAAGAGATGGCGTTGGCTGTCACGTTCGTGTATCGAAAGAAACCTCGCCTAGCAACAAGACATAATCAATGCTTTCCAATTCTTTATAAATTGATTTTAGTTTAGTGCTTGTAATTTTCTTTTAATATACCAAATGGGTCTGTTGAAATTACCAATAACACTAACCAATAAGTACCCAGTTATGCTATTATAAATAATATTAATCTAGATTTTACAATTTAAAATCAATCGATGATACCTATCAAGTTAATTGTAAATAATTAGCTTGCTAGTGATGTGCCACGCTCGGGGCGGTCCAGTGTCGATAATTGTAACGAAGTAGACGGTGCGTCCGCTGTGCCACGAATCTTGATAGTTGCTACAATCATGTCGTTGGTTTGCGGTTAGAAAGTGAAATAACCCTTGTTTTGGTATAAAATTAAATATTGCACAAATTGCGGGATTTCGTTGTTATCTTAAAGTCAATGACTTTAAGATAACAACGAAATCCCGCAATTTGCCTTATTATTTTACATACTTAGTAGTTAGGTACATTACTGTCAAAGTACGTACTCTCTTTTAAGTACTTATTTATTTAAAGATTTACTAATGTTTTGTGAAATTAGAAAAAAAAGAGAAACGTTCTAATGTTATAAATCCTTTATGAAATAACTTAATTTTAAAATAAAATTTGTTTTTGTTCCGTCCTCTTTATGTTGTTAGGTGAACTTAAATAAATCAATTCACAAGTCATTAAATACTACAAGGTATAATTATTTAGTCACACATTCGGAAGTTGTTGCCTATTTCTCAGCGGATTAAAAGCGATCATTTATGTTTGCCAAAACCGTCTAGTTATTTTTGATCCCATAGGATTATTACCTTAACTACTCTCGCAATAGGGTCAACAATCGCGAGCATGTATTTTCCAAAACGTGTTGCTACGTCAACTGGTCCAATTTCTTTAGAATCGATGCAAAGACCTCTGCATGTTAATTTGTTTACTTCGAACGGAACGAATTTATTTTTATGTTCTCACATAGGTTCATAAAAACTTTACACGTTCGCTAAAGTCGACAAAAAAGTGAAGCAAATATAACAACCAAATGAAAATTGATGATTGCTCCTTAATTTTGAAGAACAATAGATTGAAAGATATTATTAGTCACCTTGAGTGTAGAAGATGATTTGTTGTTTATGAAGCAGTGATGTGAAGGCGAGATAGTAACATGATGGAGTCTACGATAGAGCACGATCATAAAAACCGATGCCAATTTACTGCAAATGCGAGCTCAGCATTCGAGGATAAGATGAACCTATATTTTACCCATATAGCTGTTCTTGAATTGACGAAACACATCAATGCTGTTTGGCACCATCCTCCGACACGGCACGGGCAGGCAATGCAATCTATCTCATATGGCAATCTGCACATATTCCGAATCAGCGTTTAGATTCTGTTCCATTCGTGCATGTTGTGGCAACATGCCTACAACCCGCACATGTATAAAACTGTACCAACTCGTCTGTACTTACTAATTATACAAAAAACACTGGAGGATAGGGTTGCACCAATCTGTAGCGAGACCCGGCCGGAACCGGTCCCGACCGGTCCCAACCGGTCTTATTAAAATATTACTCCGACTCTCTTGCTTGTTTTTACCTAGCTCAAATTTATGATAATGTATGGAAACGATGTTCTTCATTCTCTTTGTTTTTTTAAGTGTCATCTGTATGGAATATTTAATCTCCTTTAGTATTATTGTACACTGTACAGTATATTGTTTGTGAGAGCAGTGGCTGAGGTAATGTGTGTTCATGTTCATTGTGTTCATCTGTCTTCTCTTCTTGTGTTTCGGGGAAGGGATAGGTATTAAAAGATAACTTTCCATTTTGAAACTATGTATTTTTTTTCTTCATATTTCTACATTTTCATTTACGGTCTATCAAATAAATATCAATTATAAACAATTGATACATTTATTATTATTGTTAGTTTTTGTATATGTCGACATTTCAAGTTTTAGAAGTAAAATGTTTTTGTAGCTTTTTAAAATCTTTTTATTTATCGATGAAAGTGAACTCTAGTACTATGATATTGTGCGTTTAAAACACTGGACCCTACAAACATTTAGATTTCGTTTAAAAACGGTTAGTCTATTGATTTACATTTAATGTAGTAATTACACTGGATGAAGAAAATGCAATCTGCAATATGAACATCTCGTCAAGTATATGTACTGTTAGTACAAAGTGTTTCTCTTATCACCCACTGGACTATAGTAACGCAGCTTCGCGCGGCGATAGAAAATAATCTTACAAAAAATTTCATTTTATATTAACTTAAATAACTTAATACTTTTAATAACTATCAATAATATAACCTGAGATCTTTTGCCTGCAGCAGAGGGCGCGCGGGGCAGGGCGCGCGCGCGGCCTGCGCCCGCCCCGCGCGCCCCCGGAGCCTACTCTCCACTCTATGATACACATCTCTAATATTTATAAATCTGCATTCATGTTTTCACATTCATAAAAAGTAATATTTTTCTCGCATTTAAATTTTATACATTACAAAAGTAGTATCACAAACAAATGTACAAACTAGTACAATTACGAAAAACGTACACATATCGGATCTCTACAGAGATCGCCTCTAATAAATACAGTTACGATACATGAAAATACGAACTCTACGCAACTTCAGAATAGAATCGAACTCGAAACAAAAAATAATACCTAAGACTACATCGTTCAGGGTATCAGTATCACACGCGCGGCGGCGGCTGAGATCAGAGGGTGCGCACGAACGCCGCCACGCCACTCACGCGACCAACCACCACGACTCAATCATTAAAATATCCAAAATACGAACAATGATCATACAATGATTAACATAAGTACGAGCGGCGCGGGGCGAGCGCAGCGGTGGGCAGACAAGACAACCGACGTCCGGGGGGGAGGGGGCGAGATCGACGCTCGCCGCCGCGCGCCGGCGCACGCGTGCCCGCCATCGCCGGCACGCTCGACCAGCGACCGAATATCGACACTTTATCGATAATAAAGTGCATTTCGCGTCACTATCGATCGTGCCCGCGGCTGACGAGGGACGTAACTAAAACCTGCGCTCTTCCGCGCGCTTATACTACAACTATACGTTACATATCACGCTGTGCTTTTTTCTCTTATTAAAAATATATAATAATTAATATATAATAATATGATATTTGTTAAAATAACGATACGTAGATATCGAGGAGGGCTGTCAGTCGGCTCGCTCGCATCACGCGCTTATCACAGGCTGGTTCACTCCGCCTGGCTCCTGAACAATTTCTTCTTTTCTATCGTGAACTGGGGGCTGATGATGATGGTGCCGCCTCGCGTTAAGTTTCTGTAACAAAAGAGAGGTTCCGTTAGTACTGTTGTGAGTGTGCCTGTTGCTAGGCTGACGCAAGTTCGTCACTGAATCGGTTTATCGATGTGAGTTAAAAGAGCTCAACTTACTTTAAGAATTGCGGCAACAGGCTAGTCCAGTTCGTCGCATCGTGTTCCAGATGTAGATGTATCTCGTGCGTGGTTAACGTGTTGGGGTCTATTTTGAAAGCTGCTAATCTTCTCCCCGTTACGTCGACTATGACAGCCGCTCCCCGCGACCCGCAGGGCTCGCCTTCGGCTAGTGCCAGGGTCTGTCTGGCTGCTCTGGCCAGCAGTTCCGCTGGTACCAGCACTTCAGCGGTGGCTAGTTCGCTGGCTCCTTTCGCCGCTCGTAATTCTCTCTCGAGCCTCTGAGCCAGCGCCGCTTCCGTCGGCACCGGCACCGGCGCTTCCCGCCATGTTGGTCCATTCCAAGCTGTAACAAGAAGAAAATAAGTTTAGATTTCAACCCTTCATGTTTAAGTTATGATGTATACTTAAAATCCCTAAGTCTTTTCTAAGCTGTCACTATAATCTTACTGGAATTATTCAAAACAAAAAGTTTACTTGATCTAAATTCATCACTAAACTGTATTAACTGTAGAATAAAGTTAATGCAAATGTGTATCGAGCCAGTGCGCACCAAGGGCGAGGGAGTGCGGCGCAGCGGAACAGCTGACACGTCAGCTGATACTGACGTTTGGGCCCCGGCCCGGTGAGCACTGCTCACTGACTGATCAAACTAAGTTGAAGCACTGAGCTGGGCAACTGGTACAACAAATGATGGAGAAAACTAAGAGGTATAATCATCTGCTAGTGACGGGCGGCTGAGCGCAGTGCGCGCGCCGCATAGCAACAACAGTCAGCCGGTTAGAAAGCCACTTCCCTCCCTCGTCTCGCCACTCCTAATAGAAAGTCAACTCACCTTTTTCGCTATTGAATCCGACAAACTGATTCGTGACCGGCAGGATCTCCATGTTTTCCAAATTGTTACTTATATTGTACACTTTTTAAACGACGAAAAAATTAAAGCGTTCCGCTGCGGAACTTAATATTACTAGAAAAATATCACAAGTCTCTTTTGTACTGCTAATGCGCACTGAACAACCGGCTTCTCACCCGGCGACTAGTTATCGTGAAGAGATCGATGGGAAATTGATAAAACGTCCGAAGCTCACGACCGCATCAGATCTGATCTCGTAACCATAGGGCTTCGTCACTCGCCCACGGCTCACTATTCGACCCACCCAACCCTGTCGTTCTCTGTGACGGACTGGCGATACTGGGGACAGTCGCATGTTATATAGAGGGCCGCGGCGGGGGTGCGGGGGGACACTCCGCGGGCCGCAGAGGGGGCCCCGCGCGCCAGTTGCGCCGGGCCTCGGTAGACGAAGGTCGTCTCCACGCCGCTCCATGCCGGCACCGGGTACAAGCCGGCCGGCTTCTTTGTTCGGGTCCCACCGCTGGGACGACTCGGTTCTTTCTCAAAACAAAGTGTTCCTTGGTTCAATTCTCGTGTGTTACTTTAAGTTCTCGTATGTTCTGTATCATCGATTTCTTTGTTCGTTGTTCTGGCTGTTCAGAACTTGCTAGAATGTAGATCTCTATATGTTGTAAAACTATCATCATTGTAGAGTAGATTATGGAAATCGTAGCTATCTGCTGAGTAATCTGCCAGACTGTTGGTTCGTTTCTATAACATTAAGATAAAGACGTTAGACAGATAAGCGATTTTCATTGTTCATGTATGTATTGTGGATCTTTGTGTAACGTAAAAAATATATACTTTTTATTATTAGGTAAGTAAGTAGTGTAAAATACTGGTGTTAATTTTAGGAGTATTCGCTGGAGTAACGAAAATCCGGTTATTATTCTAACAAGATTTTTTTCTGACTTTCCTTAGAGACAGACTACAGACAGATATATGAATATGAATTTATATGAATGAAAAACAGCGATAACTTATGAATTGGTTCCATTGGCTAGCGATAAGATAATTCGCTGCAGTTGATAGCTACTGCACCGACATTCATAAACATTGATTGAAAATGCAAAACCAATTTCAGAGTTCATATCAGAAAAATATGTTTTCAAAATTAAACGACATATTTTATTAAGATCATTTGTGATGATGGTCCATCACAAATGATGCCCCTAAAACTTTAGTAAACATTCGTAGTAGGTTGGTATTAAAATTTATGGAAAATAAACACTTAATACTAAAACACTTGGCAACTTTGCAAAGTAACATTTGAACCGGCAGTCAACATACAATTTAGTACCACTCATCTTTTTGGACGAACTAATCTCTTGAAGATAAATTTGAAAAAAAAAAAAATAAGTAGGTAACGTTAAACCCCACATAAAAAAGAAACCATAAAAAACCCCTAAAACGACCCAACGACCAGAATTCGAAATGAATAAACATCTTATTCCAATATCAAAACAGATAAAACTGAGCAATCAAATTTTGAATAAAAATAAAAACTTGAATTATGAGTTCGGTAAAGAGTCAACAAAATTTTGTTTGTCAAACTCAGATAGAACAAACGAGAAGCCTTTCAAAATGAAGAATAAAACTTACTCTCGAATCACTTTATTTTTTTTTTGTAAAAAGTGCCTTTTATGTGCTTATTTGAAATAAGTGATTTGACTTTGACTTTACTAATGTATGTAAATTGCAGTGAAGGAATTGTCTCGAATTTTAACGCATCACTTAAATCTAATGGGTGTAAATAGCGCCTACGTGACGACTAACGATCCGACCGGCGAAAGACAATAGCACAATGATCTACTGCTAATAACGAAATTCAACAAAAAGGATGAGAACTCCTTACAAATAGAAATTGATTCAAAATTCTTTATAGAGTAAATGCAATAACATTGTTTGCCAAGCTCAACTACCGACATAGGCCAACACATAGTAGGTGCTGTAAAAATCTAGGTTGAAGTTAAAAACGATGATGATTTTGAAAACAATCTTGCAATTTTAAATTGAGTTGCATCAGCCGACTAGAAATTTATCAGTAAGAACAACTTTAGAAACGTGATTACTTGGGCGTACAAAAAAAAGATCCCCACCGTTGGAATCACCGTCCCAAATCGTTAACAATGTTTTGGGACGCTTTTCAAACTTTTTTATGTACCATCAAATTCATATAAACTTCAAAAGTGTATAAAATGCCAAATGAGAGAGTTTACATAAAAACTGTTGTATAATGTAAATAAAGATAGACTTCATTATCGCGTGTGTTATCGCGCCTCTAATGTTTTGCATAAATTGAGAAACAGTTTTTTTTTCTAACAATCCTCGTTTTAAGCGTCTTTTTGTGATGGAAAAAGGCAGTAAAAGTGGTAATTTTACTTGAAATTAACTTTGGAATATACTTGAGTGTAGAAAACAGAACGATTTCAGTTATATGTAATAACTGGAAAGCCACAAAAACAATTGAGCAAAAAGAAATGAAGAAAAAATCGGTTCGGTTGCCAAGCGATGCCGGCCGGCGTCTCGGCCTTGGTCGGCCATGAGTCACGTTTGACAAGCAAGTCGAATCGCTCATGCCACTAGCCCATGTTCGTGACTACAGCTCTATGCTTCTAATGTTAATGCCAATTCATATCTAATCAAAGTTCACGGGTCGATTTTGCTGTTTATGTTTGTGCTATAAACTCGTTGGGCTACCTATTTTCCATCTTTAGGTGTTTTTTTTTATTTATTGATATCATCAAAAACTTTTTCTGCACTTAGCATTATTATTTGTGGTCTACCTACATGCTATTCAGAGTTACACAATTTTCTTTTCCAATGTTTCCGATTAAGGAAATTTCACTGACGAGGTAATAATAATTATCATCGTGATCGTGATCATGACTCCTTCCGCACAGTTTATCGTTGAACACACATTAAAGTAAATAAACGATAATATAAAGAGCTCGCTTCATTATGATACCGGTGTGGGTATCTTTGTTTTATTAATGACAATGATGTAATTGTTTAAACAAACGTAGTGATTATTAACATTGTGTACAGTATCATTGTGTGCCGATACTTTCGTGAATAAACTAATGTTTATATTAAATGTTTTGGTGATAAGCTCGTCTGCCTTGAGTAGCTCAATAGCTAGTACGTTATCATTGTCAGTTAAATTGATGTTTACTTTAGATAAATCTTAAACTTTGTTCAAACAAGTTATTATATTAAGACTGTTGAAATAATACCTATATTGAAGTTGTGTTTCCTTTGATTGAATATTTGTGCTTGGTCATATAGTTTAACAATAAACTTAATTTTGATCTCAACTTTGGATTATATCCAAGTCAATCGTGGTATTAATCATTACTTAATTTGATTTAATCAATGCCAGAAAGTATAAGCCTTTTAAACTTATTTTGTGCTACTGTAACTTTACCTATGTTCCTCAGAATTCTTTAAAATCCTTTCCATCTAATCCGAACTGTAACAATTAGTTAAATCACAAGTTTTTTTTTTATTAAACCTTAGAAAAAAAGAAGAGGTGAACAGAATATTCGACGTTAAAGGGAAGATTAAATAAAACCCAACGGAAATTATAAGACCGACCAACCTGTCGCGAAAGATTCCCGTTCGGCTCACAATACATCCCTTATTCCTTCTTATTCTTACGATCCCTTCACAAAGGCACAATAGGACCTAACAACGCGCTCCACACGGGTAACATGTCCCAACCTGTTCCTACTACACTATTCCTGTCTATTCTGTTGCACTTTTGAATAACATTTATTCTTAAAAATGACAATTAATTTTACAGAAATGAAAATTCTGTACACAATTCAAAACAAAAGTGAATTAAATTAGAATACTGAATACAGAATATAAAAATAAATGTTAATTGTAAATTATTCTTTGTATTCACAACATTTGCTCCAACATTGGTATAACATGACTTATGCAAGAAGCTCAGTTTGTAAATAAATTGCTTTGTATCACCAACGTTTTCATTTGGTCGGGTTTTATGATTTATACTACCAATATTTGCTGTAATCAGTATTCTACGCTCGTGCATACTTCATGCCAAGTTTAGGCAACGATTCATTAGCAATTTTAATATGTTTCTGTTTGTCTCCTGCAGCCACGTGTATACCTATTGTATCATAATAGTGCTTGTTTTTGTACTCCATGTTGGCCTTGTATGCTTTTAAATTTATCCAAACCCCAATATTGTCTCATTAAGATATGCATCGTAAGCTGACATGTTTTTTTTATTTACATCTTTTATAATTGATTATACAAGAAGATTGCATTATTATAACTGGTTTTTATTTTAATAGTGGGGTTATACAACAGTGAAAAAAAATGTAAAAGTTTTTGTGAGTTTTTGTTGAAATAAACGTTGTATAACAGATTTTTGTATTTTTATTTCTCCAATTATCTACCTTGTTAAGTTAGCAAAAGAACAACAACTACCTAGTATATTGGTATTGTACGTTTTTATTTGGTAAAAAATTGGATCATTTTAAGGCTATATTGAGTAAAAGTGTAAGTAATATAATAATATTTGGCATAATGTAAAGATCTTAATCATGTTTGAATTTTAAGATGGTCGCTGAAATAAGAGTTAACACCATAAATCGTCTTTGTCTATCAATTACGTGACCACTTTTATACAGTTTCTTCTTTTAATTTGAAGCCAAAATGTAAAGCAATTTAAAACTGTTACCGAGAATGCCAACAGTAAAAATATCTACTCTGAAAATTAAAACTTCTTCTATTATTGTACCAATTAAAATCTCAGGCTAGTTCAAAATTAGACTAAAGAAGATTAGATAAAAGCAAGAAAAACAGAGTACCTACAACAAGAAATTCAGATCACACTTTCCTCCACACGTCAATCCAAATAAAACAAGTATTCAATGCAAACACTAGATAATCACAAAAATAGGTTATCACTCTGTTTCATATCTCAGGTCAGTATGGCACTCCGTGACACAGTATTTGGCAGTTTAGATACAAATGTTATTGATAATGACAAATTTAGATAAGTTTGTGAGTTAATCAGACCAGTGGTTTAATGACGTTTACTAGAAACTTTGAGGTCAAGTATTTTTTTTTTAATCAAAGACACTTCTGGTGTTATCCTACTAACATTATAAACGCGAAACTTTGAGAGGATGGATGGAAAGATGAATTGTAGATGTTTGTTACTCTTGATGAAATGTGGCACACAGATAGTTTACAACCTGGATTAATATTGGGTCCCCACCTATGAAATTGGCGTTTTTTTCTCACAAATAGAGAACCTTGTCACTTCCATGAATTAAAATATTCATCAATTGCTTGGTATTATATCGAATAATGACCATCATAGACAACTACCAATAGTAAAAAAAACCTTATTACTTATAGTTAAAAAATACCTTAAAAATGACTCCTCATTTTGTTAGCAGAAATGACCACTATTTGTTTTAATTTAGCCAAAACTTATTTTTGTCGCTTAATCTAGTGGTATATTACGTTATCTTAGTTTTTAAACATTAGCGCATAAAAGTTTTAAAACATTAGTGTTCATGGTTGTTAATAATATAAATTAAGAAAATGTTAGTATGAAAAAAGCAACTTCTTTAAAATTCTCCATACAAAACGCTCATTTCATAGGTGGGGACCTAATACATAGGATACTATTTTTTTATCCTGATATAGCCACGGGATCGAGACTTATGCGGGTGCGGAGCGCGGCTGGTTCAATTATATATTAAAAGCTTAAGAGTTTGTATTACTGGAGAAAACGAAGATGCAACGTGAACTACGAACAGAAGATAATGCAGAACATTCTGAAGGTAATCTTCAAGACTAGAACTAATTTTCAATGATAGAAGAGTAAGTATTCTTTTGAGGAAATCAAAGATCTTAAAGTAGTCACTTTTAAGATTAGAAACCACGCTATCGACTTAGCATTATATTACAATAAACGTAGAACTGTAGAAACACAAAGAAGCAAAAAACGATAAGACAACCTAAAATGGAAGAAATGTTAGGTTTAAATACAACTGTTAAAAATCTCCTAAGTGTGTGGCTTAACAGTTTTAGCTTCTTAAATTAGAAGCTAGATAGATAGTACACATATAAAAGTTACATCCATGGGTAAATAAGCACTGTTCTATTCTCGGAACAGTGAAGCCATAATCCTATTAACATAGGGAAGGAATGATATACCATTCTTTTGTTTAACATGAATTCAGGTGTATTCATTACACCAAGGTAGGTAGTAGCTTTAATATGATTATTATGTAACATCAACTAAATTATCTCATATTTGTTCAGTTAAAAATAAAGATTTGTCGTCATATGACATTGAGGTTAAGTCAAATACGATCCGTGGACTTTCCACCCACAAACGAGGAAGAAATGCCTAAAATGATATATTATCCCATAACTTTGTTATGTCTAATAATGTTTAATTCGGGTGGTCCACATCCACACTAACTATTACCTACTACACAAGGTTTTCAGCTTCCTGAAAAAGATCTTTCTAATGAATTTTCACGAAAATTGTACAAACTTTTATATGAGTGAAAAATGCACGGAAATGGAGCCAGTAGTTTTAATGATTAGTTCAAAAGTACCGATAGATGTCTCTGCCTGGCATACGTCTAAATGTTTCAACCCAGTGAACTGTAAAGTGTGTATGACTTTATGATAAGTGTTTCGTAGACGTTATCGTATTAATGCTTTGCATCAATTACCACTAGGTAAACTGTATAATATTTTAATAACGCATCTTAAATGAATAATTAAGGTATTTTATAGTATCGAACTTAGGAAGATATCATAATTATTTAAAGAAATGAAAACTGCATTAATGTAATGTGGCTATAACTTGAAAACAATCACCAATACCAATACAATGTACAGGTAGTAGCGAGGTAGTGTTTAAAAATAAACCATATTTATTCTATAAAGTTTCATTTTAGCGCAGAAAAGCAATCAGAAAGCAATTCTACTGAGCATCAGCAACTAGAAAGTTGCCAATGAATTGCGAACCGACACGGAAGGGGTGAAAACGATTATACTGGCAATAAGCCGACCCCTTTCACCCCCTGAATGAGTCGTAAAAGTGCTTATTGATTCGTTTTATTTAGAAAATGTTAGGAACAAGTTTTTCTTTTCTTTTTTTCAAGGGTAAACTGTTTGGTGATTCTGGAATTGGCTTAGTTTCTTTTAGGAACTTATTTAACTTTTGTTTTGTATTATGTAGGTTCTTGAACATGTTTTTATTATAGTCAAGCACAATATTTCTACTATTAATATCTTATTCTATAATGTTGATATCCTCGCTACCCTATAACGGCTTTCGAACAAAGTAAGGCGAAGTCTAAGCAAAAATCAATATCTATTTTCGTCACAACGACTGTGCCGCTTTGAATAAGCGAAAATCGTCAGCAAAAACCTACTTCAACAAAAAGGTCTCGCTTTTATTTTAACAAAATAAGCTCCGCTAACCCAATTCCTATTCCATTTAAATGTAAACGAAACAAAGTATATTTTTAAACCATGTTTACGGCTTACCTACAACAACATCCCCTGGTTTCAACCCAGTGCCAACACCCCACGCACTGAGTAAACCCGAAATGACTAATATTTGAGGTTATTTCATGTGATTTACGGCCAAAATTGTATCCTTCGCGGCCATTACCGTATTGGAGTTAAGCGATTTATAATTATAGCCATACTTGTAATGGGTTCGATTCGGTGTTGTGTTAGGTATGGAGGTATGTGGAAGGCAGTGATTGCGTTATGAATATACATTTACCCACTGAACGAAAAATGTTTGGGGCAAATGCGGTTTTACGACTTTGTGGAATGAGTCAATTTAGTCTAATTTTTAACCGACTTCCAAAAAGCAAGATTATATGTTCGTCGCGTAAGTATTTTTTTTTAAGTTGTCCGCCGGTTTCTCCTTCAATTGTGGACCGATTTTGAAATATATTTTAGTTGTGGTACGTACCTACCACAACTAAAAAGTGAAAAATAAAAACTTTTTACAAAAAAAAATAAACGGACTTCCAAAAAAAATTACTTTAGTTTCGGAAGTCGGTGGTCAAAAAACGAAAATTCAAAACCAAAGACACCGACTTCCGAAATTAAAGTTATTTTTCACTTTGTAGTGTCTTTTTTTTGTGTAAAAAGTTTTTATGTTTGAGTATTGGGTATCGTATTTTGTCATTTCGATACGACGTATAAAATATGTAATGAATTTCTAGATTTTTTGTTCATAACTAAACACGTTTGATTAAACTTTGATTCATTACGAAATCAAACAAAAAACAAACGGACCTCTACACATTAATGAATCATAGCAAAACTAATTCGATTTTAAAAATCATAGACTTAACATAAAAATACATTTACTAACACAAATAACAATTGAAATCTTGTTCCCCTAAAATATAATACCTACAGCAAAAATATACATACCATCAAAACGGTACGTATCTCAGTTAAAATCGTTTGCGATTATCACAAAGCGATTCCAGTCACGCACGAGTGGCGGACAAAAAAACTGGCAAACTGTTTTAATTGTCCATAGAACGGTAGCTGTTGCTAGGCGACTCATACCACCGGCTGCTACCAATAACAATCCGTAGCCGTCGTCGTGACGAATGGTAGGGGTAAAAGGTGTTTCATAAAAATCGTCAGTTCGGCCAATTGTTAACTTAGATGTATGATGTAATAATGATACGCGAAATGTTTAGTTGTTTGACTTTCGGCTAATTGTTGTGATCACACCTTGAGGTTTGATTAATGAGGAGACATTTAAGCTGTGGTACACCTTTTGGAGTCAGATGTTGGGCTTACATCATTGTTAGAAGCTAACAATTTAAATTTGATACGTTTCTAGTGACCGTAAATATAAAACACAGAACTTACGGGTATCTATTGAAACTTTGAAAGTGGATTTCAATAACGCAGTCTACATACATCAAGCGAAATTAAGGTTAGTTAAAAAATGAGTATTAACCTAGTGATTGTTAGTGAATTGACCATCAACTTTGAGTTTCTTCCAAATCAGGTAAAGAAATGATCAGTGGGTCATTATCTCTTGGGACTAACTTAATACCCTCATGGTTGCTGTGTCCGTACACCGCAGGCTGGCGGGGGTCAGAGCCGTGCCATTTTTGCGTATGTTTGTATGTCCCCACACAAGTAGTAACTTTAAAGATCGCAACACATTGTCTACGAGCTATTAACGAAACCATTTCCCTCAGCATTTCAATGTCAATAGCAACACGTCATTAATCGGAAGCGTTCGTTGTGGAACTAACACCAAGTGTTGCCATGCCGGTAATAAACTTAATGGAAATGGTACCATTAAGTACCCCTTCTGTCATAAAACTCTGTCTGCATGATGTTTTATGACAAAAGAGGTACTATTGTGCTTTGTTCTATTGTTCAGGCTAATCTCGGAAACTCCTGAACCGATTCACATACAGTTTAAATCGTTCTGAATTGTATTATTACGCCAAGTCAGCAGTGGTCTGGAGAAACTTGTGTTTATCTCTTTTAGTAAATATTGTTAAGCTCTGAAAGGCAGCGGTTTCTGAAAGTTCTACTAAGATTTGATAAACCTACCCACCTATGATGGTATTAGTCCGCAAGGTGATTAAACCATTGTACTTTCTCCATTTACTAAAAACCCCGCAACTCGCCACGCGGGACATGTAGTACAATATTATTTAAATATTCAATACAATCTCGTTTGAAACGTTGCGTGAAAAAATAACAGGCATCTGTCCCCTGTTTCCCCTCAATCAACAGCGAGGGTAGGTGGGGGAACATTGGCACAAAATATCAAATCGGGTAAGCGGTAATTTGGTTTAGTATTACGTTTGGACTTTCAATTTGCGAATTCGGAATTGCTTTTTTCTGTAAGTTTTTGTGGAATTGGTACCGGATATTATTTGGAAGATGATTTTTAATGTAAATTTTTCCGCTAGAATAAGCGCGGGTAATGGTCATAAAATTGTTGAAATATTTGCTTGTTAACGATTGCGTCCCTTTAGGGACAGTGGGACTCTGTGGGACCGAAGTTTACCCACAAAATAAGGCTCCACGGGCTTTGCATAAGCCGTATAGTAACAACAAAGTACTCGCTTGTAGCGTTAATCCAGTAATTTTCCTAACTCAACGAAGCATTAAGCATCATTAACTGCGCACGGCTCGTAACGAGTTGGTATACCGTTGCCAAGGATAGTTGGCAAGGTCGCGAGCTCGGGTGACAACCCTAGGGTGGCGGCAGTACTGTGCTGCTGTGGCAGCTGACTCTACTTAATAATAAAATGCTTTATTAATAATAAAGTGTCCGTGTTGCCACCCGATTGATTTGGGAAAGGGAGATTGATTCGAGTGTTGGAGTGGGTAATAATAATGACACCCGAATCTGTTGCTAGGCTAGATTCAAAGTAGAGTTCCATTTAGAAAGGGGCATTGAATTCAGCGGGTATTTAGTTAGGTGGGTGATTCATAATACGAATTGAATAGGCTTGATGGCTGAATGGACTTGAATAGGTCTGACGAAATGAAATATTCTGTGTTTCTTCATAAAGTTGTCTAAGGTCTTCGTTAATAATAGTTCTGAAGGTTAGGTCCGTATTCATACCAAAATTATATAAAAACAAAATCAACGCAATTTTTGTTTCCAAAAAGTTAAAGTTCGTCAATTAATTTCAAAATGTAAAATGCTTCTCAGATAAGAATTTGCATTTATTTTTAGACAGTTGCCATCAGGCGTACATAATTGTTTCGTTTTTCAATCAATCATATTGAGCAATTGATTGGAAGACTAAAGTTGATTGACTGCGAACAAAAAAACTGTGTTGCTAAGTTACTAACGAGTTTGTTCCAACAAATAGTGTTATTACTTGTATCGATGTACTCGAGACAGTACATAGACTAATTTTATCTTACTTACTTATTATGTTCAGTCTAAGACTGACTGAAACTACTTTAGTCTTGAAAAGTAGAACGGAATAATTTGTTAGGTGTTGCTATGCTTGCTGTAGTTACAGAAACAAATTATATTAGTCACTCATAATTTTGTCGTTTTTTGCACAATGAGTCATTATAATAATAAGTACATACTTAGTTACATTTTAGTTTTATAGTCTACTTGCTCGTGTTTAAGTAAATACTTACATAGATAAGATAACTTTACCTCTTATTTAGTTATTGGATGTAATCAAGATACAAATATGTACAGATAAAATATATTTTCATTTTCACATTTATTTTTTATCTAAAGTCAAACTTTGAATTTAAAACTTGAAAATATGGATGAACTTTAATGCATATTCAAGTGTAAAGTTTACTTCAACTACTTAGTTGCTGAAGATGTTGCGTTAAATATTCACAAACACACGTTATTTAACTTTTGTTTAACTTAAGTTAACTTACAGTCTGTGGAGTAACGAACATTACTTCAAGTTATAAATAAGTTAGTGTACAGAGCGGTTTGTTAACTGTACCAAAATTTGTTATAGTGATCACCAGTTTAACTTGAGCCATCGTTAGTTATACAGTTCAATTAACGAGGGGTCTAACGTAACTGGCTAAGTTAAACGAATGTAAAAACATTGTACCTACTATTATTTTTTAACAAAAGTTTCTATTTCTTGAATTTAGTCAATGTATTTTTTATGGTGACTGTTTGGTGTTTCATTTTTAGGTATATCCTTCACTTAACCTTAGTAAGAATTGGTTTCCAGCATTATCAGCACTAATATAACTTAGTGAAACAATCGCTATCTGACGTGAACCCAATTGGATTCAAGGTAATACCGCAAGTTTCCAGCTCCCCAGCCTTCCAACAGCGGAAATATAGGTCAAGGTTTTTGTTCATACCGTAGCCGGGACCAAGGACAAAACGTATGGGTACTCCCGAGATTTTCTGCAAGAACAGTATTAATCAAAGGAGTAGATACGAGTAAGTACTTCGGTAGTTATAGCTCTTCCCGGTAAATGGAGAGGCCTATATCGAGCTGCGGAATGCTATAGGCTGATTCTGATCATGGTCATCTGCCTAACCTCTTCCCAACTATATTGGGGTCTGCTTCCAGTCTAATCAGATGCAGCTGAATACCAGTGTTTACATGAAGCGACTGCCTATCTGACCTCCATGATGCAATTATGCATGTAGGCATAACTTTATTGTTGTGTTCAGGTATTTTCAACTCAAATAACAAGCTGAACAAGCTCAGCTCTGTACACCTAAATATGGACGGCCCGGCTACACCCATCTATGTGTCTGATTTCTTGCCGCCTCAAGCCCAACACCTCTTCTACCTAGCTAGAAAATTTGCAAAAGATCATAACTATTCTTACTGTTGGACCTCAGCTGGTAGAGTTTTTCTGCGGAAAAGTGAACCAGAAAAGCCAATAATAGTTAAATGTGAAGCTGATCTTGAAAAACTGGTACCGAAAATCTGACTATATAATCTGTGTTGCAATTTTTTAACTTTATCAATTATTTTTTTGCATGTCTTGCTTGTTTCTTTGCTTATAATTTGTACCTACTCATACGCATTTCCACACGACTATACAAATATCATACCTACATACATTTACTCACATTTCATTATAACGCCATTATACATTAATACACGTAAGAATCTCAGTATTATCATTCTTCACATACACCCAAAAAGTAAAACGCTCAACATACAATCACTTCGCAATCACAAACCCATACACCAACAATTTACTAAAATCAACATTCGCTGACCTAAACGCTATAAACAATTTAGAAAATTTTGCTCTGACGGATTTGTATATCTGTGAACCTGAATCTTGTAAAGCTACCATAACTAAACCAGGTTCATTTCTAAAAATGTTGCAACAAAATATTAGAAGTATTAACAAAAATTATCTAAGTCTAATTACTTTACTAAAACGACTAAAATTGAGCTGTGATATTATAATTCTGTCTGAATGCTGGCTCTCATCCGTTAATAACTTACCACTTATACCTGGGTACTCTGGTTTTTCAACTACACGAAACTATAACCAAAACGACGGTGTAGTCGTCTACATAAATAACGACATTATCTACAATATAGAAGAACCAGATATCTTAGAAGCAAACTGCCTACTTATTAAAATAAATAAAAGTACCGCCGTAATTGCAATATACAGACCGCCTAGTTTTCACACATTAGATAATTTCTTACGCACTTTACAGGATCTATTAATAAAACTATCCGGTTTCAAAAATGTAATTTTGATGGGTGACATAAATATAAATATCAAAGATTCAAATGTAACTACATCGAGCTATCTTGACTTACTCTCTTTTTTTGGTATGATACCAGCACATTATGAACAAACTAGAGCCTCCAGCTGTCTGGACCATGTGATAATTAAAACTAAGGCTACTTCTCTTACATTTATTCTTCAGTCTGCAATTACTGATCACGAGGCCACCCTTTTCTGTTTGCGCTTAAGTGGACAAAACCACAAAGCAAAATTTGCGAGCAAAATTGACTTTGAAAGTATGAACAGTGACTGCAGAAAAATTGACTTTAATAATGTTTACGACAATAATATAAATCCTAATGAGCTCATGACTCATTTCATTCAAAACTTACAAAAAATCATAATAGACAACACAATAAATATTAAAATTCCTAGAAATAAAATTACCATAAAACCGTGGATTACTCCGGGCCTACTGAGATGCATAAGAACAAGAGACAGAATGCATTACAAACTAAAACACAATCCTGACAATAATATCTTAAAAATATCCTACAAAAGATATAGAAACTTTTGTAATAACATAATAAAAAATTGTAAGAGACAATACGACAGGAATATACTTGATGCAGCTGGAAGTGATAATAGAAAGCTTTGGTCTGCTATTAAAACTATTACCAATCTCAAAAAGTCCAACGCACCACCGTTGGAACTTTTGCATATTAAAACATCCCCACAAGATTCAGTAAACGCAGTAAATACCTACTTTGCAAACGTGGGCATGGAGTTGAAAAGTAAAATTCCAACTGGCCTTTCTCCACTCCCAACGAACGTGGCAAATGTCAAGTCCTCTTGTAACTCTTTTGTGCTTTTGGAGACATCTGAGGAGGAAGTGGAAGGAGTCATCAGCAACCTCCGCTCGGATTGTGGAGCAGGGTGGGACAATATAACGTCAACGGTCCTTAAGAATTTAAAAAACTATATAGTCCCTCCCCTCACTTTTATCCTGAATAGATGTTTAGTAGAAGGCATTTTCCCAGAATCCCTTAAAAAATCAATAATTATCCCTATTTTTAAGTGCGGCAGCAAGGGGGAAGTGGCAAATTATCGACCAATTTCTCTACTTACCTCTATTTCAAAGATATTTGAAAGAATTGTGAAAAACAGATTTGTGAAATTCTTAGAAGACAAAAACATCTTATCACCTAACCAATATGGTTTCAGAAAAGGTAAATCTACAACTGACTGTATTCATACATTCACTGAACATATAGTAAGTAAATTAGATAATAGAAAAAAATGCCTGACTATCTTTCTAGACCTTCAGAAAGCTTTTGATACTGTGTGTCCACATATACTCATATCCAAACTAGAACATATGGGAATAAGGAACACACAATTAAAACTATTCCAGAACTATTTACAAGATCGATCTCAGTCAGTTCGGATAGACAATACACTGAGTGAAGAAAGACCGATAAATATTGGAATCCCACAAGGCAGTATCTTGGGTCCCCCCCTCTTCCTATGCTATATTGATGACCTGTGCCAGCTTAACATTAGAAACTGCCATGTGATGTCTTATGCCGACGACACTACCTTAACGTTTTACGGTAACTCATGGGAAGAAACTTTTGTAGCGGCCCAAGAAGGTTTCAATATTGTAACTCATTGGCTTGCTCTCAACAAACTGACCTTAAATGCCACCAAAACTAAATATATAGAGTTCGCAATACATAACGTAGCAGCACATACTAATAATTTCAATGTTTATGCACACACATGTAATCCTCTAACCACAAACTGTTCTATGTGCCCAATGATATCTAAAACAGAATCAATAAAATACTTAGGCATAATAATCGATAAAAATCTATCTTTCAAACATCACATTTCACATCTGGTCCAGAAAACAAGAAAACTTGTTCATATATTTAAAAATCTTAGACATGTAGCGAGCTGGAAACTTGTTAAAACTGTGTACGAATCCCTTTGCCAATCAATCTTATCGTATGGTATTTCCACATGGGGCGGCTCGTATAAAACGAATATCCTAAACGTTGAAAGAGCTCAACGACTTCTCCTAAAAGTTGCGCTCTTCAAACCACGTTTATACGCTACAGCTACACTCTATAACGAAGCAAATGTATTAACAGTCAGACAACTTTATATACTAATAACAGTTATGAAAAAGCATTCCTATATAGACGTTGCTACAGCTAAGCAGAAGGTTAACACAAGGCGATTTTATGAAGTCTGTGAAACAACTCTGGTAAAAACATTTTTTTGCACAGAATTTCTTCAATTTCAGAGCAAGCAGATTATATAATAAAATTAACAAGATTCTTGCAATTGTTAATTTGTCTAAGATAGATTGTAAAAAGAAGCTTACACAGTGGCTTTTAGAACTTGATTATGAAGAAACTGAAAAACTACTGACAATCTTATCTTAGCCTAGCGTTTTCATAAATACATACCGCCTTCCCTTCACGCACACATTCGTATACACATCCACCTTTATTCGCACACACAACTACACTATCTTACTCTCTCTCACACGCTTACACACACACACACACACACACACTACACCACATCACATACACGACACTTTCCACTTCACACACTAACAAACACACACGCATTTAAAAAAAAAAAAAAAAAAAAAAGTTTTATTAGTGCTTACCTTTTTTGGTTATTATTTTTTGTATTTTTTTTCTACAACAGTCCTACGTGCTACAGTTTTTTGTTAAAATTCCAATCTCGGCGAGGGGGGCCAGGAGTCCATAGCACAGGGTATCCTAGTTTGGATTCCTGACTCCCACAAGTCCTAATACCTCCAATATTTGTAACACTTTTATAATGTAATATTGTACTTTGTGGGAGAAAATAAATATTATTATTATTATTATTTTGGGGAGTGTTTTTTTCTCAGCTCTTAGGCTGGTTTTAGCTACATTTACGGGCCAAAGCCAAGTAAATGCAGCGTGTGGTGTGTATTTACGATGAGGGTGTGTTTTCTTCCTCTAACTGCATGAATTTCCTAACTATTCTACAGGTGTTTAAGATGGCAGCTTTTTGTAGGTTGATATAAACGGATTCTTCTAAATCTATTAATTTCAGGCTACGGAGAAGGTGGTTCGGGATAACGCCCGTCGTGGAGAGAACTATAGGGATAACGTATACTTTTTCTTGTCTCCAGATTCTTGTGACTTCTTCTTTAAGATCAGCATATTTACTTATTTTTTCAGTTATCGTTTTTTGTAGGTTATGGGTATTGGGAACTGCAATGTCTATGAGGTAAGTGATTTTTCTTGTTTTATCCTGTAGGGTTATGTCTGGTCTATTGTAGTGGATAGTTCTATCTGTAAGTATGGCGCGATCATAGTACATTTTGTGTGTTTCATTTTCTAGTATAGTTTGTGGTGTGTACTTGTAGTAAGGAGTGTTAGAGTTTTGTATGAGACTGTGTTTGAGTGCTAGTTTTTGATGAATAATGTTTGCAACCTGGTTGTGTCTGTGAGTGTAGTCTGTCTGTGTGAGGGTTGTGCATGCTCCAGTTATGTGTTGTATGGTTTCTGATTGAATGTGGCATCTACGGCATTTATCATTTGTGGTGGTAGAGTCTTTAATGATAAATTTCCTATAGTTTTTGGTGTTGATGATTTGATCTTGTATAGCTATCATGAACCCTTCTGTTTCAGGGAAAAGGTTTCCTATCGTAAGCCACTTATTAGACGCCACTATGTTAATATGGGATTGTTCTAAATCATGCGGGTGTCTACCGTGCAGCACTTTCTTCTTCCAGTTTTCAATTTTTTGGTTCTGTGGGTCAGAGTTATTTGTGTGTATATTTTGTTCATTTAAGTTAAGTGGGGTGTAGTTAAGATCATTTAGACAAACAGTATTATTATTATTATTATTATTATTTACATCACCAAAAAGACTGTAAACTTCCATGTTAAGCATACAATTTCCTCATGTAGAACTTTCAGCATGTCCTCTCGTTCCCTGAAGGTAGTATACAAGCAGTTTCCCACATTCAAACTTGTATAATTAACGGGGCTGGCAGAGGCGTTGGTTGTCGCACTAAAACTATGAACAAATACCGCCTACTGCTGTTTGAGGTACAAGAGAAGAGCGAATAGCGGGATACCATATTTTAAATTGTTTGAGTATAATTTTCCATCAAAATTGTGACCATGCATCAGCAGAGTGGGTGGGGTTAGGCGATTAAGGAAAAATGTTTGGATACATCTGCTAGCGGGTGGAAGGGTGACTGTTATTGTCATCGAGGCACCTTAAAGAGTCCTGAAAAACCGGGAAGTTTCACAACTTGACTAAATAGCACGTTACACGCGGAGTTACAAAGGTAAGCTGTTAATGTAGGCTTAAACGATCATTCTGTAGGATTAACACATCAATGGCAACGTGTTCTGAATATCAATTATAGGCATCTGGAAAAGTTTTTCATGGTTATAAAGATAGGTACAATCAATTATATTCGAAGTAGTAGCTATGTTACATATTATCGCTTTGTCTCTTTTCTAGGGTTTCGTACCTCAAATGGAAAAAACTAAACCCTTATATGATCACTTCGTTGTCCGTCCGTCTGGCTGTCTGTCAAGACCCTGTTTCTCAGGAACGCGTGGAGGTGTCAAGTTGAAATTTATATCAAATACGTATTTCTACGGGCTCTTGGAGTAAAAAAAAAATCTAGTTTCTAAGTCAACGCAATAAAAAAAATACTGCACTTTTTTGCGTCCATTGTGGCCATTTTACTACTCGCAAATAAATCACAACCCGGTACCCGCGGCCCGGTACTTCCCGTTGACCTAGAATCATGAAATTTGGCAAGAAGCAAGGTCACACAGCACAACGCATACATACATAACATCACGCCCGTAATTCGCGAAGGGTTAGGCAGAGGTGTAGCTATAGTACACCCACATTTCGTCAGTTAATAGGAGGCGAACCTATTCCAGGCACAAATCCAGTTTTTTTTCAGTAGCAGCCCGGAGTGCTACTGAAAAAAATCTAATGGAAAAACCCAATAGCACTTTACTCGACCTGGGAATCGAACACACAATCGACCTCATGCTCAGCAGTAGCGCTAGCAACCACTAGATCAACGAGTCAGTCCCAACTACGGGATCCTTCATTGTGCGTGGTTCGACACGCACTTGGCCGGTGCTTTTTTGTGTGATATTGTGCCGGTTTTGAAAATCTAATGTTGGATAGGTTTCTTTTTACTTATAATATCAATGTTTAGTCATATCGCTTCATCTTATAACTTGGACAGAGCACAAACTGCTACTGTTTGAGTTTGCGCCGTAATTTTTACAGCTAAGTTATTAAGTTAGATTCACGTCTCACATAAATGGCCTCCGTACGTGTAGACGATGTATGATCATTGTTCTTGTGTCTTGTTTACTTTATCCCACAATTTATCTTAACGTTTAGTTTTTTGTCTAAAACAAAATTATATTACACAAGTTGTAGATCACACTGATGACAATATTTGGTTGAAACTAGTTCCTGAATAAAACAAATAGTCTTGCAGCATCGCTGATTATGGTAGCTCGTGTAAAAGTTTTTCCTAACAGCGATCTTTTACTATCGTAACAAGTTTCTTATACACAAATATACTTCCATCAATTCATTTCCGTAAAAGGTTGTCGAAAATATATGATATTTTTTCATCACAAAGCTAAGAATTGCCTAACACAAGATTGTATTGACCGAGCAAGCGAATCGTCTCTGCTTCAGTCTGTCTGTCTGCAAAATTAGCTTTCGAGTGTCAGTTTCTTGGTAGGTACTCCTCTACAGGTCGTATTTTTACAACCGAACTGAACGAAACTTGGTATTCAGGTTTTAGACTTTATAGAACTTTTTTGTCGCCGGGGATTTTTGATTTGAGGGTTACTTCCTCCAAAAAGGGGGCTACTGGATATCGAAAAAAGAACCCTCGAAATCGGATCTCATAAGGTCTCCCCCTTATGAGATCCGATTTCGAGGGTTCTTTTTTATTTTGAATATAGTAATTTTAAGTTGGTCTCGTAAAAAAATGGTAAAGATCTGATGAGGATCTTCGGCGTGATGAGCAGAATAGTTCCTCAAAATGCAGTAAATTGCGCACTTTTAGATTTCTACTAGTGGAATCGGCACATTAACTACTAGGTCGGGATTGATGGAGCCCTGGGACCAAATTCTCATCACAAAACAATATAATTCTGAGAAAAAAAACAGTATTCTCTAAAACATGTTAGTTTTACAATAAGGTCACTAGATGGCGCTGTCGTTGTCACTCGCCAATCGGTTAGGGCCCGTCGAACATTTTGTGTGGGAGTTTTGTTAGGTGTAAAGTAGCTTCAAAAGTGAAGTTTCCTGTTTATCAGATAGTAGTTGGTTAGTTGTGGGTTAGTTTGTTTTTGTTTAATTATCGTCTTGCCACTTGCCATAAATTAATTGTTGCATAAACATTTGTGCTCGCGAGGTCTACTATTGCCAGAACTACTAGTTAGTTGTGTTAGTGTTAAGCCTCGTGCAGACTGGCGCGACGCGGCTCTAACGAAACAACTTCTAAGAAAACTTAGGTACAACAATTACCGGTGTCGCGCCAGTCAGCACGATGCTTTTGTATTTGCAGTCTTCACTCAAAAACTTGTAGTTCTTATCTCAAATCTCGCGTATGCAAATAGTAAGGAAGGCGCAGACCAGCCGCCCCTCTCCCTGCCTGCTTCCTTGCCTTGTCCGTGACCTATAATGCTCAGAAACCAGGAAATATCACAAATATGAAGTCATTGTTACAGCAAACTCGCGTAATTCCTACATCGATTTAAATGCAGTCGTCTTTTTTATAACTACGAGTACCTATACGTAATCGTTGCAAGTCGTGGCTTATATTGGTAAAAGTATAGAAACGAGAACCGAGAAGTTGTACATTATAATGTATATATTTCGAAGTAAGTATTTTTGTCGTCTTAGACTTTTTATGCTGGAAAATTTCCAAAATGTTGCCTGCCACTATCATATGAGACAGTACTTGTTTATTCAAAATTTAAATGAAGTTTTGTAAACAAAATCGAGAATTTTCAAAGCATGCAGTCCTATTAGCGTGTTTTTCCAGAATACTTTGGTTACTAGCGTTGCAACCTAGAAAAATATCTACAGTTTAATACTAGTTTTATAGAAAGCAACCGCCCCATAATTACGCCGACGTATAAAACTATATACCTTTCCACTAGTAACACGTATCATTATGTGATGATCATTAGCGAGATAATCCAGCTTCCTTCCTCAGTCACGTAGCAACAGATCTAGCTGCGATGACGTAACGCAAGAAAATCGTGTTGCTAAGTGGAGGTAACTCGCTTTCCTAGCCTTGCTCTGTACTTTTCCTTAGATAGGTATACGTGTATTTCTCTGGCCATGAAATGTTATAATCTGCTCAGATGTTGCTGCCAACTTGTCAACAATAATACTTTTGGGCTGAAATTGGATTGCGTGTTAAAAAAATTATATAAAAAAATAATACTTAAATAACGCTATTAATAGTTATAACGGTGGTACCTGCTAGATATCTGGTCAATTCCACGACCAGATTTCTAGTCCTAGTCCACGGAAGAACTAAATACGTAACTATTAATTCGGCAGATTACCGAGTCAGTTTGAGATTAATAGTCAAACTATTGACTTCAGTCATACGGTCAAAACAACGATAGTTCCAAGATCCTGGCCCTTGTAACCGCATGACACAATTTCTTTGTTACTTAAGACGATCATGCCAGACTTACCTCTATCAATAAAGTGCCTAAGTTTGTAAACTATGGAAATAATAATGTGAATGATGATGTTATCATAAGTACTTATAATAAATGGAGTGCTCTTCATCACGTACTAACAACTAAATCTAGACAAAGGATGACGCAAGTACTGACGTGCTGCTGTTGCTAAGTGGCGACATCGCGTTGCGCACACGCTGCGTACGCGGGCGCAGCCGTGACGACTACACTAGAAGGGTTGCAGATAGTACAATGTGCATAGATACCAGATACTGTGAAACTACGGTGGAAGAATACAGAGAATAAAACTAGGCGCAAGAGTTGGCAATCCAACACTCAGAGCAAGCGTGGTCATTATGTATAAGAAAAGGTTTCCTTTGTCATATCTACAGTAAGACACAGCCAGCTATCATAGTACTTATGATTCTAAAGATTTTCCATAACTTATGATAATGCTCGGCGGCAGTCATTATAAGAATTATCGTTGTGGCAAAAGTAAGACGCTTTTGCACTGCGTGGTGATTCTATATATATACCTAAACCATAATGAAAATGTTGTGTAGAAGGCAGTCCATCTGATTCTGTAACTCTCATGATATTTTCGTGCTGCTAACAAATAGTTAAGGTGGCGATTAGGATGATTGATTCAATAATAGTCGCGAGTGCGAATGGTTCCCGAGTAACTTAAGAGGCTTACAACAGCTAAAGCGCGGTCACTGTCGGACTGCATAGAAATGAAAGAGAAGCGCAATGACACGACGCAGGTAATTTATTGCAAAATATGAAGCAGTTAGCGATTTACAAAAAATCTATTGATTGGACTGGAAAATTAAAACACTATTATGCTAATATGTAGCTTGTAGAATAATCTGACAAAAAATCAGAATGATTGCATGTAAATTAATATGATTTTTAATCGTTAAAAGAAATTTTTAGAGGTATCTTCATGATTTTTTTCTATCGTATCAAATTAGTTGTATTATGTTTTCAACACACTATCATACTAGCATATATCCTGAAGAATATCATATATTTTTCTGATTTTGTTTACTGCAGTGGATCATATACTTTTACGCATTATAAAACTTGCGTGTAGGCACGTTTAGGTCCTGTAGTCCCCTTAATGTGAACTAACTTCATTTAAGTTTAATATTTAGTGCAGTTATTTGTGAGATAATTAGTCACTATCTTTACTATTATCTCCTTTTATTCTTTGCTTATCCAGAACTATGATCGAAAGATATGTAGGTACAGCTTTTTCATTCTAAAACGAATTTTATAACATAACATAACATAACATCACGCCTGTAATCCCTGAAGCGGTAGACAGAGGTGTACCGTACCTATAGTACACCCATATTTCGCCAGTTATGTTTAAGTCACATGTAATAGGTGAGCTTATGAGCATCAATCGGGTACAAACCCAGACTTCGGACTGCTCTCAGTAGCAGCCCGGGGTCTAGATTTGTACCCGATTCCAACACTCCAGAGGAATTCCTGAGGAATTATTAGAGGATTCCTGAGGAATTCCTAATGGAAAAACCCAATATTACTTTGCCCGACCTGGGAATTGAACCCAGGGCCTCACCACAGCAGTAGCGCTTGTGACCACTACACCAACGAGGCTAACTAGTTTTATCTTATTATTATCTGGCATTAATATTATCCTAATTATTATTTAGTTAGTGTCTTTTCCTCATTGATAATCCCCCATAGAGGGGTGAATGTCCTCTCAACTCAAAATATTCTTAGCAGGTATAAGTGGTATACATCACGCACGCACTCAAACATCCCGAGGCACTAGATTGTAATAGTGCCAAAACATTACGCTCAATACGATGACTGGATGTTTCTATAAAAGGAATAAGAAATAGGAAATAAAATCCTTATCGGTAGATGACACAGCTCAACATAAAATAAAAAGTCACAATGCAATAAATAAAAAGAAAATAAACCGTCATCAAGACCCATGAGGCGATGAGACTGTAGTCACGAACTCATTCTAAAAAGTTATTAGTAATCACTCCTCAACCACGTTCTACAAGGCGTGCGGAGTTCTCCTACTGAGCACGTGGTCTGTCACGTCTGCGTTGACTCACTGCAGACCGCGCGACTGTTGCCATGCGCGGACGCACCTCCCCGAACAATAATTGTGAAACTCTTTAGTACGATGACGTATGGCCGGTTTTTTTGTTGAAATAGCTGCTGAAGTATGAGTATTAAAAAGCCGTGAATTTTTTGCAACGTTTCTCTATTTTTTAATGACTTGAAATAGTTGGGATATTGGGTAAGTATATGAAAAGATTAATGAGTTTATTTTTTAATTACCATGTTCCAAGGGTAAGCCTGACACTTGTAGGGACTTAAAATAAGTAGGTCGATTAAATAATTTTTCTGCGATAAAGTAAAATATATTATTGCTTGCGTTTTTAACAATGCATCGGCGTTCGTGCCTTTGAAAGGTTCCTTTAAAAAAAAGTAAAGCTGCAACCACTTCCGGTTGCAAGAATCGAGTGGCTGTTACTATTTATTTGAAAGGCAGGACTTAAGGCCTACTGGCCTACATAGATGTCAGGTATACCGCGGTGTATTTTGTAAGGTGCCTTTGCAGCTGGATTTTATATTTCAGATAAAAATTTCAAATCCAGCATATTTCCCACCTACCAAAAAGTAAACTAAACTAAAGGAAAGACCCGCCAATTACTAAAAATGATGCTGTATTTCGTCATCCATTGCCAATCGTTTGACTTTCAAAAGAACGTTTAATAACATAGCTACCGAACTACCTACCTAGCCAGAGTGACTAAGGCCGAGTCTATAAACGTAACTTAGCACGTACTTTGGCTTAGATATGTTCCCGTCTCTGTCTTGCATTTGTAGTTTGACAGTTGTGCGAAAGTGACAGAGATAACGTTTAGCTAACGTACGTGATCAGTAACGTTTATAGATCTCGGCCTGAGGTTGTGGGCATAAAACCAGCAGCGATGAGGAGCGATGGCCGAGCGGAGTGGCGGCGACGCGACGCGACGTCGACGGTACACGATTGTTCCATCGCTCCGCCCGCTCGGCCACCGCTCCGCCCGCTCGGCCACCGCTCCTGGCCGCTGGTTTCTAGCCCGCAGCCAGCAGTCTACCAGTCCTTGGTCACGTAGTCAAGAAACTGTAGGTATTTAATGAAACAAGTAATTAAATACCGGTAATAACACTAATAATGTCTTCACATACAATGACGACCAGTTTCTGATCAGCTATTAACTTATTATCGACTGTTTTAATGGCAAAATAAATATTTTGTATTAAATTGTGATGATAGCTGATCGTGTGACTGGAATATTCCACCTGGAGTGTGGTGAAAATGCGTAAGAGGTCTGTGATCTCATGTCTCTGTGCTCTGTGATCACCAAATTGTTTGATAAACGTGGTGATTAAAGCCATGTCGCGACTATCCCTAAAGAACGTATAAGTACTTATAGTATAGTGTATTGTGTGAGATTATTGTCAGTTAGCACAATGAAAGAGGTTCATGTTTCAGAGCACCGGATGGTGTTCGAACTCACGATCTCTCGTTTGCCAGTCTACACTTTTAACCGTTAGGCTATTGCTGCTTATTGCGTAACAGAATTATGTTCAAGAGTGGAAGTTTAGAGTCTGTCAATGATTATTGCTTTTATGATCATCGACCGTCTCGTTCATATAGTGGTCGAAAGCGCGCCAGCTACGTGTATCGTTCTGAGTCTTGGGTTCGATTCCCAGGTCGGGGTAAGCGTTATTGGGTCAATTTCTCTGTAGCAACCCTGTATGTGTTACCGGCTAAGGACAATGCTTACCCCTTAGAGGACAGCAGGCGTGAAGCTATGTATCCACCTATGTTTCTGTGATGATTACTGATGGTCATCTTTCAAATTCAAAGCGTTTATTTCAACAGGCACTTCTGAATGGTCACAGGAGTCGGGGAGTCAGAAAGATGAAGCTAGTTACCCATTCTAAAGAGTAGTAGTTCGCTAGGGCAAGCAACTCCATGGACACTCTGTACCATCAAGACCTTGGGGAAGTAAGCACAAAGAGTAGTGCTGTACTCTCCCACGATGACTAGTAATAGGTAATGAAGAGTTATGAGACAGGAGACATGCTTATTAAACATGTGCCTGGCTCGGCGCCAGGGCTCAAACTAACGGGTTTTTTTTAACGGAAATACCCAATTATAATTAATACCTAAATAGTTCTTGGATAACTAAAAAAAAAAAATGTCGTGAGGAGGAAAATTTGAAAGCTCTGGTAACAGCCTCTGCTTTTCCCCATCGGAGAAACAGGCGTAATGTTATGTTATGTAATATTCTAGAAAAATACAATTATAGCTCTTTATTTTAACAATAACGGACGAAAACATATAGGAACCGACGAATCGTTTAATAAGTGTCTGTGATAGCGATATTTTATTACAAAAAGACATGTAATTATGATAATTTTATTTTTAACTTTTATAGCGATGATAACACGATTCACGTTCACCTAATTATATTCAATGGATGAATCATTCTTTCCAATACCTACCGACCTGGGATTCGAATGTTGGACTTTTCATGAATATTAAACCAGATGACGAAACGTATTCTTTACCGGTTTTGATATGATTCACTTTAGTTACACAATAACGGATTTTCTTTTCAAGTCTACTTAATACCTAGTGATTACAATTAATGATAATAATTTCATCATATGTGCCATACTGTAATAGTTGTGACATTATGTGCCTACTGCCTTGAACGGAAGTGGTGAATAATACCCACTTCAGGGTGAATAGGCATTGTTGTGGTTATTACCTTATAAGGTAACGAGAACACCTACACAGGCGGGTCTTTGTCAGGAATTTTGAAAAGGGGCTTTTCTAATTAATTTTGAAGTAGTACTACGAAGCCGTCTTAATACATAGGTCAGGTAGCTTCATGTAAAATACTGTTATTCATCTGCATCCGGTTAGACTGGAAGCCGACCCCAACACAGTTGGAAAAAGGTTAGGCAGATTGTCTACGAAGTCAGGAAATTTAGGCTTAATATCGAATGCATATTCAGAAATAGACATTTGATATTAATATTTCCAGTAAGTCCAGGGACTACATGTCACTGGTTTTTACAATAACAGAGATGATACCCAGACTCTGTCATTGTTAATTAAAACTGTAGGTAGGTGTACTATTATAAATCGAATAGTGTATTAAAAAAGTTCTGATCGTACACAGACTAGAACTTCTTTGGGGTAAAAGAAATAAATTGAAATTACATGATCAGTGAGGCAGAATTCGCAATCAAGACCGCCACCTACTTCTATTGTATTCAACCACTTTTCAGTACTATCATCATGTCACACTATACTCAAAATTTCAATAAGATTAATCAATTTCCGTGTGGCGTACGTAACATTGAACGTCCGATAACGGCGGGTTAAAGATAACCGCGGGGTTAGTCACGTTCACATCGGTACGTTGTGGAGACAAGTCACGACTTGTCCCTGGCATGATGCCTATATTTCACCATAGCAACAAAATAACACGTCATTGTAATAGGTATTGTCGATCGAGGGTTTGTTTAGTCACATAAACGGTTTTCAGAAGCAGTGGAATATTTTCAATGTGTTTCATGCCTAAATGATACCACAAGCTGGTTACGTTCTGCAAACGATCGTGTTACCAGAAACTGATAAGAAAATAAGTGTATTTTTATGAATTCCGAAAGCAATTGAAGTAATGAAATAAATGTCGTTTTTTATACTATTTTACGTCTTTAAGGTGACATGTCCTTCGATAAACACCAGCTTTCCACCAGATACTGCAATAACCAATTTAAGTGCAAAACTTTCCTTCAAAACCCCACTTTTTAAACTGTTGTCTGTTTGGGCGCCCTTCACCTTGGACCTAACTTGGCCAGAGGGTACGTGAAGGTTTTACATGAAATTCGGCATGTGACTAACAGGGTACAGGCATTTTTAACTTACGTCTTGAATTTTGCCAAGTTATGGTTAAAATTTTCCTCCGGAAACCCACGTAGCAACATCATCGTGAACCGAATAATGGACACAATCGTGATGACGACTCCGTCGGTATTGTTGCAAAACATCTGCTTCTGGGAAGCGTGTGTTTAGTAAATTGTGCGACGAGACGATCACGGCATCGCGCCGCGGTTCTGAGTAAGACCTTGCGCTGTTGCTAGGGCTCATCAAACGTGCTTTATCGTAAATTCTGGAAAGAGTGTGAATGGTGAGGAACTTTCTGTCTGTGATTCAGACTCATCATAACCATGCTAAAAAGCTGAGTAATCTGATGAAGTCTTTGCTTTATATTACTTGACATTTGGTCGTCGAGATTGCTGCAGTATTGATGACAAGTATTTTTTTTGTCAAATCATTGCATAAGTCGGAATTGTATATTTTGAAATTATAATTATCTCAAGATAGTGTAGAACTGTATGTAAGCCTTTAGATATATCTAAAAAAAATACCTAATAATTTCCTGTAATGTTACGGGCACCAAGCTAACACTCAGCATTTGGCTGAATGTTAGCTTGGTGCCCGTAAATTACTTAGCCATGATCGCGTCCCAGACAGACATATTTCCATGCCTATATCCTCTTAGCTGCCGGGAGCATCCCGACGTCTGGATGCATTTTAATAATTTACATGTCATGAGGTTTGTGGTGACTGCCCAGCGAAACGCACTTCACTTTCAATCCCAATCCAAAGGATTTTGAAGGAAATTCCTAATCCAATAGGTGAAAGGTGGCGTTTCACAAATACCAACATGGCGGACTTTAGAACTCAATAAGTAACGTCGCGTCGTGAAAAAAGTTATTAGTACGTCAAAATACAGCTTTTGGAGACAATTGCAAAAATATGACTTATTAATTTTATTTGCTTATTTATTTTTAGTCAACATTATCCATTTCGTAAGTAAAAATAGTGCTTAAGAGGGCGCCTAAAGGTCCACTAGCGCCACTCTTTAAAAAAAATATTATCTCGTGACTGAGAAGGAATTATGAACAACATGACAGGACCCTCGGTAGGTGTGTCTAGAATTTTCTAATACCTTTTATAAAGTTTCATATTGAGACACGAAGCAACAAAATACGATCTAAAGAAAAGCGGCCACATTCCTCTAGATCGTATTTTGTTGCTCCGTGTTAATTCCTTCGGATCTCAGTCACGAGATAATATTTTTTTTAAAGAGTGGAGCTAGTGGACCTTTAGGCGCCCTCTTAAAACTATGTTAGTTCACACATACACGCAAACAATGTTTGGTGAATGGACAGACATACCTGTCCGCTATCACACTCGGGACGCTGTTGCTATTCACACACAAGAAGTGGAGAAGATATACCCCACAATCTCACCTCGCATGCTAAAGTACAGTCCGAGAAAGCACCATCGCATTTTACATAATTAATCTGCCTATTGCACTAATACCCAAGAACAGAACATATCTTCTTAGGCACATTGGCATCGCGTAACTTCTTCCACAGGACATCATAACAAACCATGTCAAAAGCCCTGCTAAGGTCTAAGAAACAAGCATAGGCCGGTGTTTCTTATTTATTTTTATTGGTTCACGAACAACTGTTTGCACTGGTTTTATGCTAAAGGTAACATGCAAAAGTGTGAAACAACAGTGCAACAATCACTCATACAATCTTAGGTCATATTTGAGGAATGGCCTAGTGTCTACGTCAAAGAATAACTAATGGCACTTATATAATATACCTAAGTACAAAAGCGTACTCTTTTTAACACATATGAGGTTTCGTAAACAAAAAGAAAAAGAAAATATTGCGTTGCATTGTTTGTCTTTTAATGCCTCCCTCTATGTATTTATAGGTCTGTGCAAAGCATAAATGACATAATTGACAAATGCTTGACAATTCCGGGCAGTGACAATGATTATGAAAGATAAAGAAGATGCTGCCATTACATACTTTTAAGACGTCCAGTCTTCAAAGTATGTACAGCACCTTCTACTATCAATTGATTTAAAAATGAAATTAATACATTAATCAAGTATCAAATATATTGTTCACTACTGTCTAGTTATTATTCAATACGCTTTAAATACAGTTTTAATATTGTATATTCTAAAAATATTTGTGAAATCATATCAATTCTTACAATAAGCATAGCCCAATTACCATTATATTTCCAAAAATGGCAACATAAATATTTTCCCGAATACTTGAATCATAATACGTATTATTTCAATTGAAATATTTCCTCCCATGATTTTCCAACGAAAGCTGTGGTGCGATTTCAAATATTACCAGTTATTTTTTAAATATAATTATCTCTTTGTCTGTGCTAGGCCAGACATTATCCATGTCCTTTGAATATCCAGCTCTAATCTCATTAACAATTAAATACTTCTAACATGATTTTTTTTTTCTTTCTTCTTACTAACACACGTTTAAAATATAAATTAGAACAGACAAAGGAAAACCTACATAATGTTAAAGACAGACGAGAGACTGACAAGGTTCTGCGCAAGGAAAACATTTGATATAAACGGCGATAATGAAGCCACCAAGGTTCAGTAACATGGTTAGATCAGCGTCTAAAATTACACTGTCTTATCCTTTACAATTTACATATTGTCAGCTAGGTACATTTTAGAAGATAAGAATTTAGAGCGTTTAACTTGTAAAGCCCCCAGTACACGTTGGGCGAGCCGGTCGCTCGGCCAACGTATGGCCGTACTCGGCCGTTTAGCGTGATTTGCCTTTTGATTTCCGTGTATTTTGGGCTTAAGGAAAAGGAATTTGAAAACTAAAGTTTTTCACTTAATGATGTATTTTGGCAGAGCATGTAATATACAGATGCACCAGATTGTCTGTGCTTTACCCTAAAGCTAGCCTTTTGTGTGCATTTTAATGTGAAGTCCATCGCGGTCATCCGTCCACTTACTGACGGGGCAAGTACATCTAAAGCCTCGAGTACACGTTGACCGAACCCGTTGGTCGAGCGCGCTTGGCCAACGCAAAATACACGCAAATCAAACGGAAAGTCACGCAAAAAGGCGCAGTATATGTTGGCCGAGCGACGGGCTCGCCCAACGTGTACTGAGGGTTTTAAGAGCATTTAGTGAATTTAACACATCTTTCTATTTGTGTCAGTCATTTGAAGATGTCAGAGACAGAATTATGTTTTAAATACGTTTAGCGTTTAGGTAATGCATTAAGTGGTTTGTGGTGCAAGTGCGCCTTTGTCTGCAGTTGTAACTAGTTCAGTTTTCAATGCATGTGACTATGCTGACGTATTTTCCCCCAATAATCGTGCTCCTAGGAATAAAAGTTAAATGTTTATTTCTTTTGTGCGATTGTCAATTGTTATCGTAAGACAAGCGTCATGCTCATGGATGAAGGCGGTCGCTGTCAGCTTGACGTCAGCTTAGCTTGACATAAAGAAGTCTGTAAGTCTAGATGGGCACGTAACAAGATTATTCATTAGCCCACGTAAGTTAAACGCTAGATATTGTGCATAATGGAGCAACGATTACTTAAAATTTATTGCACTAAGACGTTTTTTACTAGAAATCCGACGGTTTTTGATATTTTTAAATTCACTTTTTTTATTTTACTTACGCTTTTTAATTAGGATTTTGTTTTCATCATTTTCATTCTAAATTACATTTTGACAGATAATGTGTATATATTTTTGTAATCACCCGTCATTTTGATAGGTTAGGGAGTTTTTTTTTAACATTAATTTTGGCGTTTGTATAATTTGAAGCGACACTCGCACAAAAAAAACGAATCTAAAGACATATTATTCATCAAAATCGGTTCAGCCAATCGGTTCTCCTTATGTTACGAGGGAGTGTAGGGAGGGATGAACATACATACGTATACATACAGGTCAAGCACATAACCTACCACATTTTTGGTTTCGCCGCAAAGTGAAGTAAAGTAAAGTAAACATTTATTTGCATAGTTTGCAGGTACAGTAAATAAGATGTGGCAGTCGGGTAAAAAGTGCAATGGATGGTCGCTCGGCATGTTCTTAAACGTATACCATAATCAGCCTTTAACGTTGGGACACAGGCCTCAACCCTGTAAAAGTGAGCGGGTCATAATCCACCACGCGGGCCCAGTGTGCTGGATGTCACATGTCTTAGAATTTTTGGTTTTTAGAACATGCCGGTTTCCTCACGATGTTTTCCTTCACCGTTTTGAGAGCAGTGGTGATGAGATAAATTACACAAAGTAATGTGTCTGTCTGGGTTCGAACCCACGACACGTCAGTCGGGGCCGTTACCACTGGGGCACCACTGCTCTACCCTTGTACGTGTGTTTAACGCTAAATATTGTGTTTAATGAAAGAACAATGATAGCACTTTACAAATCTTGAATGGTACTAAGATGCTTTGTTAGCTCTCCTCTCACTTATCTGCATAGCTTGTACTAAGGACTAGTACTCGTAATAGGAGTGGGCCAATCTCAACGTCAATATCGCAGCGTGTTCAAAAGTGAATCCACAACTTCTCACATTTAATTTTGTCATGTAGTATACGTATATTTTAAGTTACGTGAATAGTAATAACATACATTTTTATACTTACCCTTTCAAGAATAACAAGCTTGAAGATAACATCCACGTGACATTTACCCCTCCTTAGCAACAAGCACGTAAGGCTGTCACTTTCCATTTTACCCTGGCAGGCTGTGTCTAGACAAATGACTGTTAAAAACTAGTTGGAGTGGACTTTCTATGCTAGATCGTGCTGGGTCATGCATGTTAGCATTAACGGCTAAAGTCTAGTCTGAGTAGGTACAAGAACTAGCTATGTTTCCTTTATGTAGGTATGTTATAGTAGGTTGGCATCATGTTTGGAAAAAAAAGATGTGATGAGATCCATATTTGAAGGGAGAAGTAGAAAAAACAGGGTTCAGAGAATAGTTAAGTTATAAAATTAATATGAACTTCTATATTTGGTTAGTTAGCACTCGTTTTTAAGACCTAAACCAGTTGTTACACACCGACTTCTACCATAGACAGTAGGCACTAGTACGCTAAAGTTTTCTCCTAGTACCATTCGAAGAAAATGAAAATATAATGATTATAATTATGAAACATTTTTTCAGTAAATTCTCACCACCTACTGTAATTTCTTCGCCCTTGAAGGCACTTTAATACTAAACTATTTCAACTCACCAAGTAATTTGTGAGGACTTAAACTGGGGTCCTCGTTAGAACCCCTGGAATTCCTTCAGTTGGGCCGCCATCTTGTGTGCCAAGGTATTGCATCATCATGCCCGGGCGATGAGTAGGCGTTATTGAAGGGACTGCTACCTACATTTTGGGGCTCGGCACGCCGGCGGGCGAAACGCTGCGGTTTTCTAGCGTTAAAAAAAATAACATTCTTCAGTCAAATAAGACTGAAAATCAGCATCAAAAATAACAAATAATAACTCCAAAAGGTAGGAAGAAGTTTTCCGGTTGCTATGGCGTTATATGGAAGTGTGTATCTACTCATTATAGTATATAGCTACAAGAAGGAAGGAAACTTTAAATGTTGTTTTACATAATAATTTTTGATTAATTTTGGCAGGAAAGTGTATGTATGCTGTTGTGACTAAGCTCTACGTAACTTTGCTATTCAGGGCAGCAGTTCGTAGGTCATAATTTATTTATTAGACTTATTGTTATTTATATCATAGCATTTTCTGTAAAAAGACTACTAGGAATAGCCATGTTATTTAAGAGATTTCTATGCGCGGATTCCATCATCATTAGGTACAACATACCGTTGCTTGAAAACAGTACATTACCTCAGGAGCAGTCTGTACTATTCTGAATATTACAGCCGTACAGCGAGCTACTATGCTGCGTCAGCTATTATTCCGCCCCGTTGGGCTCGTGGTCGTAAGCGGGACTGCTGAGCGTGATTCCCGGGTCTAGTAAGTGTTTTTGGGTTTTTCCATTAGGAAATTCTCAGTAGCAGCCTGGAGTTTGGAAGTTGGTCGTGCTTTACGTGCCTCGGATAGCACGTAAAGCCGTTGGTCCTGCGCCTGACCTCTCCCCGGTCGTGTCGGATTGCCGTCCCATCGGACTACGACAGTAAAGGATCAGAGACTACAACCTGTGTACGCGCACACAGTTGTGCACTATCTTATCCTGCGTACTTGGCTAATCTCCGTTGAGATGGCTTATCGTTTGAGATTGTTTATTTTCGGCTCTGGAATTTAGGTTCTGGTTCTGGTAGGAAAAAATTGTTTTTTTCTATTTCTGACTTTTCTAGTAGGTACTCATACCTCAGTTGGTCCAAAATAATTTTTTGATCCTTATAAGAAACAGGATCGATTGGCATTAATCATTTTTTTTGTGAAAACTGCCCATTTTCTTGGTGACTGAATTTTTTTCAAAATCTGAGAATGCAGATCCAAATATTTCAATAAGTTAAGGACAGCCCTAAGACCGTTTTCCTGTAGCTGCAACGGTTAAGGTAGCTGCCCTTACTGTCCCATCTCAAAAATCCACCGTGTACATATGAATAGTTATTACGTGTAAATAGTTGTGTAGGTAATACGAGTAATTAGCAATAAAAAGAAACAATCCTTAAAGACTACTTGTTAAAACGCGCTCGTCTGAACAAGTTCGTCCAACAATCACACAAATGATTCGAGAATTTACGAGTCTGCGCAGGTGGCACCATCTCGCTTTTATTGCACCGTTCTGGAGCAGCCTGTATATCATATACTACTGATATACAGGACGTTACGAAAGCTTGCTTAAGTGAAGTTTGTGTTTTTGTATTTATTTTGTCAACGCAAAGCTTGGAGGAATATGTTTAAGTATTTATACAGTCAGACAGGCTGAGAAATTGCGAGGTTTTTAGGAACGTTATTACAATAATTTTAGTTATCGAGTTTAGACGATCAGGATGATAAAAAAATAAATTAAATTGCATGTTTCTATGTTGCTACGCTAGTTTACAGCAATCAATCTTTTAATGATTACTGATTAGAAAACAACAACATTTGTAGCAATTAAATTAAAGGAGACTACCTCATTGTTGATAACAAAAATTACAATTTTGTTCTAGAAAATTACGCCATTAATTTATCATAAACAAGCGAATAAATTATCGCACAAATGTTTGTACAAGTGAACTGCATTTTACAACAAATCTATCGTTTAATTCAACAACGGTAGCAGGTTATCTACAGTTAAATGGATTGTCAAAGCAAGTTAATGGACACTGTCAACACGGCCGATGGGCCATCGACTATGATTTATTGGTCATAGTTCATGCGAGGGTGTTTCCCCACACTATTGCTACGTTATCGATAATGCCATCTAACTGACGTTTCGTTATTAATTACCATCACTTATCTTTTGTTTCTAAGAGTAAACAGAATTGTTGATGGCGTTAGTAAATAGACTGATGTTAAACATAACAAGCTATGTCGTTTTTCAGATGCGTTGCAGTAACTTGAAAATTGTTGACGACGAAAAGGTGACCAGTGGGGGAGTCGAGTTCTTGATTAGAGATGGTGAGCCCTATACTTCAATTGCAACTAAGGGTCTCTACCTACCTATGTCCATTGCCCAGCCTTGAACTGTGGTAGCAGATAGCTTAAAAACCCCATCAATTCCTGCCAGTCTACAGAATAGTTGATGGGTAAAATATTGACAGTATAACACCCAGCAGTTGCAATTTCATTTGTTTCATTTCCACCTTCGACGAATCATATCAAACATAGTGTACCTTTACTGCCACCGAGCACATCTCCGCAGCAGTACATTAAGAGAATATGTTTAATTAACATCAACTTTACGAGAGCGCCAGTTAACGGTGTCGTAAAACACACTAGAAACGAGGTATCGCTCCTCATCAAGGAGATACCAGAATGCTCACTAGAAACAACATAGGGAATCTATCATTCCTGGGCAAAAAGGATGATTTTAAAAAGGCGTCAGAAAACAGTCGATGGTCCTACGCTGAAGAATCGGCAGAAAGTCAGTTGAGTTTCGTGAAAAGTTTTTAGCAGACCAATAAACAGCAGCAGCTTGATTAACGAATGCTAGGCCAAGCCAGATCGAAGTACTGACACCTTTCAGGCAAAAATAGACACAAATCACAATATTATAATGCATCCGCACCTCATCTCGACCCAACACGACTTAGCATATATAATGAGGTTTTCAGCGACTGAGCACTTCGCCTTCTCCAATTTGAATGGACCTTCTGCATACTACTTTAGCTACTCTGGGGTACGGAAGTAATCCCCATCTTAAGATAAGTAACCCCAAATTTTGGGGATAAGACTTATTGCGCGATGCACAGTATCGCAATGAGTTACCGCCCGTTAAGGCTCGTCTTCCAGGAGCCACGTCGTAAATGTTCCAGTTCATCATCTGAGGGTTATGATCGCTTAATGTGGGGTAGGCAGAGATGAGGTTTATACCTGACGACTCTTGAGGATTGGACTGTTGGGGAAAGCGTGAATTAATTTATTAATTTAATGAATTTTTGAGTTATTTTATTTCATCATTTTTAATTAATTCTTAGATTTGTTATTTGTAGTTTAATATGTCACAGCTAAAACATGTTTATATGAAAAATTATCTGTAGAGTTTCTGAATAGAATCAATGACTATGTTAGAAAAATCACCATTACTTTGGCTGAAAATATTATTGTCGTTCCTTACCGTTTTACCTTAATATTATTCTGCTTTATTATTTCCTTCACAACAATCTGTTTTCATTCACTTCCCTTATTATAACTTCCGAAGTCGTCACAAATACAGCTACATAATTGGCAAAAAAATATATTGCAAGTTAGTCTAGACGAATTACAAACCGCATTGTTAACAAAAAATAACGCTATTCAATGCTGAATACTGTACTGTTGGCTAAAATATGATGTACTAGAGTAGCAGTAGTATATTGTGTATATTAGTCACGCCTCCCTGCCTAGCTACAGTTGCCACACGACGCCCGGTAGGCACCGAGTTGTCTGCCGGTCGAGGCTAGTGCATACAAGTAAAACGTGCTACGTGCGATACACTGATTTCAAGGAAATATGATTCTTCATAGGTTTTATTTGTGGATGCCAGATGCTTTTTTAACAGATAGGATCGCGTTTGACAACCTATTTATTAAGGAACTACATAAAAAAAAATAAAAAAATGTTATTTTTAAACCTTGCATTTTAGTCACGCCTCCCTGCCTAGCTACAGTTGCCACACGACGCCCGGTAGGCACCGAGTTGTCTGCCGGTCGAGGCTAGTGCATACAAGTAAAACGTGCTACGTGCGATACACTGATTTCAAGGAAATATGATTCTTCATAGGTTTTATTTGTGGATGTCAGATGCTTTTTTAACAGATAGGATCGCGTTTGACAACCTATTTATTAAGGAACTACATAAAAAAAAATAAAAAAATGTTATTTTTAAACCTTGCATTTTGTGCGCCAAGCTGCGTTAACTGGCACAAATGTCACACATTAAGACATTTTAGTACCTACATTTATCCAAAAACAACTAACTCCTACCTGTAGGCAATTCAATCATTCAAGAATCGAACCTATATTAAGTAAAATTTTGAGCTAATTCTGCTCCGTCTAAGATAAATATCATAATCACGGTAATTTATACGGATATTCTTATATATATAAGATAAAATCTCTGAATTTAACAGGAATTGTAAATTTCAAATAAACAATCGTGTTGCTCTGAAAAACAAAGATTTTATTTTAGTACTCACATAAGTCACATACATACATTAAAAAATACACTGATAAGCTTAAATCATTCTATCCTACCTGAAAAACAAAGAAACGACATTAAAAGTCTATTATTTAATAACAATTCCTTTTTATAATGTTTCAACAATTAAAATGATTGTCACGGTGAAAACGACAGTCCACATCCATCCTGCTTTACTCGCCGAGTTGACTGTCTCGCTAACAGCGCCATCTATTGAAATACTTATGTACAAACTAATTAAAGAAATTATTATTTCTTTACATCTCCCCCCCACGAAGAAGAAGATATTCACAACCATACTTATCTAATCTAAATTTTACAATATTACATTAACTTAATAATTTTTCCCTGTCTATCTCTGTTTTTACGTTGGTATTGGTATTAGTTTTGTAATATGGAAGAGATTTGATTCTAACTTCTTATGACCTGTATTTATCCTGTATATTGAATTTGATATCTTTTCTATTATTTTAAATGGTCCTATCTTTAGCTCATCTAATTTATTTCTATTTAGTTTGTTTCCATTCTCTACATATACTAGATCACCTGTATTGTAACTTATTTGAGTTCTATTTTTATCGAATATCTGTTTATTATAATTATGTGATTTTATTGAATTTTGTAATGCTTTTTTCCTATCTGTAATCCATTCAGCTTCTGTTTTATTTATTTTTAATTCGTTTGGTAAATACGATACATCTGTACCATCTAACAAATACTTTGGTGCAAAGCCAGTTACCGTATGTTCTGTATTGTTATATTTATCTACACAGTTATGAGCAATGGTTGTCCATGCTATTTTGTTTGTCTTTTCGTTTATTTTGCATCTGATTTTGTTTACAAGCGTTTGGTTAAGCCTTTCATTTAAGCCGTTAGAAAACGGGGTATTTACTGCAGTGAAAATTATTGGTATTGATTGTCTATTTAAAAATGTTTTAAATTCTTTCGAGTTGATTCCTGGATATTGATCAGTAAGAATCATTCCGATTGTATCAGTGTCTGATACGTTGTTGATTAACCTAACAAAATCATTTGCATTTTGTGTTTTTGAGGTTAAGATATAGGCATATCTAGTAAAGTGGTCTACTAGAAGGTGTAGATATCTTTTAGTTGATCGGGAGCCTCCAAAACCTCCAATCGTGTCTATTGAGACTATTTCAAAAGGTTTTGTGGCAGGACCCAAGTGTGACATTAGACCATACTTCTCCTGCCCTCTTGTTTTATTTTTTATACAGATCTCACAGCGCTTACAATGTATTTTTATATTTTGTGTCAAATTTTTTGCTGTATAAATCGTACCTATTTTGTTTTGCATTTGTTTTACACCTAAATGACACATGTTTTCATGTACATCTCTTATGAGTTTTTTACTGTAATCTTCCGATAAAATTATTTTGTCATGCTTCCTAACCTTTTTATAGTATACATTGTGTCTCGATATTAACTTTGTTTTATTATTTTGTATTTCTGCATTGTTTTCCTGATCTGTAATTATATCAGTCAGTTTTATCATGTTTACAATTTTTAGTTGTTCATCTGTATCCTCACTCGCATCCAATACCGGGTTCCTACTTAAACAATCTGCTTCTGTATTATCTTTTCCCGGAGCATATTTAATTTTAAAATCATACTGTGATAAATAATATGTTAAGTCTCCTAATTCGTCATCAGTTCTAGATTTTATATTTAAATTTTCCAAGGGTTTATGGTCAGAATACACTGTAAACGTCTTACCTATTAACCAGTACTGCCAGTATCTTATTGCTTCTTTGATCGCCAAACATTCTAAATAGACTGCTTTTTTTTTCTTTTGCACTTGATTTAATTTTTTTGAAAAGTATGCCACTGGCTTATCTTTACCATCTGGTTGCGTTTGTTTTAACACTGCCCCAATACCTTCTAGGGATGCATCAGTGTGAATATTTATTGGCAAATTTTGATCAAATATTTCTAAGATTGGCTGTGTGCACATTAATTTTTTTATGTCTTCAAATGATTTTTGACAATCAGGAGACCATGTAAAGTTCTGATTTTTCCTAAGTAAATTATGCAGAGGTTCTAAAAGAACCGCACTTTTTGGTATATACTCATGATAGAAATTAATTTTTCCCAAAAATTGCCTAACATTTTTCTGCGTTTTTGGTATTGGGAATTCTTTTATTGAAATTAAATTATCTCTTACTGGCCGTACTGTATTATTATGTATTATATGACCAAGATATTTCACTGATTCTGATGCGAATGTACATTTTGTAAACTTTAGTCTGAAACCTTCTTTTTTTATAGCTTCGAGCAACTGTGTTAGATGGTTAATGTGCTCTGTGAAATGCTTAGAAAATATTAATATGTCATCGATGTAATTAACTGCAAAAGCAGTGAGCTCATACTTTCGTAAAATGTTACCTAATATCCTTTGAAAAATGGCTGGCGATGTCTTCAAACCAAAAGGTAAGCATGTCCATTGGTAGTGACCTTCCTGCGTCACAAAGGCAGTTTTTTTTCTATCTTCAATTCTTAGCGGTATCGACCAGAAAGCTGAATTAATGTCCAGTGATGTGAAATATTTGGAGTTTCTTGTCTTAATCACCAGGTCATCGATCAATGGAAATGGTTGAGCTTGAGGTACCACTATTTTGTTGAGATCTCTGAAATCAATACATAGTCTTGATCTCTTGTTGTCTTCTTTTTTGAAAGCCAAAGTTACCGGTGCCGCAAATGGACTGTAAGATTCTTCTATAAGGTTTCTGTCCAGTAACTTTGCTATTTGTTCTTCTATCTCCTTTTTGTCTTCTATTGAACATTTATAAGGCCTTTTGCTACAATACTTATTCATGAGTAGATCAATTCGTGCTTCATATTTTCTGACTGTGCCTATGTCATATTTGTCCTTTGCAAAGATTGATTTGTAAGTATCTATTAATTTGTATATTTCTGATTTTTGTTGAGTATTTAAATTACTCATACTTATCTTGAAATTTTCCCCTTTTATGTGTTCATTAAAATTAATGGAACACGGGTTTGCTTCATTTTTGTCTTCCTTAGAAGTATTGGTCTTATCATGATCCTCATCCATTGTTTTTTTTTTTTCATATTTTTTTATTTCTTCTTTTTTTTGCGTTATCTTCAAATTCTCATCTTGAACCAGACCAAATTGTTTTATGATGTCCAGTCCAATTAGAAAATCGTATTTGAATTCTTCTCCATCAATTATGTAAACTTCTGTCTCTTCTTCAATGTCTAATATTTTTATTTTTATTGTTGTCAAACCAACTGTTTCTTTAACACCATTAATTGTGATTAAATTATCACGTTTTGAATCTTTTTGTTCTTTTTTTTTAAGTCTTATTAATTTGGAATTAATTATAGAAACATTTGAGCCTGAATCATATAATCCAAATGTTTCTAATTCTTCATTTAATAGCAGTTTGACTTTAATTAATGGTGTTATTATTCGTTTTTTTTTTCATTGTTATTTAATTCTACATCTATTACTGAATTATTTACAGTTTTATTATTGGTTCTCTTTTGATTATGTTCTTCCAACTGTTTGAACCAGCATTTTTCTTCCGGATGGAATCGAATACCTTTATTTAAAGTCTCACATGTTTTACATGGTTTTATTTTATCAGGCTTGCCTTTATAATCATAGGTAGTCTTGCTTTTATTCTTGCTAAAATTCTTTTTGCTCGCTACATACTCATATTTTCCTATTTCATTGTAGAGGCTTGCAGTTGTTTTTACTGTTTCTTTATCAATTTTTTCCATTATATAATCTGGTAGTCCCATTACAATAAGATTAATCATTGTTTGTGTGTCGATGTGCTTGTTTATTTCCAATAATAGTCTTTCCTTTTTTGTGGCATATTCTAGCAATGACCCAGCTTGATATTTAAATGTAAATGCATATTTGATTTGGGACCAACCTTTATTTCCGTATGTTTCTCTAAAGTTGTTCTTCCATATTGACCATGCGGATTTCACCGTTAATTTGATTAACATGCTGCTATACCAGTCTATGCATTGTTTTTCGAGAAGATGTTTTAAGACCTCGATTTTCTCTTCATCCTGTATAATCTCGAATCTTTCACATTCTTCCTCGAATTCAGTAATCCATTGGTCAGCATTGGACGTTTTATTTGAAAATTTTTCCATCAAAAACCTTTCTGCAATTTTTCCTATGTTTTTTTTCTCTGGTGCTGTGCCACAAGTGTAATCTTGTGGGGGCATTGCGTTTTTTGTTTTTTCTTCTAAATACTGACCACCAAACTGTAAATTTTCACCTTCGTCTAAATATATTTCCTTCAGTTCTGGGTTTATCGGGATCCAGACTGAACGTGTTTGGTGTCTTTTTTTTAACGAATTTTTGATCTTCGTATATACGTCTGAAGCCAGTATGTTAGTGTGTTTATTCACGGGCTTGAACTCCTCCGGGACCTCAAATACACATCCATCCGGTGTCTCAATTGAGGTTATGCATGTGACATTTGTTTTTCCATCCGCTGAACCCAATACTGCAAATTTAAACCGTAGTTTGTCCATTTTTCTTGATTTTAACCAGTAATGTCGTTTTATAAGATAAAATCTCTGAATTTAACAGGAATTGTAAATTTCAAATAAACAATCGTGTTGCTCTGAAAAACAAAGATTTTATTTTAGTACTCACATAAGTCACATACATACATTAAAAAATACACTGATAAGCTTAAATCATTCTATCCTACCTGAAAAACAAAGAAACGACATTAAAAGTCTATTATTTAATAACAATTCCTTTTTATAATGTTTCAACAATTAAAATGATTGTCACGGTGAAAACGACAGTCCACATCCATCCTGCTTTACTCGCCGAGTTGACTGTCTCGCTAACAGCGCCATCTATTGAAATACTTATGTACAAACTAATTAAAGAAATTATTATTTCTTTACATATATTATTTTGTTCCAATAAAATACCGGGTATACCTATAAGTACCTGAAATAAATATCAAAAATCTTGATAAACACTTTCTTTCCTTCCCGAAGTGTTCCAAGGTTTCGACGGGCGTGACGTCGGCAACCGCAGCGTGCGATAATATAACATTATCACGTGTTGATTATATTGCAGTTGACTCATTATCATACTTTCGCTGACAACGATGATGACATGACTCACTGTCAGAATACTGCCAAGTATGACTTTTGCTGAGCTCGTGACAGCGACCACGTGGAGCTACGTCATTAGTGTAATACCAGCCTGAAGGTATAGGTCCACTGCAGGACAAAATACTTCTTTCCTGTATCAGAAAATGCTGTTTTTTTAGACTGTATATAGGAACATTGCTGTAAAAAAGCAAGGTCATTAAAATGTTTACGACACAATATAGAATAGACTACAGTACCAAAGTAACTGATGCCCGTTTTCACACAACTACTGTATTGTGGGATTTTCAACTCTCAGCGCTGAGCCTACCGTTGAAAATCCAATAGTACACTTTTATTTAGGGATTCTAAGTGTCACTTATTGTTGTTGAAAACGGGCATGAGTCTGGTTTTCCAATATTAGGAAAAACAGACTCAGTTAGAAATAGTTTGCTTCTATCAGCCCATAAATGAATAAGTTTTACTATCAAGTATATTGTCAATTTGGACAAAGAATAATGACTAGGTACTTGACTTTTATTTAATTAATTATGACAAATCTTAATGTTACTATCTATTTCTTATCCCACTGACAGTGATGCGGACGAATTCTTTGATGCCCAATGAGCTCTTCCGTGCATTTTTTACATAGGTACTTTGACTATTTTGGTAGAGATAATTTCCTGACTGTATAAACCTTGTTAGTAATAACAAGCAACCGCGGTAATAGGCTTAACCTTACCCGCGGAAATATCAGAGTACAGGTGTCAGCCGTGTCTATGGTTTAGGGATATGTAACCGTGATTGTATAATATTACTTACCTATTTAAATAATACTGAGGGAAACACATGTTAAATTTAGCCGTTATATATTAATACCTAACGGGGAAAACGAGTGGCGAGTCAGTCATCAGTTCGTCACAATAGGTACTATGGCGAAAATTTAAAGGAAATAATAACTTATTTATTACACAACAGTTCTAATTACCCAAGTTTGGAGGACTGGGTGGACTGATCGATCCGTCATTCATTTTGTTTATGTGAATAATTCAAAATACATACCTAACTACCATTTTAGGCCATACGTCCAAAGAAATACAAAAAGAAAATGTTATGTATCACAATCGCTTGTTTAGACTATTTTTGTGATAAGTTTGCAAACGTTTTGTGCTGAATAATAACGTCGGTATTTTCTTTATTTCATCGTTTCTTAGACTGACTGATTATTTGCTCGCTGGTAGATATTGCAAATCTTAGATCGCCCTTTATCCAAGACACCATCCGAAACTTTTTCTATTTACTTTAAAGCTAAATAAATTAATCATAGGATATTTCTGCTGAGCCAAGTTTTAACTACCACATTGTGCCTGTTAACCCGTAAAGGTATTATTATTTACTTACATCATTCAATTACTTTCAGGTAAAGAAATATCCTCTAGGTATAGGTATGTAACTACAGCCGCATTTTTAATTAAGAAAACCTTTAAAGGAAAACTGAGTCAGTTAAATCCTTTTCCCTGACCGTCATACTATACCAACTCTTGCGTTTTCTTGCATCATGGCGTATGGCGTGATTTGACGTCACTCTTCATCGCATGACACATTCTTGGTGCCTCGACGTCTGCGCGGTCGGGTAAAAAGAGAAGGCATTACTTATGGTTCACTCGATAGGTATTGACTTATTTTTCTACCTAATATGATAAGATATCGTATCTGAGACCTCGTTTCTGGGATTAGATGTTCAATGACAGGTTTTTTGAAAACATGACGTCATGTTTTTTTCTTGAATTGAATATGATGTTGTAGAGTAGCTAGCTACGTGAATGACCTACATCGTCAACTCAGTATATAACATAATATCACGCCTGTAATTCCCCCAAGGGTTACGCAGAGATTTGCCTTAGCATGTACACACATTTCGCCAGAAATGTTCAGGTCTCATGTAATAGGGGCGAGCCTATTGCCTTCAAGGCAGTATATATTTCAATGATTAAAACATCTAGGATTATAGGACCTTCCGTTAAAAAATAACTTATAACCGTGCTTTTTTGAAAGTACCTGTATTGTTAACTCAACATTAAGTTAACTTTTTGAGTCACTTTACAATAACTTAATGCTAAGCCGCAAGTGCACTTGCCTGTAATTTGCACAAAAGCATGCAAGTACCTTGCACGTTATTGTGCAATAACAACTTCTGATAGGTAAATGTCACAATGGCATCTAAGCTACTTTTTTACTCCTGCGCAAGTTACCGAGTTACAGGCATGCGTATTATGACAAATCAATCAACTCAACCTATCGCAATCCACTACTGGATATAGGCATCTAGTAGGCTGCGCCACAACACTCTGTTCTCTCCACCTTCCGCATCCAGTCTATCCCAGCCACCTTTTTAATTCATTTAGCTGCATGGACATCGTGCATCCCACACTACGCTGGCCGATAGTCGATGTCCATTCCAGGAACTCGTCCGCTCCACCGGCCATCGGTCCTTTGACAAACATGACCAGCCCACTGCCACTTAAGCTAGCTTACTCTGCAAGTCGGTAACTCCTGTTCTTTTCCGGATAATTTCATTTCTGATTTCATCCTTCAAACGCAATGTATTGCGTACTTTAGAGCATGCTTTAGATAATACAGTAGGGAATCAGGACATTTTCTTTATTAAACGCTTTATCATTATTATTGACATAATATGTTAAATATAACTTCCGTTATGTGTGTCAGGATACCAAGACAAAGCACTCGTACATAATAATATAATATATGCTCGAATATAAACTAGCCCACAGCGCTATCGGCCGTTATCAGAGCAAACAACATCGTACGACACTGTATGCCGGAGATAAGGGCTGAGCTCACGAGGAACCGTGGCTTTGGTCCTGCAGGCCTCACATATAACATCACGTATGAATCACGAAAGTAGGCAGAGGTATAAAGGAGACTCACATTTTGCCAGTTGTGTGATAGTCTCAAGGGGGCGAGCCTAGCCATTAAATGGATACAAATCAATGCTCCAACCAATTAGGTACATAATATGGTAACAGAAAAACCAAAAGGTATAACATATCTACTATACATTCCAACAGTGAATCAATTTTCACACCTTCCCCTTAAGACCCAGGCCAAATATTTTTTGATATTCGGATAGCTCATGAAGTCTAATCTAGAGGAGCTCGTGGCTAAGTAATACCAGCCGCACGGGTCGATCCATCGGGTTAAGCTACGCTTGCCGGGGTTGGTCCGTGGATAGGTGACCATCTTTACATACCGAGACTCCTCCGTGCCTCCGATAGCACGTTACGCCGTTGGTCCCGGCTGTCATTCGTGGATCTTTTGACAGTCTTTACAGAGTCGTCAGAAGACCGAAAATCTGACAACCAGTCTTACCCAAGGGTATCGTTACCCAGTAACTAGGTTGAGCAGGTCAGATCAGTAGTCGCTCCATGTAAAATACTGGTATTCAGCTGCTTTCGGTTAGACTGGAAGCCGACCCCAAAATAGTTGGGAAAAGGCTGGGCAGATTGGATAGCTCATGAAGTCATGACCTAAAGAGGTGCCATAAAGAATAGGAATTAAAAATATTTAAAAAAAAAACGCGTTTCGCGGGTAAAAGTTAGTACCTAACAGTCTAACAGCCTGACTCGCGCATCGAACTCTATAGGACCCAGTCTTCAGCTGACTCGCTCTGGCGACCGCTACACCAGCGAGACTCTTCACGAGACCAACGAGACTTTTCTTGCACCGAATGACGTCACCGTTATAAAGAGAGAGAATTGGATGGATATTTTTAAATTAGGCACTTACGTGGCCCTTTGAAGCTGAAGTAGCAACTGTGCAGCCTTCGAAACGATGGCCATTGTGGTACAAATGGTCTTGACTGAACATCATGAAGGATACCCTCATCAGGCTAGGTGCAGCGACGATTTTCGCAAGGTGTCTGGTAACAAATAGATGAATGAGAGTAGCCAAGCTCAGTGGCGTGCAATTGCAGATGCTGATGTCTAGCACTGATGTTGATAATAACCTATTGATTGCTTCTTCTCACCTGCATTAACAGAATAGCTGTGGAGACAAAGAATAACCAGTTAGCAACGTCGGTAGTGAGGTTTACTGCTGCGGCTGTTCATGTGAATTTTATATGAATGTTTATGTATAGAGATATAAAAAGCCAGATATTATTATATGTTGACCTACATTCGTTCACGTTATTTGAATTGATAATATTTAGATAGGCAGTATGTTGTGGTGCCTAGATAATAAACACAAAAGTGTTACTTTAATATGTATTCACGGAATAACGATAGAAATAGAATAGGTCATGTTTAACTGTCTGTAAAAACTGGCAGACGAGAGATTAACATCACATAAGCACCTGGCTGTCACTTATTTGAACCTCATCGATAAAGGCAAATCCACAATACAAATACAACTAATTATTAGAAGGATATTTATAACTATCTCAAGAATTGGTGAAAAGAAGCACAACAAAGTGAAAAATGGAAGGAATAGGAGCAAGTCTTTGCCCAGCATTTGGACAGCACTGACTAAATGAAATAAAAAAGTGTTGAATGAAACTTACGCAACAAAATAGGTATCTTTATTTATTATCTTTTATACTAGAAAAAGGTCATTGACAAGCATCAATAGTACTCTTATCTTTATGTCTAAAGACCTAGTTTTTTGCCAAACAATATCAAACCGGTTTCATCCTATTATTTCTAGTTTGATTACATATTAATAAACATTGTGAGTTGCGCTTACGACCTCACATCAAAACATCATAACTTAGGTAGGTACCTTATTATATGTTACAGTTTTCTTGAGATGATAAAGTATTGCTCTTCTTGAGATATCAATCAAACCGCATAGTACATTGAAAAAAAAAATAAGACCTGTATTTATTCGTCAAACTTATTGATTGACTAGAAAATCTGAATATTACTGTTCTGTTTTTGGTGGAACAATTTTCTTGGTAACATAATTATTAAAGGTTATTTATTACACCGTGACATTTTAGTCGTCTTACAAAGAGCCACTTAATGTACCCGACATAAAATACCTCTAGGAGCAATAAAAAAACTGTTACAATATATCTTTTTTTTTTTATGAATGTTTAGTAGTCATTGGATTCATGAAGTGAGCTACTTTTGTAAGACGACTAAAATGTCACGGTGTATAAACAGACACGCACAGGTAACTACGTTATAGTACGAATAGACCAACCCTTCAGGTTTAAAAGGAATTGGTGTCTGTGAGGTTACAGGTACATAAGACATATCTGTATCTTAACGGTCAGTAACATCGGATATCCCCAATAATTTAGGTGTCTATAGAGGGTGAAAAACCACTTTAAATCACGATGGGTCTTTCCAGATAGGTCTCTATCAGTTGTCAAGCAGGCCATAACATCAAAATGAAAACCCCATGAACATGACACTATCTTCAAGTCTAAAGCTTTGTCTTCTTAACCGACTTCAAAAAGCTTCTCAATTCGACTGTATGTTGTTTTTTTTTGTATGTTTGTTACGCAATTACTCCACCAATTATGAATTGATGTTGATGATAATTTTTTTTGTTTGGTGGGTCATACTTCAGAGGTGGTCCCTACATTTGATTAACTTTGCGTGGGTAGTTTTTGAATTAGCTCCAATAATAGGTATTTTGCTCCCTGCCTATGTGGATGATATGATGATAAGTTCCTGTCACTGGTTTTTACATAGCTGATAGTGGTATTTGAATTTGTGTGTACCACAAAAAAAGAGAAAAAAAAAACACCCGACTTCCAAAAAAAAGATAAAGTAATTTTTCACTTTGTAGTGTTTTTTTTGGAAGTCGGTTGTTTTTTTGTAATAAGTTTTTATACTCTGAAAGAAATATCATTATTGTTCCAAAAAAATCATATTTAGAGTAGTCTCAAACTCTCTCTGGAGATAATTTAATTGTGATAACAGCCGGTATTACCCGGTTGTTATCGGTCAAAAACCAGATACCTAACAAGTTTTATCAAAGCCTGCTCGAAAACAGGCTCATTTTTATTATTTTATGTTTTATATCATTAATAGCTCTGTTTATTAAAGTATAACGGCTTTATTGCAGAGGGGATAGGCAGATGTCGAACTGTCTTAATAGATAAATGGTCATAAGTGCAGCTGGGATGTCTTGGGTTCGGTTCTTGGGTCGAGCAAAAGGGAAGCCATTTTTTGTCAGAATTTTTCAGTGTAGCCCCAACTAGAATATTCACTAAGGATTACAGATACCTGTGCAAAAGGCAAAATTACATAATAATAATAAAACCAAGCAGCTGACTTCAAAATCTTTTGACATCATAAAAACATTTATCACTGTTTTATTTGATTACAATTTTTTGTTCAGAACCTGCTATTTATCAGTTTTATATATAACTAAGTAATCAAGGCTAGGTACTCACCTACTCGAACACGTAATTAACGAGTTGTTAATGAGTTTATAAGTAACTGGCGATTCGCTTAACTTTTAATTACTTCCATAAAGTAGGTATACCAACCTATGACTAATACTGGAAGTACTAATATACACATAATAAAACTTGGGTTTTGTTGTAAATCAATGCTTTTATTGCAATGGACCCGTACTCTTTCAGCCATATTTTATAACGTGTGTCTAAAAATAACTATAGATTGGAAATGTTTTTTCCATCGCTGTGGCATGGGCCCCTTTTAAAAAAAAAGTGCGACATGGCCGATATTTCCGTTAACACACAAATGTTACAAATATACAGAGACGGACCTTTAAACATGCCATAGGTATTGTCTATCAGTAAACCTTTGGATGCAGCGACACACAGTTATTTCTAAGTCAATATAGTTGACGAAGTCTACGATGTACAAAAAAATTATTAGACATAATATTTCTTTTTTTTTAATCGCTCTAAAATTGTATTTTTTTTCCATGTTTAGAAAGGTTATATGCCCGGGATGGCTTTTAATTTTTTTTTTATTATACTTCATAGTTTTTGGGAGTTATGACGATTTTAAGATCTCATCTTTGAACGTCTCGGACGCGCGCGCCGGGTAGTAACTTATTCCGGGTCGATAAATAACTATAGATAATAGCTATTATATTTTTGTAATACTGTTGTTTTTTGTTAATATTGCCAGTTCAAATAAAACGCGCGCAATCGTTACCAGAATTTAAGACACTCGTGAAGGAACATTACTTGTTGTTGTGATCGTGTTCTCGTCTTAATAATCTGTAGTCTTCATTTATTTTCGTTGCTTATATAAATATTCTTATATGTATATTTATTATGTATCTATTATATAGCATATATATATATAAATATATATCTATGTATCTATTATAATATATTGTATCTATATAATTTATGTCCACGCAATCACTGTCCATTCCAAGGTTGCCTGGAAGAGATCGCAGAAAGCGATAAGGCCGCCCATTGTATGTTTTGTAGTGTTAAATTGATAATTTACTATGTATTTTCTGGTGTATAATAAAGTAGGTATATATAAAAATAAGTAATTTTTTAATGTAATCCCCGAAGGGTTAGACAGACGTGTACCTATATAGTACACCCACATTTCGTCAGTTATGTTTAAGTCCCATGTTATAGGGGCCGAGCCTATTGTCATCAACTAGGCACAAATCCAGACTCCGGGCTGCTAGTCAAAACTCAATAACATTTTGCTGGGAATCGAACCTAGAACCTCGTGCTTAGCAGTAGCGCTTGCGACCATTAGACCAGAGGCAGAAAATTATTTGAGGTTTACAATGAAGTATTAAATAAATAATAATCTTAATTTAATTTAAATAAATAAGTATTTATTAAAAATGTTTCGAAAAATATAAATAAATATTCCAACATGTGTGATTTCTTTTTTACTACCGAAGTTCATTTCCAAAGCTATTTGAAGTTCATGTGGTGCATGAGATCTATAATTTTTTTAAATGTTTAAACTATAATATATAGCATTTAGCATATAGCATTTCTAATCGTAGGCAAAAATAACAATAATTTTTGCCTACGATTAGAAATACTATTTTACAAAAATGCATCCATTGATCACACAACAGGCTATTCCGTTTCTTTTGATAGTTAACAAGTTAACTTTTCTACCAACTTAAGACAACATTTATTCAACTTATATTTATTGATTTAAAATAACCGATAATAAATAAAGGGCTCATTATGATCCACAGTTCTAGTAACTATTTACATCAGCTGTGCCTGTCATTTTAATCAAGAAATAACTACTTACTTTATTTCTACAAAAGTAGGCACTTACTTACTAGTATTTTTTTCCCAAACGGACCACTTCATTAGTAGGTAAGTAAGTACCTACTAAAATAATTAACAATTACACGTAATTTTTAGCTTCATCTTCTTAGAAGCTTTATCTACTAAGTTTATTCTCGAAACGTGCATTATTGTAAGTTGTGCAACAATAAAAAAACGTAAGTTCTCATGGTGTTTAGGAGAACCCCGGGCGGAAGGCCGCCATAAAATTCCCGGAATTATGGACGCCGTTACGGGTTCCCTTACTTTACACCAAATACTCTCAACAGCTGATCAAGGGATAAAAACATTACGTCAGCTGTTCGCACGCGAGCATCTGAGGTAAACGGATTTGGTTACTGTCGCGTACATACTTGATTATTTACTATATACTTATGCATAGTTCTGTAGATTACGAATACATTTGTGTAGAAAATACTTCCACGTGTTATTTAAAACAGAGTAGTACCAAACATTATGCTTAAGATTCTGTCCACGGCACGAGAACAAAGCGCACGATAACCGAACACGTTGCAAACCGCGCCTCGTTAAAAAAGCAGCGCGCCCCACGTCTGAGTTACGTCACGGCGGCACCACGGCGACGTCAGTTAGGCGTGATCACGCCAAGCGAGCAGATGGGTCCACGCGCTCGCGCACCTACTCCCCCCCCCGGCACCGCTCGCCCCGCTGCGCCGCCACGCGCGCACGCCAACATCATGCGTGAGAAAATAAGTTCGCACGATCTAACGCAGAACTCCATACTGCGTATCAACGACAGGAAAACCTTGCACCTGATTTCGGAGTACAAAAAGGAGCCGTGTCTGTGGAACTCCGCACTGGATGACTACCCTAACAAAACCAAAAGGGCGAAGGCTGCGGAAAAAATAGCTAGGATACTCAACATTAAGAACTTTGAAGGAAAACATGTTTTGATTAAATTCAAGAATTTACGTAACTCTTACTCTCAGGAGTTGAAGAAGATCAAGGCCAGTTTGGACAAGGTGGGGCCCAACTCGCCCGAGTTGTATCGACCGAAGGTGCCATGGTTCCCTCTGATGGACTCGTTCATCCGCCCACATCTACAGACGTCACGGCTGCTCGCTAACGAAGTAAGTTTCTTATTTTCTTACTCATGCACGGACTTAATATTAGATTTGTATACTTAAAGTTTAATATAGGATTTTTTTTTTCAGCCAATGCTGACTGAAGTAGTCACGGATGTGAAGATGGAATGTTACGAGATTGACGAGCAGGATAATTGGGAGATTCAGCCTCAAATTGACTCTGAACCAGTAACGAACTTCTCGCAGTCGGAAGGTCAGAGTGAGAACGAAGAGATATCGAACGATTCTCGAGCGAAGCGACGGAGACGCTCGAACTCTAGCTGTCCGAGTGACAACTTTAGCCAGAATCAGAGCTTCCTGACAAATGACGTCACGCCCGTAGTTAGTGCAGCTCCCGTAGTGACAGGGACTGAGGACACTTATGATCATTTTGGGAAGTATATTGCCTCGTTGTTGAGGAGTCTGTCTACTCAGAAGGCTCTGAGGCTGCAGCCGAAGATCGTGGATATGATTGTTAACGTCAGCGTCGGCGAAGAAGAAAATCACATCATGGTGGAAAATAATAAGCTAAGTGGCGGTCAGACAAAATAACACGCGTCCGCCATTTTGATTTTAAGAATTCAAAACAATTTTGTTATTCGTGTTCGATTTTAACGGATTGTATTTAATCTTGTCACATTTTTGTCTTCAAAATATCGTGATTTCTTTCTTATTGTTAACAAGTATGTCAAAATCATGCTAACTTCTTGTACTTGGACCAATTTCAGTATATCTGAGAGTATATCAACATGTATATAAAAAACTATTAAAATTTTATTCTACTCTAAACTTAGCGTCGCTAGAAAACTTGTTAGTTTGGGACTGAAGTTAGTTAATTAGTGAATAAGATTAAAATATTCATTGTTAGTTGGTAATTTCTTGTACTTGACATTCCTATAAAACAATTTTTTGCAATTAGACTTTTCTTTTACTTGTCATACATTACATACCTTTCGAGTGTAAGGTAGTTGATTTTGATACCCACTTGAGCTAATGAGTTCGATTCCCTGTCATATTTTTTTATCCATATTTTATGTCCCTATTTGATTAAGTATTGAAAATAGCTTGACGTGCAATAGCATAACCTCACTATTACTTTTGTATTGTTAGCTATATGACACTCAAACAAAATAAAATAAATAAATATAAACTTTGTTGTGAAAAGTTGCCATTTTGCTTGATAGGACACTTGAGGCCCAGCATATTAAAAAAAAAAGTTGTTCCTGGTGGTTTTGTCAGTTTCACAAGCGAAGAGGCATATCACAATAAGCCTCCATTAGGCTTGGAAGGCTTCCATCAGTTTCGATTTCAATGTCAAATATGAAGCAAACATATTTTTTAAATTCCCTGCTGAGAGGGACACCAAAATATCCAAATACACACAATGGCCAATAGTAACAACAATTAATAATAAAAGCTACCCTAAAACTTTACAAGGTCAGGTAGTTACCCTTATTTTTTACATACTTTCTCTTTTCCTCGTATTGCGGTTGTTATCTTGCATCTCACTCACGCACATCTGACAACTGTCACGTAGGCCGTTTTGGCAAGTTTTCTTAGATTATAATTAGACTAGAGTTTCACCTAGATAGTTTGTCTAGATTATTCAAGACATATTAAGGGGTTTATAACGCCAGTCCGCATTGGTATAAATTATTTTAGATCGGTTTTCATGCTCATCGCTGCTTTTGCTCTCAAGATGGCCAATTCAAAATTCAAAAGTCATTTATTCAAACTAGGCTGAAAATCAGCACTTTTCGAACGTCAAAATTACATAAGACAGTCCCCCAAAACGCCCACCCTTCACCACTTCCTAGTGCGTTAGCTGGGAAGAAGTGGCGCAACAAACTCCCCAGCAGCACAGCTGTCTGTTCAGTTAGAAAGTAAAAAAAAAGACTCTATATAATAGTATTCAAAATAATTAACCTAATTTAACTTATTATCCATATGTTAGCTAGCACACGCCAATATACGAAACAAAATCATCGAGAACTATACTCGGGCAGAAATAAAAACTAAACGTAAACAGAACTTAATATCTTAATAAAAGCCTCCAGGCATAAAGGGCGTGGCCGCTTACATAAAGCTGTAACTGGAAGTTATAAATGATAAACTAGGACCATCGAGGTAAAATAAATAAACGGTTAATTATGTACTAATAACAATAAATAATATGATTAATTGTCGAGGTCACTAGTTAACCACATATTGCAATAGAACTCATAAAAAAAACCAATGTAATGAGTAGATTATGTCAACAATAAATTAAAAGGTAGTTCTCGTATGGAGAAGAATGGGCAAGAAACTCCTCCAGGTGAAATCCCGAGCTCGTAGTTTTTCCTTATTTCTAGTGTTAACATTGTGAAAAATTTATGTACTATTCTTCAAAGTGTAGAAATTGTAGGTAGAAATTATAGCTCAATGTTTTGTTTGGGCGCTTTTCCTGTGGTCAGCCGACGATGCGAACGAATTTTTTGATGCCCTATGGTTATTTTCCCTCCTTTTTAGGGTTCCGTAGTAAATAAGGAACCCTTATAGTTTCGCCATGTCCGTCTGTCTGTCTGTCTGTCCGCAGCTTAGCTCAGATACGGTAAGTACTAGAAAGCTGTAATTTGGCATGGGTATACATATTAATCATGCCGACAAAGTGGTAAAATAAAATCAAGTAAAAATATTTTTTTTGGGGTAGGCACAGGTAAAGTAGGGATATATATTTTTTCTTATTTGCCCCATGGTGTCGGGTATCGTTAGAAAGGTCGTTCAAAAATATTGTGAGTTTGTCGAAGCTATTTTAACTGAACATTTTTGTTAGAGTCAAGTGTCCTCCCCCCTGCCAGCTAAATGGTTGTACAGCAGTAGTATATATAACTAAATTAAAAGGAAAACTATCAGAGCTAAGTAGGCTGTACAGGTTAACGAGTAATAATTAATCCCAACTACGGAACCCTTCATTGTGCGTGGTCAGAGACGCACTTGGTGGGTTTTATTATGTATGTATTATTATTATTATTTTGAGACTGTTAGCTTTTTAAATTTTGTAAACATTATCTTGGAACTTTTAATAAAATTATTTGTGTCGCTTGACAAAAGCAAGCTCAACTAATTTATCAAACAACTCACACAGAACATCACGCTTGTTTCCCGGAAGGGTTAGGCAGTGGTGAACCTTTAGTTCACTAAGTAGTACTACACCCACAGTTATTTTCAACTAAGTGTTTCAGAATTGATAAATTGCAGTGAATGAAATAATGTAAATTGAGATGCGAATAAACGTCGCAATACTAATTTAATTAATGAGGGTAATTTAATATTCATTGTGGTGTCATTGTGTGATTTCGTTCTGATTTGAAAAATAATTAATATTAAATGTGTCTTCGACCTTTTATATTTTAACTGATATCAAAAGTCAAAAAGAGGTTAATGTGTTTACATTTATGTAACGATCAATTAATTGAATTATGTCTATTATACTTAATTATATCTTATTTGTTTTTATTTAGATATACTTTGACGCCTTTCTTTGCCTGAGGAGCTAAGAAAACAACAGTTGAACTTGACAAGGTAATTTTTTAACTATATTTCCTTAAATCCTAACTAATATTATAAATGTGAAAGTGAGTTTGTTTGTTTGTTACGCTTTCACGCTAAAACGGCTGAACGGATTTGGATAAAATCAGGCAACTTGGGTAGATCTGGGTTAGGACATAATTTTTTTATCCCGATTTTCCCACTGGGTCGAGAATTATGCGGGTGAAACCGCGGGGCGTAGCTATACTCCATTTGAAGTAAGATTAGACATTTAAACAAATCTTTTTTACAGTCCGTTCAACCGATTCTGTCTTCTATACCGTAGGCATAAGGATGGCATTAAAAGAAAAAAAAGTGGTTACAATACCAAGTGTTTAGTGCAGCTGCCATTTGTCATGCCTCCAATGTTATAGAAGCCAAAATCGGTACTACTACTGTAAAAAAGGTTTAGTTAAATGACTAATTTTATTTCAAATGGAGTATAGTTGGCAATAAATAGCCTATCTTGTAGTAAAATTATGCAGTTTATTGTAAAGATAAACGCCTGGTTGCTGTGTTTTTGTAATCATTGTACATATAAAAGGAACGCTGTATTGGACATTCTAATATTAAGGTTACTTTTTTATTGGTCTAAGATCATTTGTTAAAATTGTCATACGTTGTTTAAGTTCAAATAGGTATCTACTGTATTCGTTTTATTTAGTTCATTAACTTCATACACCTTTGAGGTACCTACTACATTATATTCGTCACCAATATCACGCTACATTATCCTACCAAAGTCTGCAAAAATTCAAGGAAGCGTGCAAAATTAGAAAAAATCCGTACCTCGATCCCTGCCTGCTGCCTAATGACCGGCTGTCGCCGACATCATCCAAATCCTCGGTTTTTAGGGTTCCGTAGTCAACAAGGAACCCTTATAATTTCGCCAAGTCCGTCTGTCTATCTGTCTGTCCGTCTGTCTGTATGTCTGTTCGCGGCTTAACTCAGAGACCCTTAATACAAGAATCCTGTAATTTAGCATGGTTACTTATATTATTAATCACGTCGACAAAGTGGTAATAAGATTTTTTTTTTTTTAATATAGGTAATGTCCCTCGCCTACCGTAAAGTGGAGATGTTTTTTTTTCTTGTCGATCGCATGTTGTGGGGTGTCGTTGGAAAGGTCGTTCAAAAGTATTGTGTGTTTGTCGAAACCATGTTTGTATTCAGGAATCTAAATGGTTGGTTCTGGATACGTGAAAAAAATCACGGCTGTAGTAATATAACTAAATTAAAAGGAAAACTATCACAGCTAAGTAGGCTCTACAGGTTAACGAGTAATAATCGACCAACTTATATTTGCAGTTGCAAAAACATGTTCTTTCATACATTCCGTATGGGAGAAAATGTTTTTCAACTATAATGTTAAGTTTGTTCATAAATTCATCCCAACTACGGAACCCTTTAATGTGCGTGGTCCGACACGCACTTGACTGGTTTTTTTCAATTATAAGGAGCGCACAAATATTTCAGTTTTGCGACTTTTTTGCCTACATTTGGGGGACATTCTACAATTATGTATATTTTTGGAACAATTTCGACAGCTTGGCGGATGGCGGAACTGAGTTGAATGGCAGTTATTTAATTTATAAAGATGGAAAGTCTTTTTCTTTAATTATAATAAAGTATGTAACGAAACGAATCAAATTGTGGGTAATTGGATAATAACTTAGTAAGTAGTGTACGAGTCTTGTGGATCAGCATTGATGTCAAATAAATTAGTTGACTGGGTGTCATTTTCAAACCTTTTAATAATTATATCAAGGTCATGAAATGCATTAAAATGACTTTACTTGCCAGAAAACATATGATTAAACTAAATTACTTATAATACTGTTAGAATTGATTTCACTTTATACATAGGTACCTTTATGTGTTTATGTCGGATAATTTGTAAATATAATTATAACAAAACGCTTGACCAATCAAACCATCTTTGTCCACTTGTATTACTTTCGGTCCTTCGTATCCAAAAGTTTTATCCTCCAGTTTTTTTTTAACAGGTTTGTATACTTTTACCTGTGTGATGTGTCCTCTCCAAAGAGAGTGGTCGTCAAGATGTCCCAGCGGGTTTGTATGCCAACATGTCCGAACCTGTCCGGACTGGTCCTGCGGCTGACGCGATCGGCTGACCGGCCCGTACGCTTGAAATGGAGCTTCAAAGATAACTGTTTTTATTGACAACCAATCATGAAATTAAAGGTTTAAAATGCGGTTTGAATACACACAAATATGAAAATTTGACAGAATTACGGTAAGTAGTGCAGCTCATGTGCAGGGTGATTCGACAAGAATGTCCAAGAAAAGTTATAACAAAAGAGGAGAAAAACCGGCCAAGTGCGTGTCGGACCACGCACAATGAAAGGTTCCATAGATAGGATGAATTTATCCCAAGAACAAACTTAACATACGGAATGTATACAACAAAGTTCTTTTCTTCAAAGTCTGTTGATTATTACTCGTTAACTTGTAGAGCTTACTAAACTGTGATAGTTTTCCTTTTAATTTCGTTATTTATATACTGCTGCCATGATTTGTTTCACATATCCAGAACCAACCATTTAGATCCCTGAATACAAAAATGGTTTTGACAAACTCACAATATTTTTGAACGACCTTTCTAACGACACCCATTGGATAGACGAGAAAAAAGCCGTCCCCACTTTACGTGTAGGGGAACCACTTTGTCGGCGTGATTAATATGTAAACCCATGCCAAATTACAGTTTTCTAGTGCTAATAGTATCTGAGCTAAGCCGCGGACAGACGGACAGACAAAGAGTCGGACATGGAGAAACTATAAGAGTTCCTTGTTGACTACGGAACCCTAAAAAGAACTACAAATAAAGAACATACAAACAGTAGATAGCTGAAAGACAGACCCAAACAACAAAAAACTATGTTACACATGTTTTTAGTTTTACACACATAGAACTGAAATACACATGCAAAAAATCTGTCAAACCCAAAACAGATGATCACGTTATTTTAAACAATGACAAAGTTGTATTGTACAAAACACGACAAACTTTCTTTTGTTCGTGTCAAGCCAGTCATCTCCCGAAATACTCTGTACTTGCGATAATTATATCTTCAGTAGAGTAGTACCGTGGCGGTCCTCACGTACGCAAACTGTTAACTCGGATACTATAATTATTTTTTGCATGCAATTCCTTGAAGTGGGTCAGAACAGAAGCTTGCGGTTTAAGGAAAAAATATGATGGAAAGTTACTAGTGTAGTTAAGTTTTTAGAATTTGTGATTATTATTTGTATACTTACCTACTTTTTTATTGGTCTGAGCTTACCTAGTGGTAATATTGACAATGAGATCAGGTTTATAATGCAAGTATTTACTAACTGTATAAATAAAAGGACCAATTTGGATCTGGTGCTAGCAACTGATTTGAGTTCATATTATGTTATAGGTCCAATCATAATATTTTGTAAAAGGTTAGCTTTCTTTATCCTAGCTATCTCTCGTAGTATCAAGGTATTACAATGTTCTTATAGTCAACTCTTGGAAAGTGGGTTTGAATAAATATGTAAACTAAATGGTTTTACGCATGACATATTCTCTTCCTATGAATAAATATGATATAAATGTGCAAGATCCGCTGATAAAACTTATCTAGTTGATCCCGTTATCAATGTTTTCTTTTCACGGATCTTGTTCTAAGAGGCGTGACGTAATTTTATGATTTTAATAAATTCTTACTTTTATCGCAAATCGGAATATTTCAAATTATATTTTTGTGAGTCATAAAATACTTCTTTGTGAGTGCTGTCGGTCCATATTTTAGGTACCTATACTATTGAATGACTGAATTACTGAACCAATTCTGAAGCAGTTTTTGTTGAAAATATTTTATGTCAAGGATCTAAAGTTAAAGAGATCGGATCGTTTTGCAAGAATAATTAATAACTAAATCATTAACAGCAAAAAAACTAAAAGAAAACGAGCTCAAATCGTACGTGATCAACTAAATTTTATATTTCGGTTGAATTGTTCTTCTTTAATGAGAATAGCCCAAAGGCCTTGACTTGCGATCTAGGAGGTCGTGGGTTTGAAACCTAGTTCGTACACCTATTGTCATAGACACACTTCTGGTACAACCCTAAGAGTTCGTTGAACTAATATGCTAGCTATTATTTCCAGCTGGGTTTGCTTGCTAACCACTGGTCATCATCATCGTTTAAAAACCTGTATTTCACTCGTTGCTAAGATTTTCCTCTTCTGCTATTCTGCTTGCTGATCTGATCCTATAAATATTACAGTGCTGATAGAATCACATCTTACACACAATCTTCCTACTTCATATCCTCTTCCTCACAACGCCATACTTTTTATGACGCAAGACAAGTGTCAGCAGCACCACGTGTGTCTCTGAAGTACAAAAAACTCACTCGTGTAGATATTCTACGTGTCACTCTGCAAATATACGAGCGCAAATATTATCATTATAGCTTGAAAAAAAACATTTTTTTCTCAACTACTTTATTGCGTCCAGCGTCCATTGATGTCAGGAAGTTCACCACAACAATTTGCGTAAACACCCTCAAAAGAAACTTACTTCAAAGTGACACTTTAGTAATTACTTTTTGTCATCAAAACTGTTCCAATGATCCCTCGCATATTGCCACAACTCATGCCAAATTTTCTCACGATTATCTTAACTATTTCAAAAGAGATAAGGCTGAAAATTCTGTGTAAAAAAGGCGTCTGGTATAATTTATTGTGGTGGGGTGTACGTGACGCGTGGCTCGACCTCCGCTCCGCACAGAAATATCAGCGGAAAACATGTGTTGTTTACTTCAGTTTCAGATCTCTTTAACCTTTCTCTTGTAATATATTACACTAATGTTGCGATGTGACTACATACCTACTCGTAGACGTCAAAGTCCTCAAAAATTTCGGGAAAGATCTAGAAACTTCGTTGTAGCATTTTACTTTTATATTACAGAGATAATAACGAGCCTAAGATGGCAATTTTATCTAATTATTTACGCAAGTCATATCAACAGAATATTTCCTTTTAAAAGGCTTACAACAGCTAAAGCGCGAACACTGTCGGACTGCATAGAAATGAAAGAGAAGCGCGATGACACGACGCAGGTAATTTATTGCAAAATATGAAGCAGTTAGCGATTTACAGAAAATCTATTGATTGGACTGGAAAATTAAAACACTATTATCCTAATATGTAGCTTGTAGAATAATCTGACAAAAAATCTGAATGATTGCATGTAAATTAATATGATTTTTCATCGTTAAAATAAATTTTTAGAGGTATCTTCATGATTTTTTTCTATCGTTTCAAATTAGTTGTATTATGTTTTCAACACACTATCATACTAGCATATATCCTGAAGAATATCATATATTTTTCTGATTTTGTTTACTGCAGTGGATCATATTCTTTTATGCATTATAAAACTTGCGTTTAGGCACGTTTAGGTCCTGTAGTCCCCTTATTAAAAGTCGTAGTCCCGAGTCTCGAACAATCTGCAGCATTATTTGGCGTTCATGTCTAGTAAACCAATTAATGTTGGTATTCTAATAAGTTTCTCAATAACAATAATAATAAAATAAAACAAAACCACGTGGAGTACTGCTACAAAAATAAAACAATTCAACACAAAATTAAATTAACTCTGCGGACAGAAGGACCAAATTACATTTTCTTTCAGACAATTCAATTTACATTTCCATACTTTTCGATGCCAAAGTATCAAACTCTAGTATTCGGTCTTTAACTTCCTCGTGGGAGAGGATTTTGATGTTTTATATTACTATTTTCTTATCTATTGGTCTCTAAAGCCATCATGTCTAAAATCTATATGTAAAAGTACTTGAACAGACACACAGTGCTTGATCGATCAGTGAAGTTTGCGGCAATCCTGTTCGACACAACTTACAAGTGCCCTCAAGTATCAGACATCAGGTCACTCAAAACGCAGACATACTTGAATGGAAATATCAAGATTGCCATAATTACCTATTGTTAAATGCACACTTTAGCACTTACTGCGGTATGGCAGATTATGAAGCTATTTCTGTAAGTGGTCTGCTTACCTTGTTGAAATATTTTTATTAATGGTAAAGTCTAGCCTTTCTTTGAAGTTCCATGATAATTATTGCGTTAGCCGTAGTCCACTTGTCTGCAGCAGTTCAAGTAGTGACGATGAAATACTGCTGCTTATCATCCAGACAAAACATAAGTATTCTTCGATTGATAATGAAGACAAACAAAATGTAATAAAATTAAGAAGATTAAGGGATTACCAGAGTAGTAGTAGCAGGTAATATTTAAACTATACAATTTAATATAATTTAGCGTAACTACCATACAGTTACGCAAATTGTAGTTTTTATATCCGCAGCATTGCTACGGCTTCGAATATGTAGTACCTACTGCCGACGCTGCTAGAATTAAATCCGCTTGCAATTATGCTTGCCTGGTACCTCGGAAAACGATTCCGCTCTTATGATCATGCGATTTAATAGCAAAATATGTATTTATTTTATTTATACCTATGAACTTGAATAGTGCATGTACAGCTCACAGCTACAGCAAGCTTGTATCAATCTTATGAGACATTTCCTCACACACTACAGCAATAACTGCTTCTCGTATCGGAATGGTATTGTCGAATTAGGTGCTTTCCTTATAAATAAAATTACAGTAGTCATCTATTCGAGTAAAACAAAACCAAAATCAATCAAATTATTTATTTTTGCAGACAACACTGTTACAATGGTGTCATCAAATGTACATGTTTCAAGTGATTCTACCGTAGGGCATGCAAAATGTATACAATCAATGTTTATCAAAATCAAGATTGACATTGAAACATGTATACATATAAAACTAGATGAATATTTTAAGATATTAAATTAATGGAATGTCTTTCTTAAAGTTATATTATTACAGATTAATTATTTATTTATTATTAATACAATTATTTCAATGTCATTCCTAGAATTGTTACAATAAAATAACAGATCAATTATTTAAAGATACTTGCATAATTATTGTTCTATTACTTGATGTCACTGTGAGGTCTTGAGTTTGGAAAAATTATCGTTTATGTAGTCATTCAAGTTATAGTAACATTTATTAACTAAAAGGCTCTTTAGATTTTTCTTAAATAAGGTAATATTCATTGCCCTTATTTCCTTAGGTAATTTATTGTAAATTACAGGAGCCATGCAAAACACACTTTTGTGCATTCAAGTGGTATATACATATAGTTTTGGCGCATACAGAGGAGAAATGCGTCACGTTGTTGCCTATTTTAATGACTTTTGAGGCCAATGCAACATGTTACATCAACAATAAAACTCTCGTCTTATTGAACTTATTGGTAATTAATGAGTTATTACTTATTATGTTATGAAACAGAGAGGATTTAAGAGCAATATCCTGAACAATCCACAATTACAAAACGTGTCATTGTATCCTAGTGTTAACCCTTATCATCAGCTGTTTGTCACCCTTCAGCTGTCTTATCAGAGATTAGCCATTACCTAAGACTATCATTAGCCTGATATAAACGAATAACAAAAACAAAGGCGTTGACGTCTGGCGTCGATAACTCGAGGTCGTACTTTATCTGATGCCACGGCTCATGAGAAAACCAACATTATTCCTGAAGTAACAAGGTTGATTGTTGTAAAAGATGATGAAAGATACTTCAATGTATTGATATGTGTAGCACTGAAACTTACGTAAGATATATATTTAGATACAGGCGACAATATGTCTGGTGGTACTGAAGTCATGTGGGATGGTATGAATCTCTTATGAAATCAAGTCAGATGTGTAGAGCTATGCATATCGCCTATAAAATTGGTTTTACGATATAAGCAGTGGTTACTTGTAGGACGAAGTAATTACCAGCAGCACCTACCTACGGTAAATTGAGGAAACTTTGCTTAATATTGAACGGAAAATTTTTATTTGATGTCAGACCGTTTTTACAGGGTCTTAAATTACTGGCAATTATTATAATACCGCTCCATTGACTTAATGATCGCATACGGTTGCTAACTTGCTAACCTGTAGGTTTGTATGTACAATCATATATCGTAGTTTCCGAATTGGAGAAGAAATGGATGATACATTTATTTATAGAAACTCTAAATCGCATTTTAGAATTGTTGAGTACAACGCCTTAATTCTAAATCTCTTATGAGCATTATTTTAATTTATTGAGGGGTAAGCGTGCAGAATGGATAGCCAGAGATGGTACCCTCCACCTCTGGTTGCCCTTTCTGGGTATTCATGCGTATCATTTCAGCATTTTAAAACAATGAAAATACCTAATACTATAGCTAACGAACACTCGAGACGGTAACTGTGAAGGTTATCTGAAATTACGGGTCATTTCATTTTATGATTCACGTTTTCATTATCTTCAGGAGAAAATATTACAACAGTATTTCCCCACTGAGTTTTACATCATCATTAAACTTTTGCTAGTTAATTTGCTGCGATTTTCCGCATTACTTTCTGCTGTAATTGAAGCATGCCAGAGGATGCCCAGAGGATCATGAGTTAAAAGTCAAACTTAGAGCAAAATAAAATTTTAATTTTTCTGCAAAAAAAATAACTCAAACTTGCAATGGACAGTAACATCCATGAGTGAACCCTACCACCTGGTCACCTCAACAACCGGCGACCACAGAAAGTATTAACCATGTGCCGTCGACTTTGTACAAAGTATACCTGTCTGACCTTACGAGGGTCACATTCGTGGCAATTTCAGAGTTCCAGAGGAAATACGATGGGCATTTTTTACTTACAAACGTAGGCACCATTTTCTGCCTAAATTGTATAGTATTCGAACAATAGTTCCTTTTAATTTCTCGTTACTATTTACTAACATAGTTACACTATTGCGAAAAAACTATTTTCCAAATTCACCCAAAATTACAGGAAAGAAAACATGAAACAATTATTTTTCAACTTCCTCATTCCATTGTTTTAATGGGGTTTTTCCTGCACATGAACGGGGTCGATCGGCTACAACTACTATTTATTTACTGATGCAATTTCATCGTATTCTGAGCTCGACGGCTGACGCAATGTAGACACGAGTTCTTACCCGACTTTGTAGAGAAAGAGACAGTTATCACACTATGGTGGACGTGGGGTTACACATGTACCTACTTGTGTTGCTGGGTGGATCTTGATTAATTGAAAACCAGTAGGTTTTTAACAGAGAAGGTACCTATTCTTAGGCACTGTGTTCTGCAAAGCATAGGTCTGTCCCACTCTTGTGAAGGCGACAAAACATTGTTGGAATTGTGTGCTACAAAAAATTATTTTATTACCTTGTGTAGGTCGCAAAGGACCAATTTCAAAAATATTTCACAGGTTACCAATTTTGTTCTTTGCGTCGTTTAAGAGATTTATTCTAGATAAATTCGTCAAACATCTTTGTCTTGCAGATACAGGCAAAAACTACCAGAAAATCCTATTTCAATGAAAATCCTATTTGGATGTTTTGGTAGAAGATAAGTCTACAATTACAACTATATTGTAATATAGGTGCCTATTTGCTAGCTAAGCGTTAAGTCCGTTGTCCACAGCAGGGGGCCTACTCCCTAAGGGAAATCCGTAGTTTCGTGCGTCGTTACGGGCGCTTCGCTGTCTTTCTCACTTACGGTATGTCTGTAAGTGAGACGGAGAACGAAGCGTCCGAAACTACGGATTTCGCTTAGGGAGTAGGCCCCCCGGTTCGTACGCATGCGCGGGGTGATAAGCTGCTGCCACACCCTCTTGCCAACGATACGTATTATATTTATTGCCTCCATGCAACCATTCTTACTTTAGGGTAATTTATACTTCAATAATGAAATACGTGAACTCGTTCACATTGTGTTTTTTCATCAATATTCGTATGAATCACCCAACAGAATTAAAAAGGGGTTAAACTGAACAGCTCAGGTCAAACGTATTGTTCTGTATTCGTTTAACACTGTTATATTGACGATACGAAAATATTTTTGATGTATGATAATAATATGTCACACGTGTGTGTGATATACCTCCAAACAATTTACTTTTGAAAATGTAGCGAATAACAAAGTCTCATACATATTCAAGTCGCCCGCTAATACATAACACATTCGTCATTCACGAACAATTGTAGACGCTGGCAACATCCAATTATACTCATTCAACATATAAACGACAATAATAAGACACGTTGAAGCAATTGAATTGAAAAACGATTCAACTAGTTTGCTATGAGCAAAAATTTCTTGTAACTGAACCCAATTAAATGCTAATGCATCGCTAGATTGCACGCGAAAAAACAAACATACATACACACACACCGGTGACGTCGGTGGCGTGATGCTCCTCACCAAGAATCCTCATCTTATTAAAACAACATCGATCATCACAGCATACAATACACTGCACCCTAAGACAGGTAAAGACACCTGCAATCCAAACGTAGCGATGAATGCAATGCAGCAAGAAATTACATCAAGAAACTACTAGACTTAAACCAGACATCGCTTACCAATTTTATCATTTATAAAAGCCAATAAAGTTATATTTGGGTTACATTGAACATTTACTTCCAGAGTGCTTCGACAAGAGAGTGTGAAAACGTCAATAGAAATAAAACAACAACAATAGTTGCAATCGTGATAGATGTAGGTGATATCGTAGTGCGAGACCTGAGCCGGGCGTGTGAGCAGGCACGTAGACAGCCTGCTCTAAATAATTGATTGATGGATGTAAAAAATAATGGAAAAACGTAAGGCGAGCACAATGCAGTAGTTTTAATGCGGTTGACGATACGTGTTAATGTAGCCTTTTTATTGATTCCATATTTTTCCAGATAATTATAGTTCGGCGTACTGCACTGCGGTTTTCCTGCTAATTGGAAATGTTTCAGTTAATTTAGATAGTGGCTGTTTTATGAGAGTCATGCAGGAAACTATGATAAAATGACTAATGGAAATATCAAAGGAACGAAGGATTTTATTTAACTTCAATATTGTTCACTTTGAATGGAAAATTAATTATAAAAACAACATTTTGTAAAATTCTGCTAGCTCGCTTACATCCAGACACTTTGCCTGACCCCGAAGTTAATAATGCAAACGTTTAAATATGAAGTTATAGACCAAAACCAAATCACCTTCACTGGACTATGAGAAACCGTGCATTTTGCGTCGGGGTCACCACACAACACACAACGTCAAACGATGCAACAAAATACTAAACATTTTTATATATTAAAATATATAAAAATGTTTAGTATTTTGTTTCACAAATATAAATTATCGTTTTGTGTGTTTCAAATAAACATGGGTACATACTGGTTAAAAGCTATAATTATTTATTTAAAGAAAACTAAATCAAAAGAAAAGTACTTTCTTACTAAACGCATCACCAAGTGAAAATGCAACAACGGACACACTTTTAATGATTATACAATTGTTCACATTCAAGTAGTCAGTTTATATCAAAATTATCTGCTTAATCATTTAAATCAGTCTCACTAAAAAAATACTCATTAAAATACAGGCTATCATTGAGGAATCACTTATCATCACCATCGCCTATCACTAGAGGGTTCTCATCGACCCCTGACAGCACCATAGTGTACTGATTGCTGCTATATTTCTTCATTTCTTGCTCAAACAGTATATTATTGATGGCCTGTTTGATCATACTCCGTGTTCTCTCATCGTGCTTCCTCAATGAGACAGCTATGTAGTCTCCAAAGCTGTCACATTCGTCTTTCTTCCTCGACAGATCTGACTTTCTCAATAATTTCAATGTTTCTAGTAGTCTGCTATCAAGAGATTCATTTTCTTTCACTACTAGTTTTCGTTTTAATGGTGGTCTGGTAAGTTTATATCTTTTGACAGGTGTCCGCTGTTTGGGTCGTTCCTGCCTTCTCTTTGGCTCGGGACTGTTATCTCGCCCTACGATGCAGTATGTTTCTATGACAGGCTCCTGTTTGATCATGATCTCCCTTTCTTCTCTGTGCTCGTTGTCGTCATCTTCATTTTCGGATGATTCATCTGATCTGCCGCTTGTTGTTTGGGGATGTGTGTATGGTTCGTCGTTTGCCGTTCCCTGCGGAAATAATCACGTGGTTAATTTTATTACTTTATTATACTCGTAATTATACTAGGTGCGCCTCGCGGTCTCACCCACATAAATCTCGGTCCCGTGGGAATATCGGGATAAAAAGTATCCTATGACATAACCCAGGTCATGGTCTACTCATGTGTCAAATTTCATCCAAATCCGTTCAGCCATTTAGCGTGAAAGCGTAACAAACAAACAAACTCACTATCGCATTTAATATTAGTTAGGATTTTCTTTTGCATGGGCATTTATTAGTTTGTAACAGTTTTTGCGCCTTTACTGTTTGGTATAAATGTTATTTTTCTAGTTATACCTAGTGGTATTTGATCAAAAGATAAACTATTTAATCGTATATTAATAATTGTAGTAATAAAGTTAATAGCCCCTAAAATAGAAGAAATTCCAGCTAAATGTAAAGAAAAAATAGCTAAATCTACAGATCTTCCACCATGGGCAATATTAGATGAAAGAGGGGGGTATACTGTTCATCCTGTTCCTGCTCCGAGAGAGGGGGGTAATAATCAGAAACTTATATTATTTAATCGAGGAAATGCTATATCAGGAGCTCCTAATATTAGAAACCTCCAATTATAATATGTATAACTATAAAAAAAAATCTTCTTTATTCAGACCTCCATGAGTTTTACCATTTTAACCGTTCTGCTATATGTAGGTATATATAGCAGTCGTTGGCGACAAGCGTAATGTCATTAGTTGATATCGGTGGCTCGAGCCAATGTGACCGTTCAAATCGCAAACAATGAAGTCATTCTCCAATTTGAATACAGGAAGAGCCCCCAACCTTGACATCGACCAGGAAACATGCTCGTTAAAAACAAATATCGATGCATTATTAATTAATTTACTCAAACTCGTGTTTGATTGACCTATATTTTGCGATGAGGTCACTATCGGTAAATCGAATTGTTTCAATAATTGTTTAGTCGGTACGCTGCGGTAATTAATGCAGAAAAACAAGATAAATATATTTTTTTTTTTTTGCTACCAATTACTGGTTATTAATAAGTGTGTATAGCCCTCGTTTTTTCAATATTGATAAAGTGAGCTGAAAATTAGGATTGCCATTTTCTGAATAACTTTGTTTGATTACCTATACTTTAGTAAAAATGTAATAAAATATAATTATGTAATATGTATTATATGTAGTATATAATTGAGGTGTGTTGAATTACAACTGTCTAAACATACCTTGCCCAACACAGCAACGCCATAGCGTTAAAACCATCTAGTGAGTTGATACAACTATGGAATAAGTTTTTATTTTTCTTTTTTTGGTTGTGGTACGTATCCCACAGAAATTCAAATGCGTATGTATTATTACGAGTATAATACATGTAAATAACAGTGACAGAAAGTTATTACATGTAACATCATGCATATAGACTAAGTGGGAAAAATACGTACTTATTACCTATTGAAGCTAACTCAAAAACTACCCAAGAAAAGATAATAATATTTATACGGAGCCACTGCGCAAGTTTCCTCTACCAAATGAAAAAATAATTTTCCAAATCGGTCCAGCCGTCTTCTGCGAGTAATCGGGGAACAAACATTTAAAAAAAAGATTACGACGATTTGAGAACCTCCTCCACCTCCTTTGAAGTCGGTTAAAAAGTGAAAGAGATATAGGTATTATCTCTTTCAGACTTACAACTATTTTTATACAGTAACAGTATTTTAAATATATTCATTTGTCAGCAATACACTTTTCAGCGCTCATTTATATTTAATTTTCATAACTCAGCTTTCAACAATCAGTCGTGATACGGATAATATATCACGTTTTGACGTAAATCTGAATAAGTATTTAGATTTGTAACGGCAAATTCCATTTTCGCCACTGATATTAGGATCATAATATTTAGATAGCGTTTTCTCCCTTTTTGACAAAACGTGATGGTTCATACGTTCATAGTCTAACATATTGTTGTTTAAACAATGGTAGCATTGTCTATGACTGTATGAGTATATTTTATTACTGTAATCTGAAAGATTAGCTTTATGGTTTTTTTGGTGTAATTTTCCAAGTGTTTTGTTTATTTCTATGGCGTGATATTTATCAAGATTGTCTATTTTAACAGAGAAAAGGCAGAATAAGTTTTTAGAAGTTTTACAGTAGCTTTTTTTTCGGGCCATTGGCGATTACATTTCAAGAAAGTTTGTACTAAATAAAATTACTTATGAAGAAATAGATATTGACTTCTGGATCGTAATTTTTCATTCCTTATAATTAAGAAAACCAAATAGCTTTAATATTCAATTACTTATCGTCAGTTTAAAAAGTTTAATTATATAATTTTTTGTTGAAATTCTTCGATAACGCCAATTGTGATGCCCTTGTGTTTTGCAATAAACAAGTCAATTATTTCCGTAATTTAATTTAGTTATGTGATAAGCGGTGGCCTTGGTAATTAATTATTGTCGCTATGTGTGGCAGCACTACGCTTGGCGGCTGGCTATATTTGGACTTCATCACGAAAATTTTATTTAATTTCGACATCTTCAGAATAAGAAATCTTAAGTTTTGGTGTTGGTAAATCGTGCTGTCACCTGGCTTTTGCAATTCTTCATCATCAGCTAATAGCAGTCAAAAGCTAAACATGGGCCTCTCCAATCAAACTCGGCTACTCTCATCTAGCTGCTACCAATACATATTACGTTTGTTTTTTTAGTTTTTACAGTATTTAGATAAAAAATTCATACGCAAAATAAAATAATGAATGTATATTTATTTTGAAGTATGCTCTAACTAGACACGTGTACAAAGATAAGCAAGAAAAAAAAATACAGTGTGATTACTGAGTGATGCAATTTTGATTAAATAATAAAAATATGGTTTTTGTATCTTATCTCTAAAAGGAAAGATCAGTAGCAACTTAGTAGGTTTGTTGTTGTATTTAAAGATGATCTATGTCTATACAAGATAGTGATATAACATTCTGTGTCTAGTAATAATATCTTGAATGATGAAATTTGGCACAGTATTACAGCAGGGCTAGTGGCAACAACAAGTCATTACACTCTGTTGACAACTGAAACTATTTCCGGGTTATGTGTGGTAAAATCATCTTATAATTTAGACATTTTCTATTCCTTTCTGTTAGGTAGCTAAGTTAAAAGAACTTCTTGTCTTTTTGTAGCTTTTAGCTGTAAATATCTTAACTTAATTATTTATTATTTGCATATCTTAGTCATAATGAATGCGATTAAATCCTTTCCTTCTCTTATTCGTTAAAGTTAATGGATGCCTTAATAATCACCACCCTGCCGAACGAACGGTGGTAGCATTTATGTAGGTATGTATCTATTGTGTGGTCTTAACATTCACCTAAAATTGTTCTGTTGTTTTGTTACTCGGTACAAAACATTAATCAGATTCCATTCTACATTAATTTATTTCGACTCTAAATTCTTACAAGAATGAATTTAAAACAATCCACAAAGTAAATAGATAGAAGTAAATAAGCCAGTAAATAGTTGGCAACGGTCAAACTCAATCAAGGTTAAGACCACACTGACCCATTTTTTAAGACAAATGGCCGAAAGCCTGTCCTGACCACTTCTATGTAATGATTTACCTGATGGCCTATATTCGGATGGAGTATTTTGCCTTGAATTCGTCAGCAATTTATATATCAATGTTCGTATCAACTACTAAATTAATGGAACTTTAAAAAAACAGTATTTTTTTAAACTAAATGGTAAACTTTACAGAGTACAGACTTACTTTGTTTAAGCGACCGTAAATTGTACAGTCATCGACAAACATTTTATAAATCTTAATTATTGTATTTAATTAAAATCGGAACAGAAGTCTAATTAAAATAATATCAATTCTTAGCTGTTATATTAACAAATTTCAATGTGGATGATGTGTTAAAGTAGCAGTGGTATTCAATTTTTATCCGTAATGGTTACCGTATAGTTTCATGGGTAGAGAGTAGTGAGCTATATTCCTGCTAAAAACCCCTTTTACTTTGTTGAATCTAATTGTGCTAGGGGTTTGCATAAATAGTGCAAGGGTGGGGATCGAATCATAATCTCTCGCTCGGTAATCGAACCGAACCGCTGCTTGAACCGTCGGGCCGCGTCGCTCTAGATTCGAAACATGATGAGGATCGTACAACAAAATCGACAAACTTAAGTAAATTGTTTCACGCCGTTACATAATTACATTATCCAAGATAGGTACATTAAACCGAACGTCTGTGGTAACAATATGTTTATTGACAGCGCCTTTATTTTGTAGCAGTAAGGGTGGGTTTCATATTTTAAGTGTTACTCTCGATCAATAATGCATTATTGATCGTATGTATTACTAGAACTGCTGACGGCGGCGATGCATGCCATTGTACGGTCAACGGCCGAACCTTTCTTATAAATATTGCCTAGGTAATCTGTGCTATAGGTACTGTAGAGACTCTAACCTGACATGGTGTTAGCAACCTTCGATAATTATGCATCATACTTTAGGCGTTTTTATGTATCCGAGGACCGTCTGCTGCTAACAGTACCTACCTAGGACCGTATTTCTAAGTAAGGTTCGGTTCTCTTTAATGACTACACAACGATTTGAAAATAACATGAATTAGCAATAACCTCAACACTGCCGTCCCCCGAAGGATTCGAATCCAAGTGGTTCGGCAAGAATCTCAAATAAGGATACAGGAACCAAGTCGAGCGGCCGCCGTTACGAATCTTGCCCTTCTCGCGTCGATGCGAAGCGAATATCGAGTTTAGCTTTTTACGTAAGTCTGTAATATCGCATTCGAATATCCTCGCCATGTCCGACCACGCTTCATACTTGGCTGTCTGCACCCTGTACAGTCCGTTCGTGCTGTCCCACAGTTCAGGCCGCTGCCTGTACTCCTCTACCAAGCGTATCGACAAGTCGCCCGACCAATCTACGTCGGCCATCTTGCTTCTCAGTCGCACACAATGTCAAGGTCGATAACGCACGACGCCGAGCGATCACACCGAACAAGCGCGGCAACTTATTCAAACGATTGTAATCTATTTTAAAATTTAAACGAGCGGCGAACACGAATTCGGCACACGTTCGCTCGTGCGCGTTGCGAGCGGGACTGCGGATGTACGGGGAGCTCGGCGCGGCTCGGTTTCGCTCGGGAGCGCTCGGATGTGCTCGGGTCTGTTCGTCCGCTCGCTTCGCTGCGTGCAGGATCGAGCGGCTCGCTCCGTGCGGAGGGCGACCGTCGACGATACATAACTATGTAAATAGCGCTCGGTGTACGTAACTAGGTACGCCCACCTAGCACCATGACCGTTTTAACCTTTTCTATTTACTTTAGAAGTAAGGAGTGTTACGTTAGCCATATTAGTGTTGTTGCTAAAGTACGTAGCGGCCCTACATTTGATGGCCAGGCTCACGAACAAAGGCTCGCCATAAAAGATGATTATTTGCTTCAATAAGAGGGTGGTAGCTAGCCAGGCAGAAACGATGCGTAGGTACTGCGCGATATTGACGCAGTTTGGGGTTCCTTTTTGTAGGGATATGAGAAAGTAAAAAAATATCACTAACGAGCTTCATTAGAAGGTATAACTCGGAGGTCATTGTATGCGTTTGCCCAATCTTCTCATTATTTTTCAATCAAACCAGAATTATTATTTAATTTAGTTTTTGAAGGCTGTTTTAGATCTTTTTATGAACTCGAGTAGTCTATGGTCATCAATGCATCGTTGTCAGTAAAACGATAGAACATTTTGAATGAAAATGGTTAATGGAACCTACATACATGAGACCTTCCTACATAACTAACTGCATGTAACGTGAATAACTGAACCCGTGACCGTAGCACAGAAGCCGTTCACCGAGTCACTGCGCCAATGGGGCTACCATTATGGCCTACTAGTGCGCTTGGTCGAGTAAACCCTGCTTTTCTAATTCTACCCTCTGCTTGGTTTTACGAGCGGCGTCCGCAGCGGGTGGACGGATCAGTATTCTTTCGCCGACCCCTCGTAAAATTTACTACAATAGTTGATCTCCTTTTATACAATTTAAAACAAAATTCCCAAATAAAACCCTCAGTACTTTTGTAACAAAGAAACGGCTATAAAACTTGGTCCATTTAGGGAGACCTATTACTGTGCGATCAATCTTTAAGTTGGGAGTTCTGATTACGTAGGTTGTTGGTGGCCGGTGTAAGTTGAGCCCTGGAGGTGCTCGGTGGTAGTCGAGTGCACAGGAGGGCTGCTTGTTGGGAGGGTCAAGAGGACTGGTCGTGTAGTTCCATTGAGCGGAGAGGTGGCTGAGTGGGGGAGGGCGAGTCCTCCACTCGCAGCGTTCGTTCTGTTGTCGGAGGGCAGGTCGTGATTAAATTAATGAAATTCTATTTTCTCCGAGGACACTGTTAATTTTATCGTTATTTATGTTTGCACATAAATCCCGTTTAGCTTGTGTGTAATTAATGCAACTTGTGCTCGATCATCGTTTTATCTGACTACTGTTTAATGGACGATACTCTGGTTGTTATTCGATTAGATACTAGTTACTAATTCAATTATTAAGTCGTTCATTAAATGTTTACGAACCATCTTGCATCGTGGGAAGTGGACAGTGGTGTAGGTATGAATATGTAGGTATCTAGTAATGCATACTTTTGCGAAATTTTTCGTTTTGATTATTTCAGTTTAAAAACAGACCAAATAATTACCTAGTAATTGTCTTAAAACATATGAAATCAGAAAAGATAAATTTTAATACACTTTATTTGATGTTACCTAAGTACATAAAATTCAGAACAAACCACTTCATAGAAATTCTTGAAAAAAAGCACAAGCCATGAAAACCAAACAAACAAAACAAAAAAAGTCACGCGGAGACAATATTTATAACACAACCTTAATCTATATTATACAGGGTGTCGAAAAATCAATTTCTTTTCATTGTACATCGCTGCACCGCCAAGCGTCGCGCAACGCGTACCGGGGACGTCCGGGAGCTGCGGGGGTGAAGCAGCGCCGCTGCGGATTTCCGAACCATTGTCCAAAACTGTCGTAACTTAAAAACAATATGGGAGAGAAACGAAAGATTATGCCAAATACGTAGTGCTGGGATCGACTGTCGATATTTTCTAGTGGAGTATCGATAGGTCTTTGTTTGATTATTTATGTCGTCGGTAGTTTTTTTTATTTCGCTAACTGTAGGTATGAGAGAAGTAACGGTTCGTACAGACCAGCGCGACGCGACGGCGCGACGCGACTCGAACAATACAATTTCTAAGAAAACTTGACGTTATAACAATAACCTGTGTCGCGTCGCGCTGTCGCGTCGCGCTAGTCTGCACAAAGCTTAAAACGTGATATAATGCGTTATTTATTTCGGTCGCTTCAATCATTTTCAACCATAACATTGTTGTTAGTGAATAACTCAGTAGGTTCTGTGTTAGCCGTTGACTAGACCAACTGCTATCAAGTTTGGACAGACTGCGAATCCACATTCTGTTGCCTATATTATATACAGGCACACAATTAATTAGTCTCTTGTCGCTCTGCTGACCTGTGGGGAATAAAGGGAAAGCCTATCTACAGTACCACATGAAAATAATGTCGTGACAATCTGTCACTGGAGTGGACATTGTCCACAGGTGTGACACTGGCGCAGGTGCACCGAAATGAGGGGGATCAAATATTTGCATAATTTGTTATACAACAGCCAACTAATTTAGTTAATAGGCACGCTACACGAAACGCGGCATTGTTCCTCCATTTTAAGGAAATGTGTTTATTAAATTATTTTATGATTGTTGGACATTCCTGTGGATGTAGACTTTTCTTTCTGCCACATGTGTGATGTGTGGTTTTTAGCCACAAGTATTATATTCAATCAAATACCTTGTGTTGTGACTCTTTAGTAACCCTTTTCATATTTGCAGAATTATAAAGGCTTTCCTAGCCAACAACCAGCGCGGTAACATCACAGGCTAGTTCTAAGAAGGGATACACGTAGATCACTATCCTAACAAACCTACATATTTGTTGTAAGACATGTAGGATGTAGGCCTATATTGATTTTGGTCTTATCTCCTACAGATTATGTCCTAAGCTTTTTACAAGGGATTTCTCAAGAGATACGAGTACGTAAGTTTACTGACTGTTTCGGGGCATTAGAGGCTGATATGGTTCCACGTTTAACGCCTCCTACACAAACAAGGTTTTAGTGCCTGGATTAGATGTTGACTTCTGTTTCGTTACATTCCTATACATAGGTACACATAGGTACATAGGGTCTTCGTTGTCAATGTTGAAACAGTTTTCTTAGGTTGAATGATACTCTGATCACTAGGGCATAAAGTTATTAGATAATTTCACACCCTCAAAAAAAAAAAGGGCATAAAGTTTAAGCTGGTTCCAACCCATGTACTTGCATTTGTAGAAGGCAGTCTTTAGCAATTTCAAATTGAGTATGAAAGAACATGTCTCAATTTCTCATAATTTTGCCTATTTTTTCAACAATATCGATATCACCCGCTCGCGTATCGACAACCGAACGATCAAGGATGCACGACTTATCGTGAAGCCAGAGATTATTCTATGGGGCTCGATCCCTGCCTATCTCCGCTCCCAGCCAACAATGAGACGCATTTGTGACGTAAAATTTACGAGCCTCTTTTACGAGTGCAAAATAGGTGGGACCATTTTACGACCCACCCTGTATAATAAGGGAGCGCTGTAGTATACGCAAAGTTTCCAGATAAACGAACGATTTTTGTTGTTATTTTAAGTTATGATGTGAGTATGGAAGCAACATTATCAACGAATGCATTAGAAATTATGATAATAATATTTTGTATTTGTGTGGTATGCTAGTTTAATAGTAACATGTCAGAATAGACGTCCACGGATGTTACAATGTAGTAAGCGTTGCTTGCATACAAAGTAACGAATTCACTTCTTTGTCCTCGTTTCTTTCCGGTATGTCGCTCGGGATTGCTTTGTTTAGAGTAACTGTTGACTCATTAGTAATCAAAGGTTAGAATTGATGCTGTTATGATATTAGATAAAGCAAGTCCAAGTAAAATATAATCAACATCCCATTTACAAAAAAGTACACACAAGACTAATTTCGAAAGAAAGAAAACACAGTCTTGTTTCATCCATACAAACGAACAACAACAATTCCTTTGTTCCATTTCCTGTAGCTTCTGTTCCAGCATATACTGTAAAAAACTAAATTATAGTAGGCGTAGTATAGAAGGCATTCGATAAGACCAAGTATTACATTGCCAGCGCCGATGGGGGCTCGGCAGTAAGGGTATTACGTCAATTGTTGGCTGACGGGAGCCGCTCATTTGGGAGCATTCGTTTATTACAGCTGTAAGGCAATGGCGTGATGAATTTGTATGGCAACAGGATGACTCTTGAGAATATTGGTGCTGAGGGGAATTATATTGTGAATGTAACTACCGAGCAAAGTTTTATTAAAGGTCTTGGGCGGCTTTAATTCACCCAATTATGTTTGTCTATGTGCATATTATTATAATAACTTTATAATTAGATGCCTTTACCGTTCTCTATAATAACCATAAAATATTGAGATTCAAGGGTGGCACAAAATCATTGTCTTCCTTTTGATTAAGTAATCCACGACGGTACAACTACAACCAACATGTTATATGAGCTTAACAACAACTTCAGTTGCAATTTTCAACAGTCCTCTAAGCTGGTCATAAAATATGAAATAATGAGCAGCTGATCCTCCATCCCCATCCTTCGCTATCAACGTCACTTATCAATCACAAATCCAGTTATTTACGACAACCATAAAGCTGTACAAAAAGCTCCTAATGTACATTAGCATTGAAGTAACAATGCACCGACCGGGATCGAACACAATACCTCTCGGTAATAATATTTAATTATATGGTGTGGCAACACAAAGAGTTGGCGACTGGCAACCCTGTTGTGTTCCGCTTCGAATACTTTGTGTGTACATGGCTTTAGAGTTCTGTGGTCAGGAGATAAGGGTACCATCAAAGAAGTTCATATCTAACCAGTTTCAAAACAAAATCCCGTGAACACGATGACCACATCTGTTACCGGCCCGGTGCTAGAGCCGCCGAGCGCTGCAAGCAAGAATAGTCCTTACGGTGGTTAGATATGAACTTCTTCGATGGTACATATACATACATGTGGGTAAGTATATGATGTTTTGCGTTGTGGAGCTGGCGGTATTTATTAATAAATCAATTTCATTTAAATGGACAAACATGAAATCACATTTTCTCGACTTCAATACTTCTTTTTCTGCCTATTCAAAGTTATTTATCAAAGAAAATAATACGTACTTTGTTTAAAACGTACTTTATTTACTTTGTTATAAAATGTATGAGGCATAAATAGCAAACACGATAATGTTAAATGAGGTTGATGCAAACGTGATCACCAATATGAATGACTGCTCATCAATAGTGCAATCAATGAAACTGATTAGATTGTTGATCTACTGCGATACGCAATCTCCAAGATGTCTACCTAGTTTTTATCTTTATTTTAATTTAATGATAATTTTTACATACGGAACCATTTTACAACACAGCTCACACGCTTTATATTAACAGTGCTTGCATGTTCGTGTATTTTGGTCGGGATCTGCATGCAGTCCCGTCGATGTACTCCGCTATGTACTAAGTATGTGGTGTATGTACCGTACATATCTTATTGTTGTTTTTTCCTCACATAGCTCACGGTTAAGTGGTGTGGAGAGATAAGAGTTAATGTAACGGCGTTTTATGAAGTGTTAATTAGATTTTTGTATGAATTTATATTGGTAGGGAGGGATATGAATATTTTACTAAACACTCTCTCCTATCATAAATAAAATAGTTTCTTTTGCGGATAAAAATGTAATTGTATTTGAGTTGTTCTTTTGAGAGAAAAGAGGAATAGAAATCATTATAATCTTGATAGAGAAACTCTTGGGGTTCCTCACGCAATAACAGCTGGGTACAATTTTATGTGTTATCTCTACTCTATGAAGAATAGACATCTCTTGCTATAGGTACAATGTGAGTGGTCTTTATTGCTTACTAGCTGCGGCCCGCGGTTTCATCTAAGTCTCGATCCGTGGGAATATAGGGATAACAAGTATCCTTTGTCCTAATCCAGGTCATGGTCTACCCATGTGCTAAATTTCATCCAAATCTGTTCAGCCGTTTTAGCGTGAAAGCGTAACAAGCAAGCAAACAAACTCACTTTCATATTTTTAATGAGTTAGGATGGTTATTAGGATTAATGACATCGCGCCGTAGAAATGTTTCAATAATCTGTCATTTTGTTTATAGTTTATTTTGTTTCTACAATGGCCAGCGTGCTCCAGTGTCGCCCGCACCTGAAAACGCTGAAATCTATAACTTCTATAGCATAGATATTTCGAACAGACACAGTAAAAAAATGTCGGTAAATACGACTGTAATTCTTATTTTCTACTATAGACAAGACAAGGAAGTACTACAATAAGTTTTAACGTAAAAACACACGGCGGCTAAGCAGCGGTGGTCAGCAGACGGCGCTTACAGACGTAATCCACTTAGCAGCCGCGTGTAAGGCGGCGGATCAGACTGCACCCCGCGGCTTCCCTACTTCATGCGTTTTGCGCATTTTAATGCGCCTTCATTATGCAAGTGTTGGGTTATGTAAGCTCATTTAGGAGGTTAGTATAATAAGTCTTCGTTGAAGTTAAGTTGGCAGAAGTGAAAATCTATATTTTGTAAGGTTTGTTTTAAGTGTTGTTGGTAGTTTTTCATTTAAGTTGAAAAAACAGGGCGAATAACAGGACGGTGTTATACCAAAATAGGACGTACTCTTGCAGAGGACCGAAATTAGAAGAATCAAGGACAAGAACTGCTATACTACAATACAAAAATCTACTTTTCAATTATTACGTATTTTGAATCGATGAAGAGATCGCTACTTTGAAAAGCCCAAGCTTCGATAAAAATTACTATTAAAAAGTCCGCTAACCTTGAAGAATGTAACAAAATCTAACAGAAAGAGAGGCCATCTTTTTTACAGCCTTACTCTTCACTCTCCAGGCTATACGAGTTGGTAACAACAGTTTTTTCTCGAAACTAGATTGAATAACAACTTTTTGTTGGCCATTACTGTCGCTAAGTGAAGATGGCGGCATGGTGGGGGAGGTGAGCGGGCGGTGCGCGCGCGCATCTCTGCAAAATATTGACTCAATCCTTTAGCGCACTGTTACGATGCAGAGTTCTGACAGACTTCTGCTAAAGTAAGTGTTTGTTTTAGGAACATGTGTTACTGTTTTAACACTTTGGCTGCTTACTACTTACTTAACAGTCACCTTTTTTATTTTTCCGTAAGGGTAAAATAAGTTAGGTAATAACTCAAGAAAATAATATTTTCTTGAGTAACCTAACTTATTTTAACATATTATGACTGAAAATAAGTTATTGGAGATCTTTTGTCATCGAGCAACCGCAGTGGTCATGATATCATTTCAAATGATCCTATTCTTTGCCTTAGATGTTTTTTTCCTTAAGCTCTTAATGACAGATCTGAAAAAAGCCACAATGTTAAACCTCTGTCTACATTTAATCAGAATTCAAATCCTACAAAAATAGGGAAACAGTCTAATGCCGAAATAGGGAGACAGTCTAATGCCGTCATCCGGGTTGTTACAGGGAGTTCTCCAACAGAAAAACTCAATGCCGTTCTTCAACTTTTCTGCCAATGACAGACCTTTCCACGATTTCTTCTATATAATATAGTTTATGTAACTAACTGTTACCGCATTTGTAGAATAACCTTGAGCTTCGAACCACACAAACCTATATTTCGTCCCTACCATTATACATTATAAAGTTGTTGCACATGACCGGACCAACTGAAACAAGTTATATTTTTTCTTCCTAACGTGACCTTTTAAACTGGGCCTACAAACATGGCGGATTCAATTACATTGTAAATTAATAAGAGTTAATTGCTACACTCATAGATAATTGAGGTACAGAGTGTAGGTAGCCGGTCAAGCGTGATCTGTGGGTTATTAAAAATGGTGGACTGTCATGGTGGACTGTCATGGTGTAGAGATGTTTTCGCAGAACTGGTGCGTAGGTGGGTGAGGCCCATAGGGCTAGTCACTAGGCAAGTAGGTAGGTACTTACTAACTGGCGATAAAAAAACCGCAAGTCGTCTTCAACCATCGGTTCATATACTGCTAACTGTGGTGAACATAGCCATACAGACCTACTATTTTCCCTATATGTATGCATAACTTTTGAGACAATAAGGTTGGCTGGTGTATAACTTATTCCCGTTTACATTTACACTACAACTAAATGTAATACCTAAATATAAGCGTACTGTTGGATTTTTAACGCATGGCTTAGCGCCGTGAGTAGAAAATCCAAAGTTGTATTTAAGCATAAGGTAAGGTGTCGCCTGGTTTGAGTGAAAACGGACATAAGCGACCCAGCACAGTGCATACTATGGTACTGTAGTAGATACCATAAGGCCAAACACAATGTCTTCCTCTAAATGGGAATCGATCACAGTCAAAGTCAAATCATTAATTTCAAATAGGCCCTTGTAACAAATTTACAAAAAAAGATCACAACCTGTACACAAAAATCAGACTTTTCTACTACTGAGTCATTAGAGTGTTTATGTCAATTGGCATGTGGAAACTACATTTAATACAGTTTTATTTCTGCAATACTTGGAAACATTCGAGTTTACTTCTAAATTAGCATCTCCGTGATAAGAAATCTAATTTACCTATTTATGTGTATTGAAAGATAACAGCCACATCATTAGAGGGGTTCATAGCCATACTTATACCATCAATACATTAAACACGTGAGGTGAGTATGGCAATATTTAGTTAGGGAATCGTATAGTTTTACCATCAACTTACATTGACCGTATATTCAACTGTCAATCCTTTTCAGTCTTATGAAATGGCTTTATCACGACTTAAAATGTCACCGTAACGATTGTGAATATCGTTAGTTTATAATCTATTGGTATTACTAATTCCGTTAGATTATAAACTGTCGAGAAATTGTGAACTGGGTGAAATGGGTTTAGGTTAGGTTAGAATTGTGACCAACCGCGCGCGGGCCCAGCGAGCGCTGCGAACGTTGCCGCGGCAGCGGCCCCGGCCGACGAGCGCTACTTTCAAGTTGCTCGCAGCTAGGCAGGCTATTTAGTATTAGCGCAAGGTGCGTTACGTCGCAAGCTAGTTTAATATCAGTTTACAATTTGTCTGTTTCCCATGGATAGATTATAAACTATCGAACAATAATGCGTTAAATAGTAAATGGTTTGTTGTAGTTAACGGTATAATTATGAACTTCGTGAATTTATAATCTATCGGTATTAATTCCGTTGTATTAATACACAGTGTGCGAATCTGGTAAAAATACATTTCCCTCATTCTTCAATTTCTCATTTCTTCATTAATTTCCCACATTTTTTTTCGACAGAATTACAGCTATCCATATAAAATTACAAATAAGTATTTGTTAAGTATATTTGTTGACTAGGTATAGGTGAGTACCCCCTCTGCCTAACCCTTCGGGGATTACATGCGTGATGATATTTGACTTATTTGTAATGTGCGGAAATCGAACTCGCAACGTGAAGAGCAGAAGCTAATGACTCAACCACTGCTCAACCCGATCTCTCATATTTTTTACATAGAAACAACAAGAATTCTCAGAATCGGAATAGTTTCGCTACTCTATTATGAACTAGCAATACTTCTATAATTATTATGTTTGTACCACTCATATGACTAAAGTTTTCAAGGGAATTTATTGTAAAACAGCTGTCGATAGCTTTTATTATGTATTTAATACATTTATTAGTGCAGCAGCAGTTTCCATATTTATTTAAGGAAATAACAAGTAAGCAGATTGGTTGATTCATACTTCTATGGCTACGTATTGGCGTTTGGCCAATTTGTTTATTGGTGTGTGAACTGACTCTTGTATACTGCTGGACATAATATGGAGGTCTAAAGAACACCATAATGCCACCTAGTCTTTGCAGGCCGAAAAAAATTATTTGGTTTAAAGAAAATCTCGCCATTTCCTGGTTATGCAAATTGGAAAAACCGATGCCAGACCAAGTAGTCTAGTACCCTTCTTCTTTTCGTGTGGTTAGTGACTAACCTGGTGTCAGAGTTTTAAAGCCGCCCATCTGCCTTGGCTTCACATGCCGTCGAGAAATATCTCTCAGGCATGCCGGTTTCCGGCCAGGGTTGCGAGTTTGTCCGAAAGGGATATCGTGGCCCGGCACACAGGCAACGGAAGGAACACTCCGTCCAGAGCGGGAGAAGTTATTTGATAATTTACCACGCAAAAAAAAGAAAAAAAAGAAGCATGCCGGTTTCCTCACGCACGTCCAGTATCCTAATTGCGTAATACACGATCATTCAGAATCTGAATCGTTTTGAAACAGATTGCTCATCCATTGCTTCTTAAGTTCGAAAAAAAATCTGCTCAACAATGTAAATAACGCAATGAATGTTGTTGAACTGTCAAAATGAAACAGATTAGTCGGAATCGTTTACGAAAATGTATTACGTAATTGTGGTACAAGTTTGCTCACGATTTTTTCCTTCACCAGGAGTCACTCGTATCTATGAGAAGAAACACTGGAATTTAGCTTCGTAATATGACATTGCTCCGTAGCAGGGTCAGAACATGCAACCTGGTACTTAAGAAGCGGGTCCAGAAAAAAAAACGCGATATCGTAATTTATTTCTTTGTTCAATATTAACTCACGTAAATGTCGGCTTTGTTCTAACAGCAAATTATGGTACATTTCCATGTTAGCCGACTTCAAATAACTGAGTCATGCTACGTGCTATTAAGTAGGTATATCTGTTGCATGCAATAATTTCCGTTATTCTAGGTATGCAACTATGATGTGCAACGGCACCCTTGAAAGCATATTCAAGGCCATTTTTAATTTGACAGGATGAGATTGCTGTTTTTGCATTTAGGTTTTTAGTACTTTTTAGTAACCGCATTAAGACTCGGATCTATGGCAGTGACCTTGAGTGGTTAGCTTGCGTGTTCTGTACTGAGCTCACGCAACGCGTCGCACTTCCATTAGCCCGTAATAGGACTTGCCCATCAAGGAGTGCTGTCGCAAATTAGACGAATTATTTATTTATTATACATAAAATAAAAAGGTATTTTAATAAAACACGTATACGAAAAAATCTGTCATTAAATTATCTTTAAAATGGTTAAGGTTTCACAGAAATACGCTTGATAGATTTTGCGTGTTTCTCAGTTTTTTATCCACGTTAGACATAACTTTGCAAATTAATTAAACTATGTAATATAAACATAATCTAAAATATTCCTATTCTAAGTTATTAAGAAAATGCTCTAATTTAACATAAATGTTTTTCCAAATCACTAACACTACTCATTTAGAAGTGATCTTGAGTTTAAATCATTAAAAGTCGGTTATCGTCGCCTTAATGGTTTAAATTACGAATATTGATCTTTAAAAGCCTTCAAGTTTATGAATTAAAATGGAACGGGTTTCCCTAAATCCCCTTACGTTACCACTACTACTTTACCTTATATTCATCATCACGTTGTTTTTGTATTTTTGACGTCACTGTTTCGTCGTAACTGTTGTATTTATCGATTTAACAGAAAAATACGTACAAAGGTGATATAATAATTATTATTAAATTGTTTATCTTTCTTTAATTTTAATATATCTTTTAGTTCCGTGTTTTCCTGCTTATACAATTCGCCGTGTCAGATTCATAAATAAAAATCGTTACTAATTGATTTTTAAGCTGTTAAATATTTATGATTTTGAAAGAAGATGAATCAGAACTATTGGTTTTACCACAGCATAATACATATTTATAGTATTAACTTTGCAGGATTTTCAGTATGTCCGTTTTTGAATAAGTAGTCTACAACGCCGTCACTTCCGGTTGACGTCTGTTTTTGCCAAAAGCGAAAAAGGGACGGTTGTTGTGTCGACGCAAAACATCTGCTGATACACCTTGCAGCCACCGTTATAGTAGTGTCTTTATAGATACTTGTGAAACGTTTCTTTCTATATTCTGCGAATTTCTGTTCTTGCGTATCATGTGTTTTTGTTGTTTTTACAATGTGTCTTCCTGTCAAACGTAATCTGCGAATCTTGGCATCGAGCAGAATATTGTCGACATTGACCAAGTATTGTCTAATATATTATACGAACCATTTCTTGGAATAAATCTAATTTTAACTTTCTTTCGTTGCAGGAAAAGTTGGCTTCCCAGATTCACACCACATTGGATTGATGATAGCAAGAAATTATGTAAACTAACAACGCCTGTGCAAATCTGCAATACCAAAGGCATCGCAGATGCGGTGAAGCTAAAATATCTCATTAAGGGCGATGTTTATCACCCTTAAGGTGGACCCGCAGTTGTAAATTTTCTTACTTTTTTTGCAATTTTCAAAGAACGTAAGAAAATTTGAACTTCGCGGATTGCAACTGCGGATCCACCTAAAACAAGAATACAGCAACGCTCCTTGACAACATAAATAGGTAAATAAGATGGTGGTAGTTAGGCAGTAGTTCCCCGAACGACCTCCTGCACAGAGAGTTCTACTGCTGCCACTTCTGGGCACTTAATCAGTCCGTCACTAATAATAAACATTTCCTTATGACCTCTCCAGGTTAACCTCTTCACGTTAACCACATCTGTTTATCCTCAGCACACACTTGTCTAAACATTCCCCGTTATTTTGCACAATTCCAGTAAGGCACCAGTATTACAACGTCATAGAATGACTAGGCTATAGCCCTGTTTTACCCTGTTACTCACAGACCAGCACAGATGGTCGATGTAACATATTTTCCAATAACGTCTTGTTTTCCTTGCTCTATATCTACGTCATTCTTAACGTAAATGTGTCTAACTTTGCCTCTTTTAAAAAATAACAAAAGATAACAAATTAAGATCCGGAGCTTCTATGAGTGGCGATAATTAAGTACGTCAGTCGCAACCATAGATATAAGAAAGAGGGTCGCAACACTGGTTAGTCAAATGTCAGTGACATATCGAACTTGGAGAGATAGAGGAATGCCAAAGAAGCCATGAACGAAATGATATGGCTAGAAAGGGGGTGACTACTGAGTTGCCGGCTAAAAGAGATTTATGAAAGAGGAATACATGCTGCATCGTCGTAAAATTTCGGCAGAATGATGAATGATGAGCTATTTTTGACAAGACAAAAGGTAGAGAGATTTGGTATAATGTTCGACACAAGTTTAAATCCGGAAGTATTTCTTGACCAAAACTTCGAGCAGATTATTAAGTTTCCTGCCTGTGTAATTGAGTTTGGATCAGATAGCGATGACATGACTAAAAGGTCGAAGTTATTAAGGGAAACTCAAATTCGATCTGAATTAGAATATCTTACCTCATATATGACACGAATGGGTGGCCTTAAGAAACAGCTTTATTCCTGTTACTAGAGACACGTGTATCAATACAAATAGCTTATATACACTCATTAATACATTATGTAAATAGTTTAATGCAATAGTAATACATGACAATGAAACATCTGTGACCTCTGGCAGCGCGCGCCAGACGTAGATAATCAGGCACGCTTCAGAAAATATGCTGCAATCATTCCTAGAACATTATCATTACGAGACGGTAAAGTCCACTGTGGTAACAATGTTATTTTTATATTTTGAGCAAGGTGTCCCACATATCCCTTATCCAGATTTAGACACCATTCCCTTACCTACCTTATAACATCAAAGCTTACATTTTACAAAAAAAATACATGACATCTTGGAACCAATGGAACTTTGAACTGATTAAATTGTCAATGAAAATACAAAATTAACTACATAACAAAAAAACACTTGTGGCTTTCCTCAAGTTTTGACATACAAAATTAGGTATTCTTTCTCGAAAACACGTGTAAACAAACTGTTAACAGAATAAAACGAATGGCGACATATTAAACGGTATGAGATGTGATCGAATGGGTCGTTCCGGGCTAAGTGGCGCAGGCGCACACCCTCTCCGCCTCACCGACCGGTCGGATTGCATCAGCTGCGTCACACATCCGCCTCAGAGAGATTGTCCACGTGCTAATAATGTCATCATGATGATTTAATAAGCTCCTAGAGATTAGCAGAAGGCATTTGATTAAGCTAACTGGTTCTACGACGTCATCTACCTGTTAAACTGGATGAGGCAGAAATGTGTTTTGTGTTATTCCTTTTGTAAGCACCAAAAAAAATACGGTTTTCCTAAACGGAACGCTACCTCCCGGACTAGTCCGTCCGTATCATATTTTTATAATACGAATCGTGTGCCCCGATGGGAATTCCCATCGACATAAATGACGAAGTTCCATCAATTTCATCTACATTAGGGGATGAATTTTCAAAAATCCTTCCTTAATGTTCGCTTTCGTTTTTTATTAGGTTTGATATATCTAGACCCCGCGGTTTACGCTGTGCGTTGTCTGTCCGTGAGTAAATTAATTTCACGCTTAGATGTTCAAAAACTGTAACTTGTATGTGTTGGGTATTTTAGTAATAAGTATATTGCAACACCAACATTAAATGTAATTTGTTAGGATATCTGTTGCAACACGCCCCTTCCAATTGTGACACTGGTCGAATATAGACGTGAAAATTACTTGTCCGCCTTTTTTATTCACTTTTCCTCGGCACCACGCTACCAGCACCTCATCAGCCACCAACACCGAATACACCGCTGCACAGTATGTGTGAGTAGTTTTATGACCTGAACTATTTTTTTCACCATAGTATGAAGATTCTCGTACCTATAGCTCGATGACTCTATAGAAGCAATGCCAAGCGAAACAAGACTAGATAGTAGAATTTAATGATAAGACATATGATTCAATAGGTCATCACGGCTTAGCAGATTAGTAAGAATCTCGATCACCCTGCAACCGGTTTTTATTGCATCAGCTACTACATAAGTACATAGCACACCTACTCGTATGGTGAATAATGATCGGAAATACACGTGCCTTGTGTCCTCGCGATATTTTTAACGTGGGTTCAAAGGACATATTTCGGATAAGATAACAACCGCTCCTTGTACCGACTGATAATCAGGTATAGATAAGTCAGTCTCGGCTGTCGTTTATACATCTTTGACAGTTATTACGTATTCAGAAGCCTGAAAGTCTGACAACCAGTCTTTCCAAGGGGTAACGCTATGGTTATCCAGTGCCTTACTGAGTTGTGGCGGTCAGATTGGCAGTCACTGCAAAAACACTGACTGGTATTCAGCTGCATCCGGAAACGACCCCAATATAGTTGGTAAAAGGTAGATGATGATGAATTAGTTGCAAAGTCTATCTCCGGGTTTCCACCCCAATCAGGGTCATTTTAACAGTAAATTAGTGTTTCAATAGGTCATCAAGACCCGACCGGTTAGTTGCATCACAGACTACGTAACATCCAGCCGTATGCATGTATGATGGAGGACAATCGGTCATCCACGTGCAGGATGCATATTCACGCTATTTTTAGCTCACAGGGGGGGCACAAACGTGAGTAGTATCAGTTTAAAAGCAACTCACTTGAAGTTTAACTTGATTCTATGTCAACCTACATACGTTAATTTAATTGTCAGTGCCGATTCTCTTGTCACAAATGCCTCTAAACTAGACAAAAAATCATGAAAATTTTGTTTATTCCTGTGAAACGATGGTTTCCCATTCTGAAATAGACTAAAGTGACACAATTTAACTATGTTTTAGTTTAACAGCACAAATATGGCATTGAGTTCTTAATTTAGTGAAAATGGCAATTTTGCTATTCTAAAGTGGTTATTCACCTAAAATTTTGACTTTCTAATTAAATCTAACTATTTTTAATCGCAATAAAAAATGGTGTGGTGTACAATTAGATGTCATGAACATTTATTTTTCATATTTTCCATACAAAAAGTGAAAAATTCCATATAAAAACACGTCGAGGCTGCCCCGCAAGGTGCGTGCCAACAGTTCTAAAAAAATTCACGGGGTAGGACAAAGAAGTACCACGTGGAGTCGCGATTTTAGAGATATTTTTTTCAGAATATCTTTAAGATTCTCATAGCCAAAAGTAAGGTATTATAGTGATAGTTTAGTTAGTTTAGTTCGGTGTACAAGAGAATCTGCACCAATAACTGGTAAGTAAAGAAACAGATCTGCTAAGTAACCACTATTTACCCATCGCAGTAGCCTTTAATTTTTATAGAAATGGAGCCATTGGACGTGGCGTGGCGTGACGTGTTAGTAAACTGTTCCTTTATTAGGAACCATGGGTATGTCATTTTGTAGGCGATCTCTCATTATCTGAAGTTTTTCAAACTTAAGTGATAACGTGTGACTGGTTTGAAATCGATGGTGTATTTCAGAAGATTATAACGTACGTTAGACATAATTAAGATTTTGTATTTAGGTACTCCGTGGGGAAGTTTCACAGGTATTTTTAGATTTCCGAGGGGTAATTGAAAACATCGTGAGGATACCTGTAATACAAGTCTGAAAACGCCAACCCGTCTTGAGCAAGCGCGGTGATCAATGCTCGTGCCTTCTCTGTATGAGAAGAGGCCTTTGCCCTGCAGTGGGACGATGATAGTCTGGTATTATGTACCTAGCATGTTACGTCACATGAACATCGCTAACACCGCATATCCGCTATTTATTTGCTGTTGTCGATATTGTTTGGGAGCCGATGAGCACGGTTTACAAAACAAACGTTCGCGCGTCCGCTGGGGAACATTCTCACGGAATACGTGCTTCATGACGTCACAAAAAATATGTTGTGCGTTGTTACTATGCTGAGCTGAATGGATGGACGCTGGAAACATTTAGCGAGTTTCATAGAATGGTGATTTCGGTATGTCTAGTGAAACTTCTTGGTTTTAGAAGCCTGATTGAAAAATCAGGCTTCTAAAACCAAAAAGTTTCAACGGTGTAAGGCTCCAGGTACATGTCGCCGGAACCGCACCGGCGCCGGACCGCAAAATGTTTTTTTTTTTAAATAATATTTCAGACCAACGACTTCGTCCACGTGAAATTTCGGCCCCCGACCCACCGCGTCGCATCCCCTCGGCCGCCCACGCCCGCGCTATTACTTCGTTTTCGCTTAGCGTTCTTTCTGACTTTATTTCTTTTTGCTCAGCTCCTAAGGGTTGTAGCGTGATGTTACATAGCCTATACCCTTCCTCAAGAATCGGGCTATTTAAAGCAAAAATAGTTTTTTAAATCCGACCCATAATTCCGGAGATTACCCCCTATATACAAACTAACATTTAATCAAACAAATTTAACCTCTTTATAATATTTTTATTATATACAATAAGTAAGTAATAAGCAATATAAGTATGCTTGGCGCGTGGCTGCGGCGCGGCTGCGGTGCGGCGAATGGGCGATATTCATTCGTATACACAAACATGCGGTCCGGCGCCCGGTGCGGCTGCGGCGTCGTGTACAGGAAGCCTAAATATCAGAATCAGAATTTATTGAAGTGAAAACTCCTTTAGGCGTGTTAAGTGATTTTTGGTAGAGGATAAACTTATGGATTCACATCACCGACATGTTCGCGCCGTCGTGCTGTGCCTATAGAAGCGCATCTAGGCAGCAATGACGAATGAGCGGCGGGGCGCTGCCGTGAGCGTTGACGAATCCGCAGACTGCACTGTCCCTGCCTCACCGCGCACATACCTAAAGCGCAGTACAGCGAGGAGTAAGCGGATAAATATTAATTTATAAGTACACAGCCCATCATGTTTTGATTCGTAAATATAGTGAAAATGTTTATAATTATTGCTCGGATTGCCAATAGATGGGAAAATCAGACTAATGTTAATAATTTTAATTAATATATTAATATAAAATCATTAATTTATAAATTTAAAATAACACAGTTATTCCAACGTTTTAAGTTTACACTTCTATCAGCAGTCTCCATGGCGGGCTATTTTTTATTTGTAAGAATGTTCTTACATAGTTTTACTTAATATGATGTTAATCATTTTATAACTTCTGTAGATTCTACCATAAAATATTGTGTCAAAATATTATATTGAAATGTCATTCGTAATTTAAGTGTTTTCTTAAACAAAATCAAAATTAAGAGTCATTTATTCCAACTAGGCTGAGAATCAGCACTTTTCGAACGTCAAAATTACATAAGACAGTCCCCCAAAACGCCCACCCTTCACCACTTCCTAGTGCGTTAGCTGGGAAGAAGAAGTGGCGCAACAAACTCCCCAGCAGCACAGCTATTGTTCAATTAGCAAAATTTGATTCTATAGGTACAATAGTGTAGTACTTAAGCAAAATAACTTACATAACGCAACACAAAACATTAAATAAAATTATTTGCCATAAGTGCATGCCACATGCAAATACAATAAGTCCAATATCAATTAATATTATTATCAGGTAATCATTACAAACTGAAAATCAACGTCCGAAATATCGCTACGAGGTCCCAGTCTCAACATTAATTAATTACTGTTGGTGATAAGTAGAGATCGGATATTCGGATGCATATTTACCTAAAGTTGAGGTGTTGGCTATTATGGAAAGCACTTTTGTATCGTAAAAATCCCGGGATTCCGGGAGTGACAAATTTAGAGTTCTGATTAGAGAATCGAATTTATATTTACTTACGATCAGGTGTTGGCTAATATGGAATGCACTTTTGTATCGATCGCAAAAATCTCGCGATTCGGGTATTGATAAATTTTATACTTTTTGACTATAGAAATTTTAGCTAATGTTGTAAAGCAGGTTGCCAAATTGGCATAGCACATAGCGACAAACAACTGGGTACCTTGAGTTTCGTAAAAAAAAATTTACAGTAATTATATTAACACCGCAAAAGTAACCTTTATTAGAGGGCTTTTTTTTTTTTTTTTTTTGGATGGGAAATTATCAAATGACTTCTCCCGCTCTGGGTGGAGCGGGAGGGCGTGTCAGACTTTTACTGACTAAAACCCACCCGTGTTCCTTCCGTTGCCTGTGTGCCGAGGTCGCGATATCCCTTTCAGACAAACCCGCAACCCCGGCAGGCATTGGCCCTTCCGGACCCCGTCAGTTGGTGCTGACATCTCTTTGAGGCGCGCGTGGAACACAACGCGCCGTCGACCCGGGCCTGGTCCCTATCGGACGGCGAGCTACCCATTGCTCACCGTCCGCAAGCCCGCGCCTACGGTGGCCGGAAGTCGGCTCGCGACTCCCGACGCCCGGGGCGTCTCCTGCGGCGACTAGGGGCGCGAGGGGGCGCATTTTGCCTCTCCCTCGCGCGCTCCGCCTCCTCCTTCGCGAGCATTACTGCTTCGCAGAAGGAGGTGACGGCCTCCCATGCACTCTCGCTCCGGACCATGGCCTGAACCAGGGCCGGACGCGAGAGATCGCCGCCGCCGATCGCCTCCGTGAGGACACGGCGGTGCTCCGCCCAAGCTGGGCAGACCTCCACCGTATGCTCCACCGTGTCCTCCGGGCGATCCACACAGTGGTGACACCCGGGCGTTTCCTCCCGCTTTATCCTGAACAGGAACCTCCCGAAACAACCATGTCCGGTGAGGACCTGCGTCAGGCGGAAGGTGAGGACGCCGTGGCGCCTCTCTAGCCACTCCTCAAAGAGGGGACTTATCGCCACAATTGTGGCGTGCCCAAACCTTTATTAGAGGGCTGGTTAGTCGTTTCCATACCATGTATTCGATTAGTTGTGCATTCCCGGATTTTATTGAATTCCGGGATTTATATTAAGATTTTTTTTTATTAAGAAGCCGCTTCCATAATTTGTTAGCTAAAAATTAACTTTAGGTAAATATGCATCCGAATATCCGATCTCTAGTGATAAGCCATGAACCCCTTCTCCAACATAGGGACCATATCAATGCTGCTACAAATATCAATTCGTGGAAATTGAAACAATACAAACTCTTACGTAAAGCTTGTTTTGTAAGAGAATATTAAGAATGCCTGAAAATATTAGCCAACTGTGATTACGTGTTATTGAACTCTCTTGATCTTGATTCAGTCAATGACGTAATTATAACACACCTTACCAATGCATGGCACGCTTATTGCAAAGACGATAAGGTTGACAATCGTATAAGTTTAATAAGTGTAATCTTTAATTTTACAGAGGGATTTTCGACTTTGTTGCTCACAAGATAACGTTGAAATTGGATGGCATTTAAGGTCATATTATGTTTATCAATACATAATACAGACACTGATGGATATTTTATTTTATGTTTTTAAAAAAACAACTTGTTTTCAGCAGAAAATGACTTAAATTATAGTTTTATGATAATGAGTTTAATGTGAAAATATTGATTATGATCGTAGTAAAACAAATATTTACACTTACAATAATTTATACCTATGTAGTCTCTTTACCGAAATTGTAGACAGAGATTTTAATAGTAGGTAATTATTAAGTGAGCACCTGCCTTTCTTAATAATAAAATTATTTACTGTTTTCAAAAAGACTCAAGTGTCAAGTCAAAGATTTAACAATGAAAAAGTTACATAGGTAATTGATAGACTTTTTCATTGTTAAATCAGTAGTGGACTTCATTAGGCTGTTATTGCTAGGAAGTGGTGAAGGGTGGGCGTTTTTGGGGGACTGTGTTATGTAATTTTGACGTTCGAAAAGTGCTAATTCTCAGCCTAGTTTGAATAAATGACTTTTGAATTTGAATTTGAATTATAGCCTAAGTATCAATAGTATCTAAGACTGACGAAATAACTGAATAATATGACTAGATATCCTGAAAATTATTTTACCATTTACTTACCACACAAAATCAGCAAAATTCGCTTTCGTTACCTACTGAAATATCCAATAGAGATTTTTCCCTGGGAACCAATCCCAGAACCTGTCGTTGAGCAACTGTCCTTATGACTAAGTACTTGATCATAAAAGGATTCTTATACAAATAACTTACCTTTAGATTTTATCTAAATTGTCAGCTCATAAACAATAACAGCAATAAATTGTTTCTTGATTTGCAATTCAGATTGGTATGTTGTTATTGTATTATTTAAATATTATAATATTATAACGCTCATCCGGAATACTTTATGATACCTAAGTATCTACCAATGGAAAACAATACGTTTGTTGTTGATAATAAATATTATAATAATCGCCGTCCACCTAGGCCTTTCCCAACGTTGTTATGGTAGGCCAGTATCTAAACCAACTGCAAAATGATTGCTATAACGTTGGATATTGATAAAAGTATATCAGCTGTGATATCACAACACATATCCCACCATCTGTCACCAGGATATGCGCTCTGCTCGTACGGAGAAGAAGCGGTCTCTTTTAATACTAGGCAGTAATTCGAGCGCCTAAATGCAGGAATTTCCCTGAACAAAGTTTATTTTCGCCCCAATTACCTGAAAAGACGACCTCAGCCCATACAAACTAGCAAATATACCATACAAACTAGCAAATAGACCGTACGGCCATAAGGCGTGGTCTGTTGTAGGTATAGGTAAGTACATGATGCAACAACCCGACATCAGGCCACATCCACCAGCTGACGCAACACAGTAGTGCCGCCCATCACACTACACTTGTGGAAAATTTAAACTGCGAGGAAAACAATACGGAAGTTGTATGGTGATAAATATTATTTAATGTTGGTTTTATTTCTATGAATTACCTATTAGGAATTTGTATTTTTTGTCTTGATGTGTTCCGTTGGTCGGAATGTTAGGAAATCTTTTGATTTGTAAGGGAAAGACACGTGTTATTTTTATTTTGACATTAATTTGAAGCTTTCTTAAGATAGTATGTGGTCACTCCCGCCTATGGCTAAACAGCTTTACCAGAGGCATTGCAGTTGCGTTGCCATTCTTGAGACAAAACTGAAATGGCTCGAGTGCCTGCAATTATAAAAATTTAAAGAGCCCATTATGAACGACAATACGTCCTGTCTATCGTAACGCGGGTAATCAGGTTAATTTTTTCACAACACACTTATGTACTTAATCTCGTAAAATCGTGTCGATACGAAGGGACAAAAGAATTGGTACTTCAGGTGCACACTTACCTCAGTTTTTTTCTTAAATTGTCTGAAAAACTTACATGATATGATTACAATATCAGTCAGTAGGTACTAAGTGACTACAAAGAGTACCTTCTGTAGGTGTAATTAAGAGTGATCAGTTTAATGGTCTGCTAACGGCGGCAGATTTGTGTGTCGCGTTAATTGACCACTGTCTTACATAACGCGGCTCAATTGACGCCATTTCTCATTAACGTGTCGTTAACAGATCGTTTCAATGTTTCATTATAATCTTTTTTGTTAGAGTCATGTGCCCTGCCAGCTAAATGGTTAGTTCTGGATATGTGGAAAAAGATTCACAGTAGTAGTTTATGACGAAATTAACAGGAAAACTATCACAGCTAAGTAGGCTCTACAATTTAACTAGTAATAATCGACCAACTTTCATTTGCAGTTGAAAAAACATGTTCTACCATACATTCCGTATGGGAAAACCTGTTTTTCAACTACAATGTTAAGTTTGTTCTTGGGAAAAATTCATCCCATCTACGGAACCCTTAGTGGCAATGTTGAAACTTCTTCGAAATAGGTATGTAGGTAGTTACAGGAAGCACTGATTAATTATAGAATTATGCTTTCTTAAAAAGTCCCTCTACTGCTAGTCCTGGAAGAATATCTCTTGCAGTGCCAAGTTCTGGGAATGGGAAAGTATTGTTTAGGAACAGTTCAGAGAGCCCAACGGTGGACTCCAGTTTTTAATATTAAAGTAGCTAAGTTCCTAATTTTCTCGGTCCACAATTTTCACACATAATCGGGGCCCCAATATCTATCACTGTTTTACTGTTCTACTATTATGGTCGATAATCAATGGAAATTTATGGTGGCGGTTAATCGATTTTTCTCCCAGAAAATTCAATCTACTTTCCAGTAGCCTGCTCAATTTGCCCAACAATTTAATATCCATTAATTATCTATTTCACACTATATCTACACAACAAAATACACAATTTCTCCAATGAAAACTAAAATTTCACGTAATATTACTAGTCATTAGCTAGGCGTGTCGGCTCTATCGGCACGCGAGCGACCAGTCCGAACCGCCCAGGACCGGCCTGAACCGGTTCCATACCGGTTCCATCCAGTTCGTCCCACAATCGGTCGTGATAAGTGGACCGAGTTCGTTTCACTGCCGCTCGTCCACTGATAACTTTGCTTACATTATGAGATGGGAGTCGGTTCGGTACTAGCATATGAATATGCTGATAATAGTGTTGTTGAGTTCGCAGGATACTGACCTATCCTTAAAATAGGCCTTGATTGCGTTCATAATAAAGCATTTTAGCGCTTTAGACCAGAATTCCAGGTGAAACTGTTTGAAGAAAGAACCTTGCACCCTAATTGCGTAACACACACGGTCTCATCATTCATCACCATGATCACTGATGTTCATTATAAATAATTAAGTTGTCTCTTAGGCAAAATCAAAATTCTTTGATCATGCCTTCTATTCCATCTACGTTAAACGTAAGTTTGTATAGTTACTTGAGTGGTATGTTCGTCGTTTTAAAGTTGAAAGATATTTTACGTCTCACGCGAACTCCAGTTTAAGAGTACACACCTAACTCGTAGATTATCGAGAACTAGGACAAGTAAGTATTGATTTAAGAGCTAAATAATAAGTTGCATGACTAGTCTAGTCTGGAGCCTAGATTTAGAACGATCGAAGGTCTTGCATAAAGTTTGCTGTTGAATTCTTTTGCGTATTGATGATAAAGTTAAAACTCATGTTTGTATTTATGTACTACATGTTTTTTTAAATATTCTTGTTCAAGCTATCATACTAATTACCACAAGAAGAGCTTCTAGAAATGTATACATGTACGTACCTAATACTTATTTGTTAGTGAATTCAAGCAAAAACTTGCCATTTCTTTATTAATTGATGGAAGAAAAGCTTTGAAAGTTTAGACTTTATTTTTGGTAATATTAGATGATGCACTACACTTTTCCCGAAAAATCCCGAACTAAGCCAAACCGGACACTACTTTCTCTTAAGCATCAAGAAAGGTGGAAGGACATTATGATGTTTTTACTCATAGTTACCAGCAATAGCTGCAACGATAAATGATTGTCAATACCTTTTTTTTCGAATGGCTGTGTGAAAAAACCTATTCAGATGTCTATCATAATGTCTCTTTAATTTGCCAGTAGGTAAAATAAAACCACCTCTTTGTTAGCATGCCTAACTTTTTCTTATGTGTAGTGTATATAAGAAGAAGTTAGCCATGTATTTGTCAAATCAGGTAAAAGGCTTCATATAATAAAACGGAACCCCATTATTATAAAATTTAGGTTAGTAGGGAAGTACAAAATTATACCAACAAATAAACTCCCAACACAATACAAAACTTTGTCAATACCAATACAAAAAGTGGTATTTTCCCCAACGAAGCAAGAAGAGGGTTTCATCAAAAAACTTGGGGTATCCCATAGCAACACATTTGACGCAAAAAATCCATACCTACCTGCTTGTATGAAAGTATAGCCGTATAGCCTAGCAACAACGTTGGGGCTAAACAAAGAGCCATTGAATGAATAGAATTGGCCAATGCTGTGAGAATGTGTGGCCGTTGACCTGACCGTAGTGAACCGACGCGGCTTTCAATAGATGTTGTTACAGAACATAATTATATAGACTTTATTTAAGTACATTACATCGTCAGTCATTATCTTGGTCTATTCATGACTCCAATCACAGTAATCGCAGTTTCGAGTTTTCGATCAATACAAAGCAAAATTAATCAAAACGATCGTTTTAGGTTTTGAAAACCATTAAGTAATACCTAGGAACACTTATATCTATGGAAGATGAAGAAGTTAAATATAACTCATATAAAGTACAAGATAAACTGGTAGAGGAAACAATAAAACCTACTTTAGTACCAGCACATAAATGTGCCGGTATTCACTTCCTAATCACCAGACCATGCGAGATGGTAGGAAGTGCACCTCAGTCGCGGACGGAAGAGTTGCATGCACACACACAAACAAACACAGTCAGCAAGCACACACACAAACACACCCAATGTAGACACATTAGACACACATACTGCCAACTGACAGTTAAGAGGAAGCTAATCATGCAAATTTATTTTTAGCTGATATTTTATTGGACCAGATTTTTTACTTTCGCATTGAAAATTGAAGCTACTGGTTGTGGAGGTGGAGCCCAATATTCTTTCAGTTCAAAGTTCTTTATCAAATAAAGACATAATCAGCTCCTGGTTCTTTCCATTTTGCATTTCTTTCACTCCTGTTTCTTGAGATTGTCAGAGTATCTGATATTGCCACGATCAATAAGCCAGAATAACGAAGATTCGAAAATATGTTCCATGCAGGATGCGAAGGAACTTCACTTCACAACTATTTGGTAATGCATGATACCAAGATAACAAGGTCCACTTCAAAAATAAATGGTCGATCATAAAATAAATCCTCAAACGTGATTGAATGCTTGTCTAGTAAAAACTAAAACGTAAAATAAATAAAATTGAGCACTTGTCCTTATCGCGTGCGTAAGCGCACCGCAGCCACTATGTCTGTGTCGGCCGTTGGCATGGAAGATAATATACAGAAGGATTGTTTGAATTTGTCATTAGAAATTATACAGACCATGCAAAGCAATAAGCTAGCTAGCTTATTTTTTATTTTTAGTATTACCTACTTACTGTTTGTATTTCCTGTGCGTGTCCCAAATAAAATATTTTTCTTTCTTTCTTCTTTCTTTCTTTCAATAACGTACTCACATCTCTGCAACTACCATGGCTTCCATGAGATTCGTTTAAGGGATTTCACTGAAAACATGGATAACGTAACCTAACCATTTACTATTTGGACGATCATATTCAACAGTGCAATGCTAGTGGGTGATTTTAAAAGAAGCTGAATAAATGTTGGAGGGAATTGTGTTATCAAAGAACGGGATAAAAATTGTTGAAACGAAAGAGAAAAGGCACGGAATTAAAGTTGTCATCCATTGAAGGGTTTCTTCTAGTAAGTTCAGTTTGTATCGTTCAGCGATTTTAAGGGTGGATCCTCTGTAATGTCACTTTATAGTGTTAGCCAATGATCTAGCGAGCGTCGCCATTGTCCTTGCGCGCGCGCTGCGGTTAACCGACAATATGGAGTATTATGAGGTATTGTGTTAAAACTACCTTCTTGATGATAATACCGTAATCTGTTGATGATGAATCGCCTGTTTGTGTCGCTAATTATTGGGGCTTTGTGGTTACCGAGCCGATTGTAAAAAGCTGAGTTATTACCACATGCGGTTGTAACACCATTTGCATTTGCAACAATTGAACAGCAAGGAAAATTGGATGAACATGAACGTCGGTCGTTGAACCCTCATAACTGATTGCGATTGAATTACTTATATGAGGATTAAGAAATTGGGAACCAATTCAAAGCTATCACCTCACTATCTAGTCACATCAATGTAACATTCCAGTTATCGTCTTATTCAAATAAACAGTCAAATGAAAGAAATTACAGAGTAGAGATTAAACTCGATCTCAAGGCTGAGTTGATTTATGATGAAGTCGGTGTAAATAACTGAGAGGTTATGACCCCACACAGCTAATGGTATCGAATAATTACATATTAAAGCCAAAAACTTTGTACCTACACAATCACTTAGTATCCGTGACCGATATAACAGAATTGCTAGTTAAGGCGCGTTCCCGTGCGAAACACAGCGGTAGCCGTTTTTTAGGCTGTTTTTGGGAGCCAACTTCTCTTTATCTAAAAGAACTAGCAACTAATAAAAAATACATTAAATTTCTACATAATCTTCACTCCAAAAAGGTGTTTTTTTTTTTTTTAAGTGGCATTATATTTAATTAAACGGCCACAAAAAAGCCACAGAAATGAGAAATAATGATTTATAACATGCACCTCCTCCTAAAATAACCATTATTTTGATTTGCTTCCTAAACTAATGGATAGGTAATTTAATAAAGAACATTTTGCAAGTTTTATTTTTTTTAAACACGAAAATTAGATTTTATTAAGATTTTATTCTAAAATCTGAGCGTACTCGCTAAGTAACTCTTGCGCAGAGTTGTGAGCCACGAATGCTCAAGGTTATTTGGTCAGGGTAGCGCCTTAACAGTGCCAAAATACTAAGGCCCATGTTAATAAATTGCTATAATATAGGAAGTTAGACATGTATCTGATATTGATTTTATTTTTAGTATTTAAGATTAATCCAGATTGATCTTAGAGCCACATGACGACATGCTTTAGGTACATGGTTGATACATGATAACTCAATTAAAAAAAGAAAGCGTCTCTTGAAATTACCATTAAAATAAAATAGAATAGGTAGATAAACTGTCTAGTACTAATCCAAATACATGAAATCAGGTTTAACATTGGTATATTGGCAAAAACAATCGAAACGACAAGAGCATGTAAAGGAATGTTCAAAATTGTTCAAAGATTGCTCTCTGGCAAATTCTTCTACATGGAGTTCCCTAGTCCTTTGTCAGCAATCGGTATCTAAGAAAGTATCATCTTAATTCAGAACTCCACTTAACTTCCCGTATATTCGGAGCCCTTCTTTTCAAAACACACAATTTTGCAACATTAATGAGACTTCAAAGTATTCAAGCTGTTCCTAACAATTGTTCAGTGCGAATCTGCGCACAACTTCCAAACTTTGAAGTCCATCAACACAAACAACTTAACGGAGACTTCCACTGACATTTTGTTTACTCAGAACCAAGCTGTTTTTTACGACATTTTCCCGTTCCTTTTAGTACCGGCTTAGCAGAGACGGCTTACGCACAATCCTCGTTGCCAATTGAACAGACACCCCACACCACTTTATGTAAATTAGATATTTGTTTACCGGACTTTTTTATTTACTTTTTATTATATTAATGAACGAGATAAACAAAGCACCGAGTGTCAGGTTTCATTGCGTTATTTTTACGACTTTTTTGATAAAAATATTGGCACTAAAATGTTAGCAATCTGGAAATTTCGTGTTGTCATTGGCGACGGCGCGGCGTAATCTTTGCCTCCACAGGGATCCGTCGTTATGGCTGACTTTAAGCGATTCCCAAGACAAGACCAAAGTGTCCTTTGATAAAGATTAAGAAGTTGCACGAGTTACAATGTTTACAGTGAATGGGCATTCGATACGAATCAAACGGCTGATCAAAATTGAGCGAGTTCCATTATTATTCGTCTTTATGCGCAACCTCTACGTAGGTATAATCATTCGGCTGACATTTTGCGGACACATGCATGATTGTAACGTGAATTTGATACCATCAACATCATCAATCATAATCATCAAATTCATAAACAGTGTAAACATGACCGGTCCGTATTTATTTCAGTGGATCCGAACAATGTGTTCAAAAAAATCACGAACTAATATCGTGTTAATTGACCAAAAAAAAATGTCATCCATTATTGTTAGTACTATCTTAATTCAAAATCTTATCTTTGATTCAAGAATTTAGTAACAAACAACACATGAATTCATTCAATTGCAATATTTTGATAAAAGCAATTCCACGTTCCAAAAACGACAACCATCTTTCTTTCAATAGTATTATCACCTTCCATGGCAACTTGGCAACAAATGATTTGGATTTTTCCTCAACATCAGAATTACAATCAAAGGAAATAGGGCAAGAACCCGAAGTGTTGATTGGTCTTATTCAAGGATACTGCCGCCAATAAAATGGAAAAGTATGAAGCCTAAAGCAATCAATCGGAAGCCATGAAGGTTCTATCACACGATCCAATCGCTGAAGGAAAGAGTCGTGAAGAGAAAGTAAGATTACATCGAAGAAATGAATAAAGTGCGTCTTGATTTTGGTGAACAGGCTCGTAAACATGTTTACATTGTGATTCGTGTCGCTGCAGCACATCGACTGCGGATGGCAGATCAATTTGACGTCGCGGCCATAAAGGAAGTTGTTCACTAAAGTTTGTTTTGTTCTGTGCGCACATTTTAGGGGAATTGTCTGATAAATGTTCGCTGGATTGGATTGTTTTAGTAATAAGGTTTACTACCCACTGTTTCGCTATGGTGACTTCGAGTTTAGTTTAACAGTAAAATCTTGCTACTTTCTTGAATAGTTCAAAGTTTATTGTGCTTTTCAGTTTATGATAAAGTTATTGTTTCGCTCTTTGATATTCTTGTTTCGATGTAGTCTGCATATGTTTATTTTTACACAAAGTGATCAATTTTCTGACTTGGAACGAGTTGTACGGCATGCTAACTTCCTCTATACGATGTCGCTTTCTTTGCTTCCCAGATTATAACAAAACTTTCCATTTGATTCAATTGATGGTAACCTACCACTTTGGCAGTAAATTCCCCCTCATTATTCCTTAAGCACTTCACAACGTAAAATTTAAATTTTTATTTGCAGAAAACATAATGTATGATCCACAACAATGCTCTACGGTACAATAATAAGCTATTTGAAGCTCTTTTTAATATCAACACAAAGGAACTACTTGGATACTGTGAAAATACTAAAGCCAACTTAAATGTTACTTTTAAAAAACTACTTGCCATTCGAAAAACGCTCTTAATACGAAGAGATAAGGCTAAATATGGTTCATATAATTGTTTTCAAAGAGGAGAGTGACCATGGTTTCAGATGAATAAGTAGTAATTTAGTTTTGACGGATAATTTAATTTAATAATCCAGTTCATGATCTGCGTACAAAAAAAAACATGGAAAAGGCAACACTTGTCAGTCAAAGTAATCTAATGAAGATTAATAACAAAAAAGTTTTTAAGTCATACCTTTTAATACCTACGTAGAAATATGAGCTGATGATGTCACACACTTGAAGTTTTGACGGAATCAAAGTGGCAGTTCGTATAATGATCTTTTTTATTATGAGACAGTGTTACCATGCTGTCTCTAAGCCTGTTTTTATTTATTTGACGTAGACAGAAAGTGCCTACTCGTATAAAGAACAAGTTAGTATTTCGATTGAAATATCGATTACGGGTTCGAAAGTCTTTGCAAGTATGAAGTTGACAAGTAAATCTGACAAAAGCACAACTTGAAATGGGTTTCCTACATTTGTTTCCGTTCATAAAATTAAGGAAAATACCTGTCTTGTAGACATTATAGTCATGCATATTTTAATAGTGTGAGCAAAAATAAAGTATAAATCAAAATGTATCTTAAAATCAACGAAGGATTAATGAATTATAAACAATAAAGCTTCGTACAGACAAGCGCGACGCGACAGCGCGGCGCGACACCGGCTATTGTTATACCGTGAAGTTTTCTTAGAAATTGTATTGTTCGAGTCGCGTCGCGCCGTCGCGTCGCGCTGGTCTGCACGAGCCTTTAATCGGGAACGTAGATGATTACATAACAAGCATAGGTACCTAAAGTCTTATTACCAATAGGTAATAAGACTTTAGGTACCTATGCTATGATATGATAATGATCCAACACAGGATATAATAATATCCTGTGTTGGATCATTCGGTTCCCTTCAAAATGGTTGAACTAACTGGTGGATACATGCATCAGGTTTGTGAACGGGCGCCGTCAGTTGGAAATGGTCATCTCTTAGCCGCCATGGCTTATTTTATTGTACCATCAAAGAAGTTCATATCTAACCAGTTTCAAAACAAAATCCCGTGAATACGATGACCACATCTGTTACCGGCCAGGTACTATAGTCGCCGAGCGCTGCAAGCAAGAATAGTCCTTACGGTGGTTAGATATGAACTTCTTCGATGGTACGTTACTGCCGCGGCCTGCAAAATGGGCATTGATACACGAACGTGAAATTTTGGGCCGAGTCGAAGCCGCGGCACACATACGTGAGTCCATCAAGGCCAGGTTGTGGCCAAGGTTTATAAAGTAAGTAATTTTCTCAAACACTAAGTAAATACTAACTATATATAGGTATATTAATGTATATTATATTATAATTGTGAAAGTGAGTTTGTTTGTTCGTTTGTTATGCTTTCACGCTTAAACGGCTTAATGGATTTGGATGAAATTCGGCACAGGGGTAGACCTTGACCCGGGGACGAACATAAGCTACTTTTTATCCTGGATCGCAGACGAATTCGCGGGCAACAGCTAGTTAATTATAAATTTCAGAACCAATAACTAACAACGATAATTTTTCACGCGCCAAAATGTTCGTTCCATTTTTTAAATACAGGACACTTATGAGTTTTTATATTAATTTATTCGGTCGGTAAACACGACAGACATGGATTTTCATCCTAACATTGCCGGCCGCCTGCTCGCATGTCTTTGACCAGTACAGCATTTTCGATTTATCACCAAGAAGGTTGTCAAAATAATGCTCTTTAAGCATGTTTATTTCTTTTTTTTTAAGTTTACCGTGGATTCTTTTAACGTGCACGTCTTTCTACATCGTTCTCCCAAGTACCTATAATTTCAACTTGAATGATCTAACCAATATTTTGATTTTAAAAAGTGTTCGTGGGGTTTCTTGCCCGTTCTTCTCCATAAGTACCAACTACGCATCGGAATGGGCCACTCAGCTTGACTACTTGTCAATTCAAAAATGCCTGTAATTGTTTTAAATGAAATAAATGCTTTGTGTTTGAGTTTTTGAGTTTAAATGATGTTGTGTGCAGTACCTACCTAATAATGTAAAAGTAAACAATGTTTTTTAATGTTCGGTATTATTAATTGGCTTTTATTACCATATTTACATAAATATTGCGAAGATAGGCTCGCCCCCTATTACATGAGACTTAAACATAACTGGCGAAATGTGGGGGTACCGTGATAGGTACACCTCTGCCCAACCCTTCGGGTAACAAGGCGTGATGTTATGTTATGTTACTGCGGTTTTCCGCTCCCACAACCACGTGCTAACCAGTATATGTTTATTACTAATTTGATCGTTGACCTTATTAACAAGGTAAATAACTAATTTAAAGTTAAAATTATTTTATTTTAATTAATAATTATTTACGCTCTTATTATTTAGTCTGATTCTAAACTAAGTTCTCGACCAAAATAAATCTTTACTTAGACAACTTATAATTCATGAGAGCAGGTGAATTTAATTAAGTATGTGAAAAATTTATAAAAAGATTTAAAAAAAATCAACTTGTATTGGCCCACTGCAGGGCAATAGTTAAACAAGACTGGTGACAAAGAAATTTTTACTACTGAAGATATTCCTAAAGAAGTCACAAAACAAAAAAAAACTATAATGATTCAGATATGTTTAACCACTAAAGTTAGTAAAACCAAACAAGGATAACAGATGACCTATCAGAAGCATGTTTTATTAAAGAAGTTTAGCAGAAAACACAAAGCCTATAGCTTCTAACTCCCATAAAAGGTACCACGAGCCCCCTAAATCAGGGCACAATATATAACTAGTCGCTCTGGCCATATATTAGCGCCGTGGCCTGACGGAACAATACTGAAAGAAGGCCATTCATTCCTTTGTGGCCAACTTCTGCGGTTCAAAGTATTCCATGTTTTTTGTTAGGGAAACTGACGTCACACAACTTTCCGTAGTGTGGTGTAAGGGAAATTTTATATTTTCATGGAAAATGTGCTTCTATGTGAAGGCTTTTGGGCTGATAGAAAAGTTTATTATGACAGACGAAAGTGTGGACAAATCTAGATTAAATAAAACTTTTGTGCGTGTGCAAAACTAATATACCTAATTATTATTTTTATCTTTCAAAATGATGTCAGACTGAATCACTTCATAATTATTTATCATAATTATTCTCAAGTTTAGAGAGCTTGATTTAAATAAACATGATGACTATTATTTTTATGTAATCACAAAAAACGTTACATGGTATTATTCAAATTTTTTACACCATAACACGGAAAAAACTGAACAATACATTTTGATGGCCTGAACAGTAAAAAAATACGTATGTTATAAGAATGAAATAGGATTGGTGCTGAATATTATGCCATATCCGTGTTCATATACACCAACATATCCACCAGCAACCCGCACTGGGCCCCCTCTCATAGCGAGGCAGACTGTGTCCCAGCAATGGGAACATTAAAGGCTGATCGTGCTTTATGCTATGTGTTCAACGTAACTTTTTGAAACCTGATTCAGCAACTAGCCTAGACTCTAGCGATATTCAATGAAGCAGGCCTAGTCCAGGCTTCTGGACGATTGCTAGACCAAGAAAGAAAACCTATTTTCAAGGAAGGTGTCAAACATTTGCGTTAATGTCTTGTGTCTTGCACCGGTCGCTCGCACGGTGCGTAGCTCGCGATAACTCGTGTATTTTATTGCCCAATCCCGAGCTTGTGCGTGCCCTATTATTACTAATATCTCGGTGGACACACTACGCGTTGCCACAGGAAGGACTCATGTAAATATAACGGTGGAATGCAAATACTGGCATATGGCTTTGTTTAAGTTTGGGGGAGGCTAGTGAGTTGTGGCGTACTGCGATAGTTCACTTTTACTATTTATTCATTGCTCATTAGTTGGATTATTATTCTGTGCTACTGGACTAAGGTTTGCTTTTCTAATGTTGTCCTACGAATGGTGGTTGATGATACAAATTATTATTTGTATTTATTTCCAGATCTGCGTAAGCAAGTATGTTCAACGTTAATAATCATTTATTTTTCTTCTCATGTTGCTGCAAAAATGCTTCAAATGTTACCTTATATGTAAAACAACACCCTCATAAAACACTTTTCTGAGCTGTATAAACACGCTCCAAAAATAACCTTAAGAGACATATCCCAGTCCTACCCTAAATCACGGTGACTCTAGTCTAGTATGGTCACGTGGCATACGATTACGGAGTAGTTTTCACATTTCGATATACAAAGTTTTGTGGCATTAATTGTGGCCTAATGCCAGGAAGCATGGCGTTATTGCCACGTAGAATGCTTTTAATAATGCCAGGATAATAGACCAACTTGAGTGAGAGTTCGGCGCTGTGGTGTAAGTTATGTAATACTTGTGTAGGAAGCAACGCAGTGATCCGTAGTTCTTATAATGTCGATGTTCCTAATATCTATGAGAGTTGTTTTCAGCACCATAATGAGCCAAAATCTTGCTAGCTAGCTCTAGATTATAGATTGTACAAAATACAAACTATAGTAATGCAGATAATTTGTTGTGCTGTTAAGAGGGATTTTCTTGACCCTTGAGAAAAATATTATGGGCACTTATGTAAACCACGAAAAATACCTTACAGTAATTATGTTAAATTCAAAAGCGTTCATCTCGTGAAATAAAAATTGCAATTTTAAGAATATCAATCATTAATACGTACTTTAGAAAATCGTTTTTAACTGTAGCTCTTGATATGCTCGTGACTGTTGCTCTTGATATGCTCGTGACTGTAATTTTTTTGACTGGGGCAGCTTGATTATAGGCAAATAGCTCATAAATTATACATTATACGAGCTAGGAAGTGGATGTATCTCAAGAGTGTCGGGGGTTGCCAGCCAGAAGCTTCTAGTTGCCACCGTTACGGGGCTGCTGTGGGAAATAGGTACCCGCGGGACGAGACAACTCTCGATTTAATATAATTTAGAGATATTTGTCTTGAACATTTTGGGAAGGAATGGTGGCTGAAGACTTGTGATTACCTATTGTTTAATCTTGTAAATATTTCGTTGGTGTGCCTTGCTCAATAAATAAATAAATAAATGTTTGTGTCATATTGTGTCAGTATCCATTTATTTTGTTGCCTGTGTATCTTTTGGTTATTAACATCGAACGAAAGATTAGCTAGCGTAGATCACTACACCTATAGGTGTAGAACGCCGTTCCAGTACGAAATATTATTAGGAATTCAATGTTTTTTATCTTAAAATTATCGGCTTACCCTATTGGTAGAATGGATAGTTTTATTTTAATATTTAGGTATCTATTTTTAAGCCCATCTATTTTAATATTTAAATTGCCCTGAATGAATACCACATCAACATGACACGACCACGTTAACCTGCCACACTTTCAAACAAAGTTAAATTGCATGCACAAAACCCATAAAACACAAAACAATAGCTTTATTATCAATTCTAAACAAAAAGTAATTTTAAATAAATTTTTCGTATCAGCGTGAACCATCGGAAGGCGTCAATTTTTAACTAGATATACCCGCTAGCTACAGACCGACCGCTGAGTATCCATGGGTATTGTAAAATAAAACGACATGTCAGCTGCCGCCCGCCACTCCGGGCCACTCCGGGCCCAATTACTACAATTTATGGACATTAAAATATGACCATGGGGTATAGTGATGGGTATACGAGAGCTGACTATCCGCGTATATACGCAGATTTGCTTCATACCTACGGATATTACGTCCATGTTATCGTTCATACTCGTATGTTATAGTGTTGTCTCTAGGAAACGGTTTCACGACGGAAATGACACTTCTCTCACATAAATATACTTACTTATTGCTATCTGTGGTCATAATCTCAATATTTGTCCCAAAAACGCCAAACACATGAATTTTTATCACGTCATTCTTGATCCTCCAATCGCACTCTCATTACGAAGGAGCGTGACTACGCTTCTTGCATTCGTTTATGAGTAGGCATTATGTGCAGCCATATATTTTTATAGATACCTAGTTATCACCCTAGCCCTTAAAGATCCTTTCGAATATATTAAAATACGCCCCATGCATGTCCCCGAGAATGTGCTGATCTCGGATATAAAAACAAAGTAACAGCTGCTTATAATCTAACACAGGTCGTAACCATAAATTGCAGGGCCCGACTGTTGTGAAGTAGTGATACGTACTTAGTTTTGCATATAGCAACTGTAGCAATTGCACTATTTTAATCTTCATTAAATTCTTGAAACTCTTGTTCTTTTACAGCAGCGTAAAGGCCCGTGCAGATCAGCGCGACGCGACGGCGCGACGCGACAAGAACAATACAATTTCTAAGAAAACTTCACGGTATAACAATAACCGGTGTCGCGTCGCGCTGTCGCGTCGCGCTGGTCTGCACAAAGCTTAACTCGTTATAGAATAAATTAATTTACCAACTGATAAAAACCATTTCGTTTCAATTTAAGCTTCGTACAGACAAGCGCGACGCGACAGCGCGGCGCGACACCGGCTATTGTTATACCGTGAAGTTTTCTTAGAAATTGTATTGTTCGAGTCGCGTCGCGCCGTCGCGTCGCGCTGGTCTGCACGAGCCTTTAGTTCTTAAAACAAAAAAGCAAGCTTAAGTTTATTTTTTACTGCCTCAAAAGGTACAATCAATATCCGCCTAACAGTACCTTATCATTTTTTAACGCAGACTTTCAGATATTTATACCAAGAACAAGTCACATCACTAGACGAAAGATAAAACCCGTGCTCTGTCCAGTGTAATGGCACCGTTGCCATGGGATATGGCAAAATTAAAAAAGTATATGTGGTTATGGGGCAATTAATTTGTCCAGGGCAAATATTATGATTTGGGGCCAATGTTATGAGTTCAGCCCGTGATTGGCAACATGGCGACCGTCCCGGACATGTTTAATTCCATTTTATTATCAATTTAAACAAGAGTTAGAGAGATACAGTGAGTCACATGACACAATAGGTAACAAGAAACTCGTTTTTAATGCGAAATAAATTGCTGATAAATTAAATGTAGGTACCTACCTACTTTGATATTGTCTTTTAAAAACGCAAACCGTGATAAATAGGTGATTACATAAGGTGATACAAACAGCAATTTAGGCGTTAACTACTGTTTCTACAATCTTTATTTGGTTGTTATTTCGTTTATTTCAATTTCGGACATATAAAATACATTATTAAATATTTCTTAAATAAATATATAAAAAACATTAATTAATGGTTGTTATTATTATTATCTAAATTAATATTATAAAGATTTATTCTTTGTGTTTGCATGTTTGTTTGTAATGAATAAACTCAAAAACACCTGGGTCGATTTAAAAAAATCTTTCTCCAGTAGAATGCTATGTGTGACAATAATATTATCACTGAGTAACAGGCTATAACTTATAAAGATATGACCCGGGCGAAGCCGCTGGCGGAAGTTAGTTATTTATTTAAATGGCACGACAACAACAAACACACACAAGGACATGTAGCACTTCACTGGACTAGGACTAATGTTGGTCGTTGTAGTTTCTTCAGGAAAAATAAACATTAATTTATTGGATTAAAAAAAAATAAAAAAAACCTTATTCTATCCGTTGAAAATTAAAAACAACTATCTTAGTCTTCACGATCAATCAATCTGGGTAGCCTTTCCCAACTACGCTGGGGTCGGCTTCCAGTTTTAACAATATTAGCATAAAAATAAGTCGTCGTACAGTTGCGCCCAGCTAACTGTAACATTTACTTATTGATTGATTTTTTACCATTTGCGACCAGCTCATTGTGCCGCTGTCAAAGCATCCATTATCTGCTAATTCACTGTATCTTTGGGTTAGTGCGAAACAATAGCGGCGATGTATAGGGCATTGGGGATATTGTCGTAAGTGAAGCGACAGAGTGTCGCCTGATCACTTAGGGCTGCCAATGGGTAGGGTGATGCAGAAGGGCCTATTTACAAATGGCGCCAGCGGTCTTTCACAAAGGGTCTCCCAATAGACCACTTTTATAGCCGTCATCACATTGTTCACGGATTTCAGCAGTGTTAAGAAAATTGTGTCTTCTTTTTTTGGACATGTTGATAAAACGAAAAAATACATTTTAACAATAAAATGCGCATAGCAAGTGCAGGCAGTGGTTGAAGATTTCGGTTTTATTTGAAAAACGGTACCTTGTTGTAGTTATTTGAATTCCAGTTTTTTAAGCTAAGTTGTAAAACGTAATGTTCAGTAACTATTTCCTGAAAAAAATTCAATCAAATTAATTAAATACTCGTGCCAAACTATTTAATTTCATCTCGACGTTCAACAAAAAGTGAGTTCCTAAACTTCTAACAAAATCGTGCTGTTTCAAGTGGTTTTACTGAACATTCTTACACCAGTGGTACTAGTGTGTACTGGTGGTACTTTTAGTGACTTAGTGGCAGCTGATGTTTTCGTTATGTTTTCGGTTGTTTACTCCGCGGCGTGTTATCGCGGCGATAAACATGTTGTTTGTGTTTCATACTATGATAGCGACGGAAAATAAAACTGTTATGTTTCCTGAAGTCATTTGTGCTTGTCTGTACCTACCTACTAGCTACTTATAGAAAATTGTTTTTTAAATTTTGTTTGGTGTGAAGTGGTTCCTTGTTTGCGTTTCCATATCGAGGTAGTGACGGAGACATACATGGTCAGGCGCATGGTTAGTGTGGACGTTAAGTTCTTTATTGTGATGATGATGATAAATAGATAACCATAACACTGCCAAAACACACAGGTCAAAAGCCCGACGAACTAGGTACTTGCTTAGTGTTAATTTAAGAAGAAAGAGAATAAACAAGTGGTGGCACTAATTAATCGTTCATCCGTTTTTATATATTCATTTAGTTTTTGGGAGATAGTTCAATCAAATGCTTCAGAATGGTAAACAAACCAAAGGTTTTGTACTTATTAAAACTAAATTATTCTAAACTAGCTGTTGCCCGCAACTTCGTCTGTGTTCCAGGATGAACAGTAGCCTATGTCCTAACGTAGGTCATGGTCTACCCATGTGCCAAATCTATTCAGCCGTTTTAGCGTGAAAGCGTAACAAACAAACAAACTGACTTTTGCATTTTCCCATAATATTAGTTAGGATTAAAAAAGTACCTACATAAGGTCTCCTGCTGAAACAATTTCGTGCCCGGGCAAAGTATATGTTTTAAAGCGATAACGTGTAGGCAAGTGCTGCTAAATGAAGATCTATTCGACGGCTCCTGCACAGCAGGCCGCGGGGGGTCGATGAACGAGCTCGCAAGAATAGCTTCAAGGAGTATAGCCATAGTTAAGTATAGGCATCATATTGTGTGGCCATGTTCCTTTTCAGTTAAGAAAATGAAAAAAAAACAGGTATGAAAGAAAACAAAACGACGAAAACAACAAACTTCCCTATCTCAAACATACTTGGAAATTCGAGCATTATTTTGACAAACTTCTTCGAGATAAATAGAAAATGCTGTACAGGTCAAATTACATGCGAGCAGGCGGCCGGCAATGTTAGTATGAAAGTCCATAGTCCAGTCCTGTCGTGTTTACCGGCCGAATAAATTGGTATGATAAGTTATATCTGTTGTGTAATTTAAAAATGGAACGATTTTTTTACTTCGACACACGACAACCACGGAGGTAGCTTATCAAAGATTTTATTTAAATTTAAATTTGGCTTGCAAATAGAGCTGTTTAAAGTGAAAAAGAAACAGATGAACACATTGGCACGTGAAAAATTATCGTTGTTTGTTATTGATTCTGGAATTAATAATTAATTTACTTAGTTTGAATTTCCACGCATTATTTGAGAAAAGTACTATAATTATGCTTGGCCGCAACCAGGCATCACATTTTCACGTTCGTCCATTAATGCTCCTTTTGCAGGCCGCGACAGTAATGTACTATTATGACATAGAATGACTTATTTCACTGAAATATGTTCTAAACTACTTAATTTAAACAGAGCTTGTCTCAATTTAAACAGAGCTGTATGTTCCAGTACAAGTTTCGTTGTTTATGAAATTAAAACTAGTCAGTGCCTTTTACATATAAGAGAAAACATGGACATTGCGCGATAATATCCTCAAATTTCAAAACAGATATCTCGATTGTAATCAATTAACTAAAGGAAATGCATGTTCGTTTACCTGCCCACTCTGCCCAGTGCCCAGCGGACTACGAAAATGGTTTAATTTTTTATCATTACGTGTGGACACATCGCTGCCCTTTTGTTATTAAAATACAATAATGGCGCAGGTCCAACTTCAATGAAGCCACTTATTTCGAGTAGCCACACCACAGCCACGGTGCAGGTGGTAGGGAGACGTAAATCCATGGGTGGCTTCAAATTGTCGTGTAGACACTTTCGATGCATGAAACGTGAATGGTAACTCGTTTTTCAGATATCTAGAAAAAATACATTACCTACATGTGAATCTTCATCGTGTTAAAAACTGTAAATAAAGGAATTCAAGTATCATTTTTACAAATAAGTTATAAAAATAAAACATTATTTTATCAGAAACCGGAAGACACGGTTATCAATAACACAACAAATTCAACCAATTAAAAATTAAAAATTCCAACAGTATAGATATTTAGGTAGGTATGTAGTAAACTTATTGAATCCAATTAACTACGTAATTTCACGTACTTCGGTAACTGATAGGGAATGTCTAGTAATTCATGTTAACGCGGTTTGTCCCGCGTTCCACCGAGTGCCCTCACTTCCCCCACTGCCCCCACCGGCCGCACTTTGCGTCCCGATTGTTGGGGGACAGTCTTTTGAAAATTCAAATTGCCCGTCGGCCCGTGGAGAGGTAATGATTGTCGACAATCGCAGAGATCACATATCAACAAAGGCAATTTAATTTATTTTGATTTAACTTTAGATAGCTATAATAAATAATACCTATGGTCGAGTACGGGAATATTGGATGACTTGTCAGTTAGGGGTCCTGGGACAATCATATGTGTCAAATAATAAATTGTAACTATGATGCAAAACTAAACTTCAGTGTTCCTACTTAGCAGAGACTGGTACAATTTATCGGATGTCCTATATTGTAGTGAGAACCTCGTTCGGTTTTCGTTACTGCGAACACGTTTCACCGACAGACTTGGTAGCTATGGTTTCCCAGATGAGCGATGAACAGCAGGTGCCGCCGGCACATAGCGTTCGCTATTTACCGGCGAATGACGTCATCGACACGTTATAAGTTGATGTGTTTTTCTAGAGTAAAGTCAAACCCCACTGCCTTCATTTTCAGGGCAGCTGTCATTGCGGCCGTTTTGTGGTGGCCAGCGCTTTTCTAAGAAACCGTAGGTTTACTGAAACGTTACGTACGTATATGAGAGAACATAGACATAAGATACTGATTTATTTCTCACCACAATATAGGTAGGTATATGTACTATCGAGGACACAGACGCCTGACCAGTTTTCGACCTTAATGCCTAAGCAATAAGGGCGAAAAGTGGTCAGGCGCCTGTGTCCTTGATAGTACATTTTAAAATGATCCAGAACAATACAATATGTACTTATATATGACCGGAATACATACTGAGAATGAACGAATTGTAGAAAATGTATATTCAGATCGATCGTCCAGACCATAAATAGAAGAAATTATGGCATTTTCAGATCACTAATCTATGATCTTTTATATGGAAAAACCTTCAGAAGTTTTCCGGAGCGGTAAGTACCTCGTAAGTTATGGTTTACTCAGAACTTGCTCATGCGTGCAATAGAAAGATTATATCTTAGGAAACTTACGATTCTCAGAAATTCAATTTATGTTCTCATTCCATTCATTCATTTAACCCATTGACCGCTTGCGGACTGAGTCCAATGATTGTAGATTTTATCGGGAAAGTTAATTCAGTAAAACGACTGTTTCTCATTGTGAACTCATGAAAGAATTTAGAGAAAAGTAAAAAGAAAGGGTTTTATTATTTTTAAAGAAAATTATTCAGGAACTATTATGGTTGTGGCGCTTTCAGTGGCTTACCTACATTATAGTTTGGATTCGTCATGCATTATAAGATTTAAATTCTTTCTAACTTTGCCCATAACAGTGTATTTTTTTTACTTTTGGGACGTCCTTCAGCAACAACAAACACTAAATAAAACAACAAATAACACACCCGGAAATGAAAAGCGGGATAATCAATAGTACCTATCCCACGTCCAAAATATGTATAACCCAAAATACAGCATCTAACCGTACAAAGCGGCTATCTCCGACATTAACGTCGGGGGCAGGTACGGGTACTATTGACCGAGCGAATTTATCGCCCCCCGGTAACAAAGGCCGCCGCTGACCTCTCCGGTCGAAGGGACCGCTAAATTTTACGTAACAGAAAAAGGCGTCGCGATATTTTAAGGTTAATTATGTTTGTGATGGGGTTATGAAGATGTATGGCTATTTTTTTATATATGATAAGAATGGGTAAGTTGTCGTTTGTGAGTCTTTTATTTCGCTGAATAATCTTTGGTGGGTTTCCAGCTGTTAAAGATGATGAAGTAATTTTTTTGTAATAATTAGTTACAATAACTAATTATTATAAAAAAATTACTGACCCATTGAAAAATACACACCTACTTAGAGAAAACACAATTTTCGGTAACAAAAAACCTCAAACAGTTTATGTCAATATCCACTGAGCTGGTAAACCTTTGCGTTTCTACTCCAGCAAACTGGACTGGTGATCACAGGCAGTACTTTAAATATGAATATCATAGCGAAAATGATACTATGTAGGTACAGTTAGTAATTTCTCTGTATGTCTTACGAAGATACAGAGAAATTACTAACTGTGTTAAAGTGAATATACTATGTACAAATTTCACCTACGTTAAGTATTTATCAAATTTAGAAACTAAGAGTTAAGCTACTCAACATATAATTAGTGATCTATTGTCAACCTGTTATTTATTTATTTATTTTGTAAGTCTATTTTTAGCTCTTCTCGCCTGAAACACAGGATTACCTAGTTCAGGCACGTAAGTCTTAGGAATATAATTTACATTTAAGCAAAACTGTACTACTTTTTATACCTTGTAATTTTTTGAATAAAATATTATTATTATTATTTATCCATTTGTCAACAAATTTCGGGACCATAGGGTCCCGGTCCTTTGGAAGGCGTACGAGGGGCCGAAGCCAACTCGCAGAGGCCCCTTAGACAATTTTAAATGGAATGAGGAATGAGGCACCAACCGACGATTATCCCTGTATGCACTTGCAAGTGCACCCAAGGACAACCCCCGGTTGGTGCAGGACTATTGCAGAACATAGAAACAAAAAAATATTGGGCTATGGGTTTGGGTGGCTATAGTGGGTTGTTTACCTAAAACTATGGAAGGCCTATGTCCCCTGCCTGATCAATGTTAAGATATACACGGATAAGATGGCAGGGGGTGACTTGCACACTCAATAATGGGCCCCCGAAAACTGTCGCTAGCACATTGTGACGTAGCGACAAGGGGGCAACATGTCCTGAGGTGCTTGAGGAGTGGAGAGGTATTCCACGGCTTTCAGAACAATCCCAGAGCCCGGAAGATGGTCAAGATCCCTACGAGCACTTACTGGAATACTTCCTTCCTCCGAGCACGTTTGCTCTTGCGAATCTCCACTCAAACCAGCCAATTAAGGCAAGAATGAGGTGGGAGCTCTGTTCCTCGTCAGTGTTCACTCCAGTCGGCCAATAAAGGCAAGCCAGAGATGAGGAACGAGATAGGGTCCGTGGGGTCGCTACTGCCCAACAGCTCGCCACAAGCTGCCCTGCGGGTTTCTGTATCTCTCTTGGTCTGGCTCCTCATCCTAGACCTGTTCCGGCAAAGTAAACTCAACCGGCACAGACCTAAAGTTTGGAGCGCGCAAGCCCCACCACGACGTCAACGTAGAGATACGGCGGTGTTATTATTATTATTATTATAGTTGCCCTTCCGTTGACACTATCCCTTATTTGCCTTTAACACCACCCATAGTCGACAGGGGGTGGCCCATTTTTCGCCAAAACGACAAAACACGAAGGACCAGTATTGTGTAACTACATATTTGTGAAGAGTATCGGTAAATGCACCCCTGTCGACGTCAGCGACACGAACAGGCCGAAAGGTTGCCGATTCATCACTTGCGCTAAAACGTAGTGCTACATTGACATTTTACGAAGGCCGAAAGCCGAAAGTCAATATTATACCTCTCTATTCTTAGTTGGATCCAGCTTAGAAATCATTCTTTTGAAGCTTTTACTTAAAGGTAGTGGTATAGGTGTGCATAATACCTTTTAGAGTGAACACTCAGCTTCGGTACATCGTTTTTAGTTAGTTGGTAACACATTATAAGTGATTCTGCTTATAATCTGTGGCCATAAACGGAACTAACGCCGCCATCTTGTTTTTCAATACATATCCCAAAACAATTGCACAAATGTTTACCTTCAGCGCCCGCCTGCCAGCATCAATCAAGCGCCAAAAGATCCGTGGAGCAGCGTATTAGGAAATTAAATACAAACAGAACTCTGGAGAGAGGTGGCCAACCATCGACTACCTTTACCATCAAACGTATTGATAAGTAGTTTGACTTTAATTTAAACGTTCCAAAATAAAAATACCTTGAAACATTGTCTTTTAAAATACTTTCTAACTTTCATTATTTTAAGAGTAATGCTGCATTACTTTAAAAATAATGAAAGTTTTCTAGACTCTATTTAGACCCCAAACTGCTGCTGGCTATGCCTACTTACATTTTTAGGGTTCCGTAGTAAACAGGGACCCTTATAGTTTCGCCATGTCCGTCTGTCTCTCCGCGGCTTAGCTCAGAGACGGTTAGTACTAGGAAGCTGTAATTTGGAATGTGTATACATATTAATCATGCCGACAAAGTGGTAAAATATATTTTTTTTGCCACCAAAATATATTTTTTAGGGTACCTCCCCTACACGTCAAGTGGGAATGTTTTTTTTTTCTCATCTACCCCATGTTGTGGGGTATCGTTAGAAAGATCGTTCAAAAATATTGTGAGTTTGTGAAAACCATTTTTGGATTCAGGGATCCAATTGCAAAATATTAAGCTTTTAACAGATTTTTTTTGTTAGAGTCAAGTGTGTGTGCCAGCTAAATGATTGGTTTTGGAAATCTGAAAAAAATCACGGTAGTAGTATATATAACGAAATTAAAAGGAAAACTATCACAGCTAAGTAGGCTTTACAAGTTAACGAGTACTAATCGACCAACTTATATTTGCAGTTGTAGAAACAGAACATGTTCTCTCATACATTCCGTATGGGAGTACATGTTTTTCAACTACAATGTTAAGTTTGTTCTTGGGATTCATCCCAACTACGGAACCCTTCATTGTGAGTGATCCGACACGCACTTGGCCGGTTTTTTTTTCTTGTTGACCCATATAAAAATGTTGAACATTTCTAGCCTAGACAGACAGACTATAAACTTTTAGAGGGTTATATACATGAGTAATGCATAATGACCTACACAAACATATACAAATATATTTATGACATAAGTCGTCTATTTATATTTTAGTTACCGCTATCAGATATCGATAAGATATCGGATCGATAATGTTCAATATTGGGTGAAACTTTCCATACATATACAAATCTACTTTTAGATCACTTTATCTATAGGTAAGTATACTGTATATTTATTCATATCTTTACAAGGATACCTTCACGCTACTTTGGAGTAAGCAGACTGGATCTAAAATCGTAAAAGATTAGGCTTTTGTCCTACTGCAGGGCTAAAGCCTCCTCGCATACAGAGGAGGTACCTATACCGCAATGCTGCGGGTTAATTATACCAGCCCAACTTCTAGACACCTACTTAAACCCCACTGAACATTGTTACATTATTATAATCCATTATTTCTGCACAGTTTAATAAAATAGATATAAAAATCTATCTGCAATGTTAAGTAAAAGTTAGAAACACTGCAGAGTCCGTAGTTTCCAGCGACTAGCAGACTAGCAGCTCGTTGCTACGCCGCGCCAGGCTATATCAGTACCTACCTACAGTCAGCTGTGCTATCGATCCGCGTCCCACTTCGCCGCAGAGGAGAAACGAAGGTAACACGAGACCAAAATATATCCACTAGAAATAAAAGGCTGGCTTTTAAACGGAACCAATTTGTGACAAAGAAAAAGACACGTGTGACGGAAAAAAATATTCCCTTATGTCTTTTAAAAGGTGATTATATGTTGATAGGATGAGCAAGTCCTCTAAACAACTCACACAGTGCGACCAGCAATGGTTTGATCGAGTGAAGTGATTGAGGTTCCTAAGATAGCCGGTAGTTTGATATTATAATGACTTATCTCATAACAAGTTCAGGCTAAAATTCTCAGAGAATAAGCACGCCCCTTGGGATTCAGGACAGTTTACAAAGGGATATCATTCTTGGAGATGTCTTTGAAAACTAAAATAACGGTACGCCTACTCTAAATCTGAGGGGTAAGCCTGAACTCATTATAAATAATCCTTCCTAAGTCCCCTCGTTACTTAGAGACACATTAGCGGATCAGGGGAGGTCATTACGTAATCACTGTACTTCGTTAAGAACAATGTTTGTACGTCTGTGGCTGTAGGATTGGGAACGTTCGAGCATACTTTATGTTAAAAGTGTAAGCTAAGTAGTGTCACTCTACTCACTTAGGAAAGTATGTTACACAGCTATTCTTTTCGGTCATAATCTTGAGTCACAAAACTCAATTGCGTTATATAATTATCTTTTTAATATCTCTCTTATTCGTCTTGTCTGAAAACATTTGCAGTCACCCAAACCTAGTTTCCACTTTCCTGCCACACAAACCCGAGAAGCTCTCTAGTCAGAAGATACAAATCCGGCTCCAAGGACCAAGACGCCATTGTTGATGTTGAGCTGTTTTAAGCTGTTTTTATGCAAATGTTATTTGGTGCAAAGTTTTTGCTAAGTTGTCGCTAACGACATAAACAAGTACAGTTAGAAGGCATTCTATCGAGAGGATCAGAGCCATGGAAATAGAGAGCAAAGGAAATGGGGGCGAGGCCAAGAAAGTTACATTTTCTTAGAAGTTCAGTGACGCAAGAGGGAATGATGAAAGAAATGTGTTGACAGATAAAATCTTTTAAATGAAGCAAACATGAAATAAAAAATATAAAACATTTGGAAAACGAAAACAAGATTCAAAAGTAATTCATTTAAATTCAAAACTGTAAAAAAATAATCATTTCAGGCGTTTCATTTTGCATCCATTTACACACCGCAGCACAAAACCTACCAAGTGGAAGAAACTAAAGAACATAGTAGACAACAGTGTTCAGTAGGTATAGATAAGTAGGTACCTGTTTACCTACTAGCCTATTTGCCTATCTACAGACAATGACATTGATCGACAAGGTCCCACAAATACCTACTTTTAAATAAACAGCAGTACAAAACAGATAGCAAATTAATGTATTGTTTTTCGACATTGCTATCAGAAAATTTAAATACTTTGTTCGACTCACATGAACGGGACTCGAACCCACGGTCACTGGTGTACTAGGTACCTACCTTGTCTAATTACATAACCACAATATTCTTGGCACTGGTGGTAATAGCCGTGTGTCGTGGAAATGGGGATCTAAAGATCGGGAGTTCGAATTTCACCCGTTATTGCAACTCGGTAAGCACAATTACATATAATATACTATTTACCGTTTACAATTTACTGTAATATCTACTGTTTGATATCAAAAGGAATCATCTACTTACCTTAATAAGTAGTTTAGTTCTAATGTCCAGCTCCCCAACACACCGCCATATTAGATGACGTCACGAGCTCATTATGTAACACAAGTACCGACAATGTGTGTTTGTTGTCAGTTTTTAATCAGCGCTGCGCCGGCGGCTGTCATCTCATTTGCCCCCGTCGCTCGTCGCTCACAGATTCAACAGCGGTGTACTCCGCTTGGCACACGAAAACATGTGGCCTATCTTCTTTTTGATAGCCTGCATTGTGTACCACTGCTGGGCAACGACATCGCCTTTTTCCATCCAAACTGTGTATTCATGATCAAAGTCCAGGCCTCAAATTAAACTAAATACTCATATCTGTGGCGAATTCTGGCCACGTTTGTCCCTCTCCAGTTTTTAGCACTACCTTTCAGTTATAAATAGGTACAGGTATTGAGTTAAACCGCTGATTCTGAATTAAATCAAATTTTATCAAACGCAAGCATCTAGAGGTGACCTTTCCAGCCAAAACGTCCTCTTTCCTCTTTTAAACCTTCGCTAAATTTAAAACTGTGTGGATGAGCTTCAGTTTGATTTCTATTCCGAGATGCATATAAACCTGTTTTAGTCAAAAATAAAACTAATAATATCAAGTTAGGTTATTAGGTAGTGCTTATCAAAGATTTATTTATAACTTTAATTTAACTTGATTACCTCGTTGGTCTAGTCGCAATCGCTACTGCAGAGCTTGAGGTTCTGGGTTCGATTCTCACGTCGAGCAAAGTGTTATTGGGTTTTTCTATCAGGAATTTCTCAGTAGCAGCCCGGAGTCTAGATTGGTGCCCGGTTGATGACAATAGGCTTACCTTCTATTACATGAAATATGGGTGTTACTATAGGTACAACTCTGCCTCACCCTTTGGGGATTACAGGCGTGATGTTGTGTTATGTTTAATTAAATTAGTTCCTCGTGATGAATTTTAAGCAAATTATAAATAACTACAATCAATCCCCTGTGGCTGTGTTTGTGATAGATACTATTGTAAATTGAATAAAAAGAAGGTCGCATCGCAATGACAGTCGCAAGTGGAACAAACCAAGCGTTTGCATAGCAACCCGAGCCCCTGCGTCGCCCTTGTGAGCTAGCCCTATTTAGAGGACTATAAACCGTTCGAAAAGCCACCGTATTTTGTAACAAGTAGGTTGTATATTTCTTTGATGTATGAAGGAGTTCTTGGTGCAGAAGAATTTGGAGTTTATATCTAATACATAAGGTTGGATTTTGATTGTTATTGCTTTTCAATGCATCGAATTCAATGTCAATTTCATGAAGACCATTTCCAGTCCAAAATAGAATTTAAGCCTTACTTGGTACGGTTTTATTTACCTTAACAATCTTTTCAAATGCATGAGAGCACTGATGCGCAGGTACACTTTCAGAGGTCCAAAACGACGAGAAAAAAAAGTGAAGATTTATGTTTAACCAACTTGGCAAAAAATGGGTTAAGTGTTTACTCGTTTCTATTTCTGGGCAGATAACACGTGTAACTTGAGACGATTTGGTCCTTTTCGTGCAGCTACTGGCGTTCCGTGCGACTGCCCGAGAGTCGTCAGCAGTTCCATGCGACGTCGAAGGGTAGGGTGGTTTGGTAGGTGCCCGAGACCCGTCAACAGTTCCGTGCGATCTCGAAGGGTAGAGTGGTTGGGTAGGTGGTAGGTGCCCGAGACCCGACAACAGTTCCGTGCGATGTCGAAGGGTAGAGTGGTTGGGTAGGTGGTAGGTGCCCGAGACCCGACAACAGCTGTTTCTAAATTTTTGGACAGATCACTATGAGTTTCATTAGGATTAAATAATTCGATTTACTTACATAAGAATGGTTCTGGCAACTGGCATTACTTGGAATGCTATAAGGCATTTAATTACAAACACCCCATAATTACCTACTTGTTGTATTTTTTAGGGTACTTACCTATAATGTAACTTTAATTCAGTTGTTTGCTTTTCTGCAAATATAATTCGTCGTTAATAATACCAGATTTGCGGATTTGTATATAATAAAGATTAATTTATTCTATTTGTAATCATCCTAGAACAAAAAATGTTTAAAATAACGTAAACGGGATGTACAATTACTTAAGATCCTTGTGCAATTGAATAGCAACGCACTGCGATTAACAATAAGTTTGCGATGTGTGATGATGTGTGGCGATTAGTGAACACAATTTATATATTAAATTCATAGTTAATTATTCTTTTGAACGGATAGTTATTATTCTTTGTATGTCTTTCATTGTGACAGTTCAGTTACATTGCGTTAGCTAGTAGGTACCTACTTCGTACAAAAAAATCGTCTGAAGAATATGCCCAATTTTTCAAAACTGCGAAGCAATGGATTAGGAATTTCCTTCGAAACCCTCGGATTGTGACTGAGATTTGAATGCGCACGTTCTATAAAATACGGGAATTGCCCTTCCGCTGTAAGTACACAGTGAAGCACCTACCGATACGTATTACGTATAGGTAATAGGAAGGTGCTTCACTGTCTCCAGCGATTGTCGTCACATCAGCCTGCAGCAAGTAGCAACACATCGCCCGTGTAGCCACATCATAACATTATAGGTACCTACGACCTTTGTAGCGAAGTTAGATAGATCAGCAAGGCTATTGCATTTTCAAAATTATTTCACCAGTAGAATGCTATTATCAGTGAGTAACATAGGCTATATATTTATAAAGATATCACGCGGGCGAAGCCGCTGGCGGAGGCTAGTTGATAATATGCTGATATGACTGGGCATTATATCTGTAGCGGTCTCATTGTCCGCCATAGTCACGACGCTGTACGGCTACGCATATTGCATAATGGAAATGATGTATTGATTTGTTTCTCTGTACCTATCTATGTAAACTTGCCTCGGCAGCGCTGCCGCCGCACTCACAACTCAAGTCCATATAAACTGAAATTGCGCGCTCTCCTGATTTTATTCTAAACGTAATTAAACCGTTCTGTCAATCGTTTGAAGATGACAGGGACAGAATTATGTTTTAGATAGGTACTTACGTTTAGCGTTAAATGCATTTAGTGATATGTGGTGCAAGTGGGCTTTGCTGTGACTGAAGGACAAATTTATGACGGCAACTCATTTTGTGTGAATTGTGTCTATAGATCTATACAATAGGTACATTTTCTGGTGTGCGTAGATATTATGTGTGTGTGCAGGAACGGAGCCGCCGACCGACGCGCTGCGCCGTGTACCCCACACCTCAGTCAGGCTCAGTCTGCCGCAGCCACCGCTACGCGCTGACGTGTCGCTGGCCTCGCCCGGCGCTCGCAGCACACGCGCCTCCTGCGCCACGCGACCTTCCACAAACGCAATCGTCGCGGCGTCGTCGGCACGCTCGCGTCATCACCTCTCTATTGTATCGAAGTTGTATTCGTTACTTCGAGAATGGACACTATGGATAATACGGAGATCAAAACAGAAAACCCAGACTCGTTTGAGATTGAACCAGAGGACTTCAACGACGTCGATAGTGATGGGATTAAACTTGAATTTTCTGAATTTGGCGATCCGGTACCGTTCAAAATTATTAAAGTCGAGAACGAGGATGGTGAACCGGATTTCAAGATGGAAGTACCGGTTCAATCGGAATGGATTTCTGATGCAACTAAGCAACACCAAGCAGGCCCTTCGAACGTGGAACAGCTCACCTCTAATCCTCATAGTTCTTCTAGTCCTCCACCAAATAAACGCATTAAAACAGAGACACAATTATCTACCATGCGTCCTGTTAAAAGAACTAAACATCGTCTGCGATTGGAAAATAATGAGAGCATGGAAATTATGAGTAGCGATGACGACGCGTTTTCAGCAGAGAGTGACATGGAGTACGGTAACGACAGTGAGAGTGATTCCGAATGTGAATACATCAGCGATGATGACCCGCTGTGCACTGGACCCCAAGATGATCGGAAACTCGATGGTGCTAACATTGATATTGACAATGCGTCGTGGAGTGACAATCGACCAGTATGGACTGACGAATCATCAATGAAAAATCTTAAATTTACTAAGAAAAGAGAATTACTGATACCACCGCCTAAAGTTCCTTACGATACGTTCCGTTGGCTCCTTAATGATCAAATATTAGATACGATAGTAAACGAAACAAATAAATACGGAACTAATATCTTGAAAAAAATAAAATTAGCTCCTACATCTAGGTTTAGGGCTTGGAAAGAAGTGACGCGAGAGGAACTGATCACGTTCCTGGCACTGCTTATACACACAGGCACCATCCGGACGAACCGACTCTGCGACTACTGGAAAGGAGACTACCTTTTTAATTTAAATTGTTTCTCTAGATTTATGACACGAAATCGCTTCATGTTGATATTAAATTGCCTCAATTTCGGAGCATTGGATCCCAATTCTCGTGAGAAAGGCAATATTGCCAAAATAAAACCTATAATCAACAATTTTAATGAAAAAATGAATGAAATCTACTATCCAGGAAAGGAGCTCCTTATCGCCAAGTCCATGGTGTTCTGGCACGGAAGCCTGGTGCGCCAGGAGTACACCGACCACCGGCGACACAGGAATGCTATCAACTTGTTCAAGCTTGCGGAACCCAACGGCACTGTGGTCAAATTTCAGGTCTATGCTGGACACAGTACCGATAACATCTACAGAGTTACGACAGGAAAAATAGTTGAAGACCTCTTAGAGGACAAACTGGGCAGTGGGCATTCCGTATATATGGATAGATACTACAGCTCGTACAAACTGGCACTCACGCTACTGGAGAATCAGACGTACTGCACTGGAACTTTAAACAAAAAGACCAGACATAATCCGTTCAGGGAGACACAAGAACTGAACTCCAACAAATCGTTCTTCTCAAACGGTGTGCATGTTGGAAAATGGCGAGGCCGTAAATCTACTCTTTACATAACAACGGAATATAAAGACCAGCTTCATCAAGTAATAGAAAAGAATGGTACACTAAACCACAGACCTAAGGCTCTTACAAACTTTTCGAAGTTCATGACAGGCACCGAGTTGCAGGATCAGCTGATGTCGTACATGCCGTGCAGCAGGAAGCAGATGCGCTGGTACAAGAAGGTGTTCATATACGCACTGCAGATATACATGAGCAATGCCTTTCATTTGTTCAACAACTATTCTGGTATTAAGAAAAAGATGGGTTATTACGAATACAGGTTGGCTGTGTTGAAAGCTATGCTGCCGCCGCCGGAGCAGACGCCGCCGATGTATGAGCCGCCGGTGCCGCTGGCACTGAACCATGCGCTGACAAAGATCACGAGGACCAGGCTGCGGGAGAAGAAAGAGAAGGACGGCACTGTGAGGATAGTGAACGAAGTACTGAGGAAGGAGTGCAAGCCATGCCGGCGCAGGAAGAGGCGCACGGCCACGCTGTACGAGTGCGCGGCGTGCGAGGGCTCGCCCGCCTACTGCACCACGTGCTTCTGTGAGGTGCACGTTAGCACTAACACTCCTTATACTATAGATTTTGATTTATAATTAACTTACGAGAACATTCCTCTACATACTAAAACGGACAATTATTATTTTGTTATGTTGAATAAACTTACCTACCTTCTATTGAAAAGTAATGTATAGTTTTGGTACTTACCTACATGTGATAAACTTTAAATAATAATTAAGCTTACACGATAACGAATAATAAATAAGTATTGATTACCATAATGGTGTTGTTTTATTTATGACATTGATTTATTAATCGTTGTTTATTAACTTTGGTTCGATTCCCGAGAAACTAGTCGGTTGCTACTCGTGACTAGTTCTAAAATGTTAAAATCTATGTACCTAAAATAAAAATCTACTTTTATTTTGTTTTAACAGTCGCGTATAGGTAGGTAATACGGGCTGATATCCGCAACTCCACGACTAAGCGCGTATTTTTCGCGTATAGGTAAAATACTAGTTAACTCTGCTGAAACATTAAAAGATAAAATGTTTGATGATTGTTGATTATAATCATTAGATGTTACTTACCTATTTTATTTTGAAGGATACGGTTCTGTTGTGTCCGTTACCCAGGCCAGATGTTGTCGAAAATGGTCATTTGAATCTTATAGATAATTAGTTGTGCGGCTTCTGAAAATGTTGCGCACATTTTTAAATTTGTTGCGCTTATAGTTTTTTAATTATTTCACAAAAACATTTCCTGCTGGCGTAACGTTACCGCAGCCAGACCTTTTTCTTTCTAATGGGAATATTTAAATAAATACTAGCTATAGAATTAGTTGTCTAGATGAAGTAAATGTTGTGCCTTATTTTGTATTTATTCTTTCATCGGTTGCGAAGTTATTCGAGATTTTGCTGGGGTAACGTTTTTGGTTTTGCTAGATCTTTGAAACGGTTAAGCAGATTCTTATCATATTTTGTACAAGACTTCTTAGGGATTAGTTTAAATTTGTTCTGCAATAAAAATACCAAAAAAATGCATAGCTTAAAGGTTATTTCATTAAATAGAAAAACACTTCAATCGGTCCCAGCACTCTCAATAAGAGGTCTAAAGACTTACTTTAAACGTTATTTTAAAGCTTGTAACTGCCTTCAAATGTATGTGAAGTTTCATTAGTATCCTGTAAGTATTTAAAAAGATATGATGATATTCAGTTCTTCACGAGCACGGTCTTGATGCGCGCGGTGTTATTTGGCCACTGGATTGGATATATGAACTGAATGTTATGTCAATTATTAGTTGTTTAGTTCAGTTGTATATCAGTAAAATTTCAGCGTAGTACATTGGATAATTAATGAGATAATACGATTAAAGTCATTAGGAAGTGAATGATCGAGGTAACCCGACCAAGTTTAGGTGGTTACGAAAAAGCGAAAACTCAGAACATTATGGTACCTTCTAAAATATGTAGGATAGTGTTACAAATTTAGTACAGACATGTACACAAGTTTTAAAAAAAACTACATGTTTATTAAAGAATTTTTATTAACAGGTAAAATAATCATTTCAATTGAACTTTTAAAGTATTAATAAACTTATACTTAAAAATAATCACAGATTAAAATTACAGATAGTAATTTTGCTATTTTGAAATTTTCTATTACCTTTTATTATAGATGTTTAGTGCGTTATGCAAACAATGGATTTATTCCCTTTACGTCGAGTCCCGTTATATCGAGCCTGGAAGTCTATTGTTCTCCAAAGTATTGATATTTTACGCTTTCTATTACCTTTATGTCGAGTTTGGTGAACAGGTACAGTCAGAGATGTAAATTAAAAGAATTTGAACGTGGGGTCTTTTCGGCTTTGGATTTCGATTAATAACTATACTTTATAACGATTATATTATTCGAAATTTATTAGGTAGGTACTACTTACCTATATATTTTGAACCATAAATTGAAAACATGTGCATTGTATCATTACGTATTTATGTATTTTTATACTGTGTTTTATGTATTTTGATTGTTTATATTTTGATATGTAGGTAGGTACTAACGTAATAGTTACATTTGCATTATTAAGTTCATTTATAATAAATGAACTTAATATTTTAAAAGATAGGTACTTTTTCATCATGCACATAATTTCGAATATTAAAAAAAATACACTGAAATTATGACATACTTTGATGGTTAATTAAAAATATAATCGTACATAGTACTGTAAGGTTAAAGTCATTAGTTATTTTTAAATTCTTTTTTGTGTAAAAATTGATTCTAAATTATGTGCGTGTATACATTTCATTGGACGTGACTGTACTTCTAAAATATGATATTATTAAACTCGACATAAAGGTAATAAAAGCGTGGTAAATAAACTCGACATAAAGGGAATAGAAACGGGACAGAAAACTACTCGACATAGGGGTAATAGAAGCGAGACAAGGTTTTCGGCTCGACTTAACGGGACTCGACATAAAGGGAATAAATCAAACAATGAATTACCCCTTCACCCCACCCCTCCCGCGTCCCACCGAACGACATTTTTGATAAGTATGTGCAACTGGAAGATAATAATAATGTTTTCATAGTACAGATATTATTATATTATTATGTATTTAACAGTGTACGCGTCTGTACCGAAATTGTAAGGTGTATTATACTGAACATTTCAAAAGATAGCATAATGTTCTGAGTTTTCGCTTTTTCGTAACCACCTAAACTTGGTCGGGTTACCTCGATCATTCACTTCCTAATGACTTTAATCGTATTATCTCATTAATTATCCAATGTACTACGCTGAAATTTTACTGATATACAACTGAACTAAACAACTAATAATTGACATAACATTCAGTTCATATATCCAATCCAGTGGCCAAATAACACCGCGCGCATCAAGACCGTGCTCGTGAAGAACTGAATATCATCATATCTTTTTAAATACTTACAGGATACTAATGAAACTTCACATACATTTGAAGGCAGTTACAAGCTTTAAAATAACGTTTAAAGTAAGTCTTTAGACCTCTTATTGAGAGTGCTGGGACCGATTGAAGTGTTTTTCTATTTAATGAAATAACCTTTAAGCTATGCATTTTTTTGGTATTTTTATTGCAGAACAAATTTAAACTAATCCCTAAGAAGTCTTGTACAAAATATGATAAGAATCTGCTTAACCGTTTCAAAGATCTAGCAAAACCAAAAACGTTACCCCAGCAAAATCTCGAATAACTTCGCAACCGATGAAAGAACAAATACAAAATAAGGCACAACATTTACTTCATCTAGACAACTAATTCTATAGCTAGTATTTATTTAAATATTCCCATTAGAAAGAAAAAGGTCTGGCTGCGGTAACGTTACGCCAGCAGGAAATGTTTTTGTGAAATAATTAAAAAACTATAAGCGCAACAAATTTAAAAATGTGCGCAACATTTACAGAAGCCGCACAACTAATTATCTATAAGATTCAAATGACCATTTTCGACAACATCTGGCCTGGGTAACGGACACGGTTCTGTTGCATTCTGTCAATAAGTACATATTATCAAACTGTCATGCAATAATTAGAAAAACAAAAAAACTCGAATGCTTGGAATATATTTGATTAGTTGAGCAGCACTATTCGAAAGACTCGAATAGTAAAATTGAGTAACTTTTGCATGCCCTGATTACAACAGTGTAGATACTCGTAGTACCAAACTATGAAAACCGCCCTTACGGCTAAACGACCTATAGGGGTTGTCAGTGTCAGATGTTACACAGACGTGACTGTCGACTGTACTACTAAATACCGACAATAAAATTACTAACAAAGGTTATACCTACCTAGTTAAAGTTTATTCGCATGAGCGGTTTCTTCACGGTAACGCTTTGGTCCTCGGCTCCTAATCGCTTTGATTTTCCAAAAGACCACCTCGGGGTCCTATAGACCCGGTAGGCCCTGTAGACCCTGGGTCTTCCGAACCGAAACACAACGCTATTAATCTTACCACAGAAACAATTACTGATCGACCCGTAGATAAGCTGGAATTGTTTGAAAACCACTTTGATTCGCTCGGGTATCGAACTTGTGACCTCAGCCATTGTTCTTGTTTGTGTCTGGAAGAGCATTTCTTTGAGTTGTTGTCTATTTAGAAACAGTATAACACTAAGTAGTCTAACATCCCGACTCAAAATACAGAAGTTATTTGAACAATTAGGTTGGCGGGTACTTATTTAGGTACATTTCATACTCAAGTTAAGCCTTGTGCAGACTGGTGCGAGGCGACGCTGACGGCGCGACGACCGACGCGACTCTAACAAAAGAATTCCTAAGAAAACTTCATGGTAGAACAATTACCGTTGTCGCGTCGCGCCAATCTGCACGAGACTTAAGCCTAATAAATACTAAGTAAGCACGTTATCCCCCACAGCGGGCATTTCACCGATGTAGGTACCTCACACACATTCTATTACAAACCGCCCCACACACACAAACAGCTGTGAACACCCATCTTTATCGCCTTCTTCCATCTTCAATAGTTCTCTATAAATATATCGGACAAATTCAATAAAAACTAGGCGTGTCAATATCTGTCCCGTACGTTGTACACATCGAGAGGCAAGGGCTTGTACAAGAAAAGGACAAGGAATATTGATTACATTATGTTCTTTGTTCATGAGACACTTTACGACAAACTCATGTAATATCACCATAATCTAAAACCAGCTTACTTTTAGGGTGTTTTGATAACAATAAAGTACCTACTCTCCATGATGAAAGTTCTGCATCACAACAAAGGAATATCTAAAATCAAATGTGTGACGCAACTTAATCCATTCCTCAAAAAACCTGACTTCGAGCCGAGCCCGTCACGAACAAAGAACTTCAGTACTTTTCCATGTTTAGAGCGAGACACCTATATCCGCAAATACATACCTCTCTCTTCCCTAAAAAAGGGGCAAAATTATGACGTAATCATAGCCCGAGCACCCCTGCAAGGCAGGAGATGCAATTACTTGCGTGAACTTTATGTCTGAAGATTTAAAGGTCATAATTGATTGTCGCTGCATCTCGGAGATGGATGATGAAATCATAGGGTGGTTGTAGTTTGGGAGTCAGACAACTGCCCAGTAATAATATGTTTTCATCAATAATGGTGCGATTAGTTACATATTCATTCGCTACGGTGAAAAAGGGAATAGTACTTGATAAAAATTAGTTAAAAGCAAGTAAGGGTAAGTTATAAAAAAGGTATTCAAAATATTCCTGCATAATTTCAAAAGTTCAGACAAAACATTTCAATGCAAAAAATACCACTGTTGCGGTTGTCCTAATTTTAGTAAATTGTGTCCAAAATTCGACATGTGTTGCCAAAATGAAAAGCGACATTCATTTGCACCCACAAAATGTATTTTTGTTGAGCTCTTCAAAAGGCAGGAAGCTTACAATTTAACACTGAGACTTACTTTTTTTGTGTCAAAAGATGGTAAGTGGTCACGGGAAGTGGTTTCATATTAACATACTGCGAAAGTTAGTGCAGGTCTTGGCCACAGTTATAATGGTTTTTTATGCGAGTCCTGTATTACCCTAAGGAGCGAGCAGATGAAGATAACACAAGTTCCCGAAGTCAACAGGAGACAAGCCTTCTTATACACATTAGTTAACTGCAATTTAGAATTCTGTTCTGGCCTCGGTATTGTACAGCAGACCTTACATACAGCGGAAAAGCTGACAAACCATTATACATATTAGAAGCGGCATTATTATAAAACATAATGCCAAATTACCAAAAACGTAGATTAATCATTATCGTCGTTTCCGTTCATCCATATTAATGAAATACCGATAGTTTTGTTACTACAATAATTTGTCAACGTAAAACGGATGTCGTAATTTCAAATGCGGCAAATAAAACAATTTACTTTTATGTTTTTACTGCAATGTGTTATTAGTATAATTTGTACTGAATATTACATTCGTTTTCGTAATTTACTAAAACGCGAAACGACGTTTTCTTTGTGCGTTGGCAATCCAATAATACAAACTAATGCTACTAGTAGGTATTACGAACGTATCTACACAAAACAGTTTCTCTGAAACTGAATCCAAGCAAAGCCGTCGCAAATAATTCTAATGAAATCTAAACATGATTGCCAACATGTCGTAACATAATAATAATACTGTCTCCGAGACAATGACACAAAGACAATAGTGGAACCCTTTACCGCATAGAATGTGAGATTTATTTTATTTACCATCGCTCTCTGGCCGGCCCCGTCAGAACGTGGGTTGAATATACACCATAAACTTTTATGGGGACCAGTCAGATAACAGGGCCGTGCTTACAAACTTTTTGTGGTTTCAAAGAGTTATACGGGAACGTACTGGCCTGTATTTTATCTATACTCATGTGCATTAAATTATTCGGCTGGCTTATTTATTATGCAACTTGGCTTTATTTTTATTTCATGTCATGGCGGGGAAGGGATATACATTAATTTGAAGGAGCTGAAACATATTCATTTGAGGACTTTTGCTGTTGTTCTTGCCCTATGTAGATAGATTTCAATTGAATTTTGATTGTAGTAATCATAGCTAATAGCTCGACTTGAAGTTGAAGATTTGTTATAAAGCCATTGGTTAAGAAAAATCCGAGACATTTTTGGCTTTTTACTTCCAATCATGCACTCATAAAGCAGCGTCCTCATGCATGCCTAGAGGAAGGCGCGGGCACAAACTAATAAAAGAGTGGGCGTAATAGGTTGTGGAACCTATGGTTATGTTAATGGTGTTGTTTCTGATCTCGTGTTTATCAACCGTACGGTCCGTATCGTCTGTATCGTCTGTATGGTCCGTATCGTCCGTATCGTCTGTATGGTCCGTATGGTCCGTATCGTCTGTATGGTCCGTATGGTCCGTATGGTCTGTATGGCTGTCGGTTTCATGTTATATGGTGTTTTCTATTCGGTTTCGCTACCTATTGTTTTAATGGCGAGTGAAAGTCGTTCCAGTTAATTTTGAGAACAATGCACCGTGATTTAGGACTTTTATTTGTAAAGATTAATCTATCGCTGGGATCGTTGCTGAAAAATTGTTCAGTTTGACTTCCTCTCTTTGTTTTAAAGCGTTATGGTCTTTGAGTTCACATCCACCGACAGTCGTACTATTAAAATTGAAACCTCTATAATCGAATAGCTTTACCACAATAGCTAGTAATTAGAGCACATAGTTTTTGGTATACGGCTGTTTGTTATATTCACACTTTTCCAAAACACGGTGGCTCTGAACTCCTCGATGCTGTAAATAAAGATTCGCCTCGTAATGTTAAGTATTTCCTTTGTTTCTGTGGTCGCTCCTCCGCGCTCCGCACAGCGAGGCAGGCGGCAGGCAGTAGCTACCGGGCATACGTGCAGCGTGTAGACGCAACCGGTTTCAGACTGGTACTCCTATAGATAAGATCGTTCGAAAAAGGTTTTATTAAGAGACGACTAAGTGTACTGAATTGTACCGTTCGAGATTCAATCTTAAGAATATTTGACCTTTTTGAAACGAATCATTTTAGGATTTGGGAAACTAAAGAAAGGATTATCAATACATTCTTCAGTTTCAAGGACAAAGTATGATAAAGCAATGATAGTCACGTCACGAAAAGAAGTTTAAAGCCATTTGTTGATATTTGTAAAATTTTAAAGCCTCCAAAAACCTAGAACATCCTTTAAAGAATTAAAAGTATGAAGAAAAGTCTCTTTTGGTCAAAAATAGCTATACCAACGTACTTACTAATAGCATCCAATCACGTGGTCCGGTCGTCCCGCAGGCTACCGGCGCGGGCGCAAGTGCAAGCACCATAGCTTGAACAGGTTCCAAGGGAAGCTGCTGCACTTCTGTTTATTACAGGCTTTCTGCGTAAGTATGGCTATTAAGTTTACTTGGCTATTTTGCAGTTATTATTATTATTTATGTGGGAATATTTGGATTAATGGTTTTAAGATGTTATTTACACTTCCGTATACTTATACTAACTTGAGCATAAGCCTGTCAGTTTAAATTAAACTCCTCTTAAACTTTTTAGCGAACAGCACACACACAGCACAGCACAGCAAATCGGCACAGCTAATCTTGATAAATCCCAAGGTTCGAAAAACTAGTTTCACTAATGCTTACTTCCTTGATAATTTTACAGTGAGCCATCTTCGATCACCGTATGCTTGCCAAATAACCAACCTGCTGGTTTACTTTTGTGTCTGCGAATGAGACTGCTACAAAAAGGATAGAAAATCACTACATTGTTAAAATAAGAACAAGAAAAGAAGATCTTTGTTTCTTATTCACCCTTTGTCATCACGAACTGAGAGAAAGAAGTCACAAAGTCAGTCTGCATCAAAAACTTGTAAACCGTGACGTCAGACCCACCCTAACAAAGAGTGAATCTCTACAGTAAATCTGTCCCTCCATCGACTTTGCATACAAATGCACCCTCTCCCATCCCTTCGTTAGCTTCCGAGGAAGCTCATCTGATCATCAGGAGGACTCAATCATCCTCTAGATCGTTCAAACGATAGGTGCTTTTTCAATCCAGTTGCTTGACATAATGTTAAACATTTGAATTCTGTCTCCTAGACTATAATTTAATAATGGAAAATATTCATAGTGCGAAAAAGGGATGGTTTTTTGTGAAGAAAAGTTTCGAATTTTCGAATACTTATCAGTTAGATATTTTGCTTGGGTTAGAATACACTGGTATAATATATAGGTACCTACATAGTTGCACCTCTGCCCACCTCTTCAGGAGTTGTTTGAGGTTTGCTGTAGGTACTTATGACAAGTTTACTGTTATTTATCATCATAATGGGTAAGTAGGTACCTTCCTACCTGACCTGATTACTTACTCTCATAGTATTATTATGTATACTGTGCTCCTCAGCTACAAAGAAAATAACAAGGTACGTACCATCGAAGAAGTTCATATCTAACCAGTTTGAAAACAAAATCCCGTGAACACGATGACCACATCTGTTACCGGCCCGGTTCTATGGCCGCCGAGCGCTGCAAGCAAGAATAGGCCTTACGGTGGTTAGTTATGAACTTCTTTGATGGTACATAAATGTAAGTATTACCTACAAGCCCTACAACGTAGATCTACCCACCTACCTATATCGCTATTTGTTCATTTATAACTTGCAACTTACAAAAAACCCTTTCTCATTTATTATTCATAGAGGTACCTATTACTCTATTAAGATCTACAGCCCAACCCAAACGATATAATACAAACCTCATTAAATATAAACTATTTTCTATTTCTGATTTCCAACAAAGAAAGTAACTAGGTACTCCTACAACCACATCAACATTTTGTAGAAACTGTTCTATTATGTCAGTCCTATGTAATGTAAATAATATAAAATGCATATAGGTAGGTAGGTACCTAAAGTAAATAAATCATCGAATTTAGTCCTTTACTAGCTTCAGAAGTAAACAGTACTTTCACAGGGTATCGGCCAATCAATCGTACTCGCTCGGCTATCTCCGCCAGCGCTCGGCAAACTCCGCCACAGCTGACGCGAACTGTTGCTATGTGCATTTTCACGGGAGCAAACCGGACATGTTTGGTAGAAAGCAGTTTTTGGTTGATGTTTGTTTTGATAGGAAAACACGGCTTGATCGGGTAAATAAAGTCGAATAGAGATATTGCTTTAGTTATGTCATGATTTTAAGTGGCACAATTTTTTTTCAACATTTTATGTAATTGTAGACACTACACACTTCCAAACACTCCAGCTAAAACCTACTTGAATATAATTCTTCAATTCATCAAGAAAAGCTAAGAAAACCAACGAAAACTGATTTCCCAAACAAAGAAAAGCAGATTGCACGCGAAAATGTCCTAAAAACTCCTTAGTGGCAGCACGTTAAACGAGCCTACGTGACCGAAGCAGTGTACCGACGCACACTCGGGCAGCTCCGGCTCATCGACACGGACACACACACAGGCGCCCATGCGGTTAAGTCCGCGCGCGGCTACGAAACATCGCAACCGACATCGACCTTCACAAAGAAATATACACATCCGTCGTCCTTATGACCTACGAAACAAGGTCTAATTTAAAAAGTAATGTTTAAAGGATGTTATGTCGATCCAGTTTTCGTGTAGATAATAGCCCCGTTGCGCTAGCGAGTGCATTTATGGCAGCGTTCGCGAGTTGCCAACCTTTTTAATTTATTTTTTCTAGTATTTATGTTAGAATAACTGTTACAATGAGTTTATATACTTTGTTGATTGAAATGATACAAATGCGATTGTTATGTAGTCCAGCTGATATCTTTGTGCCGATTTGTCTTTATTTGATAAATAAATTAGCATAATTATGTACCTACTTAATAATATCTGATATCTGTGTTGTATTTTATCAAAGCTTTATTGACGAACGCAATATAAATACATTTTCAATGCAATAAGATAAAATATTATCATACAAGTTCAAAGAAATATTAAACCAATTTATTTTATGAATAGCCAACTACCGAATACGGAGAAAGCTATCTCGTAACTTTTGATAACTTACCTCATTTAATTCTGTATTTGAAGAAAAGTATAAATTCGCCGGGAGCAGTGTTAAAAGGTGAAAGTCCTAGACCAGGTTGGCCTAAAAAAAGGTTGACGATCCCTCGCTGCTCGTCCCGCAACGCGCTTGGCAACAAGCGAATGAAAGCATTGGACTACATACAAGGAACTTTCAACCTTATTTCGAGAGATGTAAAGTAAAATTTTCTTCAGTGTAAACATGTTATTGATCGCAGCTTACGCGAAAAACTTTAGTACTTATCGCCATACAAACGATACATGTGCTATTTCATTAATTGGCCTAAGTGACATAACTAATCGTTAGCCGTCCTTACTCCGTTTACATAAGGTTGATATTTGTTTACATTTTAGTCGTTTTTGTGAAGATTATTAATCTTACAGGATTTATAGATGGACAAAGAGTTAGTTAAGACAGTTATTACGTGTGAACGGCCATTACGACTTGTATGGAGCATGTGTTTTAGTATTTTTTGTTTCATCTCAAACGGAGCAAGAAAACATAAGAAAGATGGTTTGAAATGAATAACTAACTTATTTTGGTCGAGAACGATGTTAGCGAGTGTTTTTGTTCGACTGTGTTAGAGGGTAATGTTTTAAATGATTACCTACCAATGTACTGTTGGTACCTACTGACGTGGTGGTTGGTGGTGATGGATAACGGGTCTACACAGATAGGTAGGTGTGGAGAGAGTATCGTTGATAGAATGATACCTACTTATTGAAATTGTTGCAACTAATTTGTTATCAGAAATCTTTTCATAAACATAAATGAACGGCCAAAGTCAACTTATTCATAAATCATCACCGTTTTACAGGCAAATTATTGACCTATCAATTACAGAGAAGTAAGATTTTACGAACTAGCTGCGCCTCGTGGTTTCACCCGCATAAGTCTAGATCTCGTGGGAATATCCGGATAAAAGATATCCTATGTCCTTCTCCAGGTCATGGTCTACTCATGTGCCAAATTTCATCCAATTCCATTCGGCCGTTTTAGTGTGAAAGCGTAACAAACAAACAAACTCACCTTCGCATTTAAAATATCAGTTAGAATTTATAGTTAGGGAGTTAGGATTCTTGCTTGAGTGAGACTAGACTATATTCATTACTTTCTTGAAAAATATTGTAAGTCCACCAACATAGTCTATCGTGTACAGTAACTATACCAACAAAGGTCTTTAATTAATAACCTCTTTCCCTCTTTATACGACTATTGATTAGTTTCCAATCTCTGCTGAAGATTGTTTAGTTAATTAACTATCAATACTGCCGATACCCAATCAAATCACTAGAACCATTATGTCAGAAAATCGATCATCTAAGTGTTTCAAAAGACAAAAAAACATACCTCCTTTGTTCACATGAGTAATAATACTCCCCCAACAGGTTAGAGGGAAAAAAGTGATGAAGGACCGGGGGTTCGATTCCCGGGCGTGGCTTCATTGTTTGAGTGTGTAGAGTTGGTTGTGCTTGGCAGTTTGACAGCCTTGTCAAAAGTAGATTGGCATGAGTTTGGTAAGGAGTGGTTGTAATGTATTTTTGTAATATCCAAGAACATAAACAAGATCTGAAAATGACTAAAAATACGTTTGTAAAGAAATTGAATCATCATTGCTTAGGAAATAATCTTTTAAATGGGCAAATTGGCGTTTTCACTGCAAATAAATCCTGAAATGGTTCCCTTTCAAATTCGTCACTAATAATTACGATTTTATACTTACTTACTCAGGTATACTATAGTATTTTGAACGTATGTTTTAAATAAATAAATAGTAAGTAGTTATGTAACAATCGTGACAATTTGAGTGAAAATGGTGTTCATGACTCAAGCTTCCGAGTTCCATAAAAATGATCACACAATAATTCCTAAAACTACATACTTAGATAATTTTAATGCTTGCAAAGCATCGATCGCTAATGTTACCAACCAAAGCTTCGATGACGTCAGTCGCCACGGAGCTCTAGCTTGCAACTTGTATCACTTACTAATGATACCTACCTATAGTACCCGCTGGTACGTGACGTCAGCGTTGTCGGCCATGTTGATTGGGTACATTCACGCTCTGTAAGGGTGTAGGACTGTAGGACACGTGGATGCCAATTACTGCCAGATGTCGAGTTTCATGCACTCTATGCATGAAAGACGAACAAAGCACTAGTATATTTAAAAAAATCATTGTAAAAGCTTAACTCTAATATTTTTAAAATTTTGTGATCTTGCTGCCATCAGTTATGTTTGTTAGGTAAAGGCAGGGAAACTAATTGTTAAGCAACATTACAACTTTCCGGAGCCCTGAGTCTTGATCTGTGCCCGGTTGATGGCAATAGGCGAGCCAGTTATGTTTAAGTTCCATGTAACATGGGGCTCGCCACATGTTACATGGAACTTAAACATATCTGGCAAAATGTGGGTGTTCTAAGGTTGTACTTACATTAGTTGAATACAGGCGTGTCTGTAATCAGAAATTAAATCTATTAAAACTTAGCAACGTCGCAAATAGCTGTCAATTATTTACCTGTTTTGATCAATTTGGTAATATTACGGTATGGAAATATGAAATGAGGCTAACTAGGAAACTAAAATATTGATTATGAAATGCAATATTATTTTTATCGTAACACCAAATATTTGGTTACAGATGTAAAAAAGTACTTATTTGGAAACTTTCTAAATGCCTTTTTTACACCTAAAACGGTTATAACATAAATTCAGTGTTATAATTGCAATTAATATATATACGAAAATAATTATTAATATATAAGTACTGCAATTTATATTTTACGGTAATATTGCCAAATTAATCAAAACAGCGATTTATTTGACATCTATTTGCGACGTTGCCCACTTTCAGAATAAACCATCGTCCAATCACTAAGTACTGTAATTTTTTGACAGTTGTATGAAATCGCTTTAACACGGGAAATTAACGTGTGTCTAATTTCTTAACAACCAATTTCCATGACTGTACATTGTGCACATTTGGGCATACCACGCTAAGTAAATCTGTTTAATTATGATATCTATACATAACTCTATTCGGAACATTTGTCTGTTTCTAAGCATATTTCTTTCTCCACAGTTTTAATCCGTAATGTAATTTGAACCGTGAAGCATGTCTAATGTTACGAAACACTTACTTACCTGTCCGTACGGTAGTGTCGGTCATACTCGCCTGTCATTCGCTGACCTTGACTGAATTCACGGTCAGTGTCAGTGAGTGAGTTACGTCATCGCTATAAGTAGGTAGTAGGTATATAAGCGACAATATCGAGTTACAATCGGTACTTACACACTTACAGTTTTTCTTCTTAGGAAATTATCTAATGAAAATGCCAGATATTGTTTTTTAATAATCAGACGTTTAAGGATGTACTTAAGCATGGTAGGTGCATGTATTTACCTACTCTCATATCGTAATATTCGAATTATAAAATTCAAAACGAGTTTATATTGACATACTTACTTTATAAAAACAATACCGAAATTTAAAAATAGAATCATATTATACCTAACACTATTTCTCTAACAAAATAATACTATAAAACCATTTTTTTTCTATTACGATACAGGGCAAATCCAAGGAGTATCACCAAGGAGTTTCCATCAACTTTTGTGATGGAACTTTACGAGGGACAGCAGCACCGCTCTAGCGCATGCGCGGTGATGAGCTGGTGCAGGCGCCAGTCATACGTGAATTTGTACTGAATTTCGTGGGAATTTTTTATTCTTGATCTTTAACTTTGATATTTTATTTAGTAGGTTCAATCCCAATATATGAGAGTAGATAAAGCAGTGCATGTAACTGCACATAACTAGGTATTAAAACAGTCGTGGAAACTATGAAAAACCGAGCCGTAGGCGAGGTTTTTAAACACACACTCGTATTTTAATACCCCTCAATATGCAACAGTTTCATAAACTACTATTTTCAGCCACTTTTTAAGCTCAGTTTAACTTATAAAACAAGAGCAGATGGATGAGAATTTTTTGGCAGGCCCAAAAAATTCTCTGCTTTTGTTTCTGACCATAACCACGACGACTCTGACTACTTACGAAATTTTTAGTAATTTTAGGCCGTTTAGTAATAGCGAGCAGGGTTGTTCAAACAAGACTGGACATTAGTCGTTTATTTTTGTTGTTACCATATTCTTTTTATTTTTGTTAATCTTTTTGCATAAGATTCTGTAATATCTCCTACTGGGAGAGGGCACTGGCTCCTGTAACACAAGTATATCACCTAGCACAGGAGTCAAGGACTTCACACTATTTTGTAACCACTTTCTTGTGTAATAAAGATTATTATTATTTTATTTTAGCGATCCAACATTCGTTTACTTTTCAAAGTAGCAAAGGGGTAGGTACTTAGTTACTTTAACGAGTGTCCGTCGATGACGTCACTCCTTTAACTTATCAACAATATTATCTTGTCGAAGGGAAGACAAACAGCAAGCCCCACACTACCCATGCCTCGACCCATAGGGTTGTGTTATCAGCTGGCCACCTTCCCATGGGCGCGAGAGGGTCAACTGCCTAATGGTGTTGTACAAGACAAGTTGTTACGCAGTCCATGGAAACTAAAATAAGTACCTACTTACTTATAAACAGGTAGGTATAGTCATCGATATGGGAACACAGTTATCACGGTAAAGATAGATAGAATATACTTATAGGTACAAACATAATAAAACTGTAGAGTTTGTTTGTTTTGAACCCTAATATCTGGACCTACCAGTCGGATTTGAAAAATTATTTTTGCATTTGACAAGCCAATTCTTGCGGAAGGTCACTACGACCCTTAGGAGCCGAGCGCCGCGGGCCTCAGCTATAGGTACATATATTATATCTGGAGTCACCAAATGTCGGACCGCGGCCGCGCGGTCAGTATCCGGCACTGTGGAACGAAAAAAGGCTCTCCACAGAGAGGAGACATTGAAACTTAAATTTTAAAGTATCGGTTTTTGGCTTGAAATGGCTTCTAATAGCCAATATTATGCATACACTTATCATCTGGTAGGCAAATTGGCAACTTATTTTTAAGCTATTGCATAGCTTTTATCGGAGACTCTGAGCGCGGCGACCGAATGTAGAAATTCCGTAACGAAAAAAAAACCTGACGCGAAAGTTTGTGAGGATGGATGGATGGATGTTTGTTACTCTTTCACGCAAAAACTACCGAACGGATTTTAATGAAACTTTACAGTAATGTGGCTTATATATCAGAATAACACATAGGCTACAATTTATAAAGATTTTATGTGATTTAGCCATAATATAACGATAAGTATCCAGTAAGTCGGAAAAAATCCTGCCCTCTGAGATCTATCTTTGCGTGCGCTGCCTAAACCGCTGGAGTTACATGAAAAGAATGTATTGTGGGGTTGTTTGTCTTAAAGAGTTCTAAATAAAAGTCCGCGACAGCATATATCTACCTTTTATGTGGAAGCCATTATAGCCAAAATAGTGAGCTATAAATACATTTAAATTGAATACTTTTTTAAGTTGCATATTTTAGAGTATTTAGTTAATTCGTATCAAAATAAATACCTTCATCGCTTTCGGTATTTAATGTAGATAAAATTTGTCTTTTACACTAAGTAATTTGGACTAATATTTTAAAAGTTAGAACGATAAGAATGACCTGCGATGAGTCGACGGCGGGCGCGCAGAACGAGGGTGGAGGGGCGGGATAGGCAATGACGCGCGATCGCCGAGTGCGCGACCCGAACGCGGGCAGACGCGTGAGGGCAGACGTCATTGACGGTTGTGTAAATTCTGCGATTTAGGGGGGGGGGTATAGGGGTATTTTTTTAAAAAAATATTTTAAATCAACAATATTATCTTCTTATTTTTGAATATATGCTATGCAATAGCTTTACCGCGGCAGTCCTCGAGTGCCACACGTATTTTTTTTTTTTTGTAAAAAAAACTATGAATGTCGCCCGCCACGCCGATCTATTTTGTAACTTCTTAAAAAAATATTGAACTGAATTTATAGTTTTTGCTAGTAATCGCCTGCCAAACGGACCCCCAATGAAACAAATTGTTGAACCCTGTTTTATTGTTCTTCGGTCTTAAGGTGTAACCGGTGAGGTTATCAAAGGAGGCTATGTTATGGCAAAAAATGAAATGGTAATGTGTTACGTACTCATGATAAAGATCGATTGAATGCTGATTGTGATTTATGGTATTATGGTCACAATCATTCATTTTTTGTAGGACTACTAAATCTTCAATTATTTTTATGGAGAACGTAATTTTTTTTTAAATTCTTACAACAATCTTAGTCATATCAATCAATCTGCTTAGGTTTTTTCTAACTTAGTTGGTGTCAGCTTCCAGTCTAACCGGATGCAGCTGCATACAAGTATTTTACTTACATGGAGCGACTGCTGAACAATAATAAATAATAAAAAATAAAAAAAATAAGTCGTTAGCCATTAATAAAATAGCCCGCCTTTGTTCTTTTTTGAGTGTGAAAAGATTAAATAAATAAAATAGTGCTGAAAGTGCTGAAACTACCATACTTCAGATAAGTAGATATTTTCTAGTAAAATCATCCCATACTTACCTACTTACTGAACCGACAACACCCACAACATGTCCGTGAACTTGGCAGATCATTTCCCAGCAGAGCACAAAAAAAAATGAGTTCTATTGGCATGCGGGTGAGTTCTAGAGTTCCTTATACTTAAAAAAAATAGTTCTGGCTTTTTTGCCGGAAAAAAGTCGAATGAAAATATGCTCTGCTAACTTCCGCTAGCAGATCATTTCTTCCAAAATTTAAATTTAAAAACTGATTTAGGTGCACAGTGGTGAGCTCTATAGTTCCTTATACTTTTCCGAAAGAGTTCTGCTGACCTAAATTAAAAAAAAAAAAAAGTAAAATATTGACCTATTACTAGAAAAAGACAATCATTTTGGAAAAATTGCCGTAAATGACGTAATTTCAAGATTTTCGTACATTCTTCGGGCAAAGATTAATAAACAAGGATCCAGTAACAGAAAAAAAACTAAAAGAAAGCAGAAGTCTCACAGAATTATCAGTAGAGCCTTATCAAAAAGATAGGTTAGGAGATTTAATTCAGTGTTTCAGTAACAAGGATCAAAAAAATATAAGACTCGCACTGTGGAGCCGGAACTCCTCGATTCCTGATGCATCCATAATAGGACTATACGAAAACATGATAAAGAAATCCAGAACTCTCACTCAGATATCAGCAGAGCATGGGTAAAGATTTCACTAAGTTAAAATAAATGTTTAATTTAGTGTACCGGAAAGAAAAAGAATGAAAAAAAATCGGTTTCATTGAGGAACCGGAACTCTTGGTTTCCTGATACATCTATAAAAGGACTATCAGAAATCATGAAAGGAACCCAGAACTGGGACTCAGGTATCAGCAGAGCATGGGAAAAAGTTTCAATAAGTTGAAATCGAGATTTAATTCAGTGTTTCAGTAAGAAGGATCAAAAAAATATTAGACTAGCACTGAGGTGCCGGAACTCCTCGTTTCCTGATGCACCCATAATAGGACAATACGAAAACATGCAAAAGTAATCCAGAACTCTCACGCAGATATCAGCAGAGCATGGGTAAAAGTTTCAATAAGTTGAAATCGAGATTTAATTCAGTGTTTCAGTAAGAAGGATCAAAAAAATATAAGACTAGCACTGGAGAGCCGGAACTCCTCGTTTCCTGATGCATCCATAATAGGACTATACGAAATCATGGAAAAGGAACCCAGAACTCTCACTCAGATATCAGCAGAGCATGGGTAAAAGTTTCATTAAGTTGAAACCGAGATTTAATTCAGTGTTTCAGTAAGAAGGATCAAAAAAATATTAGACCAGCACTGAGGAGCTGGAACTCCTCGTTTCCTGATGCACCCATAATAAGACAATACGAAAACATGATAAAGTAATCGAGAACTCTCACGCAGATATCAGCAGAGCATGGGTAAAAGTTTCAATAAGTTGAAATCGAGATTTAATTCAGTGTTTCAGTTAGAAGGATCAAAAAAATATTAGACTAGCACTGAAGAGCCGGAACTCCTCGTTTCCTGATGCATCCATAATAGGACTATACGAAATCATGGAAAAGGAACCCAGAACTCTCACTCAGATATCAGCAGAGCATGGGTAAAAGTTTCAATAGGTTGAAATCGAGATTTAATTCAGTGTTTCAGTAAAAAGTATCAAAAAAATATTAGACCAGCACTGAGGAGCTAGAACTCCTCGTTTCCTGATGCAACCATAATAGGACTATACGAAAACATGAAAAAGTAATCCAGAACTCTCACGCAGATATCAGCAGAGCATGGGTAAAAGTTTCAATAAGTTGAAATCGAGATTTAATTCAGTGTTTCAGTAAGAAGGATCAAAAAAATATTAGACTAGCACCGAGGAGCTGGAACTCCTCGTTTCCTGATGCACCCATAAAAGGACAATACAAAAACATGATAAAGTAATCCAGAACTCTCACGCAGATATCAGCAGAGCATGGGTAAAAGTTTCAATAAGTTGAAATCGAGATTTAATTCAGTGTTTCAGTAAGAAGGATCAAAAAAATATTAGACTAGCACCGAGGAGCTGGAACTCCTCGTTTCCTGATGCAACCATAATAGGACAATACGAAAACATGGAAAAAGAACCCAGAACTCTCACTCAGATATCAGCAGAGCATGGGTAAAAGTTTCAATAGGTTTAAATCGAGATTTAATTCAGTGTTTCAGTTAGAAGGCTCAAAAAAATATTAGACTAGCACTGAAGAGCCGGAACTCCTCGTTTCCTGATGCATCCATAATAGGACTATACGAAATCATGGAAAAGGAACCCAGAACTCTCACTCAGATATCAGCAGAGCATGGGTAAAAGTTTCAATAGGTTGAAATCGAGATTTAATTCAGTGTTTCAGTAAAAAGTATCAAAAAAATATTAGACCAGCACTGAGGAGCTGGAACTCCTCGTTTCCTGATGCACCCATAATAGGACAATACGAAAACATGCAGAAGTAATCCAGAACTCTCACGCAGATATCAGCAGAGCATGGGTAAAAGTTTCATTAAGTTGAAACCGAGATTTAATTCAGTGTTTCAGTAAGAAGGATCAAAAAAATATTAGACCAGCACTGAGGAGCTGGAACTCCTCGTTTCCTGATGCACCCATAATAGGACAATACGAAAACATGGAAAAGGAACCCAGAACTCTCACTCAGATATCAGCAGAGCATGGGTAAAAGTTTCAGTAAGTTAAAATAAATGTTTAATTTAGTGTATCGGAAAGAAAAATAATTTAAAAAAATCGGTTTCATTGAGGAACCGGAACTCCTCGTTTCCTGATGCAACCATAATAGGACTATACGAAATCATGGAAAAGGAACCCAGAACTCTCACTCAGATATCAGCAGAGCATGGGTAAAAGTTTCAATAGGTTGAAATCGAGATTTAATTCAGTGTTTCAGTAAAAAGTATCAAAAAAATATTAGACCAGCACTGAGGAGCTGGAACTCCTCGTTTCCTGATGCAACCATAATAGGACTATACGAAAACATGAAAAAGTAACCCAGAACTCTCACGCAGATATCAGCAGAGCATGGGTAAAAGTTTCAATAAGTTGAAACCGAGATGTAATTCAGTGTTTCAGTAAGAAGGATCAAAAAAATATTAGACCAGCACTGAGGAGCTGGAACTCCTCGTTTCCTGATGCACCCATAATAGGACAATACGAAAACATGATAAAGTAATCCAGAACTCTCACGCAGATATCAGCAGAGCATGGGTAAAAGTTTCAATAAGTTGAAATCGAGATTTAATTCAGTGTTTCAGTAAGAAGGATCAAAAAAATATTAGACTAGCACCGAGGAGCTGGAACTCCTCGTTTCCTGATGCAACCATAATAGGACAATACGAAAACATGGAAAAAGAACCCAGAACTCTCACTCAGATATCAGCAGAGCATGGGTAAAAGTTTCAATAGGTTTAAATCGAGATTTAATTCAGTGTTTCAGTTAGAAGGCTCAAAAATATATTAGACTAGCACTGAAGAGCCGGAACTCCTCGTTTCCTGATGCATCCATAATAGGACTATACGAAATCATGGAAAAGGAACCCAGAACTCTCACTCAGATATCAGCAGAGCATGGGTAAAAGTTTCAATAGGTTGAAATCGAGATTTAATTCAGTGTTTCAGTAAAAAGTATCAAACAAATATTAGACCAGCACTGAGGAGCTGGAACTCCTCGTTTCCTGATGCACCCATAATAGGAAAATACGAAAACTCGCAGAAGTAATCCAGAACTCTCACGCAGATATCAGCAGAGCATGGGTAAAAGTTTCATTAAGTTGAAACCGAGATTTAATTCAGTGTTTCAGTAAGAAGGATCAAAAAAATATTAGACCAGCACTGAGGAGCTGGAACTCCTCGTTTCCTGATGCACCCATAATAGGACAATACGAAAACATGGAAAAGGAACCCAGAACTCTCACTCAGATATCAGCAGAGCATGGGTAAAAGTTTCAATAGGTTGAAATCGAGATTTAATTCAGTGTTTCAGTAAGAAGGATCAAAAAAATATTAGACCAGCACTGAGGAGCCGGAACTCCTCGTTTCCTGATGCACCCATAATAGAACTATACGAAATCATGGAAAAAGAACCCAGAACTCTCACTCAGATATCAGCAGAGCATGGGTAAAAGTTTCAATAGGTTTAAATCGAGATTTAATTCAGTGTTTCAGTTAGAAGGCTCAAAAAAATATTAGACTAGCACTGAAGAGCCGGAACTCCTCGTTTCCTGATGCATCCATAATAGGACTATACGAAATCATGGAAAAGGAACCCAAAACTCTCACTCAGATATCAGCAGAGCATGGGTAAAAGTTTCAATAGGTTGAAATCGAGATTTAATTCAGTGTTTCAGTAAGAAGGATCAAAAAAATATTAGACTAGCACCGAGGAGCTAGAACTCCTCGTTTCCTGATGCAACTATAATAGGATTATACGAAAACATGAAAAATTAACCCAGAACTCTCACTCAGATATCAGCAGAGCATGGGTAAAAATTTCAGTAAGTTAAAATAAATGTTTAATTTAGTGTATCGGAAAGAAAAATAATTAAAAAAAATCGGTTTCATTGAGGAACCGGAACTCTTGGTTTCCTTATACATCTATAAAAGGAATATCAGAAATCATGGAAAACGAACCTAGAACTCTCACTCCGATATCAGCAGAGCATGGGTAGAAGTTTCATTAAGTTGAAATCGAGATTTAATTCAGTGTTTCAGTAAATAGGATCAAAAAAATATTAGACTAGCACTGAGGAGCCGGAACTCCTCGTTTCCTGATGCACTCATAATAGGACAATACGAAAACATGCAGAAGTAATCCAGAACTCTCACGCAGATATCAGCAGAGCATGGGTAAAAGTTTCATTCAGTTGAAACCGAGATTTAATTCAGTGTTTCAGTAAGAAGGATCAAAAAAATATTAGACCAGCACTGAGGAGCTGGAACTCCTCGTTTCCTGATGCACCCATAATACGACAATACGAAAACATGGAAAAGGAACCCAGAACTCTCACTCAGATATCAGCAGAGCATGGGTAAAAGTTTCAATAGGTTGAAATCGATATTTAATTCAGTGTTTCAGTAAATAGGATCAAAAAAATATTAGACCAGCACTGAGGAGCTAGAACTCCTCGTTTCCTGATGCAACCATAATAGGACTATACGAAAACATGAAAAAATAACCCAGAACTCTCACTCAGATATCAGCAGAGCATGGGTAAAGATTTCAGTAAGTTGAAATAAATGTTTAGTTTAGTGTTTCAGTAAGAAGGATCAAAAAAATAAAAGACCAGCACTGAGGAGCTCGAACTCCTCGTTTCCTGATGCAACCATAATAGGACTATACGAAAACATGATAAAGTAATCCAGAACTCTCAGTCAGATATCAGCAGAGCATGGGTAGAAGTTTCATTAAGTTGAAATCGAGATTTAATTCAGTGTTTCAGTAAATAGGATCAAAAAAATATTAGACCAGCACTGAGGAGCTCGAACTCCTCGTTTCCTGATGCAACCAGAATAGGACTATACGAAAACATGATAAAGTAATCCAGAACTCTCAGTCAGATATCAGCAGAGCATGGGTAGAAGTTTCATTAAGTTGAAATCGAGATTTAATTCAGTGTTTCAGTAAATAGGATCAAAAAAATATTAGACCAGCACTGAGGAGCTGGAACTCCTCGTTTCCTGATGCAACTATAATAGGACTATACGAAATCATGGAAAAGTAATCCAGAACTCTCACGCAGATATCAGCAGAGCATGGGTAAAAGTTTCAATAAGTTGAAATCGAGATTTAATTCAGTGTTTCAGTAAGAAGGATCAAAAAAATATTAGACTAGCACCGAGGACCCGGAACTCCTCGTTTCCTGATGCACCCATAATAAGACAATACGAAAACATGGAAAAAGAACCCAGAACTTTCACTCAGATATCAGCAGAGCATGGGTAAAAGTTTCAATAGGTTGAAATCGAGATTTAATTCAGTGTTTCAGTAAAAAGTATCAAAAAAATATTAGACCAGCACTGAGGAGCTGGAACTCCTCGTTTCCTGATGCAACTATAATAGGACTATACGAAGAAATGAAAAAGTAACCCAGAACTCTCACTCAGATATCAGCAGAGCATGGGTAAAGATTTCAGTAAGTTGAAATAAATGTTTAGTTTAGTGTTTCGGTAAGAAGGATCTAAAAAAATATTAGACTAGCACCGAGGAGCCGGAACTCCTCGTTTCCTGATGCACCCATAATAGGACAATACGAAAACATGGAAAAAGAACCCAGAACTCTCACTCAGATATCAGCAGAGCATGGGTAAAAGTTTCAATAGGTTGAAATCGAGATTTAATTCAGTGTTTCAGTAAAAAGTATCATAAAAATATTAGACCAGCACTGAGGAGCTGGAACTCCTCGTTTCCTGATGCAACTATAATAGGATTATACGAAAACATGAAAAAGTAACCCAGAACTCTCACTCAGATATCAGCAGAGCATGGGTAAAAATTTCAGTAAGTTAAAATAAATGTTTAATTTAGTGTATCGGAAAGAAAAATAATTAAAAAAAATCGGTTTCATTGAGGAACCGGAACTCTTGGTTTCCTTATACATCTATAAAAGGAATATCAGAAATCATGGAAAACGAACCTAGAACTCTCACTCCGATATCAGCAGAGCATGGGTAGAAGTTTCATTAAGTTGAAATCGAGATTTAATTCAGTGTTTCAGTAAATAGGATCAAAAAAATATTAGACTAGCACTGAGGAGCCGGAACTCCTCGTTTCCTGATGCACTCATAATAGGACAATACGAAAACATGCAGAAGTAATCCAGAACTCTCACGCAGATATCAGCAGAGCATGGGTAGAAGTTTCATTAAGTTGAAATCGAGATTTAATTCAGTGTTTCAGTAAATAGGATCAAAAAAATATTAGACCAGTACTGAGGAGCTAGAACTCCTCGTTTTCTAATGCAACAATAATAGGACTATACGAAATTATGGAAAAGGAACCCAGAACTCCCACTCAGATATCAGCAGAGCATGGGTAAAAGTTTCAATAGGTTGAAATCGAGATTTAATTCAGTGTTTCAGTACATAGGATCAAAAAAATATTAGACCAGGACTGAGGAGCTAGAACTCCTCGTTTCCTGATGCAACCATAATAGGACTATACGAAAACATGAAAAATTAACCCAGAACTCTCACTCAGATATCAGCAGAGCATGGGTAGAAGTTTCATTAAGTTGAAATCGAGATTTAATTCAGTGTTTCAGTAAATAGGATCAAAAAAATATTAGACCAGCACTGAGGAGCTGGAACTCCTCGTTTCCTGATGCAACTATAATAGGACTATACGAAATCATGGAAAAGAAACCCAGAACTCTCACTCAGATATCAGCAGAGCATGGGTAAAAGTTTCAATAAGTTGAAATCGAGATTTAATTCAGTGTTTCAGTAAAAAGGATCAAAAAAATATTAGACCAGCACTGAAGAGCTAGAACTCCTCGTTTCCTGATGCAACCATAATAGGACTATACGAAAACATGAAAAATTAACCCAGACCTCTCACTCAGATATCAGCAGAGCATGGGTAAAAGTTTCAATAAGTTGAAATCGAGATTTAATTCAGTGTTTCAGTAAAAAGGATCAAAAAAATATTAGACCATCACTGAAGGGCTAGAACTCCTCGTTTCCTGATGCAACCATAATAGGACTATACGAAAACATGAAAAATTAACCCAGACCTCTCACTCAGATATCAGCAGAGCATGGGTAAAGATTTCAGTAAGTTGAAATAAATGTTTAGTTTAGTGTTTCGGTAAGAAGGATCAAAAAAATATTAGACTAGCACCGAGGAGCCGGAACTCCTCGTTTCCTGATGCACCCATAATAGGACAATACGAAAACATGGAAAAAGAACCCAGAACTCTCACTCAGATATCAGCAGAGCATGGGTAAAAGTTTCAATAGGTTGAAATCGAGATTTAATTCAGTGTTTCAGTAAAAAGTATCATAAAAATATTAGACCAGCACTGAGGAGCTGGAACTCCTCGTTTCCTGATGCAACTATAATAGGATTATACGAAAACATGAAAAAGTAACCCAGAACTCTCACTCAGATATCAGCAGAGCATGGGTAAAAATTTCAGTAAGTTAAAATAAATGTTTAATTTAGTGTATCGGAAAGAAAAATAATTAAAAAAAATCGGTTTCATTGAGGAACCGGAACTCTTGGTTTCCTTATACATCTATAAAAGGAATATCAGAAATCATGGAAAACGAACCTAGAACTCTCACTCCGATATCAGCAGAGCATGGGTAGAAGTTTCATTAAGTTGAAATCGAGATTTAATTCAGTGTTTCAGTAAATAGGATCAAAAAAATATTAGACTAGCACTGAGGAGCCGGAACTCCTCGTTTCCTGATGCACTCATAATAGGACAATACGAAAACATGCAGAAGTAATCCAGAACTCTCACGCAGATATCAGCAGAGCATGGGTAAAAGTTTCATTCAGTTGAAACCGAGATTTAATTCAGTGTTTCAGTAAGAAGGATCAAAAAAATATTAGACCAGCACTGAGGAGCTGGAACTCCTCGTTTCCTGATGCACCCATAATACGACAATACGAAAACATGGAAAAGGAACCCAGAACTCTCACTCAGATATCAGCAGAGCATGGGTAAAAGTTTCAATAGGTTGAAATCGATATTTAATTCAGTGTTTCAGTAAATAGGATCAAAAAAATATTAGACCAGCACTGAGGAGCTAGAACTCCTCGTTTCCTGATGCAACCATAATAGGACTATACGAAAACATGAAAAAATAACCCAGAACTCTCACTCAGATATCAGCAGAGCATGGGTAAAGATTTCAGTAAGTTGAAATAAATGTTTAGTTTAGTGTTTCAGTAAGAAGGATCAAAAAAATAAAAGACCAGCACTGAGGAGCTCGAACTCCTCGTTTCCTGATGCAACCATAATAGGACTATACGAAAACATGATAAAGTAATCCAGAACTCTCAGTCAGATATCAGCAGAGCATGGGTAGAAGTTTCATTAAGTTGAAATCGAGATTTAATTCAGTGTTTCAGTAAGAAGGATCAAAAAAATATTAGACTAGCACCGAGGACCCGGAACTCCTCGTTTCCTGATGCACCCATAATAAGACAATACGAAAACATGGAAAAGGAACCCAGAACTCTCACTCAGATATCAGCAGAGCATGGGTAAAAGTTTCAATAGGTTGAAATCGAGATTTAATTCAGTGTTTCAGTAAAAAGTATCAAAAAAATATTAGACCAGCACTGAGGAGCTGGAATTCCTCGTTTCCTGATGCAACTATAATAGGACTATACGAAAAAATGAAAAAGTAACCCAGAACTCTCACTCAGATATCAGCAGAGCATGGGTAAAGATTTCAGTAAGTTGAAATAAATGTTTAGTTTAGTGTTTCGGTAAGAAGGATCAAAAAAATATTAGACTAGCACCGAGGAGCCGGAACTCCTCGTTTCCTGATGCACCCATAATAGTACAATACGAAAACATGGAAAAGGAACCCAGAACTCTCACTCAGATATCAGCAGAGCATGGGTAAAAGTTTCAATAGGTTGAAATCGAGATTTAATTCAGTGTTTCAGTAAAAAGTATCAAAAAAATATTAGACCAGCACTGAGGAGCTGGAACTCCTCGTTTCCTGATGCAACCATAATAGGACTATACGAAAACATGAAAAAGTAACCCAGAACTCTCACTCAGATATCAGCAGAGCATGGGTAAAGATTTCAGTAAGTTAAAATAAATGTTTAATTTAGTGTATCGGAAAGAAAAAGAATTTAAAAAAATCGGTTTCATTGAGGAACCGGAACTATTGGTTTCCTGATACATCTATAATAGGACTATCAGAAATCATGGTAAAAGAACCCAGAACTCTCACTCAGATAGCAGCAGAGCATGGGTAAAGATTTCAGTAAGTTGAAATAAATGTTTAGTTTAGTGTTTCGGTAAGAAGGATCACAAAAATATTAGACTAGCACTGAGGATCTGAAACTCCTCGTTTCCTGATGCAACTATAATAGGACTATACGAAATCATGAAAAAGTAACCCAGAACTTTCACTCACATATCAGCAGAGCATGGGTAAAAGTTTCAATAAGTTGAAATCGAGATTTAATTCAGTGTTTCAGTAAGAAGGATCAAAAAAATATTAGACTAGCACTGAAGAGCCGGAACTTCTCGTTTCCTGATGCATCCATAATAGGACAATACGAAAACATGATAAAGTAATCCAGAACTCTCACTCAGATATCAGCAGAGCATGGGTAAAAGTTTCATTAAGTTGAAATCAAGATTTAATTCAGTGTTTCAGTAAGAAGGATCAAAAAAATATTAGACTAGCACTGAGGAGCTGGAACTCTTCGTTTTCTGATGCAGCCATAATAGGACTATACGAAAACATGATAAAGTAATCTAGAACTCTCACTCAGATATAAGCAGAGCATGGGTAAAGATTTCGGTACGTTGAAATTAATGTTTAATTTAGTGTATCAGAAAAAAAAAAATTGGTTTCATTGAGGAACCGGAACTCTTGGTTTCCTGATACATCTATAAAAGGACTATCAGAAATCATGAAAAAGGAACCCAGAACTCTCACTCAGATATCAGCAGAGCATGGGTAAAAATTTCAGTAAGTTGAAATAAATGTTTAGTTTAGTGTTTCGGTAAGAAGGATCAAAAAAATATTAGACTAGCACTGAGTAGCTGGAACTCCTCGTTTTCTGATGCAACCATAATAGGACTATACGAAAACATGATAAAGTAATCTAGAACTCTCACTCAGATATCAGCAGAGCATGGGTAAAGATTTCAGTACGTTGAAATTAATGTTTAATTTAGTGTATCAGAAAGAAAAAGAATTAAAAAAAATTGTTTTCATTGAGGAACCGGAACTCTTGGTTTCCTGATACATCTATAAAAAGACTATCAGAAATCATGGAAAAATAACCCAGAACTGGGACTCAGGTATCAGTAGAGCATGGGTAAAAGTTTCAATAGGTTGAAATAGAGACCTGACCGGTCCTGTCCGGTCGGTCTGACCAGACCTGGCCGGGCTCCGTGGAGCCAGCCCTCGCGTTGTTCTAGCGCGTGGAGTGGTGCAAGGGCAGGGCCTGCCCTTGCTGGCGGAGGACCGGGTTTCGACCCTGGTGCGGAAGGAGCTGACTGCCTTCAACAGCCAGTTCTCCGAACTGGAGGGCATAGTCCTTTCCTATCGCGACTTGCTCTCCAAGGTTGGGGTTGCGGTGGACCCCAATGAGATCGGCGCCGCTCAGGGCATCCGGGTTAGGGTCACAGTGACAGGGGCCCGGATGCTGGAGGTCCCCGGGGCGGCCAGTGGCCCGGCCGCTAACGCCCTAGCTGAAAAGCTAAGGGCGCCCTTGAATGCGGACGAGGCCCGAGTGTCCAGGCCCACCAAGTGCGTAGACATTCGCATCTCGGGCCTGGACGACTCAGTGGTGGAGGCATAGGTGGTGGCTGCTGTCGTCAGGACTGGGGGGTGCTCTGCCGAGCAGGTTAGGGCGGGAATGCGAGCCGTAACCGTGAGCTGCCCCGTGTCGGCGGCCTGGAAAATCGCCGGGGAGGGCCAAAGGTTATTGGTGGGCTGGGTATCCGCGCAGGTCAAACTGCTGGAACCTAAACCTCTGAGGTGCTGCCTTGTGGGTAACCATGTTGGAGTGAAATGCACCTCGGAGGTGGACCGCAGCGATCACTGCTATCGCTGTGGTCAGCCCGGTCACAAAACCGGCTCGTGCGAAGCCACGCCGCACTGCGCCGTATGTGCGGTGGCTGGCAAGCCGGCCGAGCACCGGATTGGGAGCAAGGCCTGCGCCCAACCCGCCAAAGCCAAAGCCAGGGGCAAGCCCTCCGCCATCGTCGTCACTGCCGCTGCCGCCTCCACCGTCGTCGCCGCCGCCACCGTAGCCGCTGTGGCGGGGCCCTCACGCGGGGCTCGTGGGGAGGCTAGAATGGACTGATAATAGTGGCCCCATTACGCCTCCTCCAGGCGAACATCAACCACTGCACCACAGCTCAGGATTTGTTGCTCCAGAGCATGGCGCAGTGGTCGATTAACATCGCCGTGGTCGCTGAGCCGTACTTTGTCCCGCCCAGGGATGACTGGGTGGAGGATCTGAGTGGCTCAGTGACCATTATATCGTCGGCCGCCGCCGGTACCCCGTCCCTCGAGGCCGTCAAAAGGGGACGGTGTTGCGTGGCAGCACGGTTCGGGGAGATTGTCGTGGTGGGAGCGTACTTCTCCCCGAACCGAACTCTCGCCGAGTTTCACAACTCCCTTGGGGAGTTGAGAGTCGTTGTCGTCGGGAATCATCCCCTCCCCGTGGTCGTCCTCGGGGACTTCAATGCCAAGAACGTGGCTTGGGGTTCCCGGTGTACGAACACACGGGGCAGGATGATGGAGGACTGGGCCCTGGAGACAGGCCAGGTCGTCCTAAACCGGGGTTCTGCCCCCACGTGTGTGCGGATGCGGGGTGAATCAGTGGTGGACATCTCGTTCGCCAGCCTCGCTCTGTCGCCACGTGTCATTGACTGGCGCGTCATGGAGGCGGTGGAGACCTATTCCGATCATCGGTACATCTGGTTTGACGTCTCCGCCCAGACCTCGGGAGCGCCGGTCCGACAGACCCTGAGTGGTCCGCGGTGGGCGCTGAAGCAGCTGGACCGGGAGCTCCTCCTGGAAACCTCGATCGTGCAGGCCTGGGTGTCATCACCGGACAGGCCTGCCGACATTAATGTCGAGGCGGAGTGGTTCCGGGAGGCCATGTCCGAAATATGTACCGCCCCAGGACCCGACGGCTTACCTGGAAAAGCCTGGGTTCTGGCCTTGGAGGCTCTCGGGCCTCGACTAAGGGGGCTCCTAAGCGCATGCTTGGAAAGGGGCCAGTTCCCACTTCTTTGGAAGACGGGGAAACTGGTCCTCATCAAAAAGCCGGGGCACCCGGCCGACTCTCCGTCCGCTTACCGGCCCATCGTGCTGCTCGACGAGGTGGGCAAGCTCTTTAAAAGAGCACGTCATGCGCGTTCGAGCCCTCACGACGGGGGATGCTGTTGCCCAGGGTAGAGTCGTCTTGGCGGTGTCTCTTGACATCGCCAATGCCTTCAATACCCTGCCCTGAAGTTGCATTAGGGAGGAACTCCGGTATCGCCGGATGCCGACCTACCTCTGTCGAGTGGTCGAGGCCTATTTGACGGACAGGGCCGTCATCTACCCCGGTCACTACGGAGAGTGGAACCGGCGAGAGATGTCGTGCGGAGTCCCACAGGGATCGGTTCTGGGGCCGCATCTGTAGGACATCGGCTACGACTGGGTGCTGCGCGCCGACCTCCCTAGTGGCGTCAACGTAATGTGCTACGCTGACGACACGCTGGTCCTGGCGCAGGGGAGGTCGCATGAGGATGCGGCCGAACTGGCGACACGCTGGGTTGCAATAATCGTTGATAGGATCCGGCAATTGGGACTCGAGGTGGCCTTGCACAAGTCCTAGGCCATGTGTTTTTATGGTCCTCGGTACGCGCCACTGTCGGGTTCCCGGATAACGGCAGGAGGGGTTCACATCGGTGTCGAGTCGGCGATGAAGTACTTTGGACTCGTCCTCGACAGCCGGTCGAACTTCGTGGAGCACTTCCGACGTTTGGCTCCCAAACTGCAGAGGGCAGGGGCTGCTTTGAAGCGGCTTCTGCCCAATCTAGGGTGTCCAAACGCCTCCTGCCGTAGGCTCTACGCGGGGATCGTGCGGTCCATGGCCCTTTACGGGGCACCGGTGTGGGCACGTTCATTGAGGCTGCGACCGGCCCAGCGGGTGAACGCGTCCCAAAGGGTCATGGCCATCAGGCTGGTACGAGGATACCGCACGGTCTCCCGTGAGGCGGCGAACCTCCTTGCCGGACTACCGCCAAGGGACCTGGAGGCGAAAGTTCTCGCGCACATGTGGGAGTTGCGCGAGGAGGCGAAACGCCGGGGCGTAACTCCGCTGCCGCGAGAAATCGCGGCACAGCGGACAGAGCTCCGGCGGGATCTCATGGCGGCATGGAGAGTGCGATTGTCGCGACCCAGCGCTGGGCACGCCACAATTGTGGCGATAAATCCCCTCTTTGAAGAGTTGCTAGAAAGGCGCCACGGCGTCCTCACCTTCCGCCTGACGCAGGTCCTCACCGGACATGGTTGTTGCGGGAGGTTCCTGTTCAGGATAAAGCGGGAGGAAATGCCCCAAGTGTCACCACTGTGTGGATCGCCCGGAAGAAACGGTGGAGCATACGGTGGAGGTCTGCCCAGCTTGGGCGGAGCACCGCTGTGTCCTCACGGAGGCGATCGGCGGCGGCGATCTCTCACGTCCGGCCCTGGTTTAGGCCATGGTCCGGAGCGAGAGTGCATGGGAGGCCGCCACCTCCTTCTGTGAAGCAGTAACAATCGCGAAGGAGGAGGCGGAGGGAGAGGCAAAATTCGCAACGCCGCAGGAGACAGACCGTGCGTCGGGAGTCGACTTCCGGCCAGCGTAGGCGCAGGCTTGCGGACGGCGAGCAATGGGTAGCTCACCGTCCGATAGGGAACAGGCCCGGGTCAACGGCGCGTTGTGTTCCACGCGCGCCTCAAAGAGATGTCAGCACCAACTGACGGGGTCCGGAAGGGCCAATGCCTGCCGGGGTTGCGGGTTTGTCCGAAAGGGATATCGCGACCCCAGCACACAGGCAACGGAAGGAACACGGGTGGGTTTTAGTCAGTTAAATTCTGACACGCCCTCCCGCTCCACCCAGAGCGGGAGAATTGATAATTTCAAACGATAAAAAAAAAAAAAACCATGCTCTGCTGATATCTGAGTGAGAGTTCTGGATTACTTTATCATGTTTTCGTATTGTCCTATTATGGATGCATCAGGAAACGAGGAGTTCCGGCTCCTAAGTGCTAGTTTAATTAATATTTTTTTGATCCTTCTTACCGAAACACTAAACTAAACATTTATTTCAACTTACTGAAATGTTTACCCATGCTCTGCTGATATCGGAGTGAGAGTTCTGGGTTCCTTTTCCATTATTTCTGATAGTCCTTTTATAGATGTATAAGGAAACCAAGAGTTCCGGTTCCTCAATGAAACCGATTTTTTTAAATTCTTTTTCTTTCCGATACACTAAATTAAACATTTATTTTAACTTACTTAAATCTTTACTCATGCTCTGCTGATATCTGAGTGAGAGTTCTGGGTTACTTTTTCATGTTTTCGTATAGTCCTATTATGGTTGCATCAGGAAACGAGGAGCTCCAGCTCCTCAGTGCTAGTCTAATATTTTTGTGATCCTTCTTACTGAAACACTGAATTAAATCTCGGTTTCAACTTAATGAAACATTTACCCATGCTCTGCTGATATCTGCGTGAGAGTTCTGGATTACTTCTGCATGTTTTCGTATTGTCCTATTATGGGTGCATCAGGAAACGAGGAGTTCCAGCTCCTCAGTGCTGGTCTAATATTTTTTTGATACTTTTTACTGAAACACTGAATTAAATCTCGATTTCAACCTATTGAAACTTTTACCCATGCTCTGCTGATATCTGAGTGAGAGTTCTGGGTTCCTTTTCCATGATTTCGTATAGTCCTATTATGGATGCATCAGGAAACGAGGAGTTCCGGCTCTTCAGTGCTAGTCTAATATTTTTTTGAGCCTTCTAACTGAAACACTGAATTAAATCTCGATTTAAACCTATTGAAACTTTTACCCATGCTCTGCTGATATCTGAGTGAGAGTTCTGGGTTCTTTTTCCATGTTTTCGTATTGTCCTATTATGGTTGCATCAGGAAACGAGGAGTTCCAGCTCCTCGGTGCTAGTCTAATATTTTTTTGATCCTTCTTACTGAAACACTGAATTAAATCTCGATTTCAACCTATTGAAACTTTTACCCATGCTCTGCTGATATCTGCGTGAGAGTTCTGGATTACTTCTGCATGTTTTCGTATTGTCCTATTATGGGTGCATCAGGAAACGAGGAGTTCCAGCTCCTCAGTGCTGGTCTAATATTTTTTTGATACTTTTTACTGAAACACTGAATTAAATCTCGATTTCAACCTATTGAAACTTTTACCCATGCTCTGCTGATATCTGAGTGAGAGTTCTGGGTTCCTTTTCCATGATTTCGTATAGTCCTATTATGGTTGCATCAGGAAACGAGGAGTTCCGGTTCCTCAATGAAACCGATTTTTTTTTAATTATTTTTCTTTCCGATACACTAAATTAAACATTTATTTTAACTTACTGAAACTTTTACCCATGCTCTGCTGATATCTGAGTGAGAGTTCTGGGTTCCTTTTCCATGTTTTCGTATTGTCCTATTATGGGTGCATCAGGAAACGAGGAGTTCCAGCTCCTCAGTGCTGGTCTAATATTTTTTTGATCCTTCTTACTGAAACACTGAATTAAATCTCGGTTTCAACTTAATGAAACTTTTACCCATGCTCTGCTGATATCTGCGTGAGAGTTCTGGATTACTTCTGCATGTTTTCGTATTGTCCTATTATGGGTGCATCAGGAAACGAGGAGTTCCAGCTCCTCAGTGCTGGTCTAATATTTTTTTGATACTTTTTACTGAAACACTGAATTAAATCTCGATTTCAACCTATTGAAACTTTTACCCATGCTCTGCTGATATCTGAGTGAGAGTTCTGGGTTCCTTTTCCATGATTTCGTATAGTCCTATTATGGATGCATCAGGAAACGAGGAGTTCCGGCTCTTCAGTGCTAGACTAATATTTTTTTGAGCCTTCTAACTGAAACACTGAATTAAATCTCGATTTAAACCTATTGAAACTTTTACCCATGCTCTGCTGATATCTGAGTGAGAGTTCTGGGTTCTTTTTCCATGTTTTCGTATTGTCCTATTATGGTTGCATCAGGAAACGAGGAGTTCCAGCTCCTCGGTGCTAGTCTAATATTTTTTTGATCCTTCTTACTGAAACACTGAATTAAATCTCGATTTCAACCTATTGAAACTTTTACCCATGCTCTGCTGATATCTGAGTGAGAGTTCTGGGTTCTTTTTCCATGATTTCGTATAGTTCTATTATGGATGCATCAGGAAACGAGGAGTTCCGGCTCCTCAGTGCTGGTCTAATATTTTTTTGATCCTTCTTACTGAAACACTGAATTAAATCTCGATTTCAACCTATTGAAACTTTTACCCATGCTCTGCTGATATCTGAGTGAGAGTTCTGGGTTCCTTTTCCATGTTTTCGTATTGTCCTATTATGGGTGCATCAGGAAACGAGGAGTTCCAGCTCCTCAGTGCTGGTCTAATATTTTTTTGATCCTTCTTACTGAAACACTGAATTAAATCTCGGTTTCAACTTAATGAAACTTTTACCCATGCTCTGCTGATATCTGCGTGAGAGTTCTGGATTACTTCTGCATGTTTTCGTATTGTCCTATTATGGGTGCATCAGGAAACGAGGAGTTCCAGCTCCTCAGTGCTGGTCTAATATTTTTTTGATACTTTTTACTGAAACACTGAATTAAATCTCGATTTCAACCTATTGAAACTTTTACCCATGCTCTGCTGATATCTGAGTGAGAGTTCTGGGTTCTTTTTCCATGTTTTCGTATTGTCCTATTATGGTTGCATCAGGAAACGAGGAGTTCCAGCTCCTCGGTGCTAGTCTAATATTTTTTTGATCCTTCTTACTGAAACACTGAATTAAATCTCGGTTTCAACTTAATGAAACTTTTACCCATGCTCTGCTGATATCTGCGTGAGAGTTCTGGATTACTTCTGCATGTTTTCGTATTGTCCTATTATGGGTGCATCAGGAAACGAGGAGTTCCAGCTCCTCAGTGCTGGTCTAATATTTTTTTGATACTTTTTACTGAAACACTGAATTAAATCTCGATTTCAACCTATTGAAACTTTTACCCATGCTCTGCTGATATCTGAGTGAGAGTTCTGGGTTCCTTTTCCATGATTTCGTATAGTCCTATTATGGTTGCATTAGGAAACGAGGAGTTCCGGTTCCTCAATGAAACCGATTTTTTTTAATTATTTTTCTTTCCGATACACTAAATTAAACATTTATTTTAACTTACTGAAACTTTTACCCATGCTCTGCTGATATCTGAGTGAGAGTTCTGGGTTCCTTTTCCATGTTTTCGTATTGTCCTATTATGGGTGCATCAGGAAACGAGGAGTTCCAGCTCCTCAGTGCTGGTCTAATATTTTTTTGATCCTTCTTACTGAAACACTGAATTAAATCTCGGTTTCAACTTAATGAAACTTTTACCCATGCTCTGCTGATATCTGCGTGAGAGTTCTGGATTACTTCTGCATGTTTTCGTATTGTCCTATTATGGGTGCATCAGGAAACGAGGAGTTCCAGCTCCTCAGTGCTGGTCTAATATTTTTTTGATACTTTTTACTGAAACACTGAATTAAATCTCGATTTCAACCTATTGAAACTTTTACCCATGCTCTGCTGATATCTGAGTGAGAGTTCTGGGTTCCTTTTCCATGATTTCGTATAGTCCTATTATGGTTGCATCAGGAAACGAGGAGTTCCGGTTCCTCAATAAACCGATTTTTTTTAATTATTTTTCTTTCCGATACACTAAATTAAACATTTATTTTAACTTACTGAAACTTTTACCCATGCTCTGCTGATATCTGAGTGAGAGTTCTGGGTTCCTTTTCCATGTTTTCGTATTGTCCTATTATGGGTGCATCAGGAAACGAGGAGTTCCAGCTCCTCAGTGCTGGTCTAATATTTTTTTGATCCTTCTTACTGAAACACTGAATTAAATCTCGGTTTCAACTTAATGAAACTTTTACCCATGCTCTGCTGATATCTGCGTGAGAGTTCTGGATTACTTCTGCATGTTTTCGTATTGTCCTATTATGGGTGCATCAGGAAACGAGGAGTTCCAGCTCCTCAGTGCTGGTCTAATATTTTTTTGATACTTTTTACTGAAACACTGAATTAAATCTCGATTTCAACCTATTGAAACTTTTACCCATGCTCTGCTGATATCTGAGTGAGAGTTCTGGGTTCCTTTTCCATGATTTCGTATAGTCCTATTATGGATGCATCAGGAAACGAGGAGTTCCGGCTCTTCAGTGCTAGACTAATATTTTTTTGAGCCTTCTAACTGAAACACTGAATTAAATCTCGATTTAAACCTATTGAAACTTTTACCCATGCTCTGCTGATATCTGAGTGAGAGTTCTGGGTTCTTTTTCCATGTTTTCGTATTGTCCTATTATGGTTGCATCAGGAAACGAGGAGTTCCAGCTCCTCGGTGCTAGTCTAATATTTTTTTGATCCTTCTTACTGAAACACTGAATTAAATCTCGATTTCAACCTATTGAAACTTTTACCCATGCTCTGCTGATATCTGAGTGAGAGTTCTGGGTTCTTTTTCCATGATTTCGTATAGTTCTATTATGGATGCATCAGGAAACGAGGAGTTCCGGCTCCTCAGTGCTGGTCTAATATTTTTTTGATCCTTCTTACTGAAACACTGAATTAAATCTCGATTTAAACCTATTGAAACTTTTACCCATGCTCTGCTGATATCTGAGTGAGAGTTCTGGGTTCCTTTTCCATGTTTTCGTATTGTCCTATTATGGGTGCATCAGGAAACGAGGAGTTCTAGCTCCTCAGTCCTGGTCTAATATTTTTTTGATCCTTCTTACTGAAACACTGAATTAAATCTCGGTTTCAACTTAATGAAACTTTTACCCATGCTCTGCTGATATCTGCGTGAGAGTTCTGGATTACTTCTGCATGTTTTCGTATTGTCCTATTATGGGTGCATCAGGAAACGAGGAGTTCCAGCTCCTCAGTGCTGGTCTAATATTTTTTTGATACTTTTTACTGAAACACTGAATTAAATCTCGATTTCAACCTATTGAAACTTTTACCCATGCTCTGCTGATATCTGAGTGAGAGTTCTGGGTTCCTTTTCCATGATTTCGTATAGTCCTATTATGGTTGCATCAGGAAACGAGGAGTTCCGGTTCCTCAATGAAACCGATTTTTTTAAATTATTTTTCTTTCCGATACACTAAATTAAACATTTATTTTAACTTACTGAAACTTTTACCCATGCTCTGCTGATATCTGAGTGAGAGTTCTGGGTTCCTTTTCCATGTTTTCGTATTGTCCTATTATGGGTGCATCAGGAAACGAGGAGTTCCAGCTCCTCAGTGCTGGTCTAATATTTTTTTGATCCTTCTTACTGAAACACTGAATTAAATCTCGGTTTCAACTTACTGAAACTTTTACCCATGCTCTGCTGATATCTGCGTGAGAGTTCTGGATTACTTCTGCATGTTTTCGTATTGTCCTATTATGGGTGCATCAGGAAACGAGGAGTTCCAGCTCCTCAGTGCTGGTCTAATATTTTTTTGATCCTTCTTACTGAAACACTGAATTAAATCTCGGTTTCAACTTAATGAAACTTTTACCCATGCTCTGCTGATATCTGCGTGAGAGTTCTGGATTACTTCTGCATGTTTTCGTATTGTCCTATTATGGGTGCATCAGGAAACGAGGAGTTCCAGCTCCTCAGTGCTGGTCTAATATTTTTTTGATACTTTTTACTGAAACACTGAATTAAATCTCGATTTCAACCTATTCAAACTTTTACCCATGCTCTGCTGATATCTGAGTGAGAGTTCTGGGTTCCTTTTCCATGATTTCGTATAGTCCTATTATGGTTGCATCAGGAAACGAGGAGTTCCGGTTCCTCAATGAAACCGATTTTTTTTAATTATTTTTCTTTCCGATACACTAAATTAAACATTTATTTTAACTTACTGAAACTTTTACCCATGCTCTGCTGATATCTGAGTGAGAGTTCTGGGTTCCTTTTCCATGTTTTCGTATTGTCCTATTATGGGTGCATCAGGAAACGAGGAGTTCCAGCTCCTCAGTGCTGGTCTAATATTTTTTTGATCCTTCTTACTGAAACACTGAATTAAATCTCGGTTTCAACTTAATGAAACTTTTACCCATGCTCTGCTGATATCTGCGTGAGAGTTCTGGATTACTTCTGCATGTTTTCGTATTGTCCTATTATGGGTGCATCAGGAAACGAGGAGTTCCAGCTCCTCAGTGCTGGTCTAATATTTTTTTGATACTTTTTACTGAAACACTGAATTAAATCTCGATTTCAACCTATTGAAACTTTTACCCATGCTCTGCTGATATCTGAGTGAGAGTTCTGGGTTCCTTTTCCATGATTTCGTATAGTCCTATTATGGTTGCATCAGGAAACGAGGAGTTCCGGTTCCTCAATAAACCGATTTTTTTTAATTATTTTTCTTTCCGATACACTAAATTAAACATTTATTTTAACTTACTGAAACTTTTACCCATGCTCTGCTGATATCTGAGTGAGAGTTCTGGGTTCCTTTTCCATGTTTTCGTATTGTCCTATTATGGGTGCATCAGGAAACGAGGAGTTCCAGCTCCTCAGTGCTGGTCTAATATTTTTTTGATCCTTCTTACTGAAACACTGAATTAAATCTCGGTTTCAACTTAATGAAACTTTTACCCATGCTCTGCTGATATCTGCGTGAGAGTTCTGGATTACTTCTGCATGTTTTCGTATTGTCCTATTATGGGTGCATCAGGAAACGAGGAGTTCCAGCTCCTCAGTGCTGGTCTAATATTTTTTTGATACTTTTTACTGAAACACTGAATTAAATCTCGATTTCAACCTATTGAAACTTTTACCCATGCTCTGCTGATATCTGAGTGAGAGTTCTGGGTTCCTTTTCCATGATTTCGTATAGTCCTATTATGGATGCATCAGGAAACGAGGAGTTCCGGCTCTTCAGTGCTAGACTAATATTTTTTTGAGCCTTCTAACTGAAACACTGAATTAAATCTCGATTTAAACCTATTGAAACTTTTACCCATGCTCTGCTGATATCTGAGTGAGAGTTCTGGGTTCTTTTTCCATGTTTTCGTATTGTCCTATTATGGTTGCATCAGGAAACGAGGAGTTCCAGCTCCTCGGTGCTAGTCTAATATTTTTTTGATCCTTCTTACTGAAACACTGAATTAAATCTCGATTTCAACCTATTGAAACTTTTACCCATGCTCTGCTGATATCTGAGTGAGAGTTCTGGGTTCCTTTTCCATGTTTTCGTATTGTCCTATTATGGGTGCATCAGGAAACGAGGAGTTCCAGCTCCTCAGTGCTGGTCTAATATTTTTTTGATACTTTTTACTGAAACACTGAATTAAATCTCGATTTCAACCTATTGAAACTTTTACCCATGCTCTGCTGATATCTGAGTGAGAGTTCTGGGTTCCTTTTCCATGATTTTGTATAGTCCTATTATGGTTGCATCAGGAAACGAGGAGTTCCGGTTCCTCAATGAAACCGATTTTTTTTAATCATTTTTCTTTCCGATACACTAAATTAAACATTTATTTTAACTTACTGAAACTTTTACCCATGCTCTGCTGATATCTGAGTGAGAGTTCTGGGTTCCTTTTCCATGATTTCGTATAGTCCTATTATGGATGCATCAGGAAACGAGGAGTTCCGGCTCTTCAGTGCTAGTCTAATATTTTTTTGAGCCTTCTAACTGAAACACTGAATTAAATCTCGATTTAAACCTATTGAAACTTTTACCCATGCTCTGCTGATATCTGAGTGAGAGTTCTGGGTTCTTTTTCCATGTTTTCGTATTGTCCTATTATGGTTGCATCAGGAAACGAGGAGTTCCAGCTCCTCGGTGCTAGTCTAATATTTTTTTGATCCTTCTTACTGAAACACTGAATTAAATCTCGATTTCAACCTATTGAAACTTTTACCCATGCTCTGCTGATATCTGAGTGAGAGTTCTGGGTTCCTTTTCCATGTTTTCGTATTGTCCTATTATGGGTGCATCAGGAAACGAGGAGTTCCAGCTCCTCAGTGCTGGTCTAATATTTTTTTGATCCTTCTTACTGAAACACTGAATTAAATCTCGGTTTCAACTTAATGAAACTTTTACCCATGCTCTGCTGATATCTGCGTGAGAGTTCTGGATTACTTCTGCATGTTTTCGTATTGTCCTATTATGGGTGCATCAGGAAACGAGGAGTTCCAGCTCCTCAGTGCTGGTCTAATATTTTTTTGATACTTTTTACTGAAACACTGAATTAAATCTCGATTTCAACCTATTGAAACTTTTACCCATGCTCTGCTGATATCTGAGTGAGAGTTCTGGGTTCCTTTTCCATGATTTTGTATAGTCCTATTATGGTTGCATCAGGAAACGAGGAGTTCCGGTTCCTCAATGAAACCGATTTTTTTTAATTATTTTTCTTTCCGATACACTAAATTAAACATTTATTTTAACTTACTGAAACTTTTACCCATGCTCTGCTGATATCTGAGTGAGAGTTCTGGGTTCCTTTTCCATGATTTCGTATAGTCCTATTATGGATGCATCAGGAAACGAGGAGTTCCGGCTCTTCAGTGCTAGTCTAATATTTTTTTGAGCCTTCTAACTGAAACACTGAATTAAATCTCGATTTAAACCTATTGAAACTTTTACCCATGCTCTGCTGATATCTGAGTGAGAGTTCTGGGTTCTTTTTCCATGTTTTCGTATTGTCCTATTATGGTTGCATCAGGAAACGAGGAGTTCCAGCTCCTCGGTGCTAGTCTAATATTTTTTTGATCCTTCTTACTGAAACACTGAATTAAATCTCGATTTCAACCTATTGAAACTTTTACCCATGCTCTGCTGATATCTGAGTGAGAGTTTTGGGTTCCTTTTCCATGATTTCGTATATTCCTATTATGGATGCATCAGGAAACGAGGAGTTCCGGCTCTTCAGTGCTAGTCTAATATTTTTTTGAGCCTTCTAACTGAAACACTGAATTAAATCTCGATTTAAACCTATTGAAACGTTTACCCATGCTCTGCTGATATCTGAGTGAGAGTTCTGGGTTCTTTTTCCATGATTTCGTATAGTTCTATTATGGGTGCATCAGGAAACGAGGAGTTCCGGCTCCTCAGTGCTGGTCTAATATTTTTTTGATCCTTCTTACTGAAACACTGAATTAAATCTCGATTTCAACCTATTGAAACTTTTACCCATGCTCTGCTGATATCTGAGTGAGAGTTCTGGGTTCCTTTTCCATGTTTTCGTATTGTCCTATTATGGGTGCATCAGGAAACGAGGAGTTCCGGTTCCTCAATGAAACCGATTTTTTTTAATTATTTTTCTTTCCGATACACTAAATTAAACATTTATTTTAACTTACTGAAACTTTTACCCATGCTCTGCTGATATCTGAGTGAGAGTTCTGGGTTCCTTTTCCATGTTTTCGTATTGTCCTATTATGGGTGCATCAGGAAACGAGGAGTTCCAGCTCCTCAGTGCTGGTCTAATATTTTTTTGATCCTTCTTACTGAAACACTGAATTAAATCTCGGTTTCAACTTAATGAAACTTTTACCCATGCTCTGCTGATATCTGCGTGAGAGTTCTGGATTACTTCTGCATGTTTTCGTATTGTCCTATTATGGGTGCATCAGGAAACGAGGAGTTCCAGCTCCTCAGTGCTGGTCTAATATTTTTTTGATACTTTTTACTGAAACACTGAATTAAATCTCGATTTCAACCTATTGAAACTTTTACCCATGCTCTGCTGATATCTGAGTGAGAGTTCTGGGTTCCTTTTCCATGATTTCGTATAGTCCTATTATGGTTGCATCAGGAAACGAGGAGTTCCGGTTCCTCAATAAACCGATTTTTTTTAATTATTTTTCTTTCCGATACACTAAATTAAACATTTATTTTAACTTACTGAAACTTTTACCCATGCTCTGCTGATATCTGAGTGAGAGTTCTGGGTTCCTTTTCCATTTTTTCGTATTGTCCTATTATGGGTGCATCAGGAAACGAGGAGTTCCAGCTCCTCAGTGCTGGTCTAATATTTTTTTGATCCTTCTTACTGAAACACTGAATTAAATCTCGGTTTCAACTTAATGAAACTTTTACCCATGCTCTGCTGATATCTGCGTGAGAGTTCTGGATTACTTCTGCATGTTTTCGTATTGTCCTATTATGGGTGCATCAGGAAACGAGGAGTTCCAGCTCCTCAGTGCTGGTCTAATATTTTTTTGATACTTTTTACTGAAACACTGAATTAAATCTCGATTTCAACCTATTGAAACTTTTACCCATGCTCTGCTGATATCTGAGTGAGAGTTCTGGGTTCCTTTTCCATGATTTCGTATAGTCCTATTATGGATGCATCAGGAAACGAGGAGTTCCGGCTCTTCAGTGCTAGACTAATATTTTTTTGAGCCTTCTAACTGAAACACTGAATTAAATCTCGATTTAAACCTATTGAAACTTTTACCCATGCTCTGCTGATATCTGAGTGAGAGTTCTGGGTTCTTTTTCCATGTTTTCGTATTGTCCTATTATGGTTGCATCAGGAAACGAGGAGTTCCAGCTCCTCGGTGCTAGTCTAATATTTTTTTGATCCTTCTTACTGAAACACTGAATTAAATCTCGATTTCAACCTATTGAAACTTTTACCCATGCTCTGCTGATATCTGAGTGAGAGTTCTGGGTTCTTTTTCCATGATTTCGTATAGTTCTATTATGGATGCATCAGGAAACGAGGAGTTCCGGCTCCTCAGTGCTGGTCTAATATTTTTTTGATCCTTCTTACTGAAACACTGAATTAAATCTCGATTTCAACCTATTGAAACTTTTACCCATGCTCTGCTGATATCTGAGTGAGAGTTCTGGGTTCCTTTTCCATGTTTTCGTATTGTCCTATTATGGGTGCATCAGGAAACGAGGAGTTCCAGCTCCTCAGTGCTGGTCTAATATTTTTTTGATACTTTTTACTGAAACACTGAATTAAATCTCGATTTCAACCTATTGAAACTTTTACCCATGCTCTGCTGATATCTGAGTGAGAGTTCTGGGTTCCTTTTCCATGATTTTGTATAGTCCTATTATGGTTGCATCAGGAAACGAGGAGTTCCGGTTCCTCAATGAAACCGATTTTTTTTAATTATTTTTCTTTCCGATACACTAAATTAAACATTTATTTTAACTTACTGAAACTTTTACCCATGCTCTGCTGATATCTGAGTGAGAGTTCTGGGTTCCTTTTCCATGATTTCGTATAGTCCTATTATGGATGCATCAGGAAACGAGGAGTTCCGGCTCTTCAGTGCTAGTCTAATATTTTTTTGAGCCTTCTAACTGAAACACTGAATTAAATCTCGATTTAAACCTATTGAAACTTTTACCCATGCTCTGCTGATATCTGAGTGAGAGTTCTGGGTTCTTTTTCCATGTTTTCGTATTGTCCTATTATGGTTGCATCAGGAAACGAGGAGTTCCAGCTCCTCGGTGCTAGTCTAATATTTTTTTGATCCTTCTTACTGAAACACTGAATTAAATCTCGATTTCAACCTATTGAAACTTTTACCCATGCTCTGCTGATATCTGAGTGAGAGTTCTGGGTTCCTTTTCCATGTTTTCGTATTGTCCTATTATGGGTGCATCAGGAAACGAGGAGTTCCAGCTCCTCAGTCCTGGTCTAATATTTTTTTGATCCTTCTTACTGAAACACTGAATTAAATCTCGGTTTCAACTTAATGAAACTTTTACCCATGCTCTGCTGATATCTGCGTGAGAGTTCTGGATTACTTCTGCATGTTTTCGTATTGTCCTATTATGGGTGCATCAGGAAACGAGGAGTTCCAGCTCCTCAGTGCTGGTCTAATATTTTTTTGATACTTTTTACTGAAACACTGAATTAAATCTCGATTTCAACCTATTGAAACTTTTACCCATGCTCTGCTGATATCTGAGTGAGAGTTCTGGGTTCCTTTTCCATGATTTCGTATAGTCCTATTATGGTTGCATCAGGAAACGAGGAGTTCCGGTTCCTCAATGAAACCGATTTTTTTTAATTATTTTTCTTTCCGATACACTAAATTAAACATTTATTTTAACTTACTGAAACTTTTACCCATGCTCTGCTGATATCTGAGTGAGAGTTCTGGGTTCCTTTTCCATGTTTTCGTATTGTCCTATTATGGGTGCATCAGGAAACGAGGAGTTCCAGCTCCTCAGTGCTGGTCTAATATTTTTTTGATCCTTCTTACTGAAACACTGAATTAAATCTCGGTTTCAACTTAATGAAACTTTTACCCATGCTCTGCTGATATCTGCGTGAGAGTTCTGGATTACTTCTGCATGTTTTCGTATTGTCCTATTATGGGTGCATCAGGAAACGAGGAGTTCCAGCTCCTCAGTGCTGGTCTAATATTTTTTTGATCCTTCTTACTGAAACACTGAATTAAATCTCGATTTCAACCTATTGAAACTTTTACCCATGCTCTGCTGATATCTGAGTGAGAGTTCTGGGTTCCTTTTCCATGATTTCGTATAGTCCTATTATGGATGCATCAGGAAACGAGGAGTTCCGGCTCTTCAGTGCTAGTCTAATATTTTTTTGAGCCTTCTAACTGAAACACTGAATTAAATCTCGATTTAAACCTATTGAAACTTTTACCCATGCTCTGCTGATATCTGAGTGAGAGTTCTGGGTTCTTTTTCCATGTTTTCGTATTGTCCTATTATGGTTGCATCAGGAAACGAGGAGTTCCAGCTCCTCGGTGCTAGTCTAATATTTTTTTGATCCTTCTTACTGAAACACTGAATTAAATCTCGATTTCAACCTATTGAAACTTTTACCCATGCTCTGCTGATATCTGAGTGAGAGTTCTGGGTTCCTTTTCCATGATTTCGTATAGTCCTATTATGGTTGCATCAGGAAACGAGGAGTTCCGGTTCCTCAATGAAACCGATTTTTTTTAATTATTTTTCTTTCCGATACACTAAATTAAACATTTATTTTAACTTACTGAAACTTTTACCCATGCTCTGCTGATATCTGAGTGAGAGTTCTGGGTTCCTTTTCCATGTTTTCGTATTGTCCTATTATGGGTGCATCAGGAAACGAGGAGTTCCAGCTCCTCAGTGCTGGTCTAATATTTTTTTGATCCTTCTTACTGAAACACTGAATTAAATCTCGGTTTCAACTTAATGAAACTTTTACCCATGCTCTGCTGATATCTGCGTGAGAGTTCTGGATTACTTCTGCATGTTTTCGTATTGTCCTATTATGGGTGCATCAGGAAACGAGGAGTTCCAGCTCCTCAGTGCTGGTCTAATATTTTTTTGATACTTTTTACTGAAACACTGAATTAAATCTCGATTTCAACCTATTGAAACTTTTACCCATGCTCTGCTGATATCCGAGTGAGAGTTCTGGGTTCCTTTTCCATGATTTCGTATAGTCCTATTATGGATGCATCAGGAAACGAGGAGTTCCGGCTCTTCAGTGCTAGACTAATATTTTTTTGAGCCTTCTAACTGAAACACTGAATTAAATCTCGATTTAAACCTATTGAAACTTTTACCCATGCTCTGCTGATATCTGAGTGAGAGTTCTGGGTTCTTTTTCCATGTTTTCGTATTGTCCTATTATGGTTGCATCAGGAAACGAGGAGTTCCAGCTCCTCGGTGCTAGTCTAATATTTTTTTGATCCTTCTTACTGAAACACTGAATTAAATCTCGATTTCAACCTATTGAAACTTTTACCCATGCTCTGCTGATATCTGAGTGAGAGTTCTGGGCTCTTTTTCCATGATTTCGTATAGTTCTATTATGGATGCATCAGGAAACGAGGAGTTCCGGCTCCTCAGTGCTGGTCTAATATTTTTTTGATCCTTCTTACTGAAACACTGAATTAAATCTCGATTTCAACCTATTGAAACTTTTACCCATGCTCTGCTGATATCTGAGTGAGAGTTCTGGGTTCCTTTTCCATGTTTTCGTATTGTCCTATTATGGGTGCATCAGGAAACGAGGAGTTCCAGCTCCTCAGTGCTGGTCTAATATTTTTTTGATCCTTCTTACTGAAACACTGAATTAAATCTCGGTTTCAACTTAATGAAACTTTTACCCATGCTCTGCTGATATCTGCGTGAGAGTTCTGGATTACTTCTGCATGTTTTCGTATTGTCCTATTATGGGTGCATCAGGAAACGAGGAGTTCCAGCTCCTCAGTGCTGGTCTAATATTTTTTTGATACTTTTTACTGAAACACTGAATTAAATCTCGATTTCAACCTATTGAAACTTTTACCCATGCTCTGCTGATATCTGAGTGAGAGTTCTGGGTTCCTTTTCCATGATTTCGTATAGTCCTATTATGGATGCATCAGGAAACGAGGAGTTCCGGCTCTTCAGTGCTAGTCTAATATTTTTTTGAGCCTTCTAACTGAAACACTGAATTAAATCTCGATTTAAACCTATTGAAACTTTTACCCATGCTCTGCTGATATCTGAGTGAGAGTTCTGGGTTCTTTTTCCATGTTTTCGTATTGTCCTATTATGGTTGCATCAGGAAACGAGGAGTTCCAGCTCCTCGGTGCTAGTCTAATATTTTTTTGATCCTTCTTACTGAAACACTGAATTAAATCTCGATTTCAACCTATTGAAACTTTTACCCATGCTCTGCTGATATCTGAGTGAGAGTTTTGGGTTCCTTTTCCATGATTTCGTATAGTCCTATTATGGATGCATCAGGAAACGAGGAGTTCCGGCTCTTCAGTGCTAGTCTAATATTTTTTTGAGCCTTCTAACTGAAACACTGAATTAAATCTCGATTTAAACCTATTGAAACTTTTACCCATGCTCTGCTGATATCTGAGTGAGAGTTCTGGGTTCTTTTTCCATGATTTCGTATAGTTCTATTATGGGTGCATCAGGAAACGAGGAGTTCCGGCTCCTCAGTGCTGGTCTAATATTTTTTTGATCCTTCTTACTGAAACACTGAATTAAATCTCGATTTCAACCTATTGAAACTTTTACCCATGCTCTGCTGATATCTGAGTGAGAGTTCTGGGTTCCTTTTCCATGTTTTCGTATTGTCCTATTATGGGTGCATCAGGAAACGAGGAGTTCCAGCTCCTCAGTGCTGGTCTAATATTTTTTTGATCCTTCTTACTGAAACACTGAATTAAATCTCGATTTCAACCTATTGAAACTTTTACCCATGCTCTGCTGATATCTGAGTGAGAGTTCTGGGTTCCTTTTCCATGTTTTCGTATTGTCCTATTATGGGTGCATCAGGAAACGAGGAGTTCTAGCTCCTCAGTGCTGGTCTAATATTTTTTTGATCCTTCTTACTGAAACACTGAATTAAATCTCGGTTTCAACTTAATGAAACTTTTACCCATGCTCTGCTGATATCTGCGTGAGAGTTCTGGATTACTTCTGCATGTTTTCGTATTGTCCTATTATGGGTGCATCAGGAAACGAGGAGTTCCAGCTCCTCAGTGCTGGTCTAATATTTGTTTGATACTTTTTACTGAAACACTGAATTAAATCTCGATTTCAACCTATTGAAACTTTTTCCCATGCTCTGCTGATACCTGAGTCCCAGTTCTGGGTTCCTTTCATGATTTCTGATAGTCCTTTTATAGATGTATCAGGAAACCAAGAGTTCCGGTTCCTCAATGAAACCGATTTTTTTTCATTCTTTTTCTTTCCGGTACACTAAATTAAACATTTATTTTAACTTAGTGAAATCTTTACCCATGCTCTGCTGATATCTGAGTGAGAGTTCTGGATTTCTTTATCATGTTTTCGTATAGTCCTATTATGGATGCATCAGGAATCGAGGAGTTCCGGCTCCACAGTGCGAGTCTTATATTTTTTTGATCCTTGTTACTGAAACACTGAATTAAATCTCCTAACCTATCTTTTTGATAAGGCTCTACTGATAATTCTGTGAGACTTCTGCTTTCTTTTAGTTTTTTTTCTGTTACTGGATCCTTGTTTATTAATCTTTGCCCGAAGAATGTACGAAAATCTTGAAATTACGTCATTTACGGCAATTTTTCCAAAATGATTGTCTTTTTCTAGTAATAGGTCAATATTTTACTTTTTTTTTTTTTTAATTTAGGTCAGCAGAACTCTTTCGGAAAAGTATAAGGAACTATAGAGCTCACCACTGTGCACCTAAATCAGTTTTTAAATTTAAATTTTGGAAGAAATGATCTGCTAGCGGAAGTTAGCAGAGCATATTTTCATTCGACTTTTTTCGGGCAAAAAAGCCAGAACTATTTTTTTTAAGTATAAGGAACTCTAGAACTCACCTGCATGCCAATAGAACTCATTTTTTTTCGTGCTCTGCTGGGAAATGATCTGCCAAGTTCACGGACATACCCACAACTGGGTCCACTCCTGCCCACCACAGTAAATCGAATCTTTAGTTTTCCGCTCCTTAAATCCGGAAATCAAGTTTCCCTTGAATCTGTGTCCTCTTTGTGTGACTTAGTTGCTTTGTCCCTCCTTATTTGTTGGAGCAAATAATCTCGTTAATTAATGTGCTTACCATCACTTCGCCTGCTTTAGTTAGCAGAGGCATCGCAGTCGTGTTTTTCGGCATTTTTTCCTGAAGTCAAGGAGATATTATTATGTGTTGATCACAGTAATAAATGAATAACGATCACAGTGTTGTTGGATTATTGCGGAATTACTGCTATGCTGTCAATATTGTTCTAATGTATGTACCGACAAAGAAGTCCATATCTAACCCGTTTCAAAACAAAATCCCGTGAACACGGTGACCACATCACCGGCCCGGTTCTATAGCCGCCGAGCGGTGCAAGCAAGAATAGTCCTTACGGTGGTTAGATATGAAGTTCTTCGATGGTACGTAGTACCTACCTGCTTGTACTTAACATATTTTTTTGCAATTTGCATCTGGTGGGACTGGTAGTGCTCGGCGACACGACGCACAGTGGAACGAATGTATGGGAGAGGTTGGACGTAGACATCTCCGAAAAAAAAGAGTTAAATTATGCCAAACGAATGATCCCATCTTATTCGATTACCTAATGCCTTCATAACTTGTGCTGATAAATTTCTTCATAACTCCCATATTTCGGAAGTAATTTGAGAAAATGTGATATTTTACTATGAAAATGAGTGTATCGAGCTCTCTCCCTCCTGATTCCGGCGTTGTTTCAAGTAGCGGTCTCTAATATCATAAAGCTAATACTAAGAGCTATATTTAAGACTAAGACACATGGTGCGCCAAATGTGCACTTTCTGGGATAAAAGGAAATGAAAATTAAAAAAAAAAAAAAAGTTTTTTTCTCATTTGTTTCTATTTTAAACTGCAGACAGACTACAGACAGACAGTATTTAGAGGTCATATATAAATATATTAAATATTGTTTTTCACTGCCTTGTTTCACAACATCGAGAAGTAAGCCCGTTTCTCTTCTTACAGCCTCTTGAACTCTTTTCTTCCTGTCATCAACTTGCCTTTTTGCTATATCACCCTTTGCTTGCCATGACTTTATGTCTTATTTGTAGGAAATGTGTAATAAGCATTCCATTGAGAGAATCCAAGCGTGAAGGGAGCTTAAGCTATATTTATACATGTCCTCGTTTGCGTGTTTATCTTTGATTAACTCTAAATTTTTATCTCTTTAGGACTAGCCTTGCATATGTCACACACTGAAGCTGCTGTATCGGATATAATGGAATGAATTTTACCATCAATCATTGTCAACAGCAGTTGGTGTTTGACAATAATTTCATCAGTGATGGTGGATGGAGTTAAGGCTTCAATCTCGGCTTCGATTTCAGCCATCTCTCTCTGCACATTTTCTTTGGTTTCCTTTATAAACTAAACAATATTGGCCGGCAAAATGAAGTGGAAGATGGTCGCTCGTTTTCCCAAATTGTTACACCTTTTGAGACGAGCCGCAGTGGTACAAGACTAATCATAAAATTACTAGCAAGATCGATTTGCTCATCTTCACTCGTCCTTTGATGATAAATGCTTTGGCCAGATGATCCGTCAAAACCCCATTTGCTGGTCAAAATGAGCTGTTGATTGGGATCAACAGGGGTTTCTAACGACCTAATAAGTCTTCTTGAGGTTAAATCCATCAAGGCTTGTAATTTGATTTTTGCAGAGCTCTGTGTAACTGTGAGATCTTCTTTGGCCGGATAGCACTTAACTTTTTCTTTAACCAACATATAGTAACTCGGGTATTTAAGAGCTCCTTCTTGGGTGTTGAAATCCCGAAGAGTGTTGTAGCGCCATTTCGATAAATTCATCGATACATAAAGAGCCAATGCCTTCAAAGGGGATATTTCCCGTACCTGAATCGATTTACCTTCAATGAAGGCTTTGATTTGTGAGGCCTCTTCTGGATTCTCCATCAAGTATTTCATTACATCAGCTGTATCGCTTTCTCCTTTCGGCTGAAAACACGTTTTCAGCGCTGCTACTGCTGCATGGAAGAATATCTTCAGTGCGTCTTCTTTTTTGCCGGTTACTAAGGTCCTCAAAAGATTTACGAGGACTAGGATGTGTACAAAATGAAGCATCAGATTTAGCAGGAGAAATTATGGGCTCGATGACGTCACTTACATTTTCTGTAGAAGATTCAATATTTTCATTCAGAAATTCCGGCCACTGAATTGCAGCCTGTAGCCAAATATCATGTTTCTTCCGAAACTTATCTGTGCTTCTTCCAGACTGTGTACATTTTGCATAAATGCGGTAGAAAAATCGACGACACCAGTCTTTTAAACTTGTTTCAGAACTTTCACATAACTGAACACAACAGTTATATTTTAAAACCCTGAACAAATAGTTATAGTCGCGTAAATCTTTATGTGCGCGTGCGCATAAAGCAACGTGAAGATCAAGATTTGTATTAAATTTTGGAAAATACATTAAGACATTAGCGTGGCTACGAGGTGTAAATCAACACTGATTTTAAAGTTACTAATAGTGACCTATTTAAATTTAATCCAGAGATCCAAACTAATTACCTTGCAATATTTAACAAATGAGGGTATCATTTGTTAAATATTGCAAGGTAATTAGTTTGAAAATGATGCATGCTAAATTAGTGTATTAAGAGCCATTTAGTAATTAAATAATAGCAATCTTCTTATTAGTAATCATTAGTGCATCAGTTTTATATGTAAACCTTAAGTCCCTAATCACATATCCTAATTCTCTTATATCTTCTCTAATTGGCTGCTCAGAAATGTTATTGTAATAAGGTAAACCTTTAGAAAAACGGTTTTAATCAACAAAATAAACAAAAAATTATATTTTTGTGTTATAAAATAAACATCACTCTTTATCCCAGAAAGTGCACATTTGGCGCACCATGTGTCTTAGTATTAAATATAGCTCTTAGTATTAGCATTATGATATTAGAGACCGCTACTTGAAACAACGCCGGAATCAGGAGGGAGAGAGCTCGATACACTCATTTTCATAGTAAAATATCACATTTTCTCAAATTACTTCCGAAATATGGGAGTTATGAAGAAATTTATCAGCACAAGTTATGAAGGCATTAGGTAATCGAATAAGATGGCATCATTCGTTTGGCATAATTTAACTCTTTTTTTTTTGAGATGTCTACGTCCAACCCCTCCCATACATTCGTTCCACTGTGCGACGCCGTCGTCGCGCCTCCACCGCGTCGCCACCGCGCCGCCACTGCGCCGCCCGCCGCGCCTAGCTGTGTATATGCAAGGTGGCGCGATGGCGGCGAGGCAGCGGCGCGGTCTAAATAGTTACGCGGCGCGGCGCGTGGCAGTGGCGCGGTGGCGGCTAGGCAGCGGCCCGGTCTACGTAGTTACGCGGCGCGGCGGTGGCGCTGTGGCGGCGAGGCAGCGGCGCGGTCTACATAGTTACGCGGTGGCGGCGAGGCAGCGGCGCGGTCTACATAGTTACGCGGCGCGGCGACGGCGTGGTGGCAGCGCGACGACGGCGTCGTGTCGCCGAGCACGTAGGGATGGAAAATAAAATAATCTACTTATTTAGGTAGGTAAGTGTATAAAAACATTTGGTGTAACTTACATACCTGCCATCAGATTGATTATGTAAGTACCTACCTATAATTTGTAGTTCTTGAAAAAGTTTCATACTTTATGTGCTGCCATCTCCGGTCAATCTCCTTAAACACCTGACACTTGGTAGGTAGGTAGGTCTCTCCTTTTCTGTGTTATGTACTTATAAGAATATAAATTTACATTATTATGTAACGCTGTATTCTCCTATTTTTTGCATGTCCTCACGTCATCATTTCTTCTATCATTTGCAAGTACATTAGAGACGGTTCAAAGTACACAAGAGTACCTAATACCTACTTACAATTTACATACACACATAATCAGATTAACTCTTATAAGAACTGAGCTACCATAATGCCCGCGCCCATACATTATTTCATACTTATATTTTTTCATACACTTTTTTCTCGTACAACTCTAGGCTAGCTAGCTACAATTTTTTGTTGGATTTTTTCCGCGTGCAACTTTTTTGTTGGACTTTTTTGGCATTACGTCATGCTTTTTTATCAGTAATTGTCGTTCGAAGCTTCGTTTAGAGAAGATTTTATGTCCACCCACAGCTTCCCGAGTCAATTGAATAGACTCAACGCGTTGGACGGCCACGGGAGAGGTTTAGGGGCCCGTGATTTGAAAACCGGATTTAGTTTTTTATGTTTTGTATGTTGACTCTAGTGTGTATTTAGAAGTTTACAAGCCTGTTAGAAATAAGTGGTCAGAAGCTTCGACTATTCTACAAAAATCATGGTTTCTAAAAGTGTCGTAATTTACTACTAGGTACGTAAAAATAAGTAAATTACTCCAAGTATAATAAAACTTTATATAATATGTATTTGAGTTGGGGGTATAAATATTATCCTTCACTCTCCACGCTCAGCAGTAGGACAGTGATAGCTAATATTAAAAAAAAATGTATTTGACTTGAAGATTCAGCTACACTATCGTCATTAATTTATTTCAAGATAATATTTTTCATTTATTGAGCTTGTGAATTGTGATTGTGATAGTACTTCACTTAGGCACGACGCAAATATCCACAGTAGGTAAGAGGCCATGAAATCACGAGGCTTTTTATCTCTTCAAGTAGGTAATAACTACTAAACTAGAACTCATAGTAAAAAGAACAAGTTAAGTATCAAGTACCCTTCCATCTTTATAGAAACAAAAAATAAACTCAAATACGGGTCCCAAAACTAAATTCAAGTTTGGAGTTAAGCTTTTTTATTTGATTGGTTCGCGTGGGGTGTGGGGTTCGATTCCCGGCTCGTTTATTACGGATTACGACTGGCTCGCCATTGAATTATGTATTATCGTTTTTATCTAAACAATTCGCACCCTAATTGATTGCAGGCCATGAAGTTTGATGGGAAATTTCAATTGAGATTTTTTTGTTTGCGTGAGAGTGTTTACTTTACGAGTAGGTATGGTTCGGTCCATGCTCTTTAAAGGTTAGAACGATTTCAGTTTTAAACCCGAATCAAGAGTGCCGGTTTTTCCCAGACCAAAGAGGGCGATTATTATGTAGACTGTCATAGAAGAGTCATACGTAAGTACATAGTTATGGAAGCTCTTACTGAAGTGACTCAAATAGAACTTTGGCCAGGCTAGGTGGATAACTGTAAGTAGGTTTATGATTTTAGACGATTGAAATGTTTGAACAAAACAACAACCGACTTCCAAAAAAAATACTTACCTACCTACAAAGTGAAAAACAACTTTAATTTCGGAAATCGGAGTCTTAAACTTTTTTGTAAACTTAATTTATTATTTATTTTATACCTACACTAAACTTGACCTCCTTAAGCTTTGTGCAGACTAGCGCGACGCGACACCGGTTATTGTTATACCGTCAGGTTTTCTTAGAAATTGTATTGTTCGAGTCGCGTCGCGCCGTCGCGTCGCGCTGGTGTGTACGAGCCTTTAAGCGAGCACAATATATTCGAAGTAGGTTTTGTTATGCTTCGTCTTTGGTTTTGTGTTTTGGTTTTTGCCACTAACTTTCGAAATTAAAGTTATTTTTCATTTTGTAGTGTTTTGTTTTGGAAGCTGGTTTTTTTTTTTTTTTTGTGTATATGTTTATAATTTTCACTTTTTAGTTGTAGTACCTACTCCACACAAATTCGTTTACCAGTACTTGCTATGTAAACAACAGTGAAAGGAACTTATAATGACATCATCAACATCTGTGTGGTGATTAAATACGTATTATTGAAGCTAACTCAAAGCCACTCATCAAAACTTGACCAAATTTATATGGGACCATCTCAACCCTTTATATAGGACCAACTCAATCGTTTATATGGGACCACCTCAGTCCTATATACGGGACCACCTCAACCCTTCCCAACAAAATAATTCCGAAAAAAATCGGTCCACGATTGATGAAAATATCTAAGACCAATGAACATAGACGCTTAAAAAAATACTTACATGCAAACGGACATAGAACTTCCTCCCATTTTGAAGTCGGTTAAAAAGAAGAAAAAGACTTGCTGCACCGACCTCTAACAAATTAGGATAACGACTGGAGGAGGATCATGTAGAAACCAGTGTTAGTAGAACGAGACCTCTCTCTGCTTACCCGACACCTAGCTGACGTCAGCAGGTAATTAGATCAACGCATCAACCTTCGTATTTAGTAAGCGGGTCATGGCTGCGACCTCACTTACAATATCGGTTATATAAATAAGCAGAGCGATGTACTTGTCAGATAGGTACTGATTCTCCTTAAATATATTAATCAAAACGGGATAGTCTTAGAACATGCACAATATATGGATAGAGAAGTTCTTGGAGATAGCAGCGTTAGCAATTAGCTGTAGAGTCTACTACCCAGTAGACTCCACAGCCAGCCAGAATGTAGGTAGGTACCTACATCGTAATGTACCTCTCCAGGTAAGCTTGAGCGATTTGACCCCGGGCGGGGTCCAAATCGGCTGAGGGTAAAATAAAATAATAGTTAGTACTTCCATTGTTTCCACCTAATAAACAATAATAAATGTAAAGCTGCGTCTACGCGCAGCACGAGTATTAGCGTGTATAGCTGCGTACTTAGGAGCCTCGAACGAGCACGCCTTGCTACGCTAATACGTGCTGCGCAGTGCCCGGCTCGTGCTTAACTCGCCTAGCGTAGACGCAGCTTTAGAACTTAATATAAATTTTAATGACAGTCTTCTATGAAAACTTAACAATAAATTTTAAACTAGTCTTCAATAATAACCAAACACAGAACCTGCCCCAACGTATTACAAGCGGTGAGACAACTTTACGATTAATTTCCAAATGAGCTCAGAAATACATTAAAATATAATTAAAGACCAGAAACTAATTGGAATCCGTTGGAGGTCAACTAAAGTTAAGTTCAATTTATGTGTTCGTAGCAGAGGCATGCACTTAAACCTATTTTAAAACTAATTCCTTTAAATTAACCGGTGCACAGGTCACAGCCCATTTATCTTAGGAATAAGCTTTAAAATAATTATGGAACTGAATACTTATTACTTGTGACCTTTGACCTTTGACTATTAGACACAGTCTATGAGAGTAACAGTCAGGCTGCTCACCTGTACAGTGTCCCCTCTCGACCAGCTGGCTTTTCATCTAGTTGAAGGAAATAGGAATAATGATGAACAGGGTGTTGGGGACTGGCGTGCAACTTAAGAGGAGCCTTTATTTAACCCGATAACATAAAAGGCTGTTATGTAACTGACGCAACAGTATATTTATTGCCTAAGTTTCTTGAAATTCCTCTTACTAAGTACTCCTCCTCCGAAGCAGTGACAAGCGTCACTGCTTCTTTTCTCAACCAAAAACATACTGCAGGTTTCGGTGTCGGCGCCCCTCGGTCGGTTTGTGGTCGGTCGCCCTGGAAAACCATGAAACCTCTTGATTCAGTCATTGCAATACATGCTATAAGTATTGCAATGACTGAATCAAGAGGCGTGAAAAAACCTCTTCCTAAGTTGTGAGGAATTATCGTCGATTTACATGGATTTTTGTGTTTTCTCGGTTTCATCAACTATGTCATGTAGATCCAATAGAAACCAACGCCTCGTCTTCCCCACACCTAACAGACAGCTGTACTGCTGGGGAGTTTGTTGCGCCACTTCTTCTTCCCAGCTAAAGCAGGAAGCGGTGAAGGGTGGGCGTTTTGGGGGACTGTCTTATGTAATGTTGACGTTCGAAAAGTGCTGATTCTCAGCCTAGTTTGAATAAATGACGTTTGAATTTGTTTGTTTTTTTGCGTTTTTACAACCCAAGTGTGCGCATATACATCACACATGCGACTGCAACAACAAGCAGCGCACAGTTAACAATCGGTTGCTTCCACTAGCAGTATGTAACGGAAACGTAAAATATTTAGTTTCAATCAGTGGAAGTCGTAAGTCGTGGGTGTTCCTTCTCGTAAACAGTTGAGTGCGCCCAGCTAGCTACATGTGGACGAGTGTAGAAGGGGACGCAGAACATCTACTGCACACAACTCATGAAATCACGATGATTGATATACAGGGTCGGATTAAATAAGCTAGCGAAACTACGCAGCCGTGATGGACCTATAAACATGACAAAACAAACAAAATACATGGTGTGATGACTTTTTGGGGCTTTTCAACACTAGCAGAAATAATATGGCAAATAATTTAATTAAATGTATTGTTAATTACTTTGCATACTATTGTAAGGACGTTCATGTGTACATAATGTTACTAATATTTTTTACGGGAAAAAGCTAGTGTTTATATAAGTATAAACTTGTAATTGGCCATCTTCTACATAATGCTACTGAAATTAATAAAATAAAATAGATAAGAAACAAGTTCTCTTAACTGAACAGACAGCTGTGCTGCTGGGGAGTTTGTTGCGCCGTTTCTTATAACTGAACAGACAGCTGTGCTGCTGGGGAGTTTGTTGCGCCACTGCTTCTAACTAAACAGACAGCTGTGCCGCTGGGGAGTTTGTTGCGCCACTACTTCTAACTAAACAGACAGCTGTGCCGCTGGGGAGTTTGTTGCGCCACTTCTTCTAACTGAACAGACAGCTGTGCTGCTGGGGAGTTTGTTGCGCCACTACTTCTAACTGAACAGACAGCTGTGCTGCTGGGGAGTTTGTTGCACCGTTTCTTATAACTGAACAGACAGCTGTGCTGCTGGGGAGTTTGTTGCGCCACTGCTTCTAACTAAACAGACAGCTGTGCCACTGGGGAGTTTTTTTGCGCCACTACTTCTAACTAAACAGACAGCTGTGCCACTGGGGAGTTTTTTGCGCCACTACTTCTAACTAAACAGACAGCTGTGCCGCTGGGGAGTTTGTTGCGCCACTTCTTCTAACTGAACAGACAGCTGTGCTGCTGGGGAGTTTGTTGCGCCGTTTCTTATAACTGAACAGACAGCTGTGCTGCTGGGGAGTTTGTTGCGCCACTTCTTCTAATTGAACAGACAGCTGTGCTGCTGGGAGTTTGCAACTACTTCTAACTGAACAGACAGCTATGCGGCTGGGCAGTTTATTGCGCCACTTCTTCCTAGCTAAAGCACTAGGAACTGGTGAAGGGCGGGCGTTTTGGGGGATTGTCTTATGAAGTTTTGACATTCAAAAAGTACTGATTATCAGCCTAGTTTAAATCTTTGAATAAATGACTTTTGATATGATTTCTATCTTTAGTTTTCATGACAAGTACAGGGAAAGGGGAAAGGGATCGTCTATAAGGATATTGTACTTTGTGGGGAAACCCTACAGTAGGTACCCACAGAAAGTGTATAAACGTGAAGTCAGAATGTAATAAACTCTGAACATCAATCAATGAACGTGCAACAAACATACGAGTGTGACTTCTGTCTGCATTGCACTGTGGTCGCACGCGTTTGTCGGACGATTGTTTTACTTCAGGGGGAGTTCGCTTCCGAAATCAGTTTATTTTCGTGTGTGGATAGGGATCTTAAGGGTACGCTAGTCGGGTATTCTTCCATACAAACGTAGTATGGCGATTACTCGTCTGTTTGACGGTGTACGTTCAAAATTAAATTCAAAATTATATCAATTTGTCTTGTAATTATCTAGCCCTGTATGAAAACAGGATTCAATTCAGATTCATAGGTGGCACTTTATTCGGGACTTGGACTTACAGTGCAAGAGATGATGACAAATAATGAAGATTAGCATTTGGGAAGGTACTGCTACTAAAACAAGACTTAGATATTTATAAGCAAATACTTTTTTTCTAGGCAAATGTAATGGGGATGTGGATCCAATGTAGGTCGTCGTTCAGTTTAAAAAAAACTTAAAATAAATTACTGTAGGTAGTATTATAATTACAATATGTAGGTTTCAGCCTTAGGTTTCTGCCCACCAGAGAGAGAGAGAATAGCACAAAAACACATTTCTACAATAAGCACTCGTCGTTATCTTATGCCATTACCGTCTGTCGCCGTCCGGACTCTGACCGTCCGGTGGCCGCCGCAGATAAACCGGACCGGCTCGGACACCGGACACGTATCTGAGTTATAGCTGGTGGCTAAACTATGACACTAATGGATTTTAATTGTACAGTAGGTACTAAATACTATTTATATGGCCTTTGACGATACACGTAGCAGTATAAGTAATTGGCCCGTCAATGTTAAAACAAATCCATTACTTACTTATTTGTCCTAATGACTTTCCTGTTCTTATTATTTTACCCAAAATGTAATCCGTAAACCTGGAATTATTTTATACAAGCTTGGCAGTAGCCCTGCACCATAATTGTGTAACACACTTGCAATCACAATCCGAGACTTTAGAAGGATATTGCTAATCCATTGCTTCGTAGGTTTGAAAAATTCTTCAGCTAATAACGTGAATAACGCAATGAACGTAGATAAACTGTCAAACGCGTTATCTTAAGAGGGCGCCTAAAGGTCCACTAGCGCCACTCTTTAAAAAAAATATTATCTCGTGACTGAGAAGGAATTATGAATAACGGCTAGACAGGACCCTCGGTAAGTGTGTCTAGAATTTTCTAATACCTTTTATAAAGTTTCATATTGAGACACGGAGAAACAAAATACGATCTAGAGGAATGTGGCCGCTTTTCTTTAGATCGTATTTTGTTGCTTCGTGTCTCAATATGAAACTTTATAAAAGGTATTAGAAAATTCTAGACACACCTACCGAGGGTCTTGTCTAGCCGTTATTCATAATTCCTTCTCAGTCACGAGATAATATTTTTTTTAAAGAGTGGCGCTAGTGGACCTTTAGGCGCCCTATTAACGCGAGGCCTTGTAATTGGCTATCTGTCGACTATTGTTTCCTTTTTTGTTGTTTTTTTTAGCTGTAAGTCTTCCATGCTGTAATAAATAAATAAAATGAAACCCATTGCGATCAATATTGTCACTATATGTGTGTTACGCAATTATTCCGCGGGATGACACAGGGGTCGAAACAACAGTCCTACTCGATTTGCATAAGTTACGACTACCTATCCTACACAGTCCTGATGTATTATGTTGTATGTAAATACCGCAATTCTGCACATAGCACAGTAGCACAGCGCACCCTCCGTCCTCGCTCGCTGTCCCCTCCCGTCATCCTCCGCTGACTATCGGGGGATAACACCCAGCTGATGCACAGTACTCCTGTCATCTATAAATCGAATTGTAGTCATAATTTACTGAAATTGTAGCTCTCACTTCCTCGCCATTCCGATTAACGTCGTAAAATATAAATTACTATTTTTATTTTCCGAAACTTCTTGATTTTATCACGATTTTTGTTCGAAAATTATAGCATTTAGAGTGTTTCCTTCGATAGTAATAATCGGTGTAAAACTATAAACATCGAGTTATTGGCCCCTGGTGCTCCAATCCCAATAGGGTAGACAACATTTTATTGCATCGTTATTAACAGAAAAAATTGTCATAATGGGCTATTAACCTTTTACACGTTTTTATTATGAATGTATTCATGAAAAAACTATATTATTATAACTGAATCGTAAAAGTGACGTAAAATTACTGTTTTATAAGCGATTCCCTTTTCCACGGTCATTGTTTTTGTGGAGAAGACAATACCTTTAAAAAAACTTTGCTTTATAACATAGTTTTGAAATAAAAAACAAAAGGTTATCAATCACGAACCCATCTATACGATATTGCAAAAATAGTTACTTTTGAAACAGATTTAATCCTATTTATTCCCAGATTGTGTCTGTCACATATTTCATCAGTCACCGGAATCCGGTCGAGAACTGCCAATAAATAACATTTGGCGCTCGCGTTCACTGTGACGGTTGACAGCTGCAATTTTTTAACCCCGCACTTTAACTGGCAACTTTTATGTGAGTCTACATAAAAATTGTTCGTTTACGACCTTCTGCGGCGCACGCGCGGGGCGGGAAATAACGAAGGGCGTCGCTTTATCGTCCTCGATATTAAGACTGTGTTAGTGTCATAAAATATAGGATGCGTACCTTTTTTTTTTTTTTTTTTTTTGGATGGGAAATTATCAAATAACTTCTCCCGCTCTGGGTGGAGCGGGAGGGCGTGTCAGACTTTTACTGACTAAAACCCACCCGTGTTCCTTCCGTTGCCTGTGTGCCGAGGTCGCGATATCCCTTTCAGACAAACCCGCAACCCCGGCAGGCATTGGCCCTTCCGGACCCCGTCAGTTGGTGCTGACATCTCTTTGAGGCGCGCGTGGAACACAACGCGCCGTCGACCCGGGCCTGGTCCCTATCGGACGGCGAGCTACCCATTGCTCACCGTCCGCAAGCCCGCGCCTACGGTGGCCGGAAGTCGGCTCTCGACTCCCGACGCCCGGGGCGTCTCCTGCGGCGACTAGGGGCGCGAGGGGGCGCATTTTGCCTCTCCCTCGCGCGCTCCGCCTCCTCCTTCGCGAGCATTACTGCTTCGCAGAAGGAGGTGACGGCCTCCCATGCACTCTCGCTCCGGACCATGGCCTGAACCAGGGCCGGACGCGAGAGATCGCCGCCGCCGATCGCCTCCGTGAGGACACGGCGGTGCTCCGCCCAAGCTGGGCAGACCTCCACCGTATGCTCCACCGTGTCCTCCGGGCGATCCACACAGTGGTGACACCCGGGCGTTTCCTCCCGCTTTATCCTGAACAGGAACCTCCCGAAACAACCATGTCCGGTGAGGACCTGCGTCAGGCGGAAGGTGAGGACGCCGTGGCGCCTCTCTAGCCACTCCTCAAAGAGGGGACTTATCGCCACAATTGTGGCGTGCCCAAGGATGCGTACCTACGGCCTATATACTCACTAGTGTTTTGTATGTTAACGCTTCGACGTAAAAGGCTTCCTTTTTATGGTCGCTCTCTTTATTGTTTGATCAGCATACATTCGGAATGCCGGAGACGTGCAGACGTGCAGGGTTCATGCAGGGTTCAACGTCTGCGTAAAGGATTTTTGGCACTTATTCCGTGCGAGAATGCGTAATTGAACCCTTTTATATAAATATTATTCCGGATTATTTGAATTTTCCGCCGTTCCGTAATCTTTTTATTTGGGGTTGTATGCGATTTGGAGAGATTTACGTTCGTATTTTACTTACCACGTCGATATGTAGGTATCCCAAAATTCATATAAAATGAGTAACAAAACACCCTATCAAACACTTCGCTAAATTCTGAATGTATTTCCTCTATGTGGTTTCCCACTCGTGAATTCGTTTTGTCTTACAATAAATAATAACATATTAGTGTAAATTGAAATCTTATCGTCGAATTGCTTTCGTCGTCGTATACAAATTACGTACTTACGTAATTAATTATTTAAAAATCCACTCTCATCCCCCGAATTCCAAAATTGCGTGGCGAACAGCTGATTCCTTCTTTGTTTCGGCTACACCCTTGAGTTGAGTCCTTACTACGGGAAAATGTGCTGTAGTGTTCAGCAACATGGTTCAATTTTGCTTGGATACGTATAATGATAGGGTGGCAGGAAGTCAGCTGACTGCATCGCTCAGATGTTATTAGAAACGAAAATTCGTTAAGGTACGCGGAACGCGCCGGCAGACAAAAGTTTTGAATAGCTCAATAATTTAATGGCCGAAATTCGAATACCTTTTAGTAAGTTCGGTCTCGTTCGAACAATCATTTGAATTAATAATTTTGTCTACGGAGCGAGCGGTGGGCACACTGTGGAACGGAACGATGTACTTGTAATAAGTTGTTTATTTGTAATCGATACTAATTATGTGTTTCCGTAAAGTTACATGACGTTTGTGAAAATATTCTTTTGCGTTATAATTTCATTTGTAGTAAGTAAGTACCTACCCACTGTATTGTAAGATAGGGAAACACGGTCAAGGAAAACATCGTGAGGAAACCGGCATGCCTGAGAGATATTCCTCGACGGCATGTGAAGTCATGGGCGGCTTTAAAAACTCTGACACCAGGTTTGTCACTAATCATAATCACATGAAAAGAAGAAGCTACGGAATAAATACGTCAAGAATAATTTGCGTTTGCAAATCTCAGAGGCGAGGTAGGAAAAGGATAGGAAGGTAGAATAGAATAGAATAGAATATATTTATTTGCTTTAAAACATGGTACATTAAGGTCTTATAATATAGCAATGATCTTACATGTTTCGCCATGGACTGGCATACAAATATTTAAACCAGTTATTTTTTTTATTTTTTTTACACATTACACATCTATTTGAACACTTAACAATAATAAGGGTACATAAAGTAATTTAATTAAAACTCATTACCTTATCTCATATTTATCTGTTACTTTTTTATCAAAAAATTCTTTTACACTATAAAAACAATTTCCAATAAGCCATGTGTGTAGTTGGGATTTAAAATGTTTTAGAGGGAGTTCCCTTATTTCTTTTGGAATATTATTGAAGATTTTAATTGCTGTGATAAAGCTATTTCTATGACATAATGTGCTTTGATGTGAAGGAATTCTTAGCCGTGTTGGGTCTCGACGGGTATATTTTGAATGCAAGTCACACGTTATAAAAAATTTTGAGTGTTCTTTTACAAATACACCAGCTTGCATTATGAGAAGGCCTGTTAGGGTTAAAAGTTTAAATTTTTTATAGAGAGGTCTGCATGATGTTAAAGGACTGATATTATAGATTGCTCTTAGGCATTTTTTCTGTACTAGGAAGGCATTATTTATATTCGTAGAGTTCCCCCAGAGTAGGAGCCCATACCTGAGTAATGAGGAAACATACCCGTGGTAAGCAGTAAGTGCAACAGCTTCACTCGCAGTACGTCTTAAAGGTGACAGAAAACACGTTGTATCCTGTGAGTAACTGAGTTATCAAGCTTCTTGATTATTGAGTAGACCTACAATATTACTTGTTGGTACAATATGGAATACTAAACGTAAGAACAATAGATTCAACAATGGTATTGAAGAATAGATACTTAGTTGTAAATGTACCTATTCTTTATATTTTTAAATCATATCCAGCCTTATTCTTCAGCTGAACACAGACATCAGTTTCCTGGTCCCAATGCCCTCGGTCCTCGGTCCTGCTAATCGCTGCCATAACTCACTCTTCGTAATATCGTCAACCGATCTCGCAGCTGGACGCCCCGCGTTCCTGTCTCGATCATCGCTCGCCATTCGTTACGTTTTGGTCCATCCGATTTTGATGCTATCCTATATCTTGTAAATATATCAACATTATCAACATACATTTTATAATCAATGAAAGGCAATCAAACTGGATTAACAATCAATGCGTCTTTCCCAATTCCTATTTTGTTTTTTCTGTGAATTTCAGCTGACTTCCGCAGATTGTTAAATAGAATATTCGCTACAAAATAGCAAGATAATACACAGCCACTCATTAATCCCAGCCCTTTAGAATTTCGTGAAAACCACAAATTACTGGAGCTTATATTAACTGCCTTTGTTAATCCAAAAATAGGTTTGACGTTTTATAAATAGGATATTATACTTCTAAATCTGTGTGTGCGAGACCCTTTTGATTTTATGTGGAATATTTAGTGGAACATGGGTAGCTCGTGACATTAATTGGCATTTGGAGTGGCTCCCTCAAGGGGGTTGAATATGTGCGCGTAAAGACATAAATATTAAGGGCGCAGTTTGTAATGCCGAGGAATCGGCTGGAATCGGAACGATTCGGGCGGAATCGTGTCATCGGGAATCGTAAGCGTTAAAGAGGTGATAGATGCACGAGCAAGTACGCGTACTTATGGCTCGACGACTTTTCTCTCCCGTGTGTCATGCTAAGTACGCGTACTTTAAAACCGCTGAGTAAGTTCGTCGGCAATCCACCAGGTTTGAAATATTGCTTGTAGCCCGCCTTGGCTCGCACTTCTGTTTACGCTGCGAGTCGCGAGCCGCCATTTTGTTTCGACATCTGTGTAATGTTTGTTTAGAAAACTTAATAATAAATGCGAATAACTCCAGAAATCACTCATTTTAACTAGAATAACAGAATGTATTAAAGATTTGCGAAATAATCTTGTTCATCTATCGGAAATTACCCACGAAAAAACGCATTTCATTTCATTTCATAATCCTAAATAACACAAAGCTTCCTTTGTCCAAGACATCGCGATACCGTATGAGCAAGGTTCACGTGTGTCACCACGGCGAGTTGAGTAAGTTGGCGAACGTCTATCACCCACTTTAAGTTTTTAGAGAAAATTGGGTTGAGAAGATTGATGATCGGTTGATTTTATCGATGTTTTTAAGGGTTTCTTATGGGTATTCTAAAAAAGGGACTCCTTCTTACTATATTTAAGGTATTTGTTTAATTCAGAGTAGCTTTACACTGTCGTTCATCTTAGTAGTAGAAGACTAGTAGTAGTAGCAGCTGTCTAGCAATACGTCGCTTAATTTTTTAACAATTTATTGTTTTTTAATTTGTTAAAATCTTTATAGTTACTTACCGAGTAAGAATTTAACTAAGTAAAATTCCTCATTAAAATAACAATGCCACGAAACACAACATAGCAACAATTCCCAAAAGAAGGTGAATAGTTTAACTTCAGCTTCACTTCAGTGTAACATGACGAAAAAATATTTTAAGAAAAAATGCCACCCTCAAAGCACACATAGTTTTATAGCATTCTTTCACGGACAGCCCGAACACAGTACGGTAGGATTTAAACGAGCTCCTCCGCGCACAGGCCTTCACAATCCTTCATGAATAGACGACTATTTCGGACGTTTTCATTCATACGACTACATTATGTACCTGCATATACATAAAAGCCCAAAGAAGGGTTTAAAGTGAGGAGTGTGAGGAGCAGCTTCTTTCTGTGTGTTACTCTGCAGAGCAACGTTTATTGATAACTTATTCAGTGATCATTTCATTAATGAACTTTGCGGATTGCCATTCTTTTGCTCACTAGCAAGCAATTTCAGAATATCGTGGAAAATAATATAAGCCAGCCAGCAAGATGGTTCAAGTTACGTGGAACATACATTTAATTACTTATCACTAATAAATTGTCAGAGATGTACAAGATACCTCAAAAAAAGTATCTGGAATACAAGATTCAAGATACCTTTAAATAATGTATTTGAAATAACAAATACAAGATACTTTTGGAAATAGTATTTGAAATACAAGATACAAATCAGAATCAGAATCTTTATTTGTTAAACATATGTATTTACATAATGGTGTTAGGTTAACTTATTTGAGCGCTATGTTTTGCCGCGAAGGCATACAAATTTTAATTTTAATAAAATTAATAAAAAATCAAAAATATTTAAAAGAAACTAAATAAAACAAACAATAAAAACAAAACCAAAAATAAACTAAAAAAAATATAAAAAATTATCATTTAAAAATGTTGAACAGGATAATAACATTTTTCTATTAATAGAGAGGTGAGAACTTTCTTAAATTTTGATAGGGACATTTTTTTTTTTAAATATGCCCCTATCAAAATAATTATGTATTTGCTAAATACATTTTTAAGATATAAAATACTTTTTGAATGAAAACATACATTTATTAATTGATCAAGTGATTAATCAAAATATTATATTTTTAAGGTCGGCAAACAGGATTTATTTTTTATTGTACTGGTGTCTCGGGTTCCGTAGTTGGGATGAATTTATCGCAAGAACAAACTTTACTTTCTAGTTGAAAAACATGTTCTCCCATACGGAATGTATGGGAGCACATGTTTTTGCAACCGCAAATATAAGTTGTTCGATTATTACTCGTTAACTTGTAAGGCCTACTTAGCTGAGATAGTTTTCCTTTTAATTTCGTTATACATATACTACTGAACTTTTTCACATATCTAAAACCAACCGTTTGGCTTAGTATTTCGCAAACGTAACCCTTTATCCAAAAATAGTTTTCACAAACTCACAATATTATTGAACGACCTTTCCCAGACCATGGGAAAAAAACATCCCCACTTTACGTGCAGGGGAGGCACCCTAAAAAAAAAAAAAAGGGACCACTTTGTCGGCGTGATTATAATATCTATACCCATGCCAAATTACAGTTTTCTAGTACAAAGAGTCTCTGAGCTAAGCCGCAGACAGACATACGGACGGACAGACAGATAGACATGACATGGACATGTTTACTACGGAACCCTAAAAACGGTGCTTTACACTTGAAAGTAAAAATCATTTAGTATTTGATATTCGATGTATCGAATGTACCAATCTGTGTCAGTAGGTGTCGTCAAACATAATCCAGCATGGCAGATAGTTCCACATGTCATTCCGAATGATTAAGCATTTCAACGTTAGCATAAAACCTCAACTGAAAAAGCTGCAAAATGTAAAAAAACTGTAGGTAAACAGGAAGCTACCCCCTGCAGGCAAAAATACGTACGTTCCACATAAACCTTATCTGCCGCAACATTTAAAAACATTCACAATTACGCCGTGATTTAGTGACATCCTACCCTTGAAGCGGGGAGCGTCACGAATTCACGATGTAGTGTAACCGCCCCGCGCGCCCCCGGCGCCTCTCCGCAACATATTCGATGAGCATCACGCGACTTGATGCCTCAGCTGACAGCCCTACAGATACCGACTTACTCTCAGAGGAAAACACTTCCTTATTCAACCACCAACTTCGTTCTGCGAATAACTACCCCCAATATTTTCTCTACGACCCGAACAGTAAGGTTCAATATCGAATAGCGGAAAATTTCTGACTAGTGAAAATATGAAGAGATCCTTGCACAGGCAATCTCACGCTCAATGTCGCTTTATCGTTATAATGGAGATTGAGTGTAAGCGAGACACCAACATACGTTAGAGGGAGACGCTGAATCTTGATGAAATTCATGAAGTCAGCCAAGATACAAGAATATTTTGTTCATGTCAGTGAATTTGTCGGCCCCGCCTTATGGAGTCGGAGTTATTTTAGAATTTTATCTTTAACGTTGTTTATCTTGCGCCAAAGTTACTGGGTCAAAAAATTGGCTCAGCCTTTGTTATAAATATACACGGGGATGTTGTATGTTATTAACTTTTGTAAGCCTTACATTACTGTTCCGCGAAGCCGCACCCTTGTTTCGTTTCTCTTTGTTTAGCCTCTACGCACACTGTTTGTGATAACCTTACATCTAGATACAGCTATACATTTGTCGATTATCATACTACTTAGACTATTGATGCGGTGAACATGATTCATAGACGTAAGCCTAATGGCTGAAGTCTAGGGATTATAATATCGGACTGCACAACTTTGTCTTGTTGAGCTGTGGACAAATGACAAACTTATGACGATGTGAACTTATGTTTCCAGAAGGCACATCATATACAAAGGCAAACAATGATACAACTACAAAACACCCCTGAAAATTTACTGAAAATGATTTAAAATATCAAGCCAGTATTGATTACTGTGTTGCAATGCTTTCAGACTATTGCCTGCAGGTTGTAATTTGCTACATTTTAACCCTACTTCATGAAAAGGCACATAAATATATTATGTTTAAACGATTCCAATGTTACAGAAACACATTCGGCAGTCGTCAGCGGAGCGGCAACACAAATAGCATCGATCCCCGCGTCAGTGAAGCAAGGCTAAAACATCCCTTTGTACACAACACCATACTTACAGCATACACTCACAGGAAAGATGTCCGGTGACGTGACGCGGCATGGGAAACGAAACACTGCTGCGAAAGGAATTCTAAAATAATGTAATGCGTAACGTTACGTACCGTTACGCCTGTGAATCTTCGTGGGGTAGAGCTGGGCAGAGATACAGGGAATAAAGTATTAGACTGAAGTGAGAGCTGACATATTATACAACTATTATATAACAGACCGCATAGCAATAGCATTCGCCTATTTAATCTTCGTTCTTGACTAAGACAGACAATGCCTGCCTAATTATTTCATTCGCAGTTGATTTGGTTTAACGATTTTTGGCGATGGTAGCTTAAAGTTACTTTCCTCTACCGGAAAGCTTTGGGATCGTACTGTATCGATCTAAACAGTTGTTTGTGACCTTCATGCGAAGCCTCATTACTTCCCACGATTTCGTAAAAGGCGACTAAACTCTTGCAAATGAGTAAGTTCCAGCATTGGCCAAGGGGTGTAAAGTGCCTAATGACGCATGATTCCCTGATAACCTTCCGGTAGAACACCGGATCCGAACCGTACGGGCTTTTGCACATAGGATACATTAACGAAAGTAATATTTTGGGATTTATTGTATCTTACATATTACTTGAATTTCGTAGCAAATTGGTGATCACTAAGTGTGTATTGGTGGAAGGCGCAGATGTTGCTGATGCTGGTGTCTCTTGGTGTTCTATTGTCCAAGACTAAAACCATAGTGTTAAATTTTTTGATGGAACTGAACTATCCATGTCAAGGTGGACTGGCTCTGACCGCTGAAGGTTTGGCGCCGTAACTTCAAGTCTTCTCACACTCGAAGGTCCTCTTTACCGAATAGATCAAAATGACAATAAAACATTTCTGAAAGTGGTTTCACACATTAAAACCTGTCTGACAATAAACATGGAGATACCATCAAAATACCATCACATGCAATAGTTTTCATTCCATAACCCTTTAAGTGACAACCGTGTACAATCGAAACTCACACCACAAGGGGTCATAAAAACCCATAAAGTTCGAAAATTTTAAAGAGCCCGTATAGCAGTGAAGAAAAAGAATAAAACATTAAAATGCATGGATCCTTTTGTCAGTGGGTAGTAAAGGTCGGGTTACGTTTGGGTCGAATCGACCGCGGATTGGGCAATATGTTACGGTTAGTTTTTTTTTTGGGTTATTTATACCGATTTGCAGATATAAAAAATATGGTTTTGGCCGAAAATTGGTAATGAGATGACTTTATTATGGTTGTACGTTCTCTGCTTGTTATGGATTTTTGTTTTGTTGATATTCTTCTTAGCGTGAACGATAACACAGAAACACACCCAATCCGCCTTCGCAAGAACACTCGGATTTTATGTCTCCTCTTCAACGTCTTACACAACCCGTCTTATCCTTCTTACCTGCGTAAGCGTTTAACTTACGCTCGCCCTAGCGACGCTCCGTGTAGATCACACCTTAGATCCCTCCTTAAATCTCATCCTCATAAAACAAGCTACTATTCCTATTCCATCTCTGTCCATGCAGTAAGATTGTGGAACTCACTTCTGCCTAGCATTCGTGATTTAAACACTGTTTTTCAATTTAATTATAGAGTAAAAGAGTATTACCTTTCCTCTCAACTGTGAGTACCTATATACCTGTATTGCTATTCTGTAACCATCTCACCGTGAAACCTTAGGTGAAGTGAGCGTGGAGTGAGCTGTCATTCCACAGGGATTGACACTATTGACAGCTCACTTCACCCAAATTTTCACAGTGAGGTGTTTACAGAATAGCATGGCTGTAGTATGTATGTTTATATATGCTTTATGTATTTATTTAAGTAGGTATATGTTAATTACTATTACTACGTTATACGTGTAGGTTTATTTCAATATTTTAGTTTTAGACTTCATATATTTGTCTCTTCTTGTTCTCACACACTATTGTCTACATTTCTTTCTCATTTCTCCTTTCGCAGGTCCGCAAGAAATAAGCAGTACCTTTGTACTCATAATTATGATTATGTCGTATCTGTATCTATTTTAGTGTGTACCTACATAAATAATAAAATAAATAACTACCTAATAAATAAAATATATGTTTTTTAAAGATTTTCCCAAATACCTATTCAGCAACGCTAAAACCGTTTGCTGACGCAGCCACGTGTGCAGGTGACGGGCATGCGGCGCAAGATGGAAGATGGGCAACGTCTGCGTAGAGACGTCGCATGCGCATCGGAGATCTGAGCCGTCCATGAACGGGGCTTGTGGAGGCTGTCTTGTTTAGTTGATAGGCTATGTTTTTCCCTGTTCTTTTCCAGATTTTACCTATTTTTTCAGGTTCCAACTTTCAAGCAAACCCCTGCTGCAGTAACAATAAAAAGATACATGAAAACAAAACACAAAATCGCTATCTATGTTTTTTACGTTCGCACACTCTGCTGTAGGTACAATGCGTGTACGCATCTAAGCAAACAAAAGTCATCAGCGCACGTAAAATAATCGTAACTGCCAGCTCCGTGTGTGCTCGTGTGCATAAATGGGGAATGGGGTCAGTAGGATCATGTAGTTCTTTTTTAAATCGACGAAACAGGACTTCAGAAAACAGGATGCTCAAAAAAAATGTTATACATTTTAAATACTTTAATCTATACCTACATGTTTGAATACTACAACAGCCTCACCTTTCATAAATAATAATTGATAAGTGATAACAATTAACATACATTGATCATTTATTTAGGTAGAAATCGTGATATTCACATGCTTATTGACAACGGTTTGGTGTTGATTAAAGCACTGCAGTATTTTGGAGTAGATAAGTGGAAATCTGCCGATACTTAAGATACGATTGATAACGAAAAAAAGGTGATGTAAGATGATAATGACCACTGACAGATTGACATAATTATTATCGCACTTGTTTACGAAAAACTGCAAATTTTCCATACTCAGTGTAATAGCAGAAAAACAAACTACCTATGACAATGAGTCATTCTAAGGTTATCCATACGTTCACGTATATTTACTCATTAGTAACTGAGTACAAAATAAATCCATTTATATAACTATACTTACTCGTAATTAATAATTTTTCGAGAAAATGGTGAGACGATAGGCCTACCTGATTTGATTCCTAGCGTATCGGTTTCCAAAAGTAAGAAACGGCAAATGTTATCAAAACCATTTTTTTTAACGGATTGCATAACGTGAGCAGATATATGTACTTATGAAAGCAAATCTGAAAACAATAAACAAATGCTATTAGAACAATCGGTAAGTCGTATCGAAGCGTTGTAATCATAGAAATATAAATAATAGCAGAAGTGGCATGGGGGAGCGTCTGTGTCCGCGCGTCGTGATCACGATGCTCATGTCTCAGGCAAATAGCCGTCTCCGCTAACTAGTGCGCTTTCGAACGCAGTGGTTTCTTGTCAAAATCGAAGCCAAACTAGAAACTATATAAATCATAGAACCACATAACATAAATCAGCACAAGTATTTTGCTATAAATATGTTAAAAATCATGAAAAACAACAAATCGTAAAATATTTCGTGCCTTTACTACGTTATTTTTGTTGTCATATATTACAGCGACTGAACTATTATTGCAGTAAATACTTTGCTTCTTTACCACTACCTAAGTATGGTCGGTAAGTAACTGGACAAGCAATGTAAAAATCACAAAACGATACTTTGTCCGCTGTAACTTGCGACGAGTAAGTGATTGGTTGTGCAGATCCACTAATGTAGGCTATCGACAACAATGTCGAATGTATGCATTTATATTAGTACTAAAGTTTATTCTTCAATTTGTCAAAAGTTATAGCATGGTTGGAAGACCGATGTGAAATCTTCTTTTATAGGTACCTACTCATTCAGATTTTTTTATCATCTTATTATATGTATATCGTTTTTAGTTATAATTTTTTCAGGAAGTCCCAAAAATTGTAATACTTACAATAATAAATGGGAGAATCGATAACTTTTCGATTTAGTCAATCACTAGCGTATATGTCAAATAAATGGCTTTTGCACAGCACAACGATAGCGATCGATGTTTTCGTGTGAGTGAGTTGTGCATGGTAAATGCACGCTGTGTTTGATGGGATAAGGTTTATAATTGATTGTGTAGTACGTTCTGATTTATAAATTGCAAGTGTGCGCGCGACCTCGTATTTATTGGGTTTACTCATCTGCATGTGTAGTTGTGGCGAGGTAGAGGGGATGAAGTGGAGACATTGGGTTTCGATACATTTTCAACTACCGACCATATCTCCTTCTCTTATATCTATGGTTGTAACCCACGTCTGTAGCTCGGGTACTCCGTAGTACACACGGCTACACATAAAGCTGTACATTTCCAGTTTATGCTGATCTCGCATTGTATAGGATTTCCGTACAATGCGAGGTCAAAATCCATGTGAGTATTATATGGTTAGGCAAAAATGTAACATGAGCAGCACAGCATGCACCATTACATTCTTGTTGTATTAAAAGTGTTGTATTGCAACGTATTGTCAAATGGACCGGAGCTACTCCACCGCGGACAAAGCACCCCATTGCACTCGGAAATATTTAAATTAACAATAAGCCGACTGGTTCACTCAAGGGTGCAGTTTCGTTGTTTACAATCTCCATATTTTAATATGGGAATGGGAATTTTTAATAACCGTTTCGGATCCTAAACAATATAACCAAATAATCCTTCTCTTACAATCGGCATCCAAGAACCCTAGTTTATGATATGACTTTTGAGTTCATTGAGTTATAATTAGTTATTTATATGTCCGCGGCTTAGCTCAGTGGGGAACTGTCTTATTTAATTTTGACGTTCGAAAAGTCGTGATTCTCAGCCTAGTTTGAATAAATGACTTTTGAATTTTTGAAAGAAGGCCTGTCGTAATTAGTTCATATGGTTAGTTGTAGTACTTGCGGTTGCAGTTACTTATAACCAGTGATAGGAATAGGTAGTGCCTATTTGCCTAAACTTCGAAGAACAGAGACAAGAAACGGAGACTTCCTTAGGACTAAATTTTTTCCGAGACATCAGTCCCGAAATTCGGGACAACACTTTTAAATACATTAAAAAAATATGTTATTTGGAATAAGTAATTCGTCTATATTTACCTAAAGTTTGCGACTAGATATAACATTTATAATTTATAACTCCATAATAATAACATATCCTCTATCACTGCTTATAACCAACACCTACATGTTGTACGAGCACAGATGAGAAACCGACAAAAACCCGCAGCTAACTCTGCCGGTCTCATCGCACTCAGCTGACAAAACTGCTGCCGTCAAGCTGTTCTGCCGTCATAAACAACTCATTACAGCGCAATGATTTCAGTTGACAACTCATCAGACCCATTCTGATTGCTTTGTTATTAAGTCGACAATAATGTGTAATGTACAGTGCACGTACGCCTTCGTTGGAATACCATCTGTCAGGTGTAGTAGTTATATTTATTAATTCTTACTTACTTACTACTTATTATTAATTAAAATAATAGGTATACAACAAAGGGACTTCTGCGCTTTTATATTAATGTGTCACTTAAGAGATGGGTTCCAACCAGTTGGCGTCCAACAAATAACTCAAGTTTTGAGACTTCTTTAATTCTTACATGTTACCCTAGTCGTTTACATTGTCGGGTTTAAGACGCATCCCAAGCTTTTTTGAACACATTCTCATTTACTTCATTATCATGTGACAGTGGATTCTCTAAAGGTAGTTCCATCGTGTCTTGAATGTCAATGGGGAATTCTTTCTTATCCACATCTTGATCTATGGATTCACTTTCACTGTCTTCAATCGTTTGGATGGTGGTCTCTTCCATATCAGGACCAGTAGGAGAACTCTGACCATGAACTCTTGCCAAATATAATGTATTTTGAAACTCAGACTGTAACTGTAAAGCTGTATGCAGTGGCAGTCTTCTCAGCTGAGCTGCGACATTCATACCGAAGAAATGAAACTCATCTTCACATAGACTTGGAGTGTTTATAACAGTTGATGTATTATCAGATCGATTATGAATACCAGATTTCTCGGAATCAGTTTCATCGTCCTGACCTGTCATCAATTTATTGGTGAGCAGTCTTACTTGTTTCCTTGCAGAGGGTTCTTGATCGTTGGTTAGTGGTTGTACCTCCAGAGTATATTGTACTTTGTCGGCGGACGAAGTTTGTGCTGATGCGTCAAAATCCGTATGGCTTGAGGAAAATAGCTTGCGTTTAAAATTATTGAATTTTCTTGATGTTTGTGCAATCTGAAACAAATGGTTTGATGAAAATCAGCAAGGATTTAATATGGAACTTCCCTGGGTGAATTTAAATTTAGCACTGATGGATACGTTGAAGAATAAATGATTACATAATAAATAAAACAGAGATGCAAAACATCTATTGTTCATACAAAGGCAAATTAAATTGACGTGTGGAACTTTAAAAACGTGTTGGGTATCGATACCTAGATAATATAAACTTCACAAACATGGTGGGTATCGATATCTAGATAATATAAACTTTAAAAATGTGGTGGATATCGATATCTAGTTATAGAAACTTTACAAACGTGGTGGTTTCAATATATAGATAATAGAAACTTTACAAATGTGGTGGGTATCGATATCTAGGTAATAGAAACTTTACAAAGGTGGTGATATCGATATCTGTATAATAGAAACTTCACAAACTGGTGTATATCGATATCTAGATTATAGAAACTTTACAAACGTGGTGGATATCGATATCTAGATAATAGAAGTGCCCGGTCCAGACCGGAAGAGTCAACCGGTTCTGTGCTTCTCGCACCCAACTATTTGTTTAGAAACGTTTTATTACCTACTTGGTCAAAAAGTGAAAAATGACAAAGGGTGGAAGTGGTCCAAGAGGCGTCGACTGACGAAACCTCGTCCATGTAGTCGTTTATGAATCTAGGATATTTTTTTTACCATGGACACCATAAAATTGGTCTATGGAGAAAAAAGTTATACAATCCAGAAAAAGGTTAGGTTAGGTTTTGCGAGACAGTTGTCTCGCAGAAGAAGGCTGCGGAAAGGGAGAGGGAGATCTCGTCCACTCACCCGGCCCGCAGCAGGCGCATCGGGTGTCGGCGAAAGGCTGATATGGCCCTCTTCCAGCCCCCTAAATGGGTCCAGGGGCGACGGACTCGGGGACGTCCGTCGCCCCCCCCACTCATCAGAACCCGAGGTGGAGGCGCGTAGTGTGTTCCACGCGCGCCCCTCTAAGACGTCGCGGGAAGGCCGGCACCAGCCGGGAGTTGCGGAAGATTCTTAAGTTCCCGCGACCCCCGGCGTAGGTGTGAGTTGGAACACTGGGATGGTTTTTAGTCAGTAAGAATCTGACAGACCCGCCCGCCCCAGGGCGGAGGACATCCATGAGGATTTTCCACACCGGAAAAAAAAACAAAAAAAAAGGTTAGGTTGGAAGTGTCCAAATTGCGTTGGCTGATGAAACCTAGTCCATTTAGTAGTTCATGAAAGTAGGATATTTTTTTTACTATGAGCACAAAAAAATTGGCCCACGGAGAAGAAAATTAATAAGTAGGTACAATCCAGAAAAATGTTAGGTTAGGTTAGGTCGAAATTGATCCAAATGGCGTCGGCTGATGAAACCTAGTCCATTTTGTAGTTCATGAATGTAGTATTTTTTTTTGCTATGGGCACCGTAAAATTGGCCTACGTAGAAAAAAGTTACACAAAATAGAAAAATGTTAGGTTAGGTTAGATGTCGCCGCCGCCCCATATCATATAAGAATGGAAAATCTTAATGGATGTCCGAAGGGGTCTATCAGACTCCTACTGACTAAAAACTACCCCGGTGTTCCCTTCTCACACTTGAACCGGGGATCATGAGATCTTGTGCACCTGCCCCCGACTCGGCCGGCCCACTTTTGCGGGCCACCTCATGCCCGCGGAATGAGTGAGGTGTGAGACTCCCTCCGCGACGTCCAAAAGGCGCGCGCCTGGAACACTACGGGCCGAACCTAACCTAACATAACATTCTGGATTGTATAACTTTATTTCTCCGTGTATAATCCATAGTAAAAACAAAAAACTGTTGCGCTTTGTGAGTGCACGATTCACTCTAGTCTAGCTAATCGCTAAGAACAGGTTTTGCGTGGACAGTTCCTGTTGTTTTCATATAATTTTTATTTTTGTTTTTCTAATTTATATTTTATTACCTACTAGTTTATTTATTATTTATTTATTTAGAAGTATACAAATTATTTATTAGGTATGTTGAAACTGTTTTGTACTCACCGTCACTTGTCCCTACTTGTAGGTTCATTAGAAAACCAGCGTCAGACAGCACCTGTCTGGCATTAATGCTGAAATGAACCTTTTTGGAGCAGCCGTGAGGCACACACTATTGTTGTTAAAAATATTGTTTTTTTTCTTCACTTTTTTTATTTTGTAATTTGTGTTTCACGAACTGTGTCCAAATAAACATTATTCTTTCTTTCTTTCTTTCTTTAAATGGACTAGGTTCCAGTATCCGACGCCATTTGGACCAAAGTCCATACTAAAATGCCCGATCTTGAAAATATTAGATAGAGTTTGTATATTTAATTATTGAACCTGTTTCCCATAGAAATTGTTTATATTGTTCTTAAAAACTTTTTTATTTATTTATTCCTAATCACCAACTTGCACTAACAGTAGTAAGACATCAACATACAAGTTATAGGCTAATAAGAGACAGTCATGAAATTAAATTAAGACAAAACTAGATTTACCCGTAATTAAAAATGTAAAACTACAAATACAAATGCAAAAGTCAATACCATCACCGCATTCACCGCCATATTCTTTCAATACAAAATTGATTAGGTAAGTAGGTATGAAGTTAGATTTTTGTTCAAATTATTGAACAAAAATCTAAAATAATCTGGAATATTAATTCCAGAATAAGACCCGACCGCTGAATCTCGCGTCTCTCGTCTCGTCTGCGATTGGTCGTTGCCTGCATGTCTGCGCTCCGCGCCGCCGCGCCGGCCCGGTCCGCTCCGTTAGTCTCCGCCTCAGTGTAAACGCATCCCAATAGCGGTAATGAACGCGACGGTGACAACAAGCGGTACCTACCAAGGCAACATGACGATACGTATGGTCGGTAAGTACAAACACCTAAACGAATAAAAGCGTACACAAATTGTGTTGTAGATACTCACTGTGGTCTCTTTTTGTATCATTTCGCCCAAAAATGAATCCAACGCATCAAACCAGCACAAGGTTGGCTTGTACAGCGCTGAACCCGCCTGCAGAGAATATCTTATCTTATTCAACTCCTGGTGGTATGTAGTCCTAATGTTTTTAATTTTCGTCTTGAGCAGTTGCAGTGTCAAGTTCTCATCATTGAACTGTTCTAATAAAGACGCGTAAGCATTTGCTCGAGCTGCTTTACTTTTATAAAAAAACGATGTTGGGTTCCACAAACACTCGTGGTCCTTATAACATGCGATGAAAAATAACGTTTTCTCGTCGCCCCACCGAGCCATTTTGAAAAACGAACAACAGTCGCTGCCAGCTACTGGCACACCATAGAGTATAGTAATAGTGGCACACACGCACGCTGCTTCGCGTCTCGCGGCCGACTGGCATGCTTGTTTGTGTGTGTCCCGGCCCCCCAAGGCCCCGATCCCGCCACCCACCGCGCCCGCATCGATCTACTGGCATATATAGGTATGTCATCTACCTGGCATGCTTTATAATAACGTTTGCTTCTCAGGGGCTGCAGTGTCGACAAAGATAGCGATCGCTATACGACCTGATTCGGTCGCAAAGTCCTATTGACGACGTAAATAATATTAATCTCAAGATAGTGTCAACAAATGGCACAGTATAACAAAAACATGCCATATCTTCACGACTATAACGATAACAGCGTAGGCAGAGCCTTAGCTTTCGAAAACCACGCTTGAATATTCAGCAGGTTGGAAATTGATTTGGCACAAATACAATTTGACGTGATAGATTTTCATTTAGATATATATTTTTAGGGTTCCGTACGTCTGAATAAAAAAAATCCTTATGGGATCACTCGTGTCTGTCTGTCTGCCCGTCTGTCACATATGAACCCAAATACGGACGTTTCACGTAAATAAATGAATTTTGATTATGGGGTCACTTTTGCGGGGTAAATAAGAAAATTAAAAAAACATGTTTTGCAATGTGAATGTGACCGTTTCTCTTATCTCCCTTATCCGTAAGTACAGACAATAGTTCGTTCTACTTAAAAATACTTATAGATTACAGAAAAACCTATAAGAAGTCTTTGGTCTTCAAAAAAATGGTAAATCTCTCAGTATTGTGCGTACAAACTTACATTTGCAGATAGAATATATGAGAGAACATGTTTTTCAACTACAGTGTTAAGTTTGTTATTGGGATAAATTCATCCTAATTGCGGAACCTATCATTGTAGCACTTGTCCAGTTATTTAAAAAAAACAAAACCTATCTGAAAACAAACCCCAACATAGTTAGGAAAAGATTCGGCAGATGATGTTAGATATCTTGTTCATGTACTTATTTGATTCTGTTCCCGTAATTAATTGATAATCTATTCCTTCCCATCCGTAGAGACCTAAAAAAGCAACTTCGAGATGGGCAGAAACGTTCAGTCAGTTACGTCTGGCAGCTGATCAGCTCAGCTCGGGTCAGCTTAGTATACGGAGGTTGGACTTCATTTAGAATCGAACCCAACACATTGCACGCCGCTTATAAGGTTGTTGACTGCCTGAGTAGATCATTTGGAAAGTATGATAATAAATTAAAATAATGCACAAAGTAGTAACAAACTAGTAAAAAAGACTTAAATAATGAAAGCAAGCGTCGTGGAAAATCAACGGAAGACAATAATATTATGTATTTATGTTGTAAGTACATATACTTCTTGTCATCGCCTGGAAAATTATAGATTTTTCCTCCTTGAGTACCTTATTATCAAGCAAATAAATTCCTACAAATTCACAATATTGTGCGAATTCACTCTTTCCTTACGCCTATCATTCGTATCTAAATAGTGAACTTGAAATAAGAAAAATTCACCAATAAGTCAAAAATACTTTCTTCGCAGTATTAGCCCTAAAAATAATGACGTCACCACTGACTTAATAATCTCCGTAAGTAATAAAACGGAATGAGAAACCACGGTACTCAATTTTCAAGAAGAATTCCCGCTCAGCCGTCGAGCAGCGAGCTGCCTATCAAATGACTATACTAGGTTACAGGCTCAAACAGTTACTGCGGCACCTATCATCAATCATACTCAAACTTGGAGACCAGCCGACCAGGGTACCTAGCCACCTGCCAATCAACCGATCCCGCACATTCTGTGCAAGTTTCCGCCATTTCCCGAGAATGGTGGAGGTCAGGTATAGCTGGCTCTGTCGACTCAGCGCGGATAGCAATTTCGCGCAAGAACTGCCGTCGGTTTGAACTCAATGTTTGAAGTAACTCCTTTGAAGAGCATTGAGATGTTATATCTGTGAAATGTTAGAGTTCACTTCGATGGGTACTTCACATCATTTGATTAATGCGATGATGATTAGATTATCCCCTGTTAATTGTTTTCAAGTCTTAGATTGTACTGAATATATCACGAGTGTTACCTACGTAAGTATTAAACATTTCTCTTTTTACAAATAAAGCATTCTGATTCTGAGTATCGATCTGACTTATGGCAAAGGAAGGTATGGTCAGGGAGCATTACTTGACAGATCTGTATGTGCATACGCACGGTGCCCATCCAATGATCAATCCAGATATGTTTAGGTATAAATATTACTTTTCGTATAGTTAAACTATGGAATACGTAACATCCATGTAGGCCTGTAGGAACCTACGAACCACTACCTTTATGCTTGGAATTCAGCATAATGCCTTTATTGTACTTACTTACTTACCTACTCCTGTTATTATTATTTCGCGGCCAACAAAACAAACGCCAAGTCCACACCTATTTTATCAAGGATAGATAACAAATCTCCCTTCATATGTAAACATTCATAATTAGTGAACTAATTAGGTGTCGTTTCCTGCAAGGGCAGTGCGGACGTACACTTCCCCGTGTGCCCTGCGCGACCGGCCGTGATAACAGATAAGAGAGTTAGCAACAGTTCAGTGTTTACATCGGCGGATAATCACCTCTGCGCGACATGCGATCACATGCAGTGCTCGGACAGAAGGTTCAGAAACATACGATGAAGATGAAAGTCCGAATGAGTGTGTTCAATTAACTGCATCATCTGCTGCCTTTGTCCCAAGTTACTTGTGCTCGGCGGAAAAGTTTTCCTCCTCCATTTTCACATAATTAAATATCTGCTGTATATTCTCTGTATTATTATCTGTATCTACATCTACACCCAAATAACGTTTTCCCGAATAACGTCAAACCGAAACCACACTGTTCCAATACATTGTCAAATCAAATCATTTATTTTTTGCCAAAATGGGTAGGTATAGATGTTATAAATGTTTTGATAATGTTCACCATGCTCTGCCGTCACTTGGGCATGCAAAATTTTACACATAAATCTATAATCATATACAATACAATCTACTATCAAAATAATGCTGAATAACAAATAAATATTACAACATTATTAAATTGGAAAATCATTTTAACCATTTTATTTTTCAATGTCAAGAAGTATCTAGTAGTCAATAATTAAATAAATGTCATAGTAAATAGTGAATAAATATATAAAAGTCCTAGATAAATAATAATTGTGAGTTTCACATGTCATTTCTATTATTGAATATCTATCTGATCAATATTATTGGCCATAAGGATTCCCTTTTAGATACTCCTTAACACTATACACTTATCAGTTGGAAATTCCTTTAGCTTCCGCTGAAATATGTGCAAGTTGTCAATGTCTAATACCACATGGCAATTTATTATAAATCTTGGATGTCATGCCATATACACTGGAATCCATTAAATAAGTTCTGCAGGGTACATTCTGAACTTTATTTCTATATCTAAGCACTTCGGAATTTTTCATACATATGCATATTACTTTTGACAAAGACTGACATCTCATAAATGAAGAGGCTAGGTAAGGTCAGAATCTTAAGTTTTTGAAATATGATTCACAGCTATCCGTGGTCTTAAGACTACACATTGCCCTTATGCACATTTTTTGAGCTTTAAAAACAGACTCCCTTTCCGCCGAGTTCCCCCAGAAAATGACACCATATCTCGGCGTGGATACCACATATGCATGGCAGGCTGCCATGACAGTGGATAAATTTACAATTTTTGGGAGCATGTATAACTTAAAGGAATAGCTATTTAATTTTAAGCAGACAGATTCCACATGTGATTTCCAATTTAAATTACAATCTACATTCAAACCCAAGAATTTCGTTACATCTACTTCATTAATTTTAATTCCAGCATAATTTATGTTTAAGTCTGTTGGTGGATTAGTCCTGTTTCTGAAGATCATGAAATTAGTTTTCTTTAAATTAATTAGAAGATTGTTTGTTCATAACCAATCAAACAATGCGTACTAATGTGGTGTTAATGTTATTTTTGACTGTACTGTCATTTGCAAAAAGAATCATTGGAAAGTCCACGGTTTTCGGAAAATTGTATGTACCACTACAGTTACTAGTGGTGGCAACTTTCATAAGCTCACTTGTCGCGCGGTTTCTCTTTGACAGCAACTGGCAATAGCAGCTTTCAAGGAGCACTTGCTTCAATTTAAACTTCTGTTAATCAATAAATGTAATGTGACCACACGTGCACGTGAATCATAATTTAAATACAACTTTATCTTCAAAAACAACTTCATCCATCAGCTTTATCTCCAACTATCTTTACAATTGAAAATCGATTCTACAATTGAAATGATAAAGTTTAAATTGTGTTAACACAAAAATACATGTTGAAAAACCAGTTTATTGCAGTTTTCAGCCGTAAAGTTAAATTAATGAATGCATTACGCTGACAAAAAAAAAAATGATTTAATAAAACCGGCCATGTGCAGACCACGCACAATGAAGGGTTCCGTAGATGGATTGAATTTATCCGAAGAACAAACTTAATATTGTAGTTTTTTTTTTATGTTGACTTTCATGTTAACCTAGGAGCTGCTTAACCGTACTTTCCTGTGGCTGCCTCAATAAATTAAGGCCTCCAGCCAGGGCATAAAACTTATAAACTAAGTGCCTAACACGCTAAGGGCACCCCCTGAGGGGTACGGACCTCGGCTTAGGGCGTCGCTGGGGGACAGCGAGAGACAGGCTGGATCGGATTAATATTATTATTAGGGGAATTTAAAAGCTCCAGGTCCAGCGGCGCTGGCTGGCCTGAGCAAGTGTCAGAGCGGGGATGGACGGGGACGTTGCGGTGGGCACTATGAGCTCTAAGTAAAGATCCAAATTGCGGACGTAGAAGCGGGTTCCCGCAACCTTTTTGGAAACGGTTTTGGAGTGTGGTCTGCATCCTATGGAGATGGCGTGGATTAGCGTGTGCGAACACTACGCACGCGTAGGTCACGATGGGACAGATGACCGCGGTGTAGATGCGCAATTTGCACTTAAGTGACAATTTGCTGCGTGCGGTCAATATGAATTGGAGCCTATTGAGAGAGAAAGCGGCGTGCGAACAATCCGTATTTATGTGCTCACTAAAGGTACGAGTAGGTAGTTGATGGTCAAGGATCACACCTAGGTATTAAGCTCGCTTCTCCCAAGGGATTAGCTTGCCATACATGGTGATCGGGCTGGGTAGGGGGGGCAAGAAGACGACGCGGTCTCGAGAAGAGAACCGCCTGACTCTTATCGGGATTCACGAGTGTTGGGTTCGGAAACCAACTTCGGTTTCGGGCTCGTTGGGGATGAGGCTCTTTGCCTCGACATAGTCGTTGAGCCGCTTATAAATAAGGCTTTCGTAGATTTTGCCGAGGACATTGAGTAGACTGATGGGGCGGTGTGATAGTTTACCTTAAAATTTTGTTATATATAATACTGCTGTGAATTTTTTCGCATATTTCGCATCCAACCATTTAGGTGGCAGGGGGTTACTTACCACTTTGTTGGCGTGATTATTATGTATACCCATGCCAAATTACAGCTTTCTGGTAGTCACAGTCTTTGAGCGAAGCCGCGGACAGAAGGACAGACAAACGGACATGGTGAAACTATAAGGATTTCTTGTTGACTACGGAACCCTAAAAAGACAAAAATAATAAAATTTACATATATTGTCCGTTTCGATTTCAACTTGTTTGTGGTCAGTGACACCGTCACACGGACATTGTAGAATGGTCAATATTGTGCCTTTCCAAAAGACTAGTTTTATACGAAAACAAACCATCTGGTGCCATGTTTGGTGAATTCAATTGGACTCGATTTATTGAATGGCATTTGTAATGTAATTAAATGGAGCACTACTCGTCTTGCTAATCCGCTATGGCTTTACAATATCTAACTCAACTACACAAAACGTACCTTTATTAAATTAACAAGTATCTACATAATTAACTGTGTAATACATCTCTCTTATAAGATGTCGTCAGCAATAATCATCATTACACAAGCTATTTTTTACACTTCGTTAATCTACGAGGGTTCACGGTGGAAATCAAAGATGGGAGGACGACAGAGAAAATGCATTAAGAGGACAGGCAGGGCAGCAGGCCGAGTTGTCACGCCGTCAGTTCGGAGGTGGCCTGTGACGAGAACGCACGTCTCCACGTCAGCCTCATTGACTAACTCCTAGTGACACTAATCAGGAACGGTTGCAAGATTTTATAAAGATTTCTCATTGCTACTTCTCGCTCGAAGTGACGGCATGGTGTTACATGATATTAACGTTATGAGAGCTCTTCATGCTTCTGATTAAAAAGTTGGTTAATTGTTTACTCGGACAGTAGTTCGGACAGTTTGGATTTTTTGATGATTATTGGATATGAAAAGACAACCACTAAGTACTTTCATTTTATCGTCATGAGAACTGGACCTGGTCACTTACTCATCACCAGCTTGTTGGTTAGGCTAAGCTAGGTTAGACCTTTTCTTTAGGGTCGGCCTCCAATCTAAACCTTCTTAATATTTGCATGCCATAATATGTAGCAAACATGTCTGAACCTGTGTTTTTTAATGTTATCCTGCATGCACGTTTTTATTTCAGTATGTGTACACATGTTGGAGCAAATAAATATATCTTATCTTATCGGATGTTCTAATTTTGAGTTTTTCACGAAAATACTGCTTTCTCTTCTGATCTTCACAGCTCCGTATCTTCCCGAAGAAATCTCCTATATTACTGTTGGTCCATATTGTGGATGACAGACTTCAGAATCGAATTGACCAAAATGCTCGTAAAGGCCCAAAATGCTTCTATTTTTCTCATTTTTACTCAAAGTAAAAAAAAAGGGAAAATTTCAGCACCAAAATTCCACTTCTCTCTGAAAATACCTGGAATATTTAATTTGTTAAACTATTTCGACGATTTACATGAAAAAGTATCCGTGCTAGTACAATACCGAACATGGCTGAACTAAAAATAACGCTGAAGAATGTTTTTTTTTAACTCGTTGGAGTTTAAGGAATGCTAAAGCCTACAAAAAATAGGTGAACTTCAGGGTGAAGCATTTAGAGAATTCATGTTTAGACAGGGAATAATTAGATGTCAATCAACTCCGACTATTGCAGTCCGTTAGATCTACGAATCCTGTTCAGGTTAAATTCTTGCGCAATCACTCACGATTGGGAATTAGTAACACTTTCAACTGTGTGTTGGATCATTAAGTTCCCTTCAAAATGGTTGAACTAAATGGTGCTGATCCATGCGTCATGTTCGTGAACGGGTGCCGTTAATGGAGACTGGTCATCTCTTAGCTGCCACGACTTAGGTAATTTAATTTATTTTAATTTTTGAATTGTTTTTATATTTATATTACGGAAGCTTTTAACGTGCACGTCTTTCTATATTGTTCTCACATTTATAATTTCAATATGAATGAAGTAACCAATATTTTATAACAATATTCTAATTTAAAAGAGTGTCCGTGGAGTTTCTTGCCTGTTCTTCTTCATAGGAACCTACTACGCTTTGGAATGGACAACTATGTCCATCTGTCTGACTGACCGACTCCTTGATAATTCAAAAGTACCTATAATTATTGTATTTGAAATAAATGCTTTGAGTTTCAGTTTGAGTTTAAACTGTATTTAGAATTCAACTTTATATCTCACAAATTTTTCCAACTTTGTTGAAAAAAGTATAAAGTAGTTTGAATAACATTATTAAACTGTCGATTCAGAGTGCCTGTAATTGGTTTATTTCCTATAAATGCTTTGAGGTTGAGGTACTTAATTGAATAATCATCGACAAAGAAAATTGAGGTTATAAAATTAACCTACTGTCAAATGAAATATCTTGAAGGGTGCACTCACGGTGCACTAGTGACTAGTCGATGGCTCGAACTCGTTGGTGTAACTAATATGCATGCCAATTATTTATTAATTTGGTTTTTATTTTATTTACTATTCATTTATCTATTTTTTACTGATTTATTTATATATTTAATAATTTATTCAGTGAAATAGACAATGATTTATAGCGAAAACGAGCGCGTAAAATTTCATGACGACCTTTGGGCGTATAGATATTATGAACAAACGGTTTACTCAAAATACAATTATTTGAACTACCTATTGAATAAGTTATCCATCCTTGTACGGTTTCTATTTTGCCATTTTCTTACTAGATAAGTTATTTATTTACGCCCAAACACGAGTTAAAATTAGTGTTAATTTATGGAAGTTTCGACGCTCATAACTTCCAAACCAATTTTTTTTCCAATTTTGCTTCCCTGGGCTCGAATAATGACGAGACAAATTGATATAATTTTTAGTTTTGAACGTACACTGTAAAAAAGACGAGTAATCACCATACTACCTTTGTATGGAAGAATGACCGATGAGCGTACCCTTAAAAAAGTGGCTTAAATCAGCTAAAATAAAGCGCGGTCACTGTCGGCCTGCATGGAACAGGAAGAGAAGCGCGATGACACAACGCAGGTAATTTATTGCAAAATATGAAGCAATTATCTATTTACAAACAAATCTATTGATTGGACTAAAAAAATAAAACACTATTATATGTTGCTTGTGGAATAATCTGACAAAATATCAGAATGATTGCATGTAGGTATATTGTTAAGATATTTAATTGTTCAAAGAAATTTTTAGAGATATTCGTAATTTTTAACCGAATTCCAAAAAGTAGGAGGTTCTATGTTCGTAGCGTATGTATATTTTATTTTTATTTTTGTAATGTATGTCCAGCGATTTCGCCGTCAATTGTGGACCGATTTTTAAAATTCTTTTTTGTATGAAAGGCGTATGCTCGCAAGTTGGTCCCATATAAATTTTATTAACTTTGATAAATAAAAACATTTTATAAAAAAAAGCAACCATCTTCCAAAAAAAAACACTACAAAGTGAAGTCGGTGGCAAAAACGAAAATTCAAAACCAAAGACACCGACTTCCGAAATTAAAGTTATTTTTCACTTTGTTGTGTTTTTTTTTATCGAATTAGTTCTATTATGTTTTCACTACACTAGCTTCCTAGCATATATCTTGAAGAATATCATGTATTTTTCTGATTTTGTTTACTGCAGTGGATCATATACTTTTAGGCATTATAGATTTGAGTATTCAAATAATCAAATCAAAGCACTCAATTCGTTAGAGGCACTACACATTGGCGTCTGTGGGCGCCAATGTATACGTTTCAGATCCATTAGCTTACATTTTCATCAAATACTTTTGGAACAGACTATAGAAGGAAGGAACTTTATGCATGCCAACATTATAAGAGAAGTAGAGAGAAAGGAAACGACTATACATATAGAAGAATATAATTATCGTAACTCAATTATCAGTGTTGTAATAACCACGAATAAGATGTAACTATGAGATAACTAAACATACGACGATACAACACTGAAGTGGCCCACTCATCGGCACATAACGCACACGTGTTCCCTTTAGAAGTCCTCAACAACTGCTTGAACATACCACTCAATCCAATTGCGACCTTAATGTCCAGAGACAAGTATCAAAACTGGTCTATCGTAAGTTCTATTTTTAGATTCAAGCGAAAAGTGGATGCTCTTATTATCAAAGTGCAGGCATTAATTAAAATGAAATTAGATCTGTCGCTGATCGGTGCCAATCGATTTTAATCTTTAACGGGTCTCTTTATGGGTGGAATTTAATTGAATTGTGGCAGTTTGGAAAAATAAAAGATTGAACGGGTTCAGTACATCATGATGGAGTTTGGACGGTCATGTATGACATGTGCTCAGTTGCTTAATACTTCATCAGCTGTAACGATTACTTTATGAGTTCAGTAATGAATCACTCTCTAAAGCGTAGAGATTATGACAGTAAAGGCAGTTCCATTAGTATCTGCTAGCTTATGTCACATTTTTGATAAATTAGTTGTTGTTGTACACTTCTTCTTCCCAGCTAAAGCACTAGGGAGTGGTCAAGTGGTACATTAGTAGTAATAATAATGAATGTTGTGATATTGATATTTAGTAGGTATGTATTATAATGTTAGCTTCCAAATATTTTGTAATAATACTTGCTGCGCCCTAACAGGGTCATGTACTCATAAGTTTTAGCCTAGCCTGTAACTGAGTGTACATTATGCGATAATAAATAAATTAATAAGGGTGGCCGTTTTGGGGGACTATTTTATGTGATTTTGACGTTCGAAAAGTGCTGATGCTCAGCCTAGTTTGAATAAATGACTTTAGAATTTAAAAAAAAAAGAGTAATTTATGATATCCACGGAAAATATAGAAAAGGACGGTGTTAAGTATATTAAATAACGCAATAAATTTATACATTTATTGTCTTTCTTTCCGTTCCGCTTTGGAGGGTGTACTAGTACTTCCGGTACAGTTACAAGCACACGAGAGTTCATACCAAAAACCAATTTACACCAACCAAGAGGTTTTATTTATTTATTTATTTACCTCTTACAACTATCTTTACAGATCTTCGACCTAATTCGATAGTGTGTTTATCAACTATTATTACATAATATTATTTTTAACAGTTATATTACATCGAAATATATATCATGGAGTTCGTTTACCGTGCGGACTGTTGGTGAGGGGGGTGTACAACTGTTTGGAGTTTAAAGGAGAGTTCTCTACCATTATGCAAACAAAACATATGCCTAATAAAGAAAATCCTACCTAATATCGAAGATCCTAGCAAATCGAAGTAGTTCCTACAAGCCCTTTATCCAAATACTTATAGCTCCTTAAATCCAGCACGCCGTAAAACCACCCAGTTAGGGCATATCCTAACAAACATCAGATTCCCTCCTCTCTCTCAGGGGAGGTCATCGTAAAAACCTAACGAAGTGGTCTGTTCTCTATGGGTCCTTACCATGGTAACCGCGTGGTTGGGGGTGAGCAGACTTAGCTTGATGACTCGCTCGAGATTCGAGGGTTTTAAGAGAAGTGGTACAGTAAAGAGTGGAGCTATTGGATTTACCTGCTAGATATTAAAAGCCCTCAGCCTTACTTTGATTCAGCCATAATCTGTTTGACAAAAATTGAACTGAATATTCCACAGTTTTGCTAACAATAGAGCTACCTACATAAATCCGTAATATATGTCCATCGCTGACACCGTGGGACATGTTTTAACAAACTCAACCACGTTTTATTGCAATATCACATAACTAATATAATTTACAACAATATAAGTCGTAAAACTAACAATCGACTAATATAATAAAATGGTTCCCGTACTTATCACAAGAAACGCAATAAAACCGACTTTACAAAGGAAAGTGACGATTTCAGCAAGTATAAAATTGGCTTACTTTTACAACGACATTTAAAAACAACCAGCGACCTTGTCGTCTAGATAATAGAGTTTAAAATCGCTTAACAAAAATAATGAACTGCAAAGACATTTATGTATTACCAAAAACCTTTTTAATCCATAAAACCGTATATGATTACATATATTTTACAGCTGTTTAATAAAATTCACCATTGCGAGGCACGTCGGGTTTACGGTTCGGTATGAATCGTTAACGCGTAATTAGCTAACATCTGTTACAACTCCAGGCGCTAACACATAATATACTGTAGAAGAACCACTACTACCTATACTTAAAGCTCTCATACATAAATGGATAACAACTTCATATCAACAATCATAGTCAAATAAAGCCTTATTACTTCATATTATAAAACAAAGTCCCCCCATGAGGCGGCATAATGAACCATCCGTCGAAAGTAGATCCTTTATTTGTGTTTAAGACACCCCTAGAAGGGAGAAACGATATTATATTCTTTGCTGAAATTGGGAACCACACAACACTGACCCATCAAATTCTCTTCTTCCGCTACTCTTGCCCTTTTTGATACAAGTGAACCTTCTCTGTCTTCTGACGATGTGGCGTAGGGCTGCGCCGCATCGCAAACAACTTTGTTTATTTTACAGTCGGCAATAAAATCCCGAATCAAAGAGTTAGTGTTAACCGCGGTGTGATCTGTGTGTGAACTGTTAACTACGGAGAATTATGTGTGTGAACTGTAAACTGGAGATTTTCCTTGTTTAGAATATGTCAAACCAAACACCTAATGAAATACATCTAATATCGAGACGAACAAGCAGCCAGTCTGGCCTTGAAGGAACGGGCTAAAGGAAATTGAATGAGGGTTGGTATTATAAACTCTTGTTCTTTTTAAATTAATTTAATTAATATCCTCATTAACGCCCATTTTTCGGTAAAAAGGAAACTTCAAACGATCTAAATAATTACTAAATTATCATTTTACAAAATTCCACCAAAATGATCACCATGAAAATGTGTCTAGCGAGCCGTAATTGCGCGCCATTATCATTAATTAAGGTCAGTCTAAATAAGAATATACCGCAATTAACGACCTCCCAAATTAATAGCGCGAAAAAATATAAAATTAATCCACGTTTCGTGCATTGTAGCTGCGGCCTCCGACGTCCACCCTCTGTAGGGCTTAATTATAGTATAAAAATGCAAATGCCTTCAGAGTCTGCCTACCCCCGGGCCGTGGCGATGCGATTTAAAAAACTTGGTGTGAAAAAGTAAGAATATTCTCTTCCCCCCTTGATTCCCCCTTGATTTTAATAAAATCGCGATTCTCAATTTTGTAGCAATCGGAATACAGATTTCCGATTAGGAGATCCTTCGCGTGGAAAATTGAAAATGTTCAGTTTGTTGTGATTGTAGCTGCCTATGTACCTACCACCTACCTACTGTGTTGTGCGATTGTGTGGATGACGTCACACGATCACACGACACCTACCTAATTAACCATTTTAACTTAAATCGACCAGCATTATGTGGGCAGTTTGCACATGTGAACAAAATGGAAATGTTCTGCCAATGCGCCTTGGTAGGAAGTGTAACAACTAGAAGCACAACACAAGGTGCTACTTATTAATTGTATCACCGATTAATAAATTTAATCATACTAAAACCACATCTTAATGACTACGACACCTACCACATTTAAGATTGATTCAGATCTGACGATAAACGGTGACGTCACTAGCGATCACTCGAATCGCCCGTGAAGTCGTGATAGCTGTTATCACCATCGCGCTGATAATCTTGAGAATAATATTGACTTTGGCGTCAGTCTCCAAAATATTTCAATAAACATGTTTTGCACAAAACTTTGTTTTTAAGGAGGTGAGATATTATTATGGTGTTATCAATCTTAATTTTATTGTCTACTAGCTACGTATATATACGTTGCAATGCCTTTTTCAATTTGTTTGGTTAGGTATCTTCTACGGCGCGCACTCAACAACTTACCAAAGTTTCATCACAATCGGTCGAGCCATTTTAGAGTTTCTGCACGGCAATTGACGGTATCCTGTAAAATATCTATTTCGATTTTTCGGCTGCTCATTTGGGTTTCTGCAATTTTTTTTTCTAAAACCACCCCTGTGTTGAGGCGAACAAAAGAACAAATAATTATGCAAATCGTTCGAGCCATTTTCGAGTTTTTGCGAGACTAATGCACGGCATTTGATTTTTATATATACAGGGTGGAATTTTTGAACCTCACCTGGAGGGAAAGTACCTACTCTAAATACTGGAGATAGCAAATTTTATTCAAAGGAAACATTCCTTTATTTCTTTAAGGAAACACGAAAATTCGCTTGCAACAGTCGGGAATCGAAGCGGCTAAAATCCGAATAAATAAAAGCCTGTATTTTTATGGCATCAATCGATGCTTCGATAGGGTCAAGTATCAAATCTCTTTAACAAATAAGATAAATGAAATGGAAGGAAAATAATGGAAATTCAATGGAACGAGATTATCTTTAGCACTTTTACTCAAAGGTCCATGAGATAACTTATGATAGTACCTAATAAACTATATATTATCTTTTGTTTTTTTTTATGAGTTAACGATTTGTGATTCTTATTGAACCTCAGTTCTTAACTCGTTTACAGTTGCATAGGATTTTTAGAAAATTTGATTTTAGACATATCCCCATAAAAAATATCTGTTTAAGTAAACTGATGGACCTTTGAGTAAAAGTGCTTTATAATCTTGAAGTCTTGAAGTCTCTTTTTACATCCCGGAACAAATTAAGATGACTGCCAAACCCTGCGACATACAGGGCTCGGTGTACATCTGTAACCGTCAAACCCTGCGACATGCAGGGCTCGGTGTACATCTATAACTGTCCAACCCTGCGACATACATGGCTCGGTGTACATCTGTAACTGCCAAACCCTGGGACATACAGGGCTCGGTGTACATCTGTAACTGTCAAACCCTGCGACATACAGGGCTCGATCTATATCTGTACCTGTCAAACCCTGCGACATACAGGGCTCGGTGTACATCTGTAACTGTCAAACCCTGCGACATACAGGGCTCGATCTATATCTGTACCTGTCAAACCCTGCGACATACAGGGCTCGGTGTACATCTGTAACTGTCAAACCCTGCGACATGCAGGGCTCGGTGTATATCTGTAACTGTCAAACCCTGCGACATGCAGGGCTCGGTGTACATCTGTAACTGTCAAACCCTGGGACATACAGGGCTCGGTGTACATCTGTAACTGTCAAACCCTGCGACATACAGGGCTCTGTGTACATCTGTAACTGTCAAACTCTGCGACATACAGGGCTCGATGTATATCTGTAACTGTCAAACCCTGCGACATACAGGGCTCGGTGTACATCTGTAACTGTCAAACCCTGCGACATACAGGGCTCGGTGTACATCTGTAACTGTCAAACCCTGCGACATACAGGGCTCGGTGTACATCTGTAACTGTCAAACCCTGGGACATACAGGGCTCGGTGTACATCTGTAACTGTCAAACCCTGCGACATACAGGGCTCTGTGTACATCTGTAACTGTCAAACTCTGCGACATACAGGGCTCGATGTATATCTGTAACTGTCAAACCCTGCGACATACAGGGCTCGGTGTACATCTGTAACTGTCAAACCCTGCGACATACAGGGCTCGGTGTACATCTGTAACTGTCAAACCCTGCGACATACAGGGCTCGGTGTACATCTGTAACTCAATAACAGACAGGGTTCGGCGTACATCTGTAACTCAGTAACCAACAGTCAGCCACCACGGCCGCCTCGTGCCCTATAAGTTTACATTGCCCGTGCGTTTGTGTCGGCTGTTTACTATTGTGACGATGCGCACGCGCAGCGCCCGGCGCGCCACGCTGTCTCCGCGTGGAGGCACCTCTGGTGCATGCCACCCCCATGCTTCACTCGCAGAGATATAAATACGCTGAGATAAAACGTGTAGTTTTTGCGTACAATAGAAACTGGATTAATTTAAATAATATCTACATATTATTATTATGCAGTGTTACGAAGAGAGATGTAGGATGATGGACCATTTTCTATTTTGTTAAGTAGGTACCTAGTACTTGTTAACAGGCCTACACTCTTCTCAGGTTCTAACACTGTGATTTGAAAATATTGTTATAGCAAATTATTTTTATAAGAGTAACTGTGGAGATTCCTGCAGGCTCTTCTCCATTGAAAACGATAAATTAGAACCGTGCACCGAGCTTCTGATGTTTCTTTTAAGTGCCCATGCAGGTTTATGAGAAATAACATATTTTGAATTTAGGTAGATACAACAACAGACGTACTTACAACATAGTCCTCCTCAAGCCATATGCGTGATGGTAGACATAGGTGTTAGTGATCCCAGAGCACAGGTCATGTTTGATGAACACAGTAGGAGTAAGATGCTATACTTTCCAGGTGCCTTTTTGGAAACCCACGGATAACGGATAAGCTACTCCTATGCGTTACCAGCAAGGACACAAGGACACAAGGACACAAGGACACAAGGACACAAGGACACAAGGACACAAGGACACAAGGACACAAGGACACAAGGACACAAGGAGAGATCGATGAAATCATTGAATGTAATTTCTATCAGACACCGTCACCTACCACTATTAATAATGTATGTACCCGTAGTACCTGCCGATACCGAGTGCATGTGTACCTTATTGACTGACAGCTGCTCTGTCTGACACATAACAGCAAGATTAGAGCACGTTATCTATTTGGTACCAACAAAACCTACTTACAATAAATGCAGCTAAGACTAGTTATGTCATTTTTAAACCCAAAAATAAAAAAATACCAGCTCACCCCCCCCTTGACCATTAATAATGAAATAATACAGCAAAAACAGTACGAAAAATACCTTGGACTAAGAGTAGACTGTCAGTTATACTGGGAAATACAAATTGATCACATCAGATCCAATATGTTTCCCTAAAATGCTTTCCTCACTTTTGGGCTCATTGCGCAATATTTTCATTGCCTTCCTCATAAAGTGCGCCAGACCATTTCCAACTCGTTAGTGAAGCAATCTGATGTACCTCATTGAAATCTGGGGCAACGCGCCAAAAACGAATCTAGAAGACCTACAGATTGCTCTAAATAAACTGATTAAATTGCTATTCCACTATGATTACCTTACACCTACAATTAAAGTTTACAGAGAAACAAAACTCATGAATATTAGACAATTCTATGCATACTGTACCAGCATATTTATACGAAAAATTCTAAACAAGTCCATTCACACACAAATACACTTCACTAAAATACATCAAGCACATAATCGTAGCAGTCGCAGGGAGGATCACATTTTACTACCACGAGTGCGAACGGTCAACGATGAGAGAACAATTATTTTTGAATAAAATAAGCTGCCTAAAGAGGTAAAGAATGCGAACTCGTTTAATATTTTTAAAACTAAATTAAAAAATCATATTTTAAACGATCAAACATTACTACCATAAACGGACTTGCCCTACTGCTGCGTTGCTTTATTGTGGCACCGGGTTCGCATTTCTTATCTGTTACGATGAATATTACTTGTGCGGGTGGATTGACATTTTCAAAGTTTTGTACCTTCTTTAATGTTATTTGCGTACGAAATAAAAAAAAAAATACAAAAAGGTTTATTAGCAAAGGACAAGACAAGTTGATAGTGATCTTACATAGATACAATTATGTGTATACATCACAATGTTTTGGTTTGACCCCAAACTAAGCAGGGCTCATCACAATGTTTTGGTTTGACCCCCAAACTAAGCAGGGCTTGAAATGTTATTAGGAAATTAATTATTTGTATGAATGCCTGCTTAGTTTGTGTGCCTAATGTTCATATACTATAATTTAAGTTTTTTAAATGTTCTCAAGTAAGTGAAATCCTTGTGATTTCTTATTGAGAAATAAATTTATTTAACCATTACAGTTAATACACTATGATAACTTGTTCAGTAGTAATTTGTAGTATAAATCAATACTTGAAACACCCAGAAGAAGTATCTGTCTGTCCAGCATCTAGAAAATCTGTACTAACGAGAAACGAACCTACAAAATAGTCAGTAGTCAATCACTGAACCACTGTGAAAATCTAATGAAATGATGACAATCTTTACACACAAAATAAAAGATGATTCAAACCTATTTAAATTGCTCCCAAATTTTCAGGAAACATTTAATTTGAGTCGCCAAACAAAGAAGCATCGTCTGTGTGCGATGTGATGAATATGCGAATAATACCGATGAACAGACATCATGTCGTCGAGCACCGAGCTGAGAGCAGAGCACGGCGGCATGACATCATCGCTAAATATAACCGCCATTTAGTTTTTTGTTCGAGCGTAATGGAAATGTTCATGTATGCATTGCATGCATTCGTTCAATACAGGTGGCCACAGAGATATATTTTCAACGCTTTTTCGTTCGTAGGTTTCACAATGAGTGACGTCATTGTGGCATGAATGACTTGTCATAATTCTGGAAGTACAGAATCAGCGCGATTCAGAACTGTTCGATGACGAAGTGAATCCGCTCCGATGACTTATTTTGCCTGCGATATGACGTTAATTTAGATTTGACATCGTGTATAAATGAATCAAAAGTCTATTGTATTTAAAGGATTCAGGAAATTTGTAAAGCTGTTCCTCGCAAAACGAAAGCTCTCAGCCATCAAGGTGCTTGTTCGGTACAATATTTGCAACCGAACAGCTCAGCACTTTTGCCTGCGTGCATTTCCATAAATGCATGTATCACAACTATTACCAGTTAGTACCTACATATTCGGATACCAATTGTGTAACTCAAACCAAACCAAATCAAACCATCTTAGTGCTAATTTAGCTTAGATTTACCACCAAGTATATTTAACCAATATTCAATATAGCTTTTAAATCATATTATTTCGTATATTAAACCAGTCTAATATAATACCAAATCAACCAACTCAGAAGTTAGTGCTAAACCAAGCAGGCATTAAACTTTACAGTGCTCATCATTTGCCTAGCCTTTTCCTAACTATATAGGCTCGGCTTCCAGTCTAACCGGATGCAGTTGATACGCGGTGGAGCGTCTGCCTATCTGACCTCCACAGCCCAGTTGCTGGTTCCACGATACCCAAGAATACTATACTTCCATAATTCCTAACGAAACAGGCAAAATAATCAAACATTAACAATAAAAAATGCTACCAATCATCTCTTCCATTCTTTTCTTACTATTCAACTAATATGCTAAACTATAATTAAGAACTGGCATAAATTACAGAGAAACATAAATAATGCATACGTGATCCCGACTGGTGTTACCAGTCTAAATAAAAACCGGCCAAGTGCGTGTCGGACCACGCACAATGAAGGGTCCCATAGTTGGGATGAGTTTATCCCAAGAACAAACTTAACATTGTAGTTGAAAAACATGTTCTCCCATACGGTACCTATGTATGGGGCAACATGTTTTTACAACTGCAAATGTAAGTTGGTCTATTATTACTCGTTTACTTAAGCCTACTTAGCTGTGATAGTTTTCCTTTTAATTTCTTTATACATATATATACTACTGCCGTGAAACCGTCCAACGATTTAGTTCGCAGGAGGCACTTCACTCAAAATTAGCACTTTAAAGCTTAATATTCCAAACGGATCCCCGAATCCAAAAATAGTTTTCACACTACGTTTTTTTCTCATTTTTTTTTGTACGACCTTTCCAACGGCACCCCACACCATGGGATAGACGAGAAAAAATAAAAACATCCCCACTTTAAGTGAAAGAGTACCGTAATAAAAAAAAACATCATTTTATTTTACCACTTTGTCGGCGTGATTAATATGTATACCCATGCCAAATTACAGCTTTCTAGTACTAACCGTCTCTGAGCTAAGCCGCGGACAGACAGGCGGACAGACAGACGGACGGACATGGCGAAACTATAAGGGTTCCTTGTTGCTTACGGAACCCTAATAACGGGAGGATTAGATAGTGGACCAATAAACAGGCATAACAGAGGAGCCACACCCACGCGTCGAGTGGGGCAGGTATGGGGAGCCCGACTTCTATGCCTCGTTTGAGTGCTAGTAAAGGTTAATAGCGCATCTATACATATTGGTACGAAAAAAGGATTGTTTTGCTTTGTTTAAAATCAGTGGTGTGGCTAAGTAAAAAAAATAAGTTGACCTGCAGCCTAATTACGTAATGCACGATCAATAATAAATTGAAACAGATTGCTAGTCCATTGCTTCATAAGTTCGAAAAAAAAATTGAGCAGATTTTTTTTTCGAACTTATGAAGCAATGGACTAGCAATCTGTTTCAATTTATTATTGATCGTGCATTACGTAATTAGGCTGCAGGCAATTAATAACATCATATTTATGCGTACAATGTTATGACTCCAATACTAAGAAAAAATAACATAAGCTTTCTGCTAGCTTTTTGAAATACTACCTACTGGATATCCGCTCATTAAAATAGGAACATTGTATTTGTACCCAGAAACTTACTTAAACACAAACAAACTAAAACACCCAACAGTTAAAACAGAACTTAATGCCCGCGAAACTTACACAACATTTCCTTTTAGGTACACTAACTAATCCATCAAAGAAGCGCTGGAAACTCGTAAAAGAGGCAAGTCGCTGGCGCGAGTGACTGGCTCATTCCACCGCCCATTTCCTCGGCCACTTAGAGAGTTGAGAGGCAAGTAATAAATTTACATCGAATGAACATCGGATGTCTGTGTCGTCTAGTTTATGGTTACAGCCGCTTGAGGCGAGTCGCCCGTAAACAGAACGCTCCGCGACAACTTGCAGTGGCGAGATGTGCTATCTTATTGGAATATATTGTGTTTGTTCGAGCTATACGTGTATATTTTTACGGTTTCATTTCCTATAAATATGGATGTGTAAGAATATACAACTTACTTTAAAACCCCTTTTCTAATTTCAGTGATTTTTCAGAATCAGGCTCGACGCTTGCGCATGGAGGTACAAAACAAAATATAAGGAGTAGGTACCTACATGTTGCATGGCTTTTAGTGGTCCAGCAACTGAATTAGTGCGCTTTCTAATTGATGGGTCACTGGGTGCGGGGAACATAATATAATGCAAGTCTTGCTAGGTCGCCAAGATAAGCTCACTGTCTCTCAACACACATTGACAACATAAAGCTTTGTGCAGACTAGCGCGACGCGACAACGGTTATTGTTATACCGTGAAGTTTTCTTAGAAATTGTATTGTTCGAGTCGCGTCGCGCCGTCGCGTCGCGCTGTTCTGAACCTTTAACATTTATTTTGTTCTTCTTACCTACATAAAATATCAAATATGTCGAATGGTTTCAGTTCAGCATGAGTCGGAAGCAAAACTGCAATAATTGTTATTTGTTTACTTTAGATTCCTAGTGACCTCAGAGTCTCCTAACTCATGTACTGAATCCATGGTAACAGTTTTCGCGTCGACGTCCCTGCCAGCCTGTATAAAACATGAACACAATATTTATAAGTGTATGTCAACTTTTCAAGTAGGTAACAATTGCGAAAACTGGCTCTGACAGCTGTCATGAGCAAGACAACGATATATGACCCTTGTATACTAGACAGAGAAATCAATACTTCACTGGTATCCGTTGCAAAAAGTTTCATAAAGAAAAGTTTTTCAAGCAAATTATAAGTTAACGTAAGACTGTAAGGTTTAGTTTCAATTGACTAGAATATGGATATACGACGTTTAACATTTCTATTTAGTGCCAAAAACTTGAAAATCCGGTCGTGTTTGGAGGCTTGCCTCTCGCTCCAGGGTCATAAAAAAAAAAAAATGCGTTAGTATTACTTTTTATTGACAGTAAGTAACTGAGTCCATCACTTCCTCTACAAACAAGTAGGCTTATTCGGAAAACAGTTTAATTTGAAGACTAGTCATTGTCGTCTCTACCGGGGCGTGTTTAAACGAGGGTTTTTGATACCGATAATGTTGACCATCAAAATGTTTGGATGTCTTAGGGCCTGTTTCACCACCTACGATTAGGTTCTCGTTAACTTACTTGGCAGTTTCACCATTTCTGTTCCATTTTTTTATTTGTTTGGTAAGTATGGCTATTCGGACATCGTGAAATAAGCCCTTAGTGATTGAAATGCTAAATGCTTTTTATGAATTTAGACTTTTAGCATAGCATAAATCGAAACTGTACTGACTGAATTCAAAACTAAGTACTTACCAAATTACTAGTCGATCATGCTCTCATATTGTACCACAGAATAATTGTGCACAACAAAGTATCGTTTTCAGGGGTCCGTAGTCAACAAGGAACCCTTATAGTTTCGCCATGTCCGTCTGTCTGTCTGTCCGCGGCATAACTCAGAGACTTTTAGTACAAGAAAGCTGTAATTTGGCCCGTTATCAAAATACGGCAGTGCTTTTTAAACGTTTTTAGAGATATTAATTATTTTGTTAACTATCATCTACAAGGTTTATCCTTTAGGACTGGCTCGGGAGGGTGGCCCCATGGCACCGTGGCGCTATGGCACCGTTGAGTGCCGTCTTTACCATAAGGGCACAGGGGGCCCGTGCCCAGGGCCCCGCACTTCACGGGGGCCCCGGTAGCCCGATACAACGCTTGCACTCAAAAGCGTGTTTTTCTTCTATGTTTTAGGTAGATACTCACAAATATAATAGTCCCGTCAACATTTCTTAAGTGAAATATTAATCGGGCACCTGTAAGCGTAGGGTAACCATAAAAACGGGTTTTATTGAATTAATGAATAAAAAATATTAAACTTTTGTCTTGATGCATCTGTTTACATACAGCTGTATCTTCGTTGTTGTGTACATAATTTATTAACCGCGCACAAGATCAGTTTCTGAGCTGCTACTGAGAAGTAATTACCTAGAAAAACCTTATAACACTTTGTCCGACCCGGGGTTCGAACCCAGGAGTCCATGTTCAGTAGCATTTGCAAGTGAGTCTAACCAGTGCCGCTAATAGTCAGAGAAGGGAATATATTATGTATACATCTATAGATGACGATGAAGCGCACTTTGGACACGAATTTGTATCGTACGTAAACGTATGATCGTGGTCGTACGAATTGAGTGCGTTTTTTTTCTAATAGAGAGATTAAATTAAGATTAAGACGAGTTATTTTGATTATTATTTAATTACAATATTTGTAGATAGGGTTAGGTAGAGGTGTACCTATGGCATGTGTAGTATACATACACACATTTCGCCAAAAAAATAATAAAATAGTACTTAATTTTAAATTATTTAAGGTAAATTATATGGGCTGCCTACACATGGGTACCTACTTATACTACCTACTGCAATAGTACTGTGGTACTTGTAGTTGTAGAGCGTATGTAGAGGTAGGTACCTATTTTATAAGATAAGGTGTGTTCCGAGTTTCCGATGGTTGAGAGCACACTCGTGTCTACGGTTACAACACCTATCTCCTTTCAACCCTACCTACTAAGTAATATAAAACTTTTCTAAATTGCAAAATAATTACATTTATCAATAATAATAAAAGCTGCCGACGTTTTTCAAGGACACATCGCAACCATCACTGTCTCCCTCTCTATCATTCACGTTCTTTGAACGCGAGACAGCACGCTCGCATGCCATGCGTTTGCCGTCTTTGTCTTTCGTTGCCGTCTCTGTCACCGGCGCGGCGTTGCTAGACAGACCGTCGCCACTGACTGCGAGTTCTGACTATTGGCAGCGATTCTTGGTAAGTTCTTGGAATTTTACAATTTTTTGCCTGTCGTTCATTTTAACCGACTTCACAACTGAGGAGGTTCTCAATTTGACTGTAGTTAAGTTTTTTTTTTTTTGTATGTTTGCTACGCGATTACTCCGCCAATTATGAATTGATGTTGATGATTCTTTTTTTGTTTGGTAGGTCATACTTCAGAGGTGGTAATATACATTGTATTAACTTTGCTTGGGTAGTTTCTGAGTTAGCTTCTACATTTTGCTTGGGTAGTTTCTGAGTTAGCTTCTACATATAAAACGTATTTTTCCGACTTAGTTTAGATATGCATGATGTAATAATAAGTTCTTGTCACTGTAATTTACATAACAGGTAGTGGTATTTGAATCTGTGTGGGGTGTACGGGTGTACCTACCCCACACATATTCGAATACCACTACCACAACAGCTAAAAATAGAAAAAAAATGTACTTATCAAAAACAACCGACTTCCAAATAAAACACTACATTGTAAAAATAACTTTAATTTCGGAAGTCGGTGGTAAAAAATGAAAATTCAAAACCAAAAACACCGACTTCCGAAATTAAAGTAATTTTTCACAATGTAGTGTTTTATTTGGAAGTCGGTTGTTTATTGGTACTTAATTAAGAGGGTTTTCATTAAACTCAAACTCAAAGCATTTATTTAAAATAAACCAATTACAGGCACTTTTGAATTGTCAAGGGGTCGGTCAGTCAGAAAGATGAAGCTAGATAAATTAATAAATAAATTAATTAATTAATTTGGCAATATTACTGAATGCAAATAAGAAATGTGGCTCACTAGCGAACTAAAATATTAATAATGAATTGCAATAATAACATTGAATTTGATGCACACGTTTTAGATGTAAAAAGGCATTTGGAAAGTTTCAAGATTACTTCTTTTCATCTAAAACTAAATAATAAATAAAATAAGCTCCGTGTTTACATTTCATTTAAAAATATTTAAAATCATACTTTTGTGTTAAAAATCATTAAGGGGTTGCGCTAAAGTAGCACGCGAGATTAAAATTTTCTTGAGTTTTTTCCATTTTGCAGGTCAGTGTCAGGTTGTATGTTGATTAAAATATAATTCGCGACCGTAATAAATATGGCTTTACATAATTATAATCATTACAATCAGCGATACAACTTCATTAAGCATAATTGTCAAATGTCATGATTTCATGAAATAGTCATTCAATGGGATTACATGAACTTAGAGAGTTATATTGATCATTTTTATGATTATAATTCTATAATTAAATATTTGATACGGCAGCGAATCATATTTAGATCAACATAAAACATGATGCTGACCTGCAAATTGCAAAAAACGTAAGAAAATTTGTATTTCGCGGGCTACCTTGACGCTTTCGCCTTAATATACATGTATACATGTCTAATTTACCTATGTAAACGTTATCAAAGTGATTCAACAGTGACTGAAATAATTAGTGTTAAAATAGCAACCGCGACTATTCGTAATAAACCACAAAAGTGACAATTAAAAGTAATCACCATGACCACCATTATCCCGGTCGCTACATATATCAGTCATTATTAATCAAAGCTGACTTCTATCCAACTTCGCGATCTTTCCTTCTGACAGAGGGCCGCCTTCCTAGTACTCGGGGTTACGACAAGTTGACGGCTGTCATAATCGTTCTAAAATCATTGGCAACACAAAACCTTTAGACGCGCCGTCATATTATACATTTTCCAAAAAAAAAAAAAAGTAATACTTATCAATAAGTCAGTGTGTGAATTTTAAAGTAATCACATAATGTAAAATCATTGTCATAAAAATTATAAATTATACAATTAAATTATCAACCAGTTTGATTTTGTCTAGATTGTCCTATGGAGCAGGACCAGCGTGTTTCTAAACATTCTTATCTTGGATATAGTTTCATTTGTTTATATACGTAAGCGCAGCTAGACGTGACAAGTTTGTGCTCGCAAGTTAAAAATCGCTAACGGTGTTAAAAGTCTTTTCTTAATTAAGAAACTTATACTGTTGTGTAGGCCAGACAATAACCCTCCTAGTGCATCAATTTGTTTTTATAACCGCTAATACTACAAGGAAATAACACAATTTCAAGAGAACAAAGTTGCAAATTTTAAGTAAACGCTTTGAGTAGCGCGTGAGTCATCGCGGCAGCGGCGAGCGGCGGAGCTACGCAGCTGAAGGTCATTGTGTCACCGCGCTGTCTCCTGCTCAAAGTACCCACATAATATTTATTTCTCTGAGTGAGTAAAATATTAACTGTTTATTGCCGCACACGCTGCTCACCTACGGGCACTTATACTGCAATCTTAATTATATCTCTAGACCACATTATTAAGAGCAATTAAGTACTAAAATGCCTCGCACTGCGCGCACGCCACCTAAATACTCTGCTGAACCTTTGTTAGAAGTGCAGTCTGAACCTGACCTGACTGGACTTAGTGATAGCTCGCTTAACGTGAACGCTCGAAAGCGTATGCGAGTAGAAGACTCGTGCTGTGATGCGACCCAATTGGAACAACTTAAGTCCACAATTATGTCATGGAAGGCTGACCAGGACACCATTTTAAAACAATTGGTTGCAGATGTTGCGGAATTAAAAAAACAAAACCAAAGCATCAAGGACTCAAATGCTGAGATTGTCAAGTCTATGCAATTTATGAATGCAAACTACGAAAATATAAATAGGAAAATGCAGGATTTTGAGAAAGAAAAGAAAAATCTACACGAATGTATCTTAGGATTAGAGAAGAAGATACAAGATTTCCAGTTCATGTCACGCAATTCTAGTGTGGAAATAAGAAATATTCCGGTTAAAGATAATGAGTCGATAACTGAGCTAACAAATGTGGTCACCGGTATAAGCAAGGTACTGAAAGTAGATGTTTCATCAAACGATCTGAGAGACGTGTACAGACTTCCAGGAAAAAAAGGAGTCAACAGGAGCATTGTCGCGCAGTTTTCCACAGTTAGTAAAAAGTCTACATTCCTCAGTTCGATTGTAAATTTTAATAAACAGAAGACTACAGCTGACAAATTAAATACCGAGATAATTGGTATTCCAGGAAACCGTCAACCAGTCTATGTTGCTGAGTACTTACCGCCCTCTTTACGAAGAATCTTTTATCTAGCACGGAACTACGCTAAAGAAAACAATTATAAGTTTTGCTGGGTATCGAACGGAAACATTTTTATCCGTAAAGAAGCTGGTGATAGGCAAATCTTAATTAAATCAGAACAGTGCCTAACAAAAATAAATACACAGCAATGACTATTTAGAAGTCATAAGAATAAATGTCAGTACGCATCCTCAAATATTTTTATTCTGCTGTTTTATCTTGTTTTAAATATTGTTTTTCTTTTTATATTCTTTTTTAATATTGGCCTGATATACAATCCACTCAAATTAAACACAAATACTTCACCATACCACCACCCAATAATTACATATAACTACTTTAATTACAATAACTTCCACAAATGTATGCCTACTCGCACTCATACAGTCACATACTCTCTAATATAATCTATAGTTTGCCAAAAATATATAAACACAGTCACTTATCTCGCACTACGCATAGCTTTAGCTGTGTAAGCCCATGTAACCAATTCTGTAAAATAGTTAAAATACTCATTAAACAATTTTTAACTAATGGCTAACTTAAATATTGTAAATAATGAATTAGATAAATTTTGTGTGTCTAATTCAATTAAATGTCCACCACAAACATGCTTGCAATATATCACTAAACCTGCCAACGGATTAAAAATTCTACATGTTAATATACGCAGCATAAATAAAAACTTTGACGAGATATCCATACTAATGCAGGTTTTGGGCTTTCAATGCGATGTTTTAATATTAACCGAATGCTGGCTGAGCAAAGTGTCGCATTTGCCTATCCTAGACGGTTATAGTTCTTACTGTACTAATAATAATTCCAACCAAAATGACGGGGTTGCTATTTATGTTAAATCATCAATTAAATGTGAAGTACAGGAGCCACAATTTGAGGATGCAAATTGTCTTACATGCCACATAGATGATATCGTTGTAATTGCTTTATATCGTTCTCCTTCCTTTAGAGATATTACCAACTTTATTGTAAGTTTAGAACAGGTCCTTAATGTACATTCAGAAACGATAGTCGTAATTGGTGATATAAACATAGATATCAAGGAAGGTAATGATGACCGGAACTCTGACCTCTATTTAACCTGCGCTGCATCGCATGGACTTCTTCCTGCACATCTTTTTCCGACTCGCTTGGCAAATTGTCTAGATCACGTTCTTCTCAAAACAAATAAGAATGCAACGACGATCATCATTGAATCATCTATAACAGATCACGAACCTTTATTATTGTTCCTGCAAACTAGAAACAATAGTAAAGGTACAGCTCAAATTAAATACAAAATTAATTACAACACAGTTGTAGATGACATAAATAACAGTGACTGGTCGCCTATTCTGGAAATTTGGGACCCGAATGAAGCGACCGATAATTTCATTGAGAATCTATCTTCCATTATTAAACAGCATACACAGGAATACTCGACATCAAGTAGAAAACGAATTCTCAAACCGTGGATAACTCCCGGATTGCTCCGCTGCATTCGCAATCGTGACCGTATGAACGCTAAACTAAAAAAAGAGAAAGACAATGAAATGCTTAGAATCACCTACACTCGTTACCGAAATCATTGCAACTCTTTACTACGAAAGCTCAAAATTACTTACGAAAAAGAAGAATTCTCCAAGGCTAAGAATGATATAAAGGCAACTTGGGGTGTAATAAAAAAAGTATCCGATATACAGTCAAACCGTGCTCCTTCTACCGAATTACTTAATCTTTGTGAATCACCAAATTCCTCCTTAAATAGTGTAAATAATTATTTCGTCAATATTGGCAAAAACCTGGCATCAAAAATAACTATGACTTCTTTACCACCTAATTTTCCCATATTAAATTCTGGCGGCTCAATGGTTCTCCATGAAGTAAATGTAAAGGACGTCGAAGACACCATTTTAAGCCTAAGATCTGATTGTGCTACTGGTTGGGATGGTGTCCCGGCTCTGATATTAAAAGTGGCAAGACATACTCTGGCTCCAGTAATAACACATATTTGTAATGTTTCGATTTCGTCAGGCACCTTCCCAGATGCATTTAAAAAAGCTGTTGTCCATCCGGTTCACAAGGCTGGGCGCAGAGACGAAGTCAATAATTATAGGCCGATTTCGATACTTACTGCCCTATCGAAGATACTGGAACGCATCCTTAATAAAAACCTTATCAGCTTCTTGGAAGCTAAAAAAGTCTTATCCAATAACCAATTTGGGTTCAGAACAGGCTTGAGCACCGAAGATGCGGTTATGGCTCTTTCTGAATTTGTAGCTAGAAGTCTTGATAAGAAGTTGAAATGCGTGGGTATCTTCCTTGATTTGTCTAAAGCCTTCGACACCGTCTCTGTCCCGGCTTTGCTGGAGAAGATGGAGCGTATCGGAATTCGTGGTACCGTACTGGACATTTTCTCCGACTACCTAAGTGGTCGGACACAATACGTCAAAATCGGTCAAAATGAGAGTGAAACATTACCTATTGCATATGGCGTGCCGCAAGGCAGCATATTGGGGCCCACTTTATTCCTCATTTATATAAATGAGCTGTGTAATTTACCTATCCCGCATTGCAAAATATTTACCTATGCGGATGACACAGCTATGGTAATCGATGGAGTAGATTGGCCCCAATGCTTTCGCAATGCCGAAAATGCACTAACACATATCATGAGCTGGCTAACAAACAACTTGCTTACCCTGAACGTACAGAAAACGGTATATGTTCCCTTTGCCATTAGGTCAAATCTTACCCCACCGCTATCGTATCTCCTCAAGGCCCACACGTGTACTACTCTATCCTCTCCTACATGTGACTGCCTCAGCATATCAAGGACTACTAGTGTGAAATATCTGGGCACTCATATTGATCAGCACCTTAACTGGCATAAGCATATAGATGTTTTCACGGGCAGAATCCGTAAACTCATCTTTATTTTCAAAAAACTACGCAGGTCAGCAGATAGTAATATCCTGAAACTGGTATATTCTGCACTATGTCAGTCTGTTCTTACATACTGTATTCCAGTTTGGGGGGGTGCAACGTTAAACGAATTTATTAGGCTGGAGCGTGCACAACGGGCGGTCTTAAAGGTTATGCGGTCTCGGCCTCGAAGATATTCCACAATACAATTGTATGCTGAATGTGAAGTGTTAACAGTCAGGCAGCTCTATGTTCTCCATACGGTAATTCGTAAACACTCTTCCCGTCCCCACAAAGAACCAACAGGCAGAAATAAGCACAACATCTTTCCACAAGAATATCACAGAACAACGTTTGCCAGGCGCCAGTATTACATCACCAGCACAAAATTATATAACACTTTAAACAAAGTATTAAAATTATCCACAAAATCAAAATATCAATGCAAACACACGTTACATAATTACCTATTAACATTGACACATCAACACACAGAGGACCTTATTTTAGGCAATCTTGGAAGTTAAATATAAAACTATTTCTAATTTTTAACACATAACACACACTTTCATACACACACACTTACACACAACACCTTCACTTCTTTTGATTTGTAATAGTATAACTTTTATTTTTATCTTTGCGATGTTTTAGTAGTTGTCCTAGAGCTGTATAAATTTCTGGCCTGTAACATTGTTGCGGAGGGACACTGATCTTCTAAGATACAGGTACTAACCTAGTTTAGAGGTCAGGGTTTCAATGTATTACTACCTAGCATAAGCCTCTCAGTGTATGCAATGCACTTCTACTATACCATTGTAATAGTTATTTAGGCTTAGTTCAATAAAGATTTTATTTTATTTATTTTATTATATAGTAGTATGATTGTTTACGAAGTGAACTTTTAATATGATTTTTAAATTTTCTTTAATTTAATTGCAATATTTTATTATCACAAGGTATTATTTTGTAATATTTGGCGGGTCCAGTCGTCATCTATTATAACCGAATCAACTGAAGTGAGATCGAGAATTATATCCAATGACTAGGATACCCCCGTAGGTCGCCGCTACGAGTATCCCAGTCATTGGATACAATTCATCGTGACCACGACCGCTCTGTTCTCAGCGAAGAGGAACACTAGGTGACTAGGACGAAAGATTACAAGTTATAAAGACCAACTCCGTTTTCTAATAAACTGGTGTGACGACAACAATATTATCCATGAACTTGCGACTTTTTCACCTGCGCTACTAATTTCTCGCGTGGCAAGGTAAAGAGCGTGACACATGCATACATAACTTGGCATTGCGTAAAGGCATGTTGTCAGTGACCTCGACCTTGCCACTATCGCGCAGCATTCGTCCCGCGCGACGAACCGGCGCGCTCATGCCGCGCCGCGCGACTGACACTCTTGTGAGTGTTGCCTTTTCACGATATTGTTATACATAGTTAGAGACTCACCAATCTCTTTGCTGGACCGCTTTTGTAGAATTGAAGATACTCACTTACAGGCTACCGAAATTGATAATTACAAATAAAACACGATCAGCCTCTCTCCCTCTGTTATTACTATACTACTGCCATGGCAGCAAGATAATAACAGGGTCGATACGAATTTCTAAAGTGACAGGACTATTGGAGATCCCTTAATTCGACACTGGGAAGTATACTGGACATCGACTTTGAAAAAATCTGCAGCATTATTTTTAACAATATTAGTTTTTTTATATATGGAATAACTTGGTTATGTCCTACATTATAACATAAAAAATAACTGTCAATGAGCGCGTGCGCTCGGCCGGTCAGTCGACGCCGCAACGTCAGGGAGGATGAACGCGTCACGACCGCTCTCGGTAAGAATCGTTTTTTTTTTTTTTTTGTTCTAAAATAAATAATTATTTCTTTTCTGTATATTCCGTAACGTATTTTTATATGTACGTGTATACTAAAATCATAATATTACTTATAGATTTTTCGTTATTCTCTGCGAAACTTGTGTGTCCAGTATACTTCCCATTGCCGGATTCTCGAGGGTTTAGTATGGTTTTGTGATGTGCAGTATACTGGACATTGCCAATGAGACAGAAAACTAACAATTAGTATAATATTATGGACTAATATCTATATTATGTATGATAAATGTTATTTATGATACCTAACAATATTATTATTTACAGGTCTTCAAAAAAACATCACGTGCCTCAAAATTATTAGCTTTAGTGCCACCAATTAACGCTCTATCGGACGTAGAAGGCCAGACCAGTTCAGATGAAGTACCAGATTTGCACCATGGCCAGGAAATTGATGATGTCTCATCAGATGCACCATCCATACCATCGTCATTGGAAAACCTGAATATTTTGGACAGCAACAATGGCAGTGACGATTCTTCTAACGACGAAATACCCAACAGCGAGCCAGAAGTCGAGGAAGAACTACCAGTGCCTCTCACACCAATTATGAGGGAAGTGTTGCCATCAACCAGCAACTATGATGTTATTCCGACCTTATCATCAATCCAGTCTGTTGTGGACATGTCACCGGCTCCTAATATTGTCAATACCAGGTCAAAACGAAAAAAACCCGTCCATACCAACACTCGCATTAGACACGTCAAATCAAAAAAGCGTAAGACAACCAATTACAATTGGAAAAAAGGCAAGTTCCTGCACAAGGCTGAAATTATGGATTGTGAATTCGTTTTTGACATGCCTAACGACGACTCACCTATAGTTTATTTTCATAAATATTTTTCTGTGGATATATCCACAGAAAATCAAAATCCAAGATAGAGTCCATAACACAAACCTCTACGCAGTGCAAAGAACTGGACGGTCAATAAATGTTACCGAAGACGAATTTAATGATTTCCTGTCCATATTTCTACTTATGGGTGTTGTTAATTTGCCATCTTACGTGGATTATTGGGCCAAAGAACTGCGATACCCAGCAATAGCAGACATTATGCCTCTGAAAAAGTTTGAGTGCATACGCAGGAATATCCATTTCGTAGACAATTCCTGTCCCGATTTGGATCGATACTTCAAGGTGAGGCCGTTTGTAGAGAAGGTGAGGATGAACTGCCTAGCTACTGAAGAGGAGATGAGGTATAGCATAGACGAAATGACAATACCGTATAAAGGGACAAAGGCGGGAAATAGAAGACAATATAACCCCATGAAACCCAATAAGTGGGGTTTTAAAAAATTTGTCCGGGCAGGTATGTCGGGTATTGTTTATGACTTCCTGCTATATGGGGGTGAAGATACATTTAAAAATATTCCGTTTTCTCAAGACGAAGAGACCTTAACCTTAGGAGCCAAAGTAGTAGTCGCCCTTTGCAAAACCATACAGACGCGCGCATGTGTCGTAGATTTGGCGACACAACTCAGAGAAAATTTAAATTTAAATTTTATAGAAGCCAAATAAGTAACAATAATGCCATTTTAAATTTTAAAATTGTACAACAATACATATTTTCATTATACACATGCATTTTATTTTTGTTTATTTCATAATTGCATAAATAAAGTTTTTATAAAAATTCTCGAACGATTCCTTAATTCGGCCGTGTCCAATATACTGGACATCGATATTTACAGTTACTCTATGGAGAACCCGGCAATGTCCTGTATACTGGACATGCATTTTCTCAAAATCGAGATATACTAGATTTTTTTAATTATTTTTCCCGGTTTTAGGAACATCTAACGATGACAAAAATATATAAAAAAAATAAAATTTCAAGAGTTTTTTCTCTTGCCAGATTAAGGGTTAATAGTTTTCCCTAGTTAAAATACCGTGCTTAATAAGTTTTCGGCTCGATATTCAGGAATTCCGTTTATCTCTGAAGTCTCAATTATCCTGAAGAGAATGTTGTTCTACAAAATTAAGCCTTATCAGATAAGTCTTAGGACAGACATAGGTTTTTAACTACTAATTTTCTTTCTTTAGTTGATTTATGACGTTCTTGTTCTGGACTCTGGTCCTATTTTTTAAGTCGAGAAATTTATTTTCAAAATAAGATTGAGCGAGGCCTGCAGATGTACGGTCATCATCACAGACTAAATATCTTTGTGTCAAGTTCAGAAATTGATGCTCCGTCAAACTTATGGGAGTGAGTAACCGAATCTTGGTCGGTTGAACAATCTTTAAACCTGGTGTGCAACGTCATTGTTAGGCGAGTCGTTCGATCGTGGTCGCTAGACCTTACAGAAAACATTACTGGTTGTTTCAGTGACACTACTACCAAGGGTAGTCCGCGTTAAGACCGACACAGATATTTGCAAAACATTCGCAGCACGATAATTTTTTTAATCATCAAATTATTTTTACATCTAAAACGGTCCCTTTTAGTGTCTAAGTTAAGAACATCGTGAATAATGTTATTGACCCAAATAATAAGAGTATATAAAACAAGAAAAATATTTACAAAAAAAGCCGTTTATTATTTTTTATTGATAATAAAACAGACGTTACAAAAATATTATTTAAGTACTATAAATACAATTAGGTATACGAAATTTTTTTTTAACTAATTTATGGAATTAATAACTAAACGTATTACAATAAACTAACATAATTAACAAAAAAACATGAATAAATATCATTAAATATTACAAATTTTCCTTATCACTTACGTTGTCAGACTCCAATTCTGAGTCAGAATCCAGATTAGATATATCTAAAAACTCGAACTCAGTTTCCTGAAACTGAATTAAGTCGAGAGTTTCAGAAAAAAGCTCTGCTTTCTCTTGGGATCTAACTGAGGCCTTTATGCACTTAGAAAAGGATCCGAAGAAACAAGAAGCATATTTGGGATAATATCTTGATTAAAATCTTGCCTGCTTCTTTTCCGCGAAAGATGTTCCCGGAACCACAGATTACCAGATAAATCACTCTATGTACTTACGCGCGCTAAATCCCCAACGGCCGTCGGTTCGCACGCGAACCATTTCTCAGTGGGTTGCCAACAGCCGCGAGGCGCGTACGTCCGCATATATTTCGGTCGACCTGTACTTAGTTTCAAATTCTTATGATATGGCAAGTTCTAGTGCACTATGTGCAGTTGATGGATCCAGCAAGAGAAGAGATAAAAACGTATTTCTTTTCAGTTTACCTGCTGATACAGACATGTGAGTATCTAATTTGTTTATTATCGTTTTTTAAATAGGTGAATTGTTTAAACTTGCAAAGCCCGATATTATAGCAGTAGGTATTCAACATTTTGTATGGAGTGATTTATCTGGTAATCTGTGCCGGAACCTCCTAAAATCTTTGTTTTGAGACTCTGAGGCTTCTTCCGAGAGTCTCAATCGGCACAAACGACGTGCAACAAATTTTGACGACGTAAATAACGCCCTACTGCAGGTCCAAAATTGGTTCACTGCTATTAATTTAGTATTAAATGGAAGAAAAACTAAGTGCATAAAATTTTCTTTACCAAATGTCAAAAGTAGTGATTGTGAAATAGTAATGAATCAAGAGAAACTAGAATTCGTCGTTAAAACTGTTTTCCTAGGGATCACGCTCCACTTAAGGCTACAATGGGGTCTTCATTTAATATCTCTTGCATGACGGCTAAGTTCAGTAGCATATGCTGTCAGAAAAATCCGTCAATTTACTGAGATAGATACCGCGAGGCTGGTCTATTTTAGTTACCTTCATAGTATCATATCATACGGTATTTTACTGTGGGGACGGGCTGCAGACATCGTGTCTATTTTAATTCTGCAGAAAAGAGCGATTAGAGCCATATATTATCTCCGCAGGCGTGACTCTCTAAGGGAACTGTTTAAGGATATTAACATCATGACGGTACCGTGTCAATATATCTATGAAAACATCATGTACGTAAGAAAAAACTTACATCTTTTTAGTAAAAGAGGTGATAGACATAATTATAGAACAAGAAATAGGGACCTATTAGTTCAACCAGGTTTCAGTCTGGCTAAAGTGGACTCATCTTTTATAGAGTACTGTTTAAAATGTTACAATAAAATTCCTCCCCACATACTTCAACTGAATGAGACGAAATTTAAGTCTTGTATAAAACGCACACTATGCAAGCAGGCATATTATCGGTTGGGGGATTACAGCTCTGATAAAAATGCTTGGCTCAATGCTGGTCCTGCTCCACAACCACAACTAATTGATTAACATTTGAAAATACTGTTGGAGCTGCTGAAGATTTTAAGACCATCTTTGCATTGTATAAAATCAATCTCCTTTGTATTATATAATTGCAGAGCACAGGTGTGAGTACTATGTACTAAAGAGCTACCATTTACCGGGATTTACGTCTTGTATTGACTTAAAAGTGCCCTGGCGGCTGTGAGTATATCATGCTCACTCAGATGTCTCGCTGATGGCGGCGCGTGTGTTGGATCATTTAGCTCCCTTCAAAATGGTCTTCAAATGGTGGTTTTTGTACAGAATTAACTCGGGTGTCATTTTTGTATATAGTAATAACTAATAGAAGATCCGCCAAAAATCCCTTAGTTTATGAAAGTCAATTTTCAGCTCAGTTTTCAGGGAGTAAGGCGCGCGAGAGCGCGAGGAATATCGGGCGCTCTGCGGGTTGGTGTAGGTCCGGGTTCGGAGCCATTAAATGTTTATTTTATAAGGGAAAACAAAGTGGTATATTAAAAATAAACAGAAATAACTTTATAATAAACTTAAAAAATATACTACCCGCTACATTTTCCACAGATTACAACTGATATTCACAAACTGAAGTCAAACGTAGATAACTGAACGTAGTCAGGGCAAAATTAATTATATGAAAAGAAACTAAAAATAACAAAACAACACTCTTGTGTGTGAATTCTATACAAAGATTCATAAAAAAAAAAAAAAACTAAGCATAGGATCTACGGCTGATCTTTCAGGTTTTATTCTACATTACTTTTAAAAGTATTTCGGTTATGAAATAATTAATAGTATGTCGATATCACTAAATCGCTAGAAGAAAGAGTAGAAAAGTTTTTAGGGTTCCGTACCTCAAAAGGAAAAAACGTAACCCTTATAGGATCACTCGTGTGACTGTCTGGCTGGCTGGCTGTCTGTTCGTTTGTCACAGCCAATTTGCTCCGAATCTACTGGACCAATTTAGTTTTTTTTTTTTTTTCATCATAACTTTTTTATTTACAGGGCAATTCAAAATATATACACAATCTTAGGTCTAATATACAACTAACACTAAAATATATAAATTATAAACAAGTATAAAGAGGAAAAAAATAAATAAAGGAAGAGCTCATTGGGCATCAAAAAATTCGTCGGCGTCGCTGTCAGTGGGAAAAGTGCCCTAAAGGCTGGCAGCATTGCCACGTTGGATGGCAATTTAGTTGAATGTTGGTACACATTTGAATTTCTGTGGCGGCTACATAATAACAGCCGCACGGGTCGATCCATCAGGTTAAGCTACGCTTGCCGGGGTTGGTCTGTGGATGGGTGACCATCTTTACATACCGAGACTCCTCCGTGCCTCGGAAAGCACGTTAAGCCGTTGGTCCCGGCTATCATTCGTGGATGTTTGACAGACGTTACGGGTCGTCAGAAGCCCGAAAGTCTGAAAACCAGTCTTACCAAGGGGTATCGTATTACCCAGTTACTGGTTTGTGGAGGTCAGATAGGCAGTAGCCCCATGCAAAATACTGGTATTCAGCTGCATCCGGTTAGACTGGAAGCTGACCCCAATATAGTTGGGAAAAGGCTAGGCAGATATCAATTTCTGTGACCCAAACACGGACATGTAACGTAAATTAATTAATTTTGAATATGGGGGACATTTTTCGGGGGCTAATTAGAAAATAAAAAAATAAAAAGTTTTGCAAACATTACCGTATGACATATCAAATGATAGGGCTTGTTGTGAGAATTTCCATTTTTTTTAAACCCTCCTGAGGGAAAAATATATTTTACTTTGGATTTTATTTAATACAATTTTCTTATTTGTCTCCCAAAAGTCTCCCCCATGTTCAAAATCCATTTTTATAGGTACGAAAGCGGTTTGAGTATCTTTGTATGGACTAGTGACGTAATTTTTTTTTCAGCGGCCACCTCTATTTTTAATGTAACTTCATAGTGTTGTTTTAGTTATACATATGAGAGCAATATTTTTTTGTTAAATGATCTGAGCTGTTGGACCTGAGATATCACTATTCAGAATCATCAGACTCTGTGTCATAATTAATGTCATCTATGTCTGTCGGTCTGTCCTGTTGCTTCGGCTCATCAGTTAAAAGATCCAAGGTTTCTTGCCTCATCTTTGTTTTATGTTAAGCATGATGCATTATTGGCCGTGTTGCAGAAACGTAAGGATCTGAAGTCAGAATCATCATCTTCATTATATCCTCATTCGTGCTCGTCCTATTTATATTACGTGAATGGTGCTCTCTGTATCTGCGAAAGTCTTTGTTACGCGCTTCAGATGCTTCTTCAGACAGATTTACAAGTTTTTTTGATGATATCAGCTCCGTGAATTAATTTATTTCCCGTTGCTGACATATAGTACCAATGATAGAACAGTAGGTATCTCTCTGCGGTCGATGTTTTCACCTGATGTAATTGCTTGTAAAATAACTGTGAATCTACGCACAATTTCTTCATCCAAGCCAGGAATAGCTGCCGTTTGTTAAGGAGATTCGAAGAATTTCCTTGCCGTATTACTGTCATTTGTTGTCCCAAATCCCTGCATCACAGACGAGACGAGAGACGCGATGAGGATTCCAACCATTGAACTATTGTGATTGGTCGATTCCTGCAGGTCTCCGCTTAGCTTCGTTCATCTCCGCTTCAGGGGCAACGCACCCTTATGTTTAGGTTTATTTTATTTTGAATTGTGAAAAATATGCCGAAAAACTGAAATATTGCAATAATGATTATAATAACTTCTTCGATTTTTAATGATCCACATATTATTACCAAATATCTCTGTTCGGATATAGTTTAGAGAAGTTTGTCCATAATAACTTTTGATGGCTATAAGTAGTTATTTCATAATATAAAACTTTCATTATTGGCCGCAGAACTTCGAAGCGACGCCAACTTTACTCAAACCCCTTTTGTGAGGCCCTTCGTTGACTCACAGCTAAATTGGGCGGATGGTTAGGCGATGAATGAAACAGAAGAATGTGTTGCTCCAAGAGAGTGTTTCCTTTATTTGCTATTTACTGTAGCGGAGCTAAAGCTGAACTGACTCTTGGACGTGAACTTATACATAACTACGATTTTATACACAACTATGATTCTATAGTCGCGAACACCTTTCAACTTAATCGGTCTATTAGATTCGGCGCAAATTGGCTGTGACAGACGGACAGACAGACAGACACACGAGTGATCCCAATAAATTTAAACGGTGGCATACAATTTTACCTGTTATCAAAATAGTATTCTAAGACTACGAAAGTCCATAGTTATGAGATCTGACAGCCGCTAGCCGACCGAACATGACTGAGCCGATGTTGATAGGTACTTTAGCTCATTCTCTGGACACAGCGAGGAGCTCATTCATGTAAAAACAATTTAGATGTAGCATTTGAAAATTTGCATTAATTCATTTAATTTTTACGAATGTATTTGGACTTTACATTTGCGTAAAAATAATTTTCACCTAAAACGATAATATGATTGATCATTTCGTAGGCGCATTCAGTTCGAATGGTGATTGATTTTACGAATATTGCCAATACTACATCTAAGTTGTCGTACTGTAGGTACTATTGTTTATCCCTTCCTGTCGTTCAATAAATTAATGACAGTTTCTCCGATATATTACCTATGTAGGTATTTGTTTAGTAGATACATTCGACACTGACACAGTGACACTTGCAGATCACAAAATGTGTCGCTCTAGCTAGTAACTAAATTATTATTGTTTCTATTTATTATAGAACATTACGGCAAGGTATTTAAAATTATCCGATTACTGGATTTTGTAGGTACTTACACTACCTAGTTACTTATTTACTGCAGGTCACGTATAGTACATTATGATACAAGTGTGCTGTGTTCATAGAAATATAAATAACAGAAGTGGCATGGGGGCAAAATATTGGTTACATCATTCATGTTGAAATTAAACATAGGAGAACAACGTAGAAAGACATGCACGTTAGAAGCGTCCGTAATAAAAAGATAAAACAAAGAATAATTCAGAAATTAAAATCAGCCATGGCAGCTAAGAGTTGACCAGTCCCAACTGACAGCGCCCGTTCACGAACATGACGCATTGATCAGCACCATTCAGGTCAACCATTTTGACGGGAGCTAAATGAACCAACACACGCGCCATCATCAGCAAGACATCTGAGTGAGCATGACATACCTACTCACAGCCGCCAGGGCAAATACAAGTAAATAAAAGACGTATTACCCGGTAAATGGTAGCTCTTTAGTACATAGTACGCTGTGCTCTGCAATGATATATTGTATATTTTTCTATTGACAAAAGAGATTCATTTTAGGTATACAATGCAACGATGGTCTTAAAATCTTTAGCAACTCCAATAGTATTTTCAAATGTTAATCAATTAATTGTGGTTGTGGAGCAGGATCAGCATTTATCAGCGATGTAATCCCCCAATTTATAATATGCCTGCCTGCATAGTGTGCGTTTTATACAAGACTAGCGACCCGCCCCGGCTTCGCACGGGTATGTTAACATATAAACCTTCCTCTTGAATCACTCTATCAATTGCTGAAAACTACATTAAAATCCATTGAGTAGTTTAAAAGATCTAAGCGAACAGACAGCGGAAGCGACTTCATTTTATACAAATATTAGGAGGAATTTTATTGTAACATTTTAAACAGTATCCCATGAAAGATGAGTCCACTTTAGCCAGTCTGAAACCTAGTTGAACTAATAGGTCCCTATTTCTTGTATATCACCTCTTTCACTAAAAAGATGTAATTTTTTTCTTACGTACATAATGTTTTCATAGATATATTGACACGGTACCGTCATGTTGTTAATATCCTTAAACAGTTCCCTTAGAGAGTCACGCCTGCGGAGATAATATATGGCACTGATCGCTCTTTTCTGTAGGATAAAAATGGACTCGATGTCTGCAGCCCGTCCCCATAGTAAAATACCGTAAGCCATGATACTATGAAAGTAACTAAAATAGACCAGCCTCGCGATATCTACATCAGTAAATTGACGGATTTTTCTGACAGCTTATGCTGCTGAACTTAGCCGTCCTTCAAGAGATGTTAAATGAGGATCCCATTGTAACCTTGAGTCGAGCGTGATCCTTATGAAAACAGTTTTATCGACGAATTTTAGTTTCTTTTGATTCAATACTTACTTATTCCATACTGCTATGTGGCGTTTCAAAATTTGCCAAACAAAAATGGCCGCTATAATTTTCTATGGTTTAGTGATGGTGTAGTATGATCTTGTGTGTTTTGGTACTTTCGATGTTACGATCTTTTTTTGTAGGTAGTGTTTCATCAGTATATTTTATATTGAGTAACCTTCAAATAAAAAACAAATCCATTGAAATATGTTCCTATGTTATACCGTAAAAACGAACAAGATAGCATGGGTACTTACGTACGTTTGGTATCTCAAAGATTAAAAAAAAAATGCTTTTTCTAACTAAATACCTACCTGACAAATAATACGAGACGAGCTTACAGATGGTGTAGCAGCTCAGGAGTCACCAAATAGCGGACCGTGGTCCGGATCCGGACCGCCGACCTATTTTGTACGGTCTTTAAGTAAACAGTTAAATAACAAAAACCTAATCAAATAATTTTGAGTAATTGAATTAAGCCCACGCTTTGTATTTATTGACGACGCCAGACGCAAGCCGCATGAAGCTGCAAATGATTTCGGGAGTAATAGAGCTAGCTGGGTGAGGTACTATACAAATCGAAATGATCGATTTCCAAAAAACACTAATATACACAAGGTCCTTGAACATCTTTTAATCTTGGTTGCTAGTAGGTAACGTCTTCCAAACGGACCGCGAGTCATATAATTTTTTTATATGGACCCTAAATAAAGCTACATTGTAATTGGTGATCCCTGGTGTAGCTTATATTCTCTGCTCGTACTTTCGTCGGACATGTTGAATGTCAAAGACAAAAACATTTTATAATATTTCGACCAGTAACGATATATTGTATTCGTCTAGTTAGCTCGGAGGATTTAAGATCACTTGAAGGGGATATGATTGTAGTTTCACTTCCCAGAAACAGGCCAACCCGTGCTCTTTTTGAAGGTATTCGTTAAGATTCGTAACACATTCAGTTTTAAAACAGTATAATATTCTAAAACTTGAGGGGTCCCCATATTACCTGTAGACCTACGACATTATTTAATAAGGAAATAGGACCGCATCTTTAAACGCGGGCTACCTCCAACAGCATCTTGAAAATCCTAGCCGAAAAACACGATTGTTGTCAGTATAATAATTATAAATACATTCAATTGATTTTTTTTTCAATTATGGAGTAATAAAACACTCCTTAAACACATAGTCGATATTTATTATGTCAATCACTAGGATTTCAATGACAAGATAAATTTAGACGAGATAAAAAAGATACCGGTTGCCTATGGTCGGTTGAAAGACGTTTGTAAAAATTCAAAATTTATTCCAGTTTTCGCTTTAATTGTTAAATAAAATAGTTTAATTAAAGATAAGAAACACGCATAGGATGTTAAAGTGGGTGTGATAATACGTGTATCCTATTTAGTGCGTATTTAATCTGTGTCGCGTAGATCTATATCGCGTTCAATTCCCTGGCAAACCCAGTGTTATTGTTTTTTAGCGAGTCGCAACCAAATCCAAATTAGTTACCTGTGGCATTACCGCACTATTCCGATAATATAAAGTTAAAAGCACGCATTTTTATGATCTATTCCCATCCAATACCAAGAGCTAATACCATTTGGTATTAGTTTATTTCCGAATTTATTTTCTGTTCCCAACGAGTACCACATTTTAAAACCAATACCAAAACAAGTTTGAAGAAATCAGGTACAGTCAGGTTCAGTAAAATTAAAATGCTTTGAGTGATTTTAAGTAATGTTTAATCAAGATTAGGGTTTGAATATAAATCACATATTTATTTTTTCTTTTATTTTGTCATTTTTAGACATTTAGAGATATTATATACTTTTATTTTACTATTAAAAGTCCAACAATTATAATATTATATACAAACTATCAAATAGTAGCAATTTTCAGTACCTACTTATTAATTAACTGTGATACTTACCTAGTATGTAAAAGTATAGAGTAGGTATAAAATATCACAGACAAACGACTTATATTTATGGTGATGATATAATTGCGTATCTTAATAATAAATCACCTAAAAATTTGGCAAAAAATCGAATATGAATAGTTAAAGTACTGAAAATCTAACAAAATTATAAAATACCACAAATAATCAACTTTTAATGTAACAATGTTTTTGGCAAAAAACATAAAAAATTGTGAATTTACTTACAATCTAACAATAGTTATTAAATATCACAGATAATCAACTTTTAAAATACGTAATTATGTAGCTTAGTAATAAAACAGTTTTTTTTTTTGCAAAGACATTTAAAAGTAGTACTTACGCATTTTTAAGTAGGTAATAATCAGCTTAATTTTAAAATTTCACCAAATAGAAGTTAGAGCCTTAATTTTTCTAAACAATGACCAACGCTAATTTTCTGTTCACGGAGTTGGTCAGTAACGTATGTGATCCACCGATTTTTCGCTATAGTTTCCGTTGCACGTCGCTTTGCGTCAGGTGCATTGGTCATGTATTGATTAACAACCACTGATTGCAAATCTGCGTCTTCTTTAAGAGCTTTTGGTAAGTTTTAGCATTCAATTACGATAGTATAGTATGTAAATGTTAGAAAATAAAATATAACTTTGTGTAGCTGAGTGTACAAAAAGTCACGTTTTGGTATTCGTTAGTAATAGATTTTTTTATTTAAAAAAATGTGGTACTCGTTGGGAATAGAAAATAAATTCGGAAATAAACTAATACCAAATGGTATTAGCTCTTGGTATTGGATGGGAATAGATCATTTTTATACTGCATTATTAACCTAAAAACGGTTCAATAAGAGCTACTTTACGAGCAAGTGTGTTGAAAATTAAGTTTAAAGCAGAGTGTCACGGAATGGATAGTGCTCTAATAGTTATTGACCACAAATAGGCAAATGAGAAACCCTTCCACGAAACACAACTTGATCCCGTACACTTATAAAAAGCTCATTAGGGTATTTCGTTATCCAATTGTAATACCCGAGGGATTTCAATTGGAGCACACCACAATTGCGGCAATAAGTCCCCTCTTTGAAGAGTGGCTAGAGAGGCCACGGCGTCCTCACCTTTTGCCTAACGCAGGTCCTCACCGGACACGGTTGTTTCGGGAGGTTCCTGTTCCGGATAAGGCGGGAGGAAACGCCCGGGTATCACTATTGTGGAGGACACGGTGGAGCATACGGTGGAGGTCTGCCCGGCTTGTGTGGAGCACCGCCGTGTCCTCGTGGAGGCGATCGGCGGCGGTGACCTCTCGCGTCCGGCCCTCGTCCAGGCCATGGTATGAAGCGAGAAGGCATGGGAAGCCGTCACCTTCTTCTGCGAAGCAGTAATGCTCGCGTAGGAGGAGGCAGAGCGCGTGAGTGAGAGGCAAATTTTGCGCCCTCACGCCCCTAGCTGCCGCAGGAGATACCCTGGGCGTCGGGAATCGCGAGCCTATTTCCGGCCACCATACGCGCGGGCTTGCGGGTGGAGAGCAATGGGTAGCTCGCCGTCCGATAAGAACCAGGCGCGCCTCAAAGAGATGTCAGCACAACTGAAGGGGTCTGCTAGGACCGATCCCTGCCGGAAAAGTTCGAAAGGGATACCGTGGCCCCTGGCAACGTACAGGCAAGTAAAGGAATACGGGTGGGTTATAGTCAGTAAGAGTCTGGCACGCCCTTTCGCTCCGCCCAGAGCGGGAGAAGTTTTTTGATAATATCCCACCCAAAAAAAAAGGATTGCATTTGGATAACTATTGGTGCCGATTCTCTTGTCACAAATGCCTCTAAACTAGACTAAAAATCACTAAAATTTAGTTTAATCCTGTCAAACGACGATTTCCCATTCTGAAATAGACTAAAGTGACACAACTTAACTATATTTTAGTTTGACAGCACTAAGATAGTACTGAGTTTTTAGTTTAGTGAAAATGGCAGTTTTGCTATTCTGAATTTGACGTTATTCACCTAAAATTTTGATTGTAAAAAACCAAACCAGACTAAACCTAACAATTTTTAATCACGATTAAAAAGGTGTGGGGTAAAATAAGTTGTCATAAACTAAAATTCACCAACATCTCGACTTCATGTGCAAAAACAGTACGTAGGTACTGTATATTTTTTCTTTTGCTTATATCTCGAAAATGGTGCGTCCTATCGCAAAAATAATGAAAATTTCGACCCCCTATATAAACCCTTAAAACTCAACATGTTGGTAAATTTTTTTCATATTTTCCATACAAAAAGTGAAATATTCCATATAAAACGTCGAGACTGCAGCCGCTGGGCGCCTCCGGCTCTAAAAAAAATCACGGGCTATGGCAAACCACGGGTACCACGTGGATTCGCGATTGTCAAATTCGATTTTAATCGTGTCAAAATTATTTTTTAATTTAGAGAATTTTATTTGCAGAATAGCTTTAAGATTCTCACAGCCAAAAGTAAGAAATTTTAGTAATAGTTTAGTTACTTTAGTTCGGTGTACAACAAGAGAATCGGCACCATTACGATACTCTATTACGTAACCTTTCAATGAGCATACATGATAGTTTAATAACAAGCCTGCGGAGCACGGCTAGCTCGGGCAACCTCACTTGCCTGGCCCGGGCTAATAAACCAGCAGCCGCCAGTTGTTACAGGTCCGCATCGCATTTGACCCATGGTTGTCGATCAGTCTGTAGATTGCATCAAATACAATGCTCGATGATGATGCTTGGAAGTCTGAGGATGTGCAGCTAAATAAAAGTCTTTCTGCTTAAATGACTAGACTAATCTCGAGGAAGAAAGACCAGGATGAAAACAATAAAAATGGCATGAAAAATAAATAATCAACATACTCGTACTTTTACTAATAGAATAAAAGTAACAGATTGCAAATGATTAAAGTAGGAACATGTCGTTTGCAGATAAATTACAGATCTTTTACCACAAAATAGTTTCTACACTCTTCCGTATATTTTTCATAATTATTATTGTTGTAGTTTAATATCAAATTAAATCTGTATCTCATGTACAAACATTTTACGTAATCTAAAGGGAAACACCCGCAGGGCATCGCAAACGTAACATTTTCTGAAAACAAATGTTCCATAAGTCCCTTTAGTACGTTTCGCTGAAATTCTGTTTCAAAATATAATTTTAGTGTCATTTCCATTGATTCAATGAATTCTACAAATTCCGTGGGGACCATGACCACTACAGTGTTATCGTTCTGGTTTTTATGTTTAATAGTAAGTATAACAGTGATACTGTTGGCATTCTCGAACGCGTAACTCTTGGTGGCCTCGCAGTCGCTGTGTCGCTGGTAGCCCTCGTACAGCAGGTACGCCGCCAAGTGCTGCAACGGATAGTCTTTGAACAGTTCCACAGCATTTAAATCTATATCCGCAGTAGACTCAAAACAAGCATTTATATCTTTTGACTGCACTGGTTCATACACCATTACAATTGCACGGAATTTTATTGCGTCCTTTAGAAAGAACTCTAGACAATCTGTTGCTTTGTTTTTATTGCTTTGAAAAGTGTTGAATATCGGTGTCTTGCTAATTAATGATAATTGTATTTGTCTGCAGGTGGGTAGCCGCCCATGCACTTTATGAACTCTGTCAAAGAACGAGTCTAGACAGTCTCGGCTCAACAATGCCGGAAACTTGTTTGGATATATTATATCTAAATCCCTGTGCAATGACACGATGACTTTAAGGGTTGTTCTTAATCTACTTATGATTTTGGCGTTATTCGTGGTGTTGGAACCTCTGTGAACGTCAACCAAACGCAAGTCTCCTAATATTGTTGATATTTCTTCGATGAACTCAAGCTGCGCGTCCTCGCCAGTGAACAGAGCTGTCGCCTCATCATTACGAATGTATGACGTGAAGTTGAGCATGTTAAACAATTTGTTCATGAGGAGGATCCACTCGACGGTGCCATCGACAAGCTCGTCTATGACCTTCAGTTCTGCGTACGTGGATACAGCAGCAGCTGTCTGCTTACTGAATACTTCCGCCGCTAATTGAACTTTATCTTTTTCGGATTGCAGATGCGTATGTATGATGTGGTAAATAGTCAGTTGAGGTGCGAGTCTTAAAGTTTTCTGACATTCATGGTCGTAGCATGCAGTTATGTGTTCCCACTTAGCGATCTTCCCGTTGAAGTAAAAATTATTAGTAGTTAGGAATTCACGCACGTTCTTCATTAAATGCGCTGGATCATACATGTAATAAATTTTATAAATGCTTATGTGGAAGAAGGGGGCCTTAGAATTGATTTTTTTCGCTTTCGATAAACCAATAAAATCCGTCTCGACATCAGATATCAGCACGCGAACCGTAAGTCCTATGATAAACATTTTGGTTATGATCTTTAAAATATACGCTCTCACATCTTCATAGTCCTGGTGTTGTGCCAAAAATGAATAAGAAATCGCTTGCTTCCAGTTGTGATATATACCGCGCACCATTACTACAAGAGCTTTCTTAGCTGGCTCTAGCCTCTGAGTGCCATCAACATCATGAAAACCGATCAATTGGTCTTTTTTAACATCGTAATGGAGATATTGCTTTGCGTCCAGAGTTCCGAAGCACACGGCACATTCTTTCTGTTCGGCAGTCATGGTGTCAACTTTGATCTTTAAAGCTATCATTAAATTCTCACAAACATTGGTCGATGATGGAATGTAGTAGCTATACAACGTAGAAATCGTGGGTAGATATAAAAGAGATTGCATAGCTCTGTACGTGTTCGGGCTTGAAGAATACAGCTTTAAGGCAAAAAACTTGAACTCATCGGTAAATTTCCCACCGTCCCTTCTTGTGAAAAATCGTTTATGTAGTGCTATAATTTCAGCGATATGTCTGTTAGAATTTCCAGGTTGTCTTTGTTTGCTATTTACAAATGCTTCGATTCGTTTTATAGCCTTCGTCATTGAAACACGCGTACGCAAGGTTTGTTTTGGTTTAGCTTTAGCGCCGCAGCCGGCTGAGAGAGCAGCGCGGTCGCCTGCCAGTACGACGCGGACGCCTTCGAGCGCGGCACGGCGTCCTGCGCCGGCGTCGTTGGCGACGTCGGGCGTGCACGTGAGCGTCTCAGCGACGGGCAGGAACAGCGTGGGCACCGCGTGCATCAACAGGCGCGTGCGTTCCGCGTTGTTCCTGTTCACATAGCGAGCCTCGAAGTGTCTCTCACAAACTAGTACCTTCTTTGATTTGCTCTTGTATGTATGTCGTATTTTCTCTAGCCACGTTGCAGCCCTTGAACAAAAGACATAAGTACATTAATATACAGGTCAGTTTTTGAGATACATGTCTAATGAGTCATGGTGTCTTTTCTGGAGAAAATCTCACACCCTGAAACCGAAAGTGGCTCAATTCAGAATTCATGTCTTTTGGGAAATTTAATAAAAATGTGTTTCAGAAGGGCTTCGTCTTCGTAGCTAAATAATAACAGCCCACAGTAACAGCCATACGGGTCGATTGAAGGTATGAGGGAGAAGTAACCAAAATTGCCTATCTTCATGCACTGGTGGCTTCTTGGCCTGACAAAAACCCGTAAAATGATGGAAGCTATTGGTAGTCGAGATTTAGCTCTGGAGTGGTTTCAGTCTTATCTAACTTACCGCACACAGAGTGAGTGACAAGTGCAGCAGCTATACTACAGCTAAACTACGGCGTTCCTCAGGGCAGTTTGCTCGGACCAACACTAAGATCTTATACATAAACAGCCTCTGCACATTGGAACTGGACCGAGCAAAAATATTCGCCTACGCTGATGATAACTCCATAATTTTCATTGACAAAACTTGGGAAGGGGTCCAAGAGGCTGCTAACACGGGTTTTCCGTTGGCTTACCCACAATTTACTGACGCTTAATGTGTGTGAAAACGAAGGCCTTTTAGCGTCAGCATAATAACTTCCTGCCCAGACCATCTCTCAGTTAGATTGCACCCCTGTGAACCAGCAAGATGTACCTACCCAAGGCTTGAGCTTATAAAAAAAAACTGGCCAAGTGCGTGTCAGACCGCGCACAATGAAGGGTTCCGTAGTTGGGATGAATTTATCCCAAGAACAAACTTAACATTGTACTCGTAGTTGAAAAACATTTTCTCACATACGGAATGTATCGGAGATCATGTTTATCAAACTGCAAATTTAAGTTGGTCGGTTTTTACTCGTTAACCTGTAAAGCCTACTTAGCTGTGATAGTTTTCCTTTTAATTTCGTTAGGTATATATACTACTGCTGTAAATTTTTTCACAAATCCAAGTATAATCAACAATCCCAGTACCTGACAGGGGGGGGGGGGGGGGGGGGGGCACTTGACTCTAACAAAAATTTGCGCTTTAAAGCTTAATATTTCGCAAACGGATCCCTGAATTGGAAAATTATTTGCACACACCATATTTTTGAACGACTTTTCCAACGATAGCTCACATCATGGGATAGACTAGAAAAAAGAACCACCCACCCACTTCACATGTAGGGGAGGTACTCTAAAAAAAAATCTTGATTTTATTTTACCACTTTGTCGGCGTGATTAATATGTACCTATACCCATGCCAAATTACAGCTTTCTAGTATTAACCGTCTCTGAGCTAAGCCGCGGACAGACAGACAGGACATGGCATGGCATGACAATGCGTTTAAAGCCAAAGTAAAATCCAACCTTTGTTCAAAGGTATACTATTCTATCAACGACTACTTAAACGATAAGAATAATTAATTCAAGACAATGTTCATGTTCTTTCTCCAGAATTAGCTTACCTACTGACAGGTTATATGAGTTATATAATTGTTTATTTTTATTTGACTGTATAAGTCAATTGATTTAACATGCAATCATTCTGATTTTTTGTCAGATAATTCTACAAGCAACATATTAGCGTAATAGTTTTTTATTATATTTTTTTCCAATCAATAGATTTTTTGTAAATAGATAAGTGCTTCATATTTTGCGATAAATTACCTGCGTTGTGTCATCGCGCTTCTCTTTCTTTTCTATGCAGTCCGACAGTGACCGCGCTTTAGCTGTTGTAAGCCTCATACGAGCGTTTAGGTATACTGAAAGTGTGCAATTATTTTGTTTTGATTAATTTGACAATATTACTGTATGGAGCTCAGAAATATGGGTAACTAGTGAACTAAAATATTGATTAAAATTGAAATACTAAAACTACAGTGTGTGTTATTGAAGCAAATAATAAAAAAAAAATATAAAGGCTATACATTCTAAGTTTTAAATGTATAGCCGTTATACATTTTAAATTTTTGTTAATTTTCGGCTAGTCTGTCCATCATAAAAAAAAGTAAGTTGGACTTTCTTTTCTAGAAAAAGTATGGATATAGTTTTTTTTGCGATTTTTTCTGACTTTTCACAAATCTCAGTTGGTCAGGTAGACTTTTACTTTTCAATGAAGTCTACCTGACCAACTGAGATTTGACTTATGACTTTTTTTTTTTTAGACTTTTTAGATTTTTATAAGACAGGATCGATTGGCATCAAAAAAAAATTGTGAAAACTGCCCATTTTCTTGCTGACTGTATTTTTTTTCAAAATCTGTGAATGCAGATCAAAATGTCTCAAAAAGTTAAGGACAGTCTCGTAAGACAGTTTGCCTGATATAACGGTATCTAGCCGCAACACAGTGACACTGCAATGGATAAAAGGACACAGCGGTTCGCTGGGTAACGATGCAGCTGACGAGCTTGCCAGACGAGGATCCAGCACGGCAGTCTGTGGACCCGAGCCCATCGTACCCATCCCCTTCAACCAGATACGCAGGTGGCTACAGGAGTCCACCCACACTCAAGCCGAGCACTGGTGGACCTCGACACCGGGCTGCAGGCAGTCCAAGGAAGCCATGCCAACCTTGGATACCGGGCTAACCCGGCGTTTACTACGCCTGGATAGGAACGGCCTGCGCCTGGTGACGGGTACCAACACGGGCCACTGCTCGCTGAACAAACACTTTCACACAATTGGCATAACGGACAGTCCTCTGTGCAGGGCGTGCATGGAGGCTGAGGAAACCGTCACGCACGTGCTTTTTGAATGCACAGGCGTCACCCAGATTAGAACACAGACCCTCGGGACACCCAGATCGTTCACAGATGTTCTGAACAGACCAGGAGACTTAATAAACTTCTGGAGGGAGGTGGGCTGGTTGGAGTAACCACCAACGGCCGCTATGGCCCACGCACAATGGTCCACTGTAGGACTAAGTGCGGAAACCAAACCCCACAACATAGAACATAGACAGTTTGCCTGTTGCTACAGCAGCGGTGCAGATATCTCCCTAACTGCCCCATCTCAAAGATCCACCCTGTATTACTAATACCGTGATATTTTTCACATAGGTATCCAAAAACAACCATTTAACTGGCAGAGGGACACTTGACTCTTAACAAAAATTAACATTTTATTATAACGCAAACGGAGACCTGAATCGAAAAATGGTTTTCACGGATTCGCAGTATTTTTGACGAGGAAAAAAAAATATCATGCTCACTTTATGTGCTACGTGCAAAATGCGTTTCAATATTCTTTTTCTAATATTATATTTTAATTTACTGCTTCGTCGGCGTGATAATAATTATCTTGGATGACCCATGCCAATTTACAGCTTACTAGTAGGTAGGAGTACCTACTAAGTCTCTGAGATAAGCCGCGGACATAAAGACAGACAGATAAACAGACGGAAATGGCGAAACTGTAAGGGTTCCTTGTTGACTACGGAACCCTAAAAAAACTTCATTCAAATCGATGAGTCAAAATAGTAGGATTAACAGCTAGTTAGTGCCGGCTGTAAAACATAGATGGCGTTGTCAGTCTGAAATCATATTTACCTCTCACTATTGCTTGGAATCCTAAAATATCCCAAATCAGGATTATGAACAGAATTGTTGTGACAGTTCATCACGCTGCAGTAACTACCCTTCTTCAGTTTCTCGATGGAACCCTGTATGGCCAATGCAGCAGACGTGCCGAGCGGCTGCGACCAAACCGAGCTGTCGTTGTCGCGTTCCATGTCGCTGGAGGTGGCTCGAGCGTACGCGCCGCGTGCTACTCAACGATAACAAGATGCGGCCGAACGGTTGTTGATAATCTTCAAAAACTTCGTAGTCTTCAAAGAACTTATTTGCAAACAAAATGAAAATTGATTATCGTGTAGTAAGAAATGTGACGCAACGTACGTCCGCGACCCGACAGCGGCGCGGCAGCGGCCAGACTGCGGAGGTCTGTAGCCGGCTTATAGCCGCTGTGTGTGTGCGCGCCCGAACACTGTACGCGCGCCGGGCTGTGTGTGTGTAAGCGCGGCCGTGTCGTCGCGCGCGTTCCGTTCATAATTATTGTTATCCATCCGACTGTGTTATATCATTACTTATAGGTACAATTATAGCTACTAACATAAGGACACAGTGCGATTCGTTTTGTTATTATCAGTTATGGAATATTTAATGGTAACGCAATCCCCAAAAACTTGTAAGTAAGTAGGTACTTAAACATTGAGTTTTAGATTAAAATACCTAGGTAAGTAGGTACCTATCTACTTACCTATAAATTCGGTCTCTGTACTATGATGGGTTTTCATTTTATTATTGACTGAGAAGTAGGTAGGTATAAGGTAAACATGAGTCAAGTTAACGGGTACCTACCGACGATTCTCAAGTAAGTAGGTATTGATGTTTAATTTGAATTCTAACAAAATGCAAATGTTCATGATATTATTATATCGGTAACTTTGACAAGGAATAAAAAAATACTACTAACAAGTACCTACTTACGTAGGTACCTATGTAAAAGGTTATTAATTTTGTTTAGGTAGGTACTTACTAGGTAATTGTTATTAATAAAGTACTTAAGCACCTTTTTTTTTTAGGGTGGGAAATTATCATATAACTTCTCCCGCTCTGGGCGGGGCGGGAGGGTGTGTCAGACTCTTACTGACTAAAACCCACCCGTGTTCCTTCAGTTGCCTGTACGTTGCCAGGGGCCACGGTATCCCTTTCGGACTTTCCCGCGACCCCGGCAGGTATAGGTCCAAGCGGACCCCGTCAGTATGTTGCTTTGAGGCGCGCGTGGAACACAAGGCGCCGTCGACCCGGGCCTGGTCTTTATCAGACGGCGAGCTACCCATTGCTCACCGTACGCAAGCCCGCGCCTCGCGGTGGCCCGGTGACGCCCGGGGCGTCTCCTGCGGCGGGTAGGGGCGTGAGGGCGCGAAATTTGGATCTCCCTCAGGCGTCCCGCCTCCTCCTGCGCGAGCATTACTGCTTCGCAGAAGGAGGTGACGGCTTCCCACGTCCTCTCGCTCCGTACCATGGCCTGGATCAGGGCCGGACGCGAGAGATCACTGCCGCCGATCGTCTCCACAAGGACACGGCGGCGCCCCGCCCAATCCGGGCATAAAGTAAGTACCTAGGAAAGACGATTAGAAGACCTAAGATTAATGTTAAAAGAAAACTTTGTTACCTACTTAACTTACTGGGAATAGAACCTCCAATCGTATCCGCTGCAAGCGATTTTAAAACCTCCACGCGAACTAAACGGATAATAAATAATACACTTCTCATCACAAAAATCGAAACACTACCAAGATTTTCTTTCCGACAACAAATAACAAAAAAAAAATAACATTTTAAAACCAATTTATTTGCTGGCAGTTTGGCCTTTTCAGTGGTGTAAGAGAGTTCCAAAGTTTGGTCTAATATATATTTAATGTAAAGTCAATGTATGGTCAATTTTCTTAAATATCTTTAAAAGTATTCATTTTAAAATTATGAAAATAAAAACTTGAGATCCTCGCATTATGATCCTTTCATGTGTCATGTCACACTACAGTACACGCACGGTACAGTTTGAAAAACTTTATTTTTTAAATTTCTCATTTGCCCTCCAAAAATGACCCCCATATTCAAAATTCATTTATTTACGTAACACGTCCGTGTTTGGGTCACAGATATTCCGACCGATCTTCTAATCGGTCCATTAGATTCGTAGCAAATTGGCTGTGACAGAAGGACAGAGAGACAGCCAGCCAGACACACGAGTGATCCTATAAGGGTTCCGTTTTTTCCTCTTGAGGTACGGAACCCTAAAAATAACATAATATGTAACAAAACATTTTTATTAAGTAAGTAGATCATTATAACGTCAGACGACTTAGAAGAAGTATTCCATCTAAAAAATATACAGGTTCACTCCATTCCTCATCTTGATACCGTGTCCAAGATAAAAATACCACAGCCGACAGTACCAACGTCGGCCACCAAACAATTGCAACAGTAACCAGCAAGAGCAGGCCTAGTGTTAGAAATTAATGTTCTGGGTACCTTAATAAAGCATCTGAAAAAAAAAGGTTTGTTTTTTATTTGTTTATAAGCGTGTTCCAACTAATATTATCATTGTTTTCTTTGGTGTGACAATAACCGCTGCAAAATAATGTTGTTTTCCGCAGAGTAGACACTAGACAGGCACATTACCTATGCGTTTGGTGTGCAGATCGACACGGAATGTAAATATTCCACAATCCTCATAATGAATAAACAGTTTAAATACCTTTACTGAGGTACTTACTACAGTAACATTAAAATTTTACAAATTTTATTTTGGTCTGACCCTGGTGACTCTAACTTGCATACAAGCGGTAGAATGGTGGTGTTAAAATTCTGATAATATATATATACACTTTACTGACATATTTTTCTCCAAATATGATAAAACAACTTATCACTTAATTAAAAAGTACTTACATTCAATCTCAATTTATGGTCATTTTTTCACATTCACGACATCTTGTTACCAAAATAAAAAAAATCTAAATCTGTAAGTACTCGTAAGTATATTTTTTTGGTACAAATGTGTTGTCTCACTTAACAGATTTGTACCTTTACTACTTAAAGTTTAATGTTTAGGTACTTTTATGTGTTTGCTCGAATAATGATATGTACCAGTTAATAATTGTATATCAATAATGATATGTACCAGATAGGTATCAGTTGTATATCAATAAACCACCACTATCATCTTATGCATCGTACCTACATCCTTTAGTCCGGCTTATAATGTTTTTGAAATGTTAAAAATATTTGGCATTCATAATTACGAGTATCATTGGAGACTGGTGAACCTTTCAGGTACTATTGTTTATATTATACCTTAAGCATATTTGAGACCATTGCCAATATGCTCAAAAAAGTATGATTACATCACGAGTCTTCTGCCATATACAACGTGTTCATTAATGAGACCATGTCAAAGAACCAACTGGCATACTACTTATTATTATTTTTTTCATTCAAAATAATTCAACAAAGTCATGATTATCTATGTAAACACTCACAATTAAAATTTTTGCTATAAAATAATATGAATTATTGGTTTGAAAGAAGATAATCTCGTACTTATCGATGTAACTTAGATACACACATCGAGAGCCTAGTGTTAGGTTATCTTCGAAACTATGTATTTTTGGAACACGAGTTCTAGGACTTTTTGCATTATTTTTACTTATAGCATAAAAACCTTAGAGTATAGGACATCAAAAGGAACATTTTGTTTATATAGAGTGAACCACGATTTCTATAAGAATCTTATATACGTCACTCAAATTCAGACACTGTACGCGACAGTTATGAAAATTATGAATAAGAAGATGATCTATGTAGTTTTGATAAACTTACTAGAATTTTTATTTATTTCTGCACTGTTTTTGGTTTTTTCGAAAACCTATGTTTCGAGTAAAATTTATAATTGTCATAAAAACTGATTAATAAAGAGTAAAAAATACAATGGTTGTATTTTCTTAAATTGTTTAAATTGCTCACAATATAGGCCTGTATCTAATCAAATCTTTACAGTGTCATACTGTAAGAATGTGTTTTTGTACTGATGATGTTTCTGCCACCACAGAAATACTGACAAGTCTAATTAAATAAATGTCTAGCCTAGTCTTTCTGTAGTTTAGTTGTTGAAATACATTCTCTACAAAACTTATTCATCAGAACTATCATAAACAGTAAATAACCAGTAATCATTCTGACATTCAAAGCTTTCTAATTTGGGTCCTAATACGTATATAAACACTTATAGTGCTTACTGCCTCTTCCTACAACTGCATATTCATGCATGTCAAAGTCAAAGTCAAAGTCAAATAATTTATTTCAAATAGGCCCTTGTAAGGCACTTTTGAACGTCAAAGTTTACAAAAAATTGAATTGATTCTAGTCGCCCCTTTCAAAAGGTAGTTTTCGTATGGAGAAGAATGGGCCAGAAACTCCACCGTTACTCTTTTAAAAAGTGTTACAATATTTTGTATATGTAGGTCATTAGTTACATAATTATAGGTGAAAACGATGCACCTAAAAAAAAAAAAAAAAAATCCTTACTTACCACAATAGGTAAAAAGAAGAATTAATAAAAATGAAGCCTGCATGATAATGCCAGGGCCCACACCGAAGGGATCGTACGAGATTATGTCAGTGAAGTTGGTGTCTCCGCTGTGGAATGGCCAGCAAGAAGCCCGGATATGAATCACAAAGAGTACCTGTGGGATGAACTACAAAGAAGAGTTCGAGCGGACATAATTATGACATTTTCATTCTTTCCGTAAGTTTATGTACTTAATACAAAGAAATATATAAATGGTAATATAAATATAGCGTAAAAAGCATTACCTTTCCTCTCAACTGTGAGTATTTATATACTTGTAGTATGTATGTTTATATATTTAAGCTTTATGTATTTATTTAAGTATTTATGTTAATTTATTACGTTATAAGTACGTGTAGGTTTACGAAGTGAAGTGAAGTCAAGTCAAGTGTGTGGCATATTTACCTATATTTTTCTCTTCTTGTTCTCACAATCTATTGTCTACATTTCTTTCTCATTTCTCTTTTCGCAGGTCTGCTGGAAGAAATTTGTTAAGAAATAAGCAGTAGGTTTAAATAAGCGGTACCTTTGTACTCATAATTATGATTATGTCGTATTGGTATCTATTTTACTGTGTGTACATAAATAATAAATAAATAAATACAATACATTTTCTAATAATCCATTTAAAACATAAACTTGAGAAGTGTTTCGATTTTTTTGAAGTGAAGTATTTGTTCTTCTGTATCGTTGCTTGTGGATGTACCTACTCGTTATAAAATGTTTTTACAAAATACAAAAAGCTGTTACGAAGCTATGTTGGATTTTCGCGAAACCCATTTCTTCATCGAAGAGCTATATTTGACCGATGGGCCATTTCATCGAATTGCCACGATTATAGCTCGATAGGTAAGTAGACAAGTAGACAATATTATAAGTATAGGTAGTATACACAATCAAATAATAAACGTTGTTCAATCACACCTTGCGCCTGCCTAGTGCCCACTGTCGCGTTTCATTCGCATTCAGGGTCGCGCTCACTTCACTCCACGCAGTACGTTATAGCCACGGCGCACACCGAGCGCGATGAGCGATGTGGCTGTTTAACTGTAGCAGAGCGGCAACGTCGCATATCGCTTTCTCTCTCGCAGTATAGCTTTGGCGTCGCTTGGGGTGGCCGCGTTCATCGCTCGGTGAAAAAATATTTTTAGATGAATTCGAGAAACTATAGGGAACGTTTAATTGACGAAGTGAAGAAGTATCCAGTGTTGTACGACACGCAGCATGAGAACCACCGAGATATCGACGTGCGGGACCGCTGCTGGCTCGAGATATCCGAGCGCCTCGGCGCGAACAGTACGTACGCTTGATACCTTGTTATGTTACATTGTGCCGCAGCGCTACAGCCGGCGCACAGTGGTCTGAAAATCAAGCTCCATACTCATAGAAACTTAACGTCAGAAATTAATAAATAAAAATATGTTTTGTGCTTAATATACCTCCCTTTGTTTTACTAATATAGTATGAAGGGTATGAGTAGCTCCATGCGTGAGAAAAAAATTTTTTTCTTTTTTTTTGTATGGAATAAAACACTTAAAGTGCTTTTTTTCAAAACTGAATAGAACTGATGGGCTAGTATTCACATGAGCTATTGCACCATACACGGCGATCAAGATGACATAAAATTCTTGAGCCTTTCGGTGCCGCTTTGCATGTAGCAAGCTTTGGAAATTTTGAATTTACAGTCGGTGATCTTTCAAATCTTTGATGGTATTTTGTGAAGCTACATATTGCTTTGAATATGAAAATAGTATGTAAACTAATACTCATGCAAGAAGAGACAAACATACACACACACACACCCTCACACACTCACAAACTTTCGCCTTTATAATCTTAGTGTGATTATAAAGGCGAAACTTTGTGTGTGTGTGTGTATGTTTGTCTCTTCTTCACGCTCAAACAGCTGAACGGATTTGGATGAAATTTAGCACACATAATAGTTTATAACCGGGAATAACACATAGGTAATATATTTAACAACACACAGGTATATAATTAAATGAAGTAACCAACCACATAACTGATATTGTCGTTAGTTAATAACCTGCTAATGACTTTTATAATGAAAATATTAGAAAACGATGTAGATTATTTACATTTTACTACAAAATTAATTTCACGAAATAACTCATTTGTTAATCACCGTCATTATTGTTGAATTTTAATTTAATAAGCATTATGGGACAGCGAGTGTTAATGAGGGTAGTTATAATATAAATAGGACATTTAAACTAACTTCACTCAGTAGCTCTTTGCACTTGTGCTTTACTATACTTATTACGTTCGATTTGTTTTCGTGTTATGATGGAAGCTTTTAGTACCAATTTGGATATTTTTATATTTGTGGCTAACAATAGCTGTTTCTCACAGCCCAGTGTATTATATGAAGTTTTTGTCAATGCCGTTGATTTGTCAGAAATCGAAAATAAAGAATTGAAACAATTCTGTCAGACTCGTGTGTGTTCGTTGAGGAACAAATGGATCTCGTGTAATCGCACGAGACATACTTTCATAAAAAAGTATGAGACATGGCTGCAAGAAGACATAAAATGGCCTGAGTTCATGAAGGACAAGATGACACCTTGTTTAATGTTAGAAGAGCAGCAACCATGTTCCAGTTTTGACTTCGGTGTAAATGAGGGTGCATCAACATCATACAAACCGGAGACGTACAGTGTTGGAACATCAACTGTTGTGAGTCCAAGAAAAGTATTCTCGGAGCTAAGCCCGCTACAGAAGAGAAGAAGAGTGAAAGAGCTCCTCACGCATAGCACTGAAAGCCTTGCTTATGCAACTGGTTTAAGTGCAGATAACAAAAATGTAGCAGATATAATAAAATTGATCACAGAGCATCCCGAAGAGGCTACAAAGATAAAGGAATTGTTGAAGTCCAAGAAAGCTATGCCCATATATTCCGCTGATAAAGCTTTAGGAATTCTGACTTCATTGAAGCTTTCAAAATGGCAGTATACAATATTAAGAGCTTGTGCAAAAGAAGAAGGAATACTACTATATCCTTCATATACTGCTATCTTAGAGGCGAAAAAGGACTGTTACCCACCAAAAGACACCATAGAAATTACCGAAAGAGGGGTAAAAGTAAAGCTTCAAGCGATTTTGGACAAAACTGTTGCTAGATTTGGGAAATTCCTACGTTTGGAATCTTCGCTAGATGGCAAAGAGCTAACATTGATATGCAAGTGGGGCTTTGACGGTGCTTCAGGGCAAAGTTTGTACAAACAAACTATGGCGGGTGAAGATGATTCAAGCAATTTTATGTGTTCTTTTGTGCCTCTGCGCTTAGTTTGTGGTGAAGAAAAGTTATGGGAGAATCCAAAGCCATCTTCCACAATGTTCTGCAGACCGCTCTATTTTAAATTTGCAAATGAAAACAAATTAAATATTAAGGAAGAACAGGCTTTGATTGAAGCTGAGATTGCAGCACTGGAGCCGTCTATTATGGGAATTCATACTGTTAAGCACTCAATGCTTATGACCATGATAGATGGTAAAATCACTTCGCAACTGTCAAATACTTCAACGCAGACTTGTGACATCTGTAAAGCTACCCCTTCGGAAATGAATAAGTTAGAGAAGATCTCAGAGTAAGTTTTGAATAATTTGTTATATTTCAGATTACCGTAATGCTGTGTATCTTTTTATTAATTAATTCACTTTCTTTCCAGAAAACCTGTTTCAACAGATATATATCAGTATGGTTTGTCTACACTTCATGCTTGGATTAGATGTATGGAGTGCCTACTCCATATTTCGTATAGACTAGACTTCAAAACATGGCAAGCCAGAGATGCAGACAGCAAAGAGTCATTGAAGAGTAGAAAAAAAACTATACAGCAGAAGTTTCGTGATGAAATGGGCCTCCTAGTAGACATCGTTAAACAAGGTGAGTTATGATAACAGTCGTTGTTCTTAAATCTTATTTTTTCAAATAACGTTAGTTCTATTTATTCTTTACAAAGTTGTGGATTAGTTTTGATTCATTTATAATTTTCAGGTTCCGGAACCACAAACGATGGAAACACAGCGAGGAAATTTTTTGGTAATCCTGCCAATACTGCAGCTATTACAGGCTTGGATCCTAGTTTGATCCAAAGATTTGCAACACTTTTGCGTGTGATGGCCTGTGGGGAGCCCATAAATGTTGAGGCGTTTAAAAACTTTGCGCGCCAAACAGCAGAATTATATGTGGAGCTCTATGGCTGGTATTACATGCCTTCGAGTGTCCACAAACTTTTACTGCACGGTGCTGAAGTTATTAAACACTTCAATATTATGCCCATTGGCAAATTATCTGAAGAGGCATCGGAAGCCAGAAACAAAGACTTCAAGAAAATCCGAGAACAGCATTCGCGCAAATTTTGTCGAAAAGCGACAAACGAAGACATTTTCAATGGTCTCCTTGTCTCGTCAGATCCCTACCTGTCCAGCATAAGACCTGTGCTGAGAAAATCAGTAAATACACCTATTACTGATGATATGAAATCTCTTCTTATTGGTGACGATGCAGATCTAGACAAAGAGAATGTTGAATTTATTGATATTAACGCGTCAATGCTGGACTCGGATTTAGAGGACTGACGACAGCAAAGATACTCTCTGCTAATCGTTTTTGTATAAGTAGTTATAGCAAATAATTATAATAAAATAATAATAAGAATATAATTAAATTAATTAATATAATTAATTAGTAATATAATTAAACAGTAATATTTAATATATCATAGTTATAGGAGCTGTAAATAGTTGTTGTAGTCTTAAATTGTCAATTTTGACGTTACTTTTATTGTTATTGCCTTTCTTGCACATAATTTTTGTTGTAATGTATTAGTATTAACTATTTCATTAACAGCTCCCCCAAACGTATTATACATTAACTATTTAATACATGTTTTTATCTTTCTTCACTTTTAACCATATATTTAAAAATAAAAATATCCTTAGTACATATTTATTCCTTACTAGCTGCACCCCGCGGTTTCACCCGCATAAGTCTCGATTCCGTGGGAATATCGAGATAAATAGTAACCTATGTGTTATTCCCGGTTATAAACTATTATGTGTGCTAAATTTCATCCAAATCCGTTCAGCTGTTTGAGCGTGAAGAAGAGACAAACATACACACACACACACAAAGTTTCGCCTTTATAATCACACTAAGATTATAAAGGCGAAAGTTTGTGAGTGTGTGAGGGTGTGTGTGTGTGTATGTTTGTCTCTTCTTGCATGAGTATTAGTTTACATACAATTTTCATATTCAAAGCAATATGTAACTTCACAAAATACCATCAAAGATTTGAAAGATCACCAACTGTAAATTCAAAATTTCCAAAGCTTGCTACATGCAAAGCGGCACCGAAAGGCACAAGAATTGTATGTCATCTTGATCGCCGTGTATGGTGCAATAGCTCATGTGAATACCAGCCTATCAGTTCTATTCAGTTTTGAAAAAAAGCACTCTAAGTGTTTCATTCCATACAAAAAAAATTAAAATATTTTTTTTCTCACGCATGGAGCTACTCATACCCTTCATACTATATTAGTAAAACATGGGAGGTATACTAAACACAAAACATATTTTTATTTATTAATTTCTGACATTAAGTTTCTATGAGTATGGAGCTTGATTTTCAGACCACTGTGCGGCGGCGGCGTGCTATGAACTTCTACCAATCGCAGAGAGAATGCGTTTATAACTTTTTAATTTTCACGATGAACTGTTTTTGTTTGATGCTTCGTTCGATGGACATGGAAGGTTCAATCCACAGTTTAATAATAAAACAAAACATGTCTTAGGTACTTATATATCTATAGGTCCTACCTGTTAAGACTTAAGTAGGTAGGTACCAAGGATAAATTATACATCCTACTAACTTACATTCTGTTTAGGCGTAACGAAAAGGAAAGGAAATCAAACATTGATTACTTAGGTAGGTACTCCTTACCTAAGTAATCAATGTTTGATTTGCCTTTATAAAACCGTGAAGTCCGTTCATCCCACTGCGGCAATGGTGGGATGAACGGGAATTTAAATAATAATATTATTTTTATTTCCGTTCGTCTCACTGACTTAGTTAGTGGGACGAACGGGAATAATTTGAATAATTTAATTTTTAAGTCCCATTGGTCCCACTTGCCTGCCGGGGTTGCGGGTTTGTCTGAAAGGGATATCGCGACCTCGGCACACAGGCAACGGAAGGAACACGGGTGGGTTTTAGTCAGTAAAAGTCTGACACGCCCTCCCGCTCCACCCAGAGCGGGAGAAGTTATTTGATAATTTCCCACCCTCAAAAAAACAAAAAAAAAAAAAAAAAAAATTGGTCCCACTTAATAAAATGAAATCTTTTTATTGCCAGATATAAAATCCACATAACTACAAGTTTCAACAATTACACACATCGATAGCGTAATAAATAGGTATACAATAACATAAATATAACACATTCACATTACGCACGCACACACATTGATTTATGTAATCGGTGTGTGGTAGAACTGCCACCTTTTATGTAAGGGTCTTTGGTTGCATTCTCTTACTGCGGACACCAAACAACTGGCCGATGTGCGGGGCCAGCAGGGCGCGCGGTCCGCGCAAAGATGGCGCTCGCGCTGCACCACCGAGGCAGTCGAAACATCACTCGCCACGCGTCGTTGTACTGCACTCGCATGTCACTCAGTGACGCCTTGGTGTAGTTTGCCCACAACTCGACTGTGTAGACACTTGTGCAGTAACTGGCTGGCTAGCTGGGCCTTCACCACGTCGCTACAGCGGCTAAGCCGCCTAGCTAGCATGTTGCCGCGCGCCGCTATGGCTCTTCGCTGCCTTTCTTTATCGGCGTGATCGGAGAGGTCGGCTGTTATTACGTGACTTAAGTATTTGACCACCTCGACTTTCTCAAGCGCAGTGCCGTACAGTTTAAGTGGCGGCAGATCCGACCAGCTGTTCGGAATTTCAAACACCATGCATAGTGATTTGCCCGTGTTGTACAACATGTTGTGGTCTTTAGCGTAATTTTCACACAGACTGACGGAATAGTTTGCGGATCGCCGATATCGACGGAGCTAGCAGAACCATCTGCATCTGCATATGAAATATGATTTGTTAGAGTCCCGTTAATCGAATTAAACCTAGAGTCCCGTTAATAATTTGAGTCAGCTATCTAATTACGTAACACATTTTCGTAAATGATTAAGACTAATCTGTTTCATTTTGACATTTCAACAACATTCATTGCGTTATTTACGTTGGTGAGCAGATTATTTTTTCGAACTTATGAAGCAATGATTCAAATTGTGATTACGCAATTAGGGTGCCGGTTGTTCAATGGTAAAAAAACACTTTTTTATCCTAACTAATCTACCTCACTATATGTATAAAAATCAATTGCCGTGCATTAGTCTCGTAAAAACTCGAAAACTCGACCCATTGTCATGAAACTTTGATAAGTTGTTGTGTGCGCGCCGGAAAAGGTTAAGAACAAAAAAAAAGACCATTGCAAAACGCATTAATGCGAACGTTTGCTTGTTTATTTGATAAGTATGCTTCACGGTAAAACGGCTGTACAGATTTAGATGTTAGGCACACAGGTAGGCCATGACTATAAAAATATATTCACTGGATGAACGTCTACTACTTCAATTAACTAACAAAGTATTAATGACCTGGGTTAGGAAATAGGATACTTTTAATCTCGGTAGTAAGTTGCATGCATAAAGACGGTAATTTTACTTCACGGCGATCTGAAATATAATTTTAACAAATTAGTATTTCTGATATACACCGTCTAACATCGCGTTTTTTTAGAGATAAAATATTATTAAAATAAGTGATTGATTAAAATAAGTTTATAATACTCCTTACTAAAATAACAAAATGTCAACTATGGTTTGTGATAGAAAGTGTATTATGTGCATCGTTAGTGGAAACCTGAGAGGGCCGCGGCGCTCATCGGTGACATCAATAAATACATCTGAAGCACTCTTAGTCCTGACCAACATTGGATGTACCTACTTAGATTCTGAGGCCCCCCCACAACCTTAATGTGCGAGAGTGCCTGGCTCTAACTGACCACCTTGTACGTGATACTGACTGTGTTTTATACTTAATATAAGCACTATGGTGGACATTAACACTGTTTATTGCTTATGTGCTGCAAACTTGTTAAAGCATTATCTCTCCAGTTGACACGAGATGTCCTCAGTATTTCAGTAACGTTACCTCCACGTTGCTAGCTGGATGAGAAGCTGCTAGAGAGGCACGTGATGCCCTTAGCGATGTTACTGTACGTAGCTAGCTGGTGTGCGATTGTCACCATTACCCCTCCAGTCGACACAAGACGTCCTCAGCAACGTTACCTCCACGTTGCTAGCTGGACGAGAAGCTGCCAGAGAGGCACGTGATGCCCTTAGCGATATTACTGTACATAGCTAGCTGGTATGCGATTGTCACCATTACCCCTCCAGTCGACACGAGATGCAGCAACGTTAATTCCACGGGCTCCACTTTAAATTAACACCAGCGCGTGCGAAGACTCATTTTTTTTTGGGTAAGTATATATAATAGATGTCTTCATGTATAACGCTTTCGCCTAGTTTTGTAGAATAAAAAAAGGGTTTAACAAAATTCAACTTTTTACGTAATATATTTGACATTTTACCACAGATATTGTACGAATTTCTCTCCTAAGTTGTTCCATTTTACGTTCAGACAAAGTGACAGCGGATTTAAATGGTTTTTACTACAAATATTGTTAGTTTTCAACCTTAATTCATTTTTAAATAGCTGCTACCGCTATGAACTCAATTATGAAGCAAATAATATACCTAGGTAATTAATGAAATAAAAAATAATAAAGTTTTATTTGTGCTCTAAAGGTCTTGGGTTACAACGAAACGTAATTGAATGTAGGTGCTGCAGGGCTGCTATCGACCTATCGTTATTCGTTTGACAGGTCTCATTCATCGTATGTACAAAAAATTATGTTAATATCCATAGTAGGAAAACTTAGGATGCAAGAGCAAGCGAAGCAAGCGGCAATCGGGACTTGGGGCACCCCGACTCGGACAGGTTAGGTTAGAAGGATGGTGGGGTCTAGTGAGCGAGCGAACAAAGACCCCGCTGGGGATAGCGGGGTCTTTGTTCGTGGTATTTTTTTTAACTATTCAGAAACAGGAGCCCGTGAAGCGGGCTCCGTCTGTTGTGATTGAAACCTCATTGTCTATGACAAGTAGACTTTTTTGTTCTCTTTGGTAGTTGTCAATAAACTGATGTCTTAGCATGTGCAAAATGTCCGAATAAAATTAATTACTTTCTCCATTTGTATCTACTGAACGGGTCTCTTATCAGGTTATGGGCCCAGCACGCTTCCACTTCCATTGGCTACGCTTTATGGTTGGAAACAAATTTACACCCGCCATGTGATCTTCCCCGCCCGTAATACTCCCACTATCCCACCAATACCGAAAGAAACTTTAGCGATATTTTTCTCGTCACCTATGGTTTACAATAAAAAGGGTCTACTCTATCCAACAAACAAATTGCTTCTATATAAAAGCGACGGGTGTTAAAGTACAGCGGTTCCCTAACGCTGGTATGTACTCGTCGTAAGAGCTAAGTCCCATTTCTATGATCTTAGTGAAATTGTAAAAAGGTGGTTCTATAATTTTAATTTACGAGCATGAAGGCTGCGAGACAGCCTTACTTAAAAGCATTATAGGTAGGTACGGTATAGTGAGTGTGGGATTCTACCCCACTAACTGGATTCTTATCAGCGAGTACGGGATACTCTTAACAAAATTGATTCTACGTTGCTAGCTGGTACATATTTAGGCATAGTGTGCACATGCTTAGCACGAGATGCTCAAACATGTTAAGCCAATACCATGTGATCTAACTTGGTATCAAGGATGATAATATTATGGAAGAACACTTCGCATTGACTGATTACTTCTTATCAGCTAATGTTACACATATCTATTACTGATATAAACACCAGCCCATTAAAATGTTAGTATATTTATATTCATGGCTATACCGCTGAGTTGCTATTTTTAACAAATAAATATACTTAATTAAAATAAATCACCGTGTACAAGATACTCAGTGACTTACCTAAGCACTAGGTGGCTTAATTATCTTGACATAAATTGATAAATGATATCTATTTTGTAAATTAAAACAATAAAGCAAAATTGTGTAATTTTACCCTCATACATTCACTAACTGACGGGGTCCGTTAGGGCCAATGCCTGCCAGGGTTGTTGCGAGTTTGTCCGAAAGGGATATCGTGGCCCCGGCACACAGGCAACGGAAGGAACACGGGTGGGTTTTAGTCAGTAAAAGTCTGACACGCCCTCCCGCTCCGCCCAGAGCGGGAGAAGTTATTTGAAACTTAACTATACTCAACAAAAAAAAAAAATACATTCAAATACATACAAGATACTATGTTAACATGATTCTGTGATACAATGGCTGATGACAAATGATTTATGGACCAAACCCCTACAAAGCATTATTCCATGCTCATATTTATTCATAAGGCATATGCCTTGCTCCCAGATTCCCCTTAACTGAGGGATTGAGATATTCCAGAACCAAATTGCACTGGTTAACTCTATCATAGGGAAAGCAATGACTGTTCCTATGCATTGCTATTGTATACTTTGTCTGATAACTTCCTTATTAAAACTTTCATACTTTATCTGTATTGACTAAATTACCAGTAGTGAGTGACACTTACCAAAACAAGATTTTCTACCAACATACCCTGATTATTTATTTGTCAAATAACAAGAATGCCATAAATCATAATGCATAAAGAAAGATATAACTAATTTATAGTTATATCTTTCTTTATGCATTATGATTCTAATTGTTTGGATGGAAATTAACCATCGAGATCTAATACCTGACAAACTTAGGTGAATTGCTAGATTCGACTGTTAAGTCTTTTTACACAAAACACGTGCCTTGAAATACCAATGTTAAAACAAAGTTAAAGTATTAGTGATCTTAGTATATAACATCAGGCCTGTATTTCTCAAAGGGCCGGGCAGAGATGGGTGACCTTATTCTAAGGTTATAAAATCAAAATGTCTAATAAAAAATTTAACCATTCCAACTAATAGTATAAATACTTAATAGTAGATTTCAGTGATAATTACAACACTAAAATGAAATTGTTTAAGAAACAAAGAGGGGGGGACGCATTGTGATCTGAGAATAAAGCATTGATGGATTGAGATTAGAACATGAACAAGGTCAGGTACCATATAATCAATGTAGCCACCATGAATGAATTAACTACAAATTATTGTACACTAAAACCATCTGCTCACCAAGTGCACATTATAGCTAACTATACAACTCCCTAATTTAAATTAAATAACTCATTCTATAATTTAATTTCGACCCTACTTTTTTATTTCGGACATGTACAGGTAAAATTGTTACAAACAGTAAAAAGAGTAAGGCTTGTGCGAGGCCACAAAGGGAAATTAGCCAAATTAACCTATTAAATGGTGCTTGCACTTAAAATTGATGAAGTTTAAAGCTCATTTTGCGCTTGACACCCTATTTACCAAAATAACCTCAATAACCAAATTCGAAAGATAAAGCTGCAAAAACCCCTACCAGGTCGTAGAATCTGAAAGACGGTGAAAACTGAAATTTTCAGGTAATTAACCGTGCATAAGCAATGTGGACTGAATTAAGCGATGCATTATTGATGGTGGCATTGTCGTATTGCTGTAAAGATGTAAAATACAGAACGATAAATACCGAAAAAAAAAACCTGCTTTCTGAGTGACTAATGCTCGGTTACTATAAACAAAAACGAATACTCTTGCTCACCAATGGTAGCATTTTTTATGCCGCAATGACGGTCCGCCAACTGTAGGAATCCGCCATAAATACACACAACATAATAAACAGTTTATTAAATGAGCTTATTGTAAACTCACGCATTAGGTTCCTCACTGCATCTCAAATAAGTGAATGTTTACGGAGACGTCTACAACTGGTACCTATTCTCTGTCATAGAAGCTTTCAAAATTATTCATGTAAACAAATATCTGAATACAAATAGGTACAGAACAGACCAAAGGAAACCCTACAAATTTGGCTGCCGTTTTGGCTCTAATGTCGACTCTGTGGACTAATAAAACAAATATTGATACTGTTTTAAAGCTACACTAAAGTTTATAACTAAGTATAATAAAAGTGAGAGTGATTTAATTCTTCCTTTCACAGGACAACATATAAAGCAGCTCAACTTAGAGGTGACATCAATTGAGACAGACACAATGTGGGGTTACTTGTCGTCGATTATACTTTTATGCTGATTAACAATAGCTTATTATTCCTAAATAACCAATGCTATTGAAGGAAAATAAAAGTATCTATTCAATAAACCGGAATATTTATAATCAGATAACTTATTAACTAACTGAATTATTGCAGACATCTCTAAACATCTACTTTGTTAATAATTATGTTTCAGATCGCTGTGAAGTAAAATTCGGAATCAAAAGAGTTTACCTGTTAAGCGAAGTCTTGATTCTAATTTTAAGAACGGCGATCTGAAATATAATTACCCACCCGCCGCTAGCTAACAGCCCCAAAGCTGCAATAATTAGTGTACCTAATTCACTTATCCTAACAGGAAAACCTAGTGAATGTAAGTATGCGGAACTATGTAGAGAAAAGAGAGCTTGTTCCTTGTCTTAAGAGTCCGTGCACAAAATTCACTCGACAGAGTTTAGGTAAATTCATTGCGATGCTATGTTTGCACCGTTCACACACACACGCCTAAAGATCGATCGCTTAAACAGTTTTGATCCTATAGATGATATTTTCTTAAGTTACGTAGGTACGGTTAAGAAATAAGTCTGGAATGATTGTGTATATTTCGTTTAGAATATTTATGACAATCAACATAAAAATGCTACAATTTGGTGTTAGATGCATTTAGACATTCAATAACACAGGAGGTAAGAGTTTTAAATAAATACGAGTAGTGGTGCCAATTCTCTAGTACACTGAACTAGATCATAACCAAAATTCCTTACTTTTGGCTATGAGAATCTTAAAAATATTTTGCAAAAAAGAACTAAACGCGATTTACGCGCCATCTATTACTTTTTTTTAAAACTAATTTGTTGAAGCGGCGAACACTCGCCGCGGCTGCGCGCAGCTAATTCACAGCGCAGGCAGCGCTCTCGTGAGTCGTGAGCAAAAGCAGTACTACGACTTGCTTATTTCTCATACATTGGATCTCGTGAATTCTCGTGTAGTACACAGTAAAAGTGTGACTGTGTGCGTGAAAATGTGCGCGAGCGTTTGTTTTGCAAGAATAGCTTATTTGCAACCCGTCCAAATTCAGAAGCCGTAAAAGCACTGTTTAATTGTTGATTGCAGAGGGCCGACTTTTTTTTGTCGGATTGACCAAATGACCGTCTAATTCATTCGTTCGTAAATTTCGTAAATGCAAAGTTTTTTCGCCATATTTGTTTCGATTGTTTTTCTTGGCGCAAGTGATTGACTGTCTAAGTAATTATTTAGTAAGTTTATTGTAAAGGAAGTCGGTTAAAAATGGAAAATTATACCTGTGAGACATGTGCTGGCGAAATGTGTTTAATAAATTAAAATCTGAATTTTTTTCGACGTTAGCTTTTGAGCAAAAATTTTTATTGATTGCAAAGGGAATGCATAATTTAAATTTTGCCGGGTTGGATTTAACTCAAAAAAGAAGTAATGCTACTCATTATTTTCATAAAAAAATATAAATGATTATTATTACTGGTTAACAGGTTGTGTACACACAAACACATTGTATTGTTTCCCTTGCATTTTGTTTACAAATTCTGTTAAAAAGAATGTGATATAGATTTAAATAACTTTCACGAAGCGGCTGCTAAGCACAATTCTTCAGAAAAACATCTGGTATCCTGTTTGAAGCTCCAAACTTTTGGTAAAGGTAGCATAGAGAATAGCCAGGTCAAGGTTGTCCTGGTTGTGCGGTCCTGTGTTATTATTCGATGTTCGTGGTGGTCGCCAACAAACATCATGCGAAGCCATAGCGTCGCCGTGCGGTTAATCAGATAGGGTAGGTAGTCGGTGGGCCACCGAACGAAATAAATGGAAACTGGTAAGATTTATTTTTATTCTAGCCGTGCACACCCGTCTGAAATCTCTGTGCAAGCCACTGAATGGGTATAATAAGTAACCTCCACCTCCTCCATGCCTAGACCCCAGACCAGGAGCTGTCGGGCACAAACCCATTCAGTTAATTTAACACTGTGTTGTATAACAGGCGAGGTGCTGAAGCGCGAATGGAAGATTCTGCGGGACTCCATGCGCCAGGCGCTGAAGCGCAGCAAGACTGGCGCCACCACCAAGGCAGGCCTGCCCTGCAAGAAGTGGCGCTTCCAGAGCCGGATGGCCTTCGTGCTGCCATACATGACCATCAGGCGGTGAGTGATGCATGTGGATGTGAGCTTTCAATATTTATGGGATATTTAGTCACCCGACATCTCTTTACGTCTCTTGTATCGAGCAACTGTTCACCTACAGTCAGGGGCTCAGTGCTAGACTATGGCCTCCTAACGCTTACTTCCTTATTTCTAGAAGTCAACGGTCAGGAAAAAGTGGTCTCAAGATAGACGATACAGAGATAGCGTCGGATCAGGAGCGCGAGCCCGAAGTGTGGGACCCGGGCCACCAGCCCAGCACCGACCATGACTCTCTAGATCTGTTCTTCGCAAGTGTCTGCCAAAGCACTAAGCGGTTGCCAAGAAAATTCCAGTCTTCTGTCAAGAGACAAGTCTTGGACGCACTCCTTAAAGTTGAAGATGAGTGGGAAACTGAACAGACGGCATCCAAAACTGAAGTCAACAAGGACTTCGACTGAGAATATGATGAGAAGTTGAGTTTAGTATTGCTACACATTCCTATTTTAATAGTTTTTAGGGCTCCGTACCAGAATGGTACCAAACGGAACCCTATTAATATGCCTCCGCTGTCCGTCCGCCCGTCCGTCCGTCTGTCTGTCAGCAGGCTGTATCCCATGAAACGTATCGGTAGTCAGGTGAAATTTTCACAGATCATGTATTTCTATAGCCGCTATAACAACAAATAACAAAACATTAATAACATAAAAAAATAAAGGGGCTATTAATCTTTTGCTTTTGAGAAAATAAAATCTTACCCTAGCATGTGGGGGATATCATTGTCTAGAACTCACAGAGTAAAAAAAAAAATTGTCTTTAAAAATGAAGAAATAGGAGGCTGAAAATGTTGTTAGTTTTAGACCATTTTTGTACGAGCTCTATCGCAACAAATAAACAAGTTAGGAATTTGACTTCTGTATATCATGTACCATAAATACTGTGTATAATCAACATATAATAAAAACGTCCATTCATAAGATATTTTATTTAAATATGGGCAATTTTCTGCAACTGCAAAAAATAACTTTGTAATTCACAGTATCATTATGAAATACAAAGGAGAATGACTAAAAGTGGTAGAGAAGCTCGCGCATTAAGACCAAAATTTGATAGTGATTAAAATGAAAATAATCACTATACTACACTAGCGTTAAGGATTTGAGTTTTGAACAGGGAATTAAATTTTTACTTAAAAAGTATGGTCATTGTTTTACTCCCTTTACGTGACGTTTCTTTTCAGATTATTTATTTATTTGGTACACCAACAGCATATACAACCTTAGTTTTTGTTCACCCTAAACATCTTAAGGGGTCATTGTACTGAAAAAAAATCAGCTGTTCCCTACATTTATGTTGGTATAACTCGTCGAAATGTAGGGAACAGCTGATTTTTTTTTCGCGATTTCAGCGTCGGTCGGTCCCATAGTGAAAGTTATTCATAATAATGAGTACAATGACCCCCTAAGAGGTTTAGGGTAAACAAAAACTAAGGATGTATAATATATTTAGCATAGTAAAAGTACTGCTATGTATGCCGATTAAATGTATACCTACATAGCATTCACCACAAAACAACATCGTAATTAACTAAAAGAAACTTATGAAAACATAAATTATAATTAGAAAACAAAATAAATTTAAAATAAATAAAAACAAAAATAAAAAAGCCTTTTATTTCTTCCAGAAAATGCTAGTTTACAAGTTAATTGAATTTTCGATATGTTATTATCGTAGTTTTAGTATTATACCTACCTATTTTTAACAAAAATAAAAAATAAAAATGATTCTGTAAGAACTCTCTGCAGGGAAAGGCCTCCTCCAAATTGAGCCAGTTTTCTCTGGATTATATTGTTTGGGTCCAGTTTGGACCCGCGATGCGTTTGATTTTGTCCTCCCATTTGATGGAAGGTCTCCCTTTCTTTCTTTTGCCCACTGGCCCCCTCCATTCTGTCACCCTTTTTGTCCACCTTTGATCTTGCAGGCGGCTATGTTTCCGGCCCACTTCCATTTTAATGCAAGAGCTTGTGCTAAACAGTCTCTTGCTTTTGTGATGTTGCGTATTTTTGTATGCCTTATTTTATTTATTATTTTTATGTTTAGCATACTCCGCTCCATTCCTCGCATTTTATGTTTTCATAAAAGCAATTTATGAAAATATAAAATACAATTAGAAAACTAAAGAAATTTATGAAAACTTAAAATACAATTAGAAAACCAAATTCTCCATAAATGGATATTAGCAAAATTCCAAAATATTAATTTACAAAAAATATTTTTTTATTGGTAAGTTTATACACTCCCGTAACTCACAGACTGATCTTCTAAACTTGTTAAGTAATACACCGTGTAAGTCAGTTGCTGACGATGTACAAAAACTGTTGTAATTTCTGCACATTCGGAGCAATAGCTTTGAGACCTAACTAGATTGAATTTGCAGCAAGGGATATGAAACAACCTGGTGATGGGATGTCTGGGAGGTTTTGTAAGGGACTGAGTATTGGCATATACTCAATAAGATCGCTACATTTTACAAATCCGTTTGCAGCTTTGTAGAGGAAAATTTGATCACGCAAACGGTGACGATCTCGCAGTCTATATATTGAAAAAGTGTAAGCGCTGCTCATACGGACAGCGATGGGTAATTTTCCTGGATAAAAAGGCTAGATGTTTAGTCAATACTCTTTGTATTCTCTCAACTCTTTGCGAATGAACTGCATAGAATGGATTCCAGGCAACAGAACAACAGGATACGCTGGTGCGAAGTCCCCCACCGACTTCGCACCAGGGTATTGAATAAGACTATTCTGGTCCTATTTATTTAAACTTTTCACACTCAAAAAAGTACAAAGGCGGACTTAATGCCTTAGGCATTCTCTACCAGTCAACCAAGGGTGGTGAAGAGATTACATGGCAGGTGCTCTATTTGAGAGGAATCTATCTAATGCATTATAACTAAAATAGGTATAACAATACATACATAGATAGGTTACAAACTACATACACATACATACATATTTACTATTATATATACCTATATTATATATATATACATATATACAAATTCAAGGGAGAGAAGAGTTGAGATGACTCTACTCTATTTGTTTTGAAAATAACTCCGTAATTTCCGCTTAAATGCATACCGACTGGTGGCCGTCCTGATATCAAGAGGAAGCGCATTCCAAAGAAGAATGGACTGAATATGAAAGGAAGAATGAACAAAGTCAGAAGTATGAGAAGGACAGAGTAGGAGAATATTGTTAGAAGAACGCAGATTCTTAGTGTGTGATGAACAAAGATATTGGAAGTGAGACACAAGATAAGTAGGAGGAGTGGGAGAGTTGAGAAGGGAGAAAAGCGTGGTCTTAGTTAATTGGAAACACCGGGTGTTCCATTTTAAAAAACCCAGCATCTGTGCCGACTTCTTAACAATGTCGTTGATGAGTGGCTTAAAACTTAGTGCATCGTTGTCCAGAACTCCTAGATCCCGTATTTCACATACCTTAGACAACGTGGTGTTGCACAGTGTGTAGGTAGTAGAAAAGGATTAAAAAAAAAAAAATATTACACAATTAGTGATACTTTATTCACATTACAATCTAGCCTATTAGCTAATAAGTAATTTAAATATAACATAAACTGCAAGTAACTATAAGATTAAGAAGTCGTTCAATAACGTCTTTCTTATTCACTATAGGGGGAGACACTTGATTCACGTGTTCTTTATAAAAGCACTTGCACTACAGTTAAAAGTCACTTACACTGCACTAAACTAACTCAAAAGATTTTACCCTCTTTAGCCTTCGCACTAATTCAGTGTTATCAAGGAGTTGGATCGCCTCAATATTCACGTAATGCTGAAGTCTGTGTTCATGAGCTTCTGCAAATTTTTATATAACTATGTTTATGACATCCATCTTCAGGTCCCGGTGGAGGTCACTATTCCTAATGTACCAGGGGCCGTTGACTATATCCCTAATACTTTGTTATGAAAACGTATGATTTGTCGATTGCTTTGGCTGGTGCAGCCCCACAGCTGAATACCGTAGGTCCATACAGGTTTTAAACTTGTTTATATAACAACAATTTGTTAGGTATTGACAATGGCGACTGTCTACCAAGTAGCCAATACATTTTTTTGTACCGAATGTCTAATTCTGCTCTTTTCTTTTTGACATGCTCTTTCCAGCGCAGTTTTGCAGCCAAGGTTATGCCGAGATACTTAGCTGTATTCGCGTATGGTATTTGATGGTTATTGATGAATACCGGGAAGTATTTTGGCTTTTTATTCGTGAAGTCAAAAAGAGAAACGAATAAAGAAACATTTTAGTGTGCTTAAGGTCATATTGTTAGCTATGAACCAGTTTTCAATATTTGTTAAGTCGCTTTGAACGAGTTTAGTATCTGCAGGCCCCGTGATCTTCCTATAAATTTTATGTGAGCAGAAACCAAATAAAATCAATTCTATTAGCAAAACCAGATGTTAAAACATGGGATAATAAAGTACACACAGAGTAGAAGTCGCACGTAACCTGGGTCTAATCACCGATCCAGAACTTCGTTTTGAAGAGCACATTAATGACGTAGGTAGTAAAAAACTGCTTTCATAGATTAAAGGTTCTGTACAGGGTGAAGAACTTCCTTAGTATTGTAACGAGGAAGAGATTGGCGGTGGCCTAGAATTACCTAAATTTAATTATTGTGACGCTGTAATACGGGCCGTGCCTCCTTACCCGTACAGAACGTCTAATACAGCGCGTACAGAACACGTGCGCTCGTTATTGCTTTGGCATACCCAGGAGGCATCATATCACACCGTATTTAAATGAACACACCGTATTTAAAATGGCTGCACGACGGAAACTACATTTAGCCGTTTTAATGTTAGGTGTCATAAAAAGACACAAACCAGAATACCTGTTTAAAAGAATTTGCTGGAGGCACGAGCACTACAGCTACTCTGCTCGTTTCTCGATGCCTCGACATAGGACCACAGCCTTCAGAGGACGTTTCAAGTATGCCGCTTCTCGCTGCTGGAATGATATACCACCTCCCATAAGATCCCTGAAAACAAAACAAAATTTTAAGTTACATCTGAATAAAAACTTATTAGAAAAACAAAAGTATGAGCTGCAAATATTTTATAAATAAATACTAACGTAAGGCTTATATGTATCATCGTCCCGGCGGCGGCGGCTCGAGGCGGCGACATCGATGCATCGGATGCGTCTCGTTATCCTCCCTCATGCCGATAGCGATGTATACGTAGGTAAGTAGTATACACTAAACACGTCACGTTTGATCAAGCGTCGACTAAAGTGCAAGCCCCACTGCACTGTTGGTATGTCGTTTGGCGGTAGCACCTCACACTGGGTACATAATATGTACTGTGTGTATTTACTTGCCGCGTCATGCGTGCATAATATGCACGCATGACGCGCCAAGTAAATTAGCAGGATGCCTACCACGAGCTCTTAGCGTGATCCATTTTAGAAATCAGAAATCATTTATTTTGCAAAGACTGTGGGTACAAAATAAGGTGTTCACATTTTAACAAATAGTTCTTCCACACTCTACCTTACGGCATGCAAAAGTAGGTATAAAAGTATCTAGATCCACTCTGTTGAACAAAAAGAAAAGAAACCAAAGTATAAAAACAAAGTACAGTGGATGGATGGATCAACAGCATTCATGCATAAATACAGTAAGTAAAACTTAATAGTAGTTTAGAACCTAAACTAAACTGTTCTTCTAATTCGTACCGTGGTGTCAGTATAACCATTCAATTTAGGCCATGCCATCTGACAGCGATTGTCCCAAACTGAGTCGCAAGTTTTGGATTCATTCATTCTTGTTTGGTACCATGACGTCCATAGAGCAGCTCAACTGAAACGCTCAACTGTCAAAATAAGCGATTCAATAAAAGTTACAATTTCTCTGACTCTCGGTTGTCTTCCCTCTCTCAGAGAGGAGGCCTGTGTCCCTGCAGTGGGAATGTAATAAGGCTTATGTTTACCCCCAAATATGCCACTCGGATGTTTGTTGCTGTTTATTGCTAGACCTAATAGCCTGGGCACGCCAAAATTGTGGCAATAAATCCCCTCTTTGAGGAGTGGGTAGAGAGGCGCCACGGCATCCTCACCTTCCGCCTGCCGCAGGTCTATCATACATCAGCGATATAAAATCTATAGAGACTTTTGTAACAACTTAATGCAAAATTTGAAAACAGACTACGAAAGGAAACTACTGGAAGATGCAAACAGAGACAGTAAAAAAACATGGATGGCTATTAAAAATATCTGTAATATGAAAAATAAGAGCCAGAGTGGCCTAGAACTTCTACAAATATACCCGGATTCCATAGACTCCCTAAATAACGCGAATCAATACTTCACGAAAGTAAGTGAGCAGCTTGCTGAACGGACTATGCTCCGTATTAATATAACAGAAACAGAACTCGCTGCTATGACACTTTTCCACGATAAAAACCCATCTAAATTTTTCAAGTAAATATCAATTTGAAAGAAGAGTTGCAATCATTGAGTAAATCGGTGGTTGCAATATGACCGAATTAAGAATTAGTTATTACCTGAACCGTTTTCTCCTTTTCTGGAGGAGGTCGTGGCTAAGTAAGGTTTCACGGTTCGATCCATCAGGTTAAGCTACGCTTGCCGGGGCTGGTCTGTGGATGGGTGACCATCTTAACATACCGAGACTTCTCCGTGCCTCGGAAAGCACGTTAAGCCGTTGGTCCCGGCTGTCATTCGTGGATCTTTGACAGTCGTTACAGGTCGTCAGAAGCCCGAAATCTGAGAACCAGTCTTACCAAGGGGTGTCGTATTACCCAGTTACTGGGTTGTGGAGGTCAAATAGGCAGTCGCTCCATGTAAAATACGGTATTAAGCTGCATCCGGTTAGACTGGAAGCGGACCCCAACATAGTTGGGAAAAGGCTAGGCTGATTGATTGACCTGAACCGTTTTCTGGAAAACTTATGACTACATTGAAAATGACTAACATATACCTATCTATCCCTTTCGAACAGTCATTATTTCTCTCAGTTGCGTCTTTAAAGGGCAGTTAAGGGTATTGCTGTTTGTACATTCTACTGGTGAAACAATGTTTTAAATCGGTCCAGTAGTTTTTAAGTTTATTCATTACAAACAAACATACAGAAAATATTTTTTTTTCTCTCTATAATATTAGTTTAGACAGAAACATGTTTTTTCGTCATTTTTTTCTAAATATTGTACGGTGGTACCTGGAACCCTTCGTGGACGAGTCCGACTCGCACTTGACTGTTTTTTTAATAATTCTGATATATAACGATATGATTGTGAATGGTAGAAGAGATGTACGAAACAAAATACCGGAATGTGTTTATTTGAGTGCAGTTCGACGTTCGAGGAGGAGACTGGTAAAACGGAAATTGAAAAGGTGTTGCTGGATACCTATACCTAGAGTTGTGGTAAATAGCTACTTATTGGATATAGCTATACAGGCTGTCTTATTTAGACGGGGATTTACTCAAAACGTTAAGGACAGTCTCCTAGGAACCTTTTCCTGTAACTAGATCTGTGAACGTACTGCCTCGTCTCAAAAATCCTCCCTTTATATGGTATAAAAACACTTGTAATCTATTTTAATGATATTACTATCGCAGAAATTATATTCCTGGCTTTTTAGTCTAACTACGAGTCGCGGGTTCAACTTTTCCAATATTAATCTTTGCAACAATTAGATACAATTTTGTAATGAAGGTCTTTATTAATATAAACGGGGCATAGTCATCCCAAGACCTTTCATTTTCTCATATTTACTTTGTTGTTTTTGCATATCCTTAAGCATTGTACGCTGTTCAGGCGGCACGAGCTTATCGAGGTTCTTCGTGTACTCGTTGTGCAGGAACAGTAGGTGCTCGATGCTGTACGTGATGTCGATGTTGAGGCGCAGCAAGTGCTCGTAGTACCAGATGACCCGCTTGACGCGCGTCCGCCACACGCGCCATTTCAGCAAGTAGAATAGCCCGGTGCGCATGTCGTGTAACCACTCATTCAGCCGTTTGTAGATGAACGCCATGCGGAACCGAGGGTCACGCTCGTACTTATGTATGAAGGGATCTAGTTCTATCATTCTACGTTGCGTAGAGTAGATATTTTGTTTCATCATTTCCAGTATCTTATTGTTGTAGTCTAGAAAAGTGGGGTCTTTGTATGGAACTCCAGAGGAATCTTTTCCACTTCTACCTTGCATTAACTGCAACAAATGGGAACTCTGACGATCGCTGTTCCTGCGACGGTTTCGCAGGTCATGGCTTGGGGCCGAAGCTCTAGCACTGCCGAATCCAGGGGCCGGGGCCCTGCCGTATCCGGAGGCCGACGTCAGCGAAGACGCGTTGATAAGCTCGACGAAGTCTGTGCTCACGTTGACCCTGTATTTGTGCCCAATTTGCTATTTTATTCCAACGTTGCATTAGAGATAAAATGACTAAAATAATAAAAACTATTAAATGTAAGGTAACAATTTTTTTAAAGTAGTAATGTATACGAAGACGCTTACATTATCGTGTGCCTACTCTTAATTTCAATCAATGGGTACTTATGAAGAAAATTGTTATTTCAGTTCACTAATCTCCTTGACTGGACATAAGAACGAGGTTATCGTTCTTATTCAATATCTTATAATATAATACAAAAGCTTTGGCCGGTTATTAAAAAAAAAATCAGCTGTTGCATACATTTTGAGGGTGGCAAGGACATCGACGTGGAAACTTGTACCATCTACATACACACATGCTACACACACACACATGGTACATGATTCTGAACCCCACTGCTTTGAAATTTTTCGTCGGTTATTAAAAAAAAATCTGCTGTTTCATAGAAAAATGCAATACTTACGCGGTCAGAATGTATGGAGCAGCAATTTTTTTAAATAACCGACGAAAACTACTTATTTAAATTATAATTATTAACATTATTTATAAATTATCTAAACAATAAATTGATGAACTGTCTTGAGATATAATCTAATAAAGTAATTTAATATATTTTATAATGTTAATGTGCCTAATTAATGTTATTATATACTGTTTTTATTTTGAATATGATGTGTGTGACTAAATGACATTGATGTAATTTCATGATAATTATTAAAGCATGTACTAGTAAATATTTGTGCATGGCTGATAAGTCGAATATACTCGTAGTGAGACTAAAATTATTTTACCATGTTATTATATAAGTACCTTTATTCTGGCAAATAAATAAATTTCATTTCATTTCAAAAATTTCACCGCAGTGGGGTTCAAAATCATGTACTGAATCCATGGTAATAGTTTTCGCTCCGATGCCCCTTTTTTTTTTTTTTTTTTTTTTTTTTTGGATGGGAAATTATCAAATAACTTCTCCCGCTCTGGGTGGAGCGGGAGGGCGTGTCAGACTTTTACTGACTAAAACCCACCCGTGTTCCTTCCGTTGCCTGTGTGCCGAGGTCGCGATATCGCTCCGATGCCCCTGCCACCATATGTACAGTACTATGATACAAGCACGATCTAGTCATATAACTATTAAGGCACTCCAAGCGAGCGGTACCGCGGCAGCGGCCGGCAAGCACTATGGCGAAATTGGTCGAAGTAAAAAAATTAGGACACTCCGACAGTTATGAACCGCTATGATATAACTATAATTATTACGTTACTAGCTGCCCGCCCCGGCTTCGCTCGAGTAGCACTAAGTACGTATCTACGGCGCACCTACGGTTCTAAGCTACCTCCCCACCAATTTTCAGCCAAATCGGTTCAGCCGTTCTTGAGTTATAAGTGGTGTAACTAACACGACTTTCTTTTATATATATATATATAGATATAGCTATATTATATCCCTAGGGATATAACTATATCACGGCTAAAGGTATCTTACTGCGACATATAGATTAGTCCGTTAGTGAAAACGTACAGAAGTTCATACGAGTTACGTACAAACAGGTCGAATACTTACCAGGACACCGCGGGCTCGGGCGCGGGGCCGCCGGGCCCCGGGTCCGACAGGCTCAGCGGCGCCTGCAGCACGGCCATGCGCTCCGCCAGCAGCGCCGACAGCCTCTGGTCCTCGCCCACAAAGTCATAGTCTCGTAATGAGATAAGATGCTCATTCGATTTCTTGTTCTCAGAATCCACAGTCACACCTGGAATTAATTTATATTCCGGTAATAAAAGTTAAAGATATTTTATTTTGCAAATTTGGGTAATACATGGTGATAAGAGGGGTCTACCTAAGTGCAAACCCGCCACTGTGCGTGCGTGTGTATTATAAAATAAAATATGTTTTTGTGTCTCAATCAATCACATAACATATTTTTCAACTACAATGTTAAATTTGTTTTTGGGATAAATTCATTCCACATTCGGAACTCTTCATTATGCGTAGCCCGACACGCACTTGGCCGGTTTTTGACCCTTAAAAGCTGTATCTTTTTCGGTTGAGTTACCCAAAAATATTACTCCATAACGTAGGTGGGATTCTGCTATAGCGTAGTAAGTAGTAAGGAGTGCATCCGCGTACCTATATTATTGAAGATAATTTATGTAAAGCTGCAGATTTTGTATTTTTCTTACATAAAATATTACTGTGTGATTTCTAGTTAAAACCGTAACTGGTAGAGAGAGCTTGGTGCAAAATCATAGTTGGAGCATTGTGGACACAGTGCCGCGGCTGCTGTTGGCAGCGTGTGACAACACAGTGCCGCGGCTGATTATGGCAGCGTGTGACAACAGCAGCAGGTGACGTGCTTCTCTCACTCTCCCGCAACAAAGAGTTCCCACCGAGTCGGGTTGAGAATCATCTAAACTAACGATCTTATATGGTTTTGGCCGTAAAACGATGTGATATGGTTTTGGTCGTGGGCTCACACTAAATTGTTAAGGAATGTTTATTTTATTAATTTGTTTTGAAATACTGAATGTGTAGGATGTCGGATAGTGCCAATATTTAGTAGAAATTTCTACTAAATATTGGTGCTATTGTTATCCGCTTTGATCAACTAGTTTAGTAACTACGTACATATATTTTCTATAGACCGTCAGGATTGAGGAGCCACATAAAATGGGTTGTATCAGCGAAATTTTATAGTTTTTACATTTTATTTTTACAGAACATATTAAAACACATTTGCTACTAAATTATACAAAAAATCTGTTGTCAAACTCAAACTCAAACTCAAAGCATTTATTTCAAATAAACCAATTACAGGCACTTTTGAATTGTCAAGGGGGTCGGTCAGTCAGAAAGATGAAGCTAGATGCCCATTCCAAAGCGTAGTATTTACCTATGGAGAAGAACGGGCAAGAAACTCCACGGACACTCTTTTAAAACATGATATGGTTACAAAATATTGGTTACATCATTCATGTAGAAGTTATACATGTGAGAACGATGCAAAACATGAAAAGCGTCCGTAACAGAAATAAAAAAAATTAACAATCCTAAAAATTAAATTAAATTAAAATAAGCCGTGGCAGCGAAGAGATGACCAGTCCCTACTGACGGCGCCCGTTCACGAACATGACGCATGGATTAGCACCATTCAGCTCAACCATTTTGAAGGGAGCTAAATGATCCAACACACGCGCCACCGTCAGCGAGACATTAGAGTGAGCATGACATACTCTCAGCCGCCACGACACATTCAAGTCAATGAAAGACATACCCTGCACCTAAATGGTAGCTTTATAGTCGGTACATAGCACTCACACACATGTTCTATGCAATTATACAATGCTAAGAGATTGAATTTATACAATGCAAAGATAGTTTTTTAAATCTTCAGCAGCTCCAATTGTATTTTCAAATGCTAATCAATTAGTTTATGCGCCCTTGTGGAGCAGGACCAGCGTTGGGCCAAGCATTTTTATCAGCAATATAATCTGCCAATTTATAATATGCTTGGCTGCATAGTGTGCGTTTAATATAAGATTTAAATTTCGTTTCATTCAGTTGAAGTATGTGGGGAGGTATTTTATTGTAACAGTTTAAACAGTACCCCATGAAAGATGAGTCCACTTTAGCCAGCCTGAAACCCGGTTGAACTAATTGGTCCCTATTCCTAGTAATATAATTGTGTCTAGCACCTCTTTTACTAAAAAGATGTAGATTTTTCCTTACGTACATAATGTTTTCATTGTATATATTGACAAGGTACCGTCATGATGTTAATATCTTTAAACAGTTCCCTTAAAGAGTCGCGCCTGCGGAGGCCATATATGGCTCTGATGGCTCTTTTCTGCAGAATAAAAATAGACTCGATGTCTGCAGCCCGTCCCCATAGTAGTATACCGTACGACATAATATTATGAAAGTAGCTAAAATAGACTAGCCTCGCGGTACCTACATCTGTAAATTGACGGATTTTTCTCACAGCATATGCTGCTGAACTTAATCGTCCTGAAAGGGATGTTAAATGAGGACCCCATTGAAGCCTTGAGTCAAACGTGATCCCTAGGAAAACAGTTTTATCGACGAATTCTAGTTTCTCTTGATTCAATACTATCTCACAATTACTACTTTTGACATTAGGCAACGAAAATCTTATGCACTTAGTTTTTTTCCCATTTAATACTAAATTATTAGCAGTGAACCAATTTTGGACCTGCTGTAGGGCGTTATTTACGTCGTCAAGATTTGATGCACGTCTATTAATTTTAAAAATTAAGGAAGTATCGTCAGCAAATAACACCATTTGTGGTTGAGTTTTTAACAAATGGGGTAGATCATTAATATAAACTAAAAAGAGGAAAGGACCCAATATTGATCCTTGTGGTACACCCATTTTTACTTTTAAACCGATTGAATTGACACCATTTATTTGAACTTGCTGTTGTCTATCATTTAAATAAGATTTTACTAAACTGAGCGCAAGTTTTCCAAGTCCGTAATACTCAAGTTTTAAGATTAAGGTTTCGTGGTCGACGCAGTCAAATGCTTTGGAGAGGTCACAAAAAATTCCTATGGCGTCTTGGGCCTCTTCCCACGCCGTAAATATGTGTTTTAATAAGGTGACACCGGCGTCAGTCGTACAACGTCCCTTGGTGAAACCATACTGTTGATCATGTAAGATTTTATTGGTGTTAAAATGATTGAGCATTTGATTAAGCATTAACTTTTCAAACACCTTGCTTAAAACTGGCAACACGGATACGAGTCTATAATTATTGGTGTCTTTACTGTCCCCGGATTTGAAAAGTGGTATTACTTTACTATATTTCATTAGATCAGGGAAGACTCCTTGATCCACACACAAATTAAATATTAAGGCTAAGTACGGCGCTATAGTCTCAATAATGGAGGTACAAACTTTGATTGACATTCCCCATATATCTTCGGTTAATTTGATCTTGATTTGCTTGAAAGCTTTTATTAATGTTATGGGGTTTATATGCTTGAATTTATATACTTGAATTTAATTTCAATCGGGCAGGATGAAACGTTTGCTCTTAATAAATCAATAGAACGCGAGGGCGACGAATGTAAGGTTTCAGTAGTTTTAATTGGCATACTGGTAAAGAAATTTACAATTTTGTTGTAATTGGTTGATTAGTTTCCGAGAAACAGCGCGGTGAGATTTATGGATTTTTATGAAAAATCAAAGCATTGTAGCTATCTCAAATTCAGCCCTACAAAACCATTTTTTTTGTACAGGCTACGCATAAGTACTAGTAAATCCTACACAAAAATATACGTTGGCTAGTTTTCGAATAACACAAATAAAATCCTTCATGATCAACAGTATGGTTTCACCAAAGGACGTTGTACGACCGACGCCGGTGTAACCTTATTAAGATACATTTTTAACGCGTCGAAAGAGGCCCAAGACGCCATAGGAATCTTTTGTGACCTCTCCAAGGCATTTGATTGCGTCGATCACGAAACCTTACTTTTGAAACTTGAGCATTACGGACTTGGAAAACTTGCGCTCAATTTAGTAAAATGTTATTTAAATGATAGACAACAGCAAGTTCAAATATCTTATATAAATGTCATAATTTGTCATCACAGATGCAACTTGTATTAATATTTAATACTTATGAAAAATACTTACTGTAGGCTGGCGACAACAATCCAATGAACACTGTAAATGTAATCTAAAGTTTATTAATGGTAGTAACTACTAAAATCCAGTCCTTCAGTTCATACTGAGTGACTGGATTTTATCATTATCATACTGACTGACTGGATTGTTCTTGATTATCAAGCTGATATCATACTGAGTGACGGGTATGGTATAACCGTAAAGTGGTTTTCCGAAGTAGACTGTATGGTAGTTGAGACTATATTTGAGCGGGAGTATTGGTGCAAGTCGTCCAACTCTCACTGAAGAAATTATTATTAAAAAAAATAACGAGAAAAAGATTGAGGGAAATGTTCTTATTATATAATAGCAGGTAGCTAAGCCGGTGGATTTTGATTACGTCATACTTGACGTTAAAACGCCACAGGCGGACAGAAGACAGGTATGGTGATACTCTTCTTTAAAAAAGAGTGACAATGTTCTGCGTAAAAATTATAGGCCCATCTCACTTCTGAGCCATGTCTACAAGCTGTTTTCAAGAGTCATCACAAACCGTGGTTTGACGACTTCCAGCCCGCAGCTCCGGAGCAAATATAATCGTATCACTTACCTTCCCTTTTTTACTATGAGGAATGATGACATCATAAAGGTCATATCAAGGAAGAACATACATAATTGAACAAAAATATCAATAAACTTAAAATATTTGTTGGGCCGTAGTGATCAGCAACCCTATTCCGCCAAATGGTTTTTTAATTAAAATCTTTAAATGAAATATGATCATTGCCCATTCCCTTTATTTTCAATGAAATTCTTCATTAAATAAAAAATAAAAACATCTGTTTATTTTGCATATAGTTTAGTTTTAAGCTAGAAACTCAATGTTTACGTGACAAGGTTCAAATTCACATGTAACCAAAGAACATCGGCCAAATTTCTATAGACGCTGGACCTGACTTTAATTTTCAGTGTCCAGAAATAACTTATAGTGAGATTGGTTAGTTTTTATGTAGTAAACACCATCCCGTTCGAAAATAATATCTAAATAGCCACGATATTTTAATAATGCAAAAAATAATTTTGAGGTTAGAATAAATAAATAAGGCGATTTATGCTAGGCAAACGACTTAGAGTTTTTACTAGACTGTTAGATAATTATCCAGGACTGATCACGAAAAAAAAACAAGTGGGACATTTTCTAGCTAGCCCGCCATGACTGATTTCAATTCTGACTGAACATAGGGTTAGTCGCTAGGTACTGTCTGTTAGTCTGCGTTGCTACTGGGTAAACGAAAGAAAAAAAGGGTTTTGATATAATACTTTTTATTCATCATCCTCTCTTACAACTATACAGCATCGAGAAATGCTGCTGGCGCTGATATTGTCGGCTGATACCTGGCCCACCCAAGGTACCACACAAGGGTCATTACATGTGCACAGCACCCAATGGTTCTTCTACCAACTAAACAATTACAGCAGTATTCCACTATACCTTCCCTTCCAGACACATTATTTTCAATTAATATATAAACATAATATATTTTTCTCGAAATGTGTCTGGATTTAATTTTGCCTCTTATTAGTGAATTATCTCCACTCCCTCTCAAACCATACTCTGTTATATAAAAAACCATACTCTCCCAAAATAGCACAGTTCGTATCGCAATTCACAACAACAACGGCAATGCGAAGGAAGCGAATGATCGCCGGGTGTCAATCAATGGCGCGCGTCGATGATTTGTGAATGTGCTCCGTTGTACGCAATTCAACAAAACGCTGATACTTATTATGAACCATTATTTTTCTAAGACAAGAATCCAATACATAATAATAAAAACAGCATTAGTTGATTTGATACCTACGTATTTGTAGAATTAAATTACATTAAATAACTTCAGAAAAACGTGAATAATTATAATTTTTGAGTACAAATTATTTTTCTATGCGAAACGAATCGTCAATAGGTGCGTTCTGAACATGATAATCTAAAAAATTCAAAGAAATTACTTAAACCAAAAAATATGAATATCTTTTTTTTATGGCTTCTTATAGAGATATTTGTTACGTTTTTTAAAACCTTAAAGAATAACGGATTTTTGCATATATATGGCATATCGGGACGCCACCAACTTGCCGTCAGGTACGCTTTGACCATCCTCCTTTTAGACCTCGTAATAGGTCTTTACCTATGAAATTGACGTTTTGTATGAAAAAATTTAAACGAATTTTTTTCATGTATTTTTTATTTGTATTAATCGAAGTAATCACCCATGCAATCAATGCATCTTTGCCAACGCAGTGGCAGTTTATTGATGCCCTTCTTAAAGAAATCACCTGGACGGGAGGCAACTAATTCTTCAAAGGCATTTTGTACTGCCTCTCGGGTATTGAATTTTTTTCCCGCCAAGAAGTTATCCAAATTCTAGAAAAAGTAGTAGTCTGTAGGCGCAAGGTCTGGTGAGTAGGGCGGATGAAGGAGAGCTTCCAACCCCAGTTCTTGCAACTTGGAGACCGTCTGCTGTGCAGTATGAGGTCGCGCGTTGTCGTGCAGTAGCAGCGGAGACGAGCAATTGACCAATGCTGGTTGGAGATGTGCCAGCTTCTCCATCATTGTGTTCAGTTCTTCACAGTACACATCTACAGTAATGCTCACCCCGTTTGTTAAGAAGCTGTGATGAATCACACCGGCGCTAGACCACCAAACAGTGACCATCACTTTTCTAGGGGTAAGTTTTCGTTTAGGGCATTGTTTAGGTGCTGAACCAGGATCCAACCAACTTGCTGAGCGCTTGCGGTTATCAAACAGAATCCATTTTTCATCGCAGGTAACAATGCGGTTCAAAATTCCTTCATTTGTGTGACTGTTGAGCAGTGCAAGGCACGTCTCGACGCATATTTTGCGCTGGCGATCATTGAGTTCGTGGGGCACCCATTTGTCAAGCTCTTTTACCTTGCCAATTTGACGCAAATGGACCAATATTGTTTTGACGCTAACGTCGAAAGCTGCTGCTAATTCAGCCGTAGATTGTGTATCATCAGCTTCCACAATCGCCTTTAATTCGTCATTGTCGACCAAAGTCTTCGGACGACCGCGAGGTTCATTTTTCAGGTCGAAATTTCCAGAACGGAAGCGAGAAAACCAATAACAGGTGGTGCGTTGGTTTGTAGTGTTAGCTCCGTAAACGTCTTTGATGCTGCGAGCCAATTGCGCCGCGTTGCTGCCACGACGGTACTCATATTCCATAATTACTCGAATTTTTAACGTATCCATGATGACGAAAAAGATTGAAATGCGATGAAAATGTAACACTAATCAATAAACAAATGACTACTTTTGAAAAAAAAAATCCATGTTTTTAAAATAAAATTAATTTGAAATTAGAATTCTTAGCCAAACAAAAATTATTTTGATTTGAAATAGCCAGTACTGCAGAACGCCAATTTCATAGGTAAAGACCTAATACAATTTGTACTTCATCACGTCTTCGTGAAAAACTGTGATAACCAAGTAAAAAAATAAAATGCTTTATCGAGGATTTTGCTTTGTAGGATCGTGCAAAGTCATTAGCAACAGTGTTACCCAAGTAAAAAAATATATTGGTATAAGTAGCGGATTTTGCACTGTATCGTGCAAAGACAAAATTAAATGGCATGTGTCATGAAAATGTTTCCTGCGCGAAGCGCGAGTAGAAACCCCGCCGAAAACATTTGTGAACAAAAAAAGAAAATTTAAGAAAACAAAAACCACACTGCGTAAAAAGGAAACTTAAAAAAAATGGAAACAAGATGATCTATTACTGTCTCCAAAAAAAATTTTATTTTTTATTTTACAATTTTCAGTTAGGATTTTTCTTTATAGTCCGGTGAAAATAGACATTCAAGGTTACGCATAAAGCTGAATCTTGGTTTGATTGTTTATTTATATCATCAATATAAAAGAAATGTCAAAAGTCCCCATCGATCGCGCAAGTTCATTGATGATTAATACATTAGAACCAATCGAGGCATTACTTCCACCTGCGCCGGAAAAACTTCTGAATAATTATTTGTGCAATTGTAAAAAAGGATGTAATGCGAAATGCAGCTGCAAAAAAGTTGGATTGTTTTGTTTATCAGCATGTACCAGCTGTTGTTAAGTCCAGTCGTGCTCCAATGTTGAATTGCCATCAGAAGACGATTCCTACGATATAGGTGAGGAGACATATCTGATGCATTGTTAGAATAATTCACGTGTATCCAGTAGGAAAAAGAAGAAGACGAAGACTGCTTTCGAAGTTCCGGTAGAAGATTATGATTCTGACGAATAGTATTCCATAATTAAGTTTCACATCTAAAATGGTTCCATTTTTTATTGAAAACAACATTATTTTATTAAACAAGGCCACAGTACTTACCTAACCACGTTAAAAAAAGTGCGACGTGTACCATCAAAGAAGTTCATATCTAACCAGTTTCAAAACCAAATCCCGTGAACACGATGACCACATCTGTTACCGGCCCGGTTCTATATTCGCCGAGCGCTGCAAGCAAGAATAGTCCTTACGGTGGTTAGATATGAAATTCTCCGATGGTACACTATTACTCACAGGTGACCCACAGCCTGTGGGTCACCTGTGAGTTGCAATCTCCATAGGTGGCATGGAAACGTGTGCTTGTTACCTATGGAGATTGCAACTTTTGAATAGCCATATAATCAAAAACGTTGATTCTTAGAAAAAAAGTGTAAGAACAATTTTGGAGACAATCACATGTTATAAAATTTTTGTCTGATGTATTTTTATGATTAAACTTACCGTTTCGCTGAAAAATGCAAAAAAACCTGGGATAACTTTTTTTGCACATGTGCGATCGATGGGAAGTTTTGACATTTCTTTTATATTGATGATATGAACAATCAAACCAAGATTCAGGTTTATGCGAATTAAAGTAACCTTACCCCTATTTTTTGGGTTAAATAGACTATTACCATTTCTCATTCCAAATGACATTTTAACAAATAATTATACCACCACCACCATTTATCACCTTTTAAAACCACTCGATATGTTTGGGAGATTTTTTTTTTGAGAACATACATGTTTTGACGCCAAATACTTTTTTTATAAACGTATCTTTGGCGCAAAAAATTGGCCATTTTTTTTTTTTATATACTCTGTGACACTCGTTCTCGTATCGCAATAAGATTTAAAATCTCCAGAGCGATGTTTCAAATGAACGTGAAATTAGCTAGTTAGCTATGTTGTAAATTGGCTAGTTAGCTATGTTGTAAATTGGCTAGTTAGCTATGTTGTAAATTGGCTAGTTAGCTATGTTGTAAATTGGCTAGTTAGATATGTTGTAAATTGGCTAGTTAGCTATGTTGTAAATTGGCTAGTTAGCTATGTTGTAAATTGGCTAGTTAGCTATGTTGTAAATTGGCTAGTTAGCTATGTTGTAAATTGGCTAGTTAGCTATGTTGTAAATTGGCTAGTTAGCTATGTTGTAAATTGGCTAATTAGCTATGTTGTAAATTTTCTCAGTAAGAAAATTGACCGAAATACAGAACAATGGCGCTAGTTGTACTATACCAGTCAAAAATCTGCCAATTAAAATTTATGTCATCTTGAGTTTTCAAATTAAATATCAACAATTAATTTTATATCTTTATGTAGCCTTGGTACCTATTTATTTAGTCTCAATTCTTAACGCTTTTAATAATCGTTTCGTAAGTAATTTTAATGTTTTCTATTTCACAGTTTCTCTCCTAGAATGTGATAAATTATGAAAATATTATTTACGCATATAAATTCAATCACAGGGAAACCAAAAATTTGAGCGCAGTCCTCTCGTCTCAACAGAGCGACGTCGACTGATTTGTGAAACAAACATAGGTATGCTTGAAGTTCCCGCAACGTGCGACGGAAGATGACTTCTTCGACGAACTAAGAACGTCGTAAGTGCTGTAAGCTTGTAGTCGTTATAATATTTTGTGTTTCTGTTCCACAAAAAGTTTGAAAATATCATGAAGTTACTCATATTATTTATTTTATACGTAAGTCTTATCAACTTCATGAAAAATCGAATTGAAGATAAGTAGGCTTTTTTGGTTACTACCCCCTCTTAACAGATAGTAGTTGGTTAGTTGTGGGTTATTTTATTTCTGTTTAAATATCGTCTTGCCACTCATATGCTTTTTACTAACCTACAGCCGCTACCGGGTTTATTTTTAAAGTTGGATAGCTATATTAATTATAGGATTTTAAACTGACACGGTTATTTTCACTACTAATGTTATTTAAAGCTTCGTGCAGATCAGCGCGACGTGACGCCGCGACGCGACTCGAACAATACAATTTCTAAGAAAACTTGACGGTATAACAATAACCGGTGTCGCGTCGCGCTGGTCTGCACGAAGCTTAAAACTGAATATTTACAATATTTTTGAAAACAAAAAACAGTAAATAGCAATTTAAATAATTTCAGTGGTATATTAATTGATGCAAAAAAGATCTAGGTACTGTTCGCAGAACTACTAGATCATATGAAACCAAATCGAAAACCCTTGCTTCAATTTTCTGCTTTCTACAATGCTGATTCCTTAAAAATTTATGATTACTTATCTTTTTGACTATATGCAGTGACTATCTGTCACTGTCACTTGTCTATTTGTTTGATTGTTGAGGTTAGTTCGCTGTAAAACACCATATTTCCAAAACATTACATTCTCTTGTTCCTAAACGGACCCTGGCATTGAGTGATCACAGTTCTAACCTAACCTACCTTTCAGCAATTTTCATTTATCATCAATCAAAATAACAAGTGACACTGACGATGACAATGCAATGCTTACGGCACTTTAGCAGGTCCGAGGCAGCATCACTAAAGTGCCGCAAGTAGCGGCACTTTATCCGACAGAGATAAAGTGCCGCTAGCGACACTCTTAGATACACTTCCTTTTTTCAATTCTTTTCGATAACATTACTAGTTCCCGAAATAAGCAGATGACTGTTACAGACGAAGTCGCAGACTACGGTATGGAACCCCATACAGGGAAGTTTAAAAAAAAGCTAAGGCTACCACAGCATTCTAAGGCTACCACAGCATTATTCATCAAAAAATTAATATGAACATGTAATTTAAAAGTAATTTGGATGGAGTATATACATAGGTACCTATCACAATTAAATTGTTACATTTACATCTAAATTCAAATGAATAACCATACTTACAGAGTGGTGCGATCAGGAAAAACATTGCGGTAAGCCCTGAACAGGAAATGAAACATCAGTGCACTTTGTTCGTTCGGGCTGCGGATTTATTATCAATTAGTATTTCAAGCACACAAATGAACAGAGACGGACTCAATGCCACAGGACGATTCAAGTCAATAGATCGTGAATGATAACAGGCCCGTATTTTTTCGGTTAGTCCCTCTATGCTCTAGTCCATTTAAGCTCGACTTGTAAAATACCTACTAAAAAGTTTCGCTGTGCACGAAATGATATTCACGGGCAGTGATGAAGAAAACTGTTACAGTGTAATATTTTTTATTTAACCATTTAAAAATTAAATAAAGAAAACCTAGTATGTAAATATGTTATCCTATTCTTAATCATCATTAAGTATATTAAAACAAGTCAAGCTTTGCGCTAGTTATGAGGAGCATGTGTCACTGGTTTTTTCAGGGTAATCATAATCATGAGCCCTTCCGCGAATGGTCCTTCTCTTTCGCTATTATGTAAATAGGTAGAGACAATATGATAGCATTATTATTTTGCAGCTGTAACTTACTGATAAGGGTAATTTGGTTAGTTGTCGGTTAGTTCTTCTATGACAATGTCGGGTGCCAGTTATTTAAGTGGTTTGTTTCAAAAGTTTAAAATAATTGAAAGTAGATGTGGTGGAAGAACTGTATTACCTACATGCCGGGCACAAATACCTCAAGCTCCGCGAAAACAAAAGTACAATTATTTGGCATTGTATTAATAAAAGAAATAAAATTAAATGCAGTGGGAAACTGATTCTGGACAGTAAAAGTCATGTATAGTTCAAGAAAATAAACACAGCAATCAATACGTGCCAAATTTTGAAGACAATGAGGTTCAAATAGCCATTGTAAGTGTAAGAAAGAAGTTAAGTAGTACAAGTATATATCACTACAGAAAACATTCGAAAAAGATAATATGCGAAGATTAAGAGACATCGGCTACCATTTCTCAGGTAGTGTTCCCGACATCAGTAAAAAGTAAATTATACAGATACAGAAATAAGTCACTTAAAATTTCAGAAAACACAATTTAACAACCCCGCTGAAGTCATCATACCAGAAAAAAACTTAAATATGTGTTATTTAAATATAGTTGATTATTTGTATTTTATTTATGTAATTACTGTGACTGAAATATTATGAATACAGGTGATTTGACTTTGGGGACGGACATTTTACTTACGCTCTTTTATATTTTACTAGTTTTCTGCCCGTGACTTCATCTATATGTTAATTCAGGATTTGAACTATCTGTGTAACAAATTTCATCCCGATCCATCCAGCCATTGGAGCATGAGTCCGTAGCAAACATTAAAACATCGTAACTTTCGCATTTACAGCAATGATATATAAAACTATAGATACGTTGTCCGCACTCTAAAATGACAACATGAAATGAAGCCAATTGGCCACATCGCGCTTAGTTACGCACCAACCTGTCGCGCGACACTACGTTTGTTTTATCTCCCTCTAGCAACAGGCACCCCGTACGGTGTCATATTTTCTTTCCCTTTCTTCACGCGTATAAGTAGCTATCTAGTATTTTCGCCGTTTTTAAGCGCCGAGATGTTGGTTTATGACGTGTCTATATATAATACGTCATTGATTTACAGGTAATATATTAGTAAGATAGGATTTGGTAACGAAGTCTACAGACTTCGTTACATCTTGTGGGTCCAGTATTGATTTACAGCCCTATTCATAAACATTTCTTAACTTAGAATTGGTATGAAATTCGTTTGTCCTTATTTGTCATTTTGACTTTTTTGATTGTCAGAACGAGACAAAACAAATTTTAACTTACAGACATATACGAATACGTGCTATAAAACATTTTAACTTGAATTCAAACACTTTTCTTTCAAACTGTACCTTCTATTGTTTACGTAGAATTGAAGAATTGCGTGCATAGCGAAACTTTTTAGTAGGTATTTTTCGAGTCGAGTATAGAGGGACTAGAGCATAAGGGGACTAACCGCTTCTTTTTTTCTTTTTTTTTGGGTGGGGGGAAGTTATCAAATAACTTCTCCTGCTCTGGCCGGAGCGGGAGGGCTTGTCAGACTCTTACTGACTAAAACCCACCCGTGTTCTTTCAGTTGCCTGTATATTGCCAGGGGCCACGCTATCTATCCCTTTCAGACTTTCCCGTGACCCCGGCAGGCACCGGCACTAGTGGACCCCGTCAGTTGTGCTGACATCTCTTTGAGGCCCGCGTGGAACATAACGCGCCGTCGACTCGGGCCCTGGTCCTTATCGGACGGCGGCCTCGCTGACGAGACGGCATTTACTCGTATTGTGAACCGGCTCAGCACCGTAATTGAGCAACATAGGTAAGAGAAAATTGAGTATTGTTTGTAGAAAGGTCAGTAGTGTTTGAAGTCTTGAATAGATGCTTCGAGATCGTAGAAGTATGTTCGGTACGTTACGGTGAGCTGCACTAATTAACAAATTTGGTTAACACACTTTTCAATCACAATCTGAATGATTTTGAAAGATTTTGCTAATCCATTGCTGTTCGAAAAATGTGTCTGCTCAACAACGTAAATTTATACTTAACGCAATTAATGTTGCTGAACTGAAAAAAAAACCACTAACTTCCTAAAAAACATACTTAGGTACATTATATATTTTTTTCAACACACTTGCTCGTAAAATGGCTCTTATTAAACCTCTTTTAGGTTTATAATGCATTATAATTTTAGGTTTATAATACATTTATAATGTATTAATCACACGTGCTTTTTACTTTATATCACCGCACTAGTGCGGTAATGTGCGCTGAGGTTAACTAATCTGGATTTGGTCGCGACTCGCAAAAAACAATAACATTGAACTTGCCTGGGAATTTAATGCCATCTCTACGTGTCACTGATTAAATACGCACTAAATAGGATACACGTGTTATCACACCCACTTTAACATCCTATGCGTGTTTCTTATCTTTTAATTAAACTATTTTAATTAACAATAAAAGCGAAAACTGGGATGGATTTTGAATCATTACAAACGACGGACCATAGGCGACCGACATTCTTTTTTATCTCGTCAAAATTTAGCTTGTCATTGAAATGCCAGTGATTGACGTAATAAATAACGACTATTTGTTCAAGGAGTAGGTATTTTATTACTCCTTTATTGAAAAAAAAAAATCTATTTCATGTATTTATAATTATTATACTGACAAAAATCGTGTTTTTAGGCTAAGATCTTCAAGATGCTGTTGGAGCTAGACCGCGTTTAAAGATGCGGTCCTTTTTTCCTTATTAAATAATGTCGTAGATCTTTATGTATTATGGGGACCCCTCAAGTTTAAGAATATTATACTGACACTGCATTTGTTACGACTCATAACGAATACCTTCAAAAACAGAATGGGTTGGCGTGAATTCGAACGAACGTATTGCCCAAAGTCATTCAATACCGAATGTCAAAAAGAAGACTGTTTCTGGGAATTTAAACTCCAATCATATCCGCTTCAAGTAATCTTAAATCCTCCGAGCTAACTAGACGAATACAATATATCGTTACTTTTCGAAATACTCATTTTAAAATGTGTATATATTTATTTAGGGTACCATATAAAAAAATAATATGACTCGCGGTCCGTTTGGTAGACGTAGGTAACGTCTACCTAACGGAACTAGTAACCAAGATTAAAAGATGTTCAAGGACCTTGCGTATTTTTGGTTTTTTTGGAAATCCATCATTCCGATCTGTAGGTATAGTACCTACATATCACTCCCGAAAACATTTTTTTCTACATATAGCTCCGGCTCCGGCTTGCGTCTCGCGTCGTCCGTTGTCGTGTCGACGGCAGAAAATACAAAACGTGGGCATAATTCAATTACTCAAAAAAAAAAAAAATGGTTTTTGTTATAAAGGAGGATGCTACAAAAACACCCAGAGTCGATTAAAATAATTCATGCACGGTGAGGTAGGGAAAACATTGTATTATATGTAGTTTGGATACCAATACTATAATTTGGAATCTTGGAGCTGATCTGATGATGGAGCCAGGAGGTGGATAGTGGAACTCTTCAGTGGCTGCTAGTAAACCCCTCGAGTTTGGGCCTACATGATTCATTTTAATGAGTCCAATAGATTGGGCATAGTAACGAGGGTCTGGTGATGGAGCCAAAACATGGATAGTGGAATTCTTCAGTGGCTACTAGTAAATCCCTCGAGGTTGGGCTCATATGATTCGTTTTCACAAGTCCAATAGATTGCACTTCTAATTGTCGTATCGAAATGAAACTTTGCATTTGACTGCCAAGGTCGCGTGAGCGGTTGTAGTTTGGCTATCAATACTATAATTTGGAATCTTGAGCTGAACTGATGATGGTCCCAGGAGGTGGATAGTGGATTTTCTAGTAAACCGCTCGAGTTTGGGCTCATACGATTCGTTTTGACGATTCCAATAGATTGGACTTGGCAACGAGGGCCTGATGATGGAGCCAGGTGGTGGATAGTGGAACTCTTCAGTGGCTTCTAGTTAACACTCGAGTTTGAGGTCATCTGATAATTAAATAATGCGTGTTAAAAACGTGTTTTAGTTTAATTAAAATTGCATTTTTTATTTAAATTACAAATAAATGTGATTAAGAAGAATTCGTTTATTTTTATTTTGCCAGACTGCTAGCCCGGATCGCGGTCCACCATTTGGTGACTCCTGAGCTACACCATCTGTAAGCTAGTCTCGTATTATTGTTCAGGTGGTCGTTTTATTTGTTTGGTGTTTGGTTAGCATAAGCAATTTATTTATAATCTATGACATACCAAACATACTTAAGTATCCGTGCGTGCCGATTTTTTTTAAGCCTTCAATATTTTTATTACAACGGGATTTTTCAACCAGTGCAAAATTTCATTGTATTTATATCTTGTTCATTTTTACGGTTTAACTAGGAACATTATGTCAATGGATTTGTTTTTTATTTGAAAGTTACTCAATAAAAAAAATACTACTGAAACACTACAAAAAAATCATAACATCGATAGCACCAAAACTTAAAGATAAAAAAAAACATACTACCACATCACTAAACCATAGAAAATTTCTAGCGGCCATTGTTGTTTTCATCTTTTGCAAATTTTTAAACGCGAACTGGTATGGAATTAGTAGGTAAGTACTATCATGGCAGCATGGAATTTGTATCAATTGAATAGATTTTTTTTTGGTGAAGCTTTTTACCAAATGCAAGCGCTCAAAAGCAAGATTATGTAAAAAATAAATAGGTATCCTAAGCAAACCAGAGGCTAGCTATGATAAAAAAAAAACCCATGAGCAGGTCAGTGGGTATACTATACTTACATGGTATTAGTTAGTATAACCTAATTCTCTATTTTCACCCGAGCAGAGATTTGCGATTTTTTTATCTCATCAAAGAGACTTTATGCCATAATATGCCTAATGTGTAAATAAATAAAATATGATAAATTAACATACTATTTCATCAATTATATATTGCATATTAAGCTTCGTGCAGACCAGCGCGAAGCGACGCCGCGACGCAACTCGAACAATACAATTTCTAAGAAAACTTGACGGCATAAAAGTAACCGGTGTCGCGTCGCACTATCGCGTCGCGCTGGTCTGCACGAAGCTTTATCCTTAATTTGCGTATTCAAAACATTATTTTGTGTGTATCCTATTTTTTATATAGGCTGTACAGCCATTTTACCCACTTATCTGTGGTTTTACCTGTGCCTTTATTTACACCTGCACGCGTATCGCTAGCGGAAAAAATAAAACCAACGCGCCATTTTCCATTTTGTAATCGTTTTCGTTGTGGTTAATTATTATCAAAAATACGAAGTCTAAAGTATTGTCATCAACCGACGTAGAAAAGTCAGTACCTGGCAACAATGGTCAGTTGAACTTTATAAATCTAAATGTATCATCTCTATAATCACGTTATTGTAGCATAAGTCTATCCCATAGTGTGGGGGGCGTTGAAAGGTCGTTCTAAAATATTGTAAGTTTGTGAAAATCATTTTTGAATTCAGGGATCCGTTTGCGTAATACACTCGAGAGCAATGAATCCGGGTCACTTAAAGAATGTTAAAAATCTCGGAAACTAAAAATGATAGGTTAATGCAATAAATTGTATTTAATAGACAATGTAATACTCCTTAAATGAAAGTAAAAAAAATATGAGTCACCATACATTTTATTAACACAAAATTACATAATGAAAAAAACTGCTGATCTCTCCTTAAAACAAAAATAGGAAACATGAAATTTTTGAACTTTATTACGATTTTCTTGAATTTTAATACTTCGTATTGCCTCCTCGTGCTTCCATTACTGCGTTTACGCGGTTTAGCATGCTGTACACTAAGTTCCTTATACGATTTTGGGGAATATTCTCCCATTCCTCTGTGAGAGCAATTTTGAGCTCACGAAGCGTGATTGGGGGAGGGTTTCGTTGTTTTACGCATCTGCCTAGCTCGTCCCAAGCATGCTCGATCGGGTTGATATCCGGGCTGCGCGCTGGCCACTCCATACGAGTAATGTTCATTTCTTGAAGGTAGTCATTCACAATCCTACCTGTATGAGGTCGGGCATTGTCATGCATAAATATAGCATCCTCACCTAAATTGACCATAAATGGACCAACGTGATCATTGAGGATTTCTTCCACATATCTTATGCTAGTTAAAGAGCCGTTTTCTATGATCACCAGCTCTGTGCGACTTTCAGAAGAAATTCCGGCCCACACAAGTACAGACCCACCACCGTAGGCTACTTTTTCTTCGATGCATGCTTGCTTGAATCTTTCCCCTGGTCTTCGATACACTCTGTGTCTTCCATCGTGCTTGTAGAGCATAAATTTTGATTCGTCGGAGAACATAACTTTTGACCAATCTTCAATACTCCAATTTACGTGGCTCTGGGCATATCTTAGTCTTGAAATACGATGCCCACGCTCCAGTTTAGGGCCGTTTGCAGGTCTAAGGGGTTTTAAGTTAGATTCAGCAAGCCGACGTCTTACTGTCCATGCACTTGGGTTACTTCCTCCGAGGTGTCGAAACTGATTTGTGAGTTCAGTTCCTGTGAGAAAGCGATTTCGAAGCATGGTGTTCACCAAGTATCGGTCTTCTCGTGCTGTGGTACACCTGGTTCTGCCCGTTCCTGGTCTGCGTAGGTTAGAACCAGTTTCTTCGTAACGTCGGAGAACTCTTTGTACTGTTGACAGCGACACACCGACAGTCCTGGCTGTATCGCGCTGACTCCGGCCGGTTTCCAGCATTGTAAGTATTCTGGTGCATTCTTCAGGCGTAAGCGACATAATTTCAGCTTGAATAATGAATATAGAGCACTATCAACATGGTTTATGTACCCACATAAATGACAGATTACAAACAAAAGCAAAACCAAATGCTGTAATTTCGTAGTTCCATCTTCGAAAGTGGCCCTTTTTCAAATTTGATTTTTTTATGATATAACTTTACAATAACTAAGAAGTTTTAATACCTTCATTTAAGGAGTATTACATTGTCTATTAAATACAATTTATTGCATTAACCTAGCATTTTTAGTTTCCGAGATTTTTAGGATTCTTTAAGTGACCCGGATTCATTGCTCTCGAGTGTATTAAGATTTAAAGTGCTAGTGTAATTTTTGTTAGTCGAGTGCCCCTTTTTTTTTTTTTTTTTGAGGATGGGAAATTATCAAATAACTCCTCCCGCTCTGGGTGGAGCGGGAGGGCGTGTCAGACTTTTACTGACTAAAACCCACCCGTGTTCCTTCCGTTGCCTGTGTGCCGAGGTCGCGATATCCCTTTCAGACAAACCCGCAACCCCGGCAGGCATTGGCCCTTCCGGACCCCGTCAGTTGGTGCTGACATCTCTTTGAGGCGCGCGTGGAACACAACGCGCCGTCGACCCGGGCCTGGTCCCTATCGGACGGCGAGCTACCCATTGCTCACCGTCCGCAAGCCCGCGCCTACGGTGGCCGAAAGTCGGCTCGCGACTCCCGACGCCCGGGGCGTCTCCTGCGGCGACTAGGGGCGCGAGGGGTCGCATTTTGCCTCTCCCTCGCGCGCTCCGCCTCCTCCTTCGCGAGCATTACTGCTTCGCAGAAGGAGGTGACGGCCTCCCATGCACTCTCGCTCCGGACCATGGCCTGAACCAGGGCCGGACGCGAGAGATCGCCGCCGCCGATAGTTGAGTGCCCCTGCCAGCTAAATGGTTGGTTTTGGATATGTGAAAAAATTCACGTCTGTAGTATAATATAACGAAATTAAAAAGAAAAAGTTAACGAGTCATAATCGACCAACTTACATTTGCGGTTGCGAAAATATGTTCCCCGATACATTTCGTATGGGAGAACATGTTTTTTAACTACAAAGTTAAGTTTGTTCTTGCCATCAATTCATCCCAACTACGGAACCCTTCATTGTGCGTGGTCCGACTCGCACTGAGCCGGTTTTTTTTTTGTAACAGTTTTTAATTTTTCACTTTTTAGTAGGTACACATCAATTCGTACCTTTACCACGACTTGCTGTGTAAACTGCCTCGTTGGTCTCGAGGTCGCAAGCGCGACTGCTGAGCGTGGGGTCCTGGGTTCAACTCCCGGGTCGGGCAACAGCCCGGAGTTTGGAAGTTGGCGCTGTGATACACCCGTGCCTCGCAAAGCACGTTAAGCCGTTGGTCTTGCGCCTGATCTCTCTCCGGTCCTCGGATTGCGTCCCATCGGACTATGAGAGTGAGCGAAGAGAGCACTGTGTCTGCGCACACACTTGCGCACTATAACATCTCCCGCGCCGAAGGCTGGTCTCCGTTGAGATTGGCCGCCATGGCCCAAATACGGTCTGTAGGACTATATGTAAACAACGGTGAAAGGAAGTTTTATAACAGCATCAATATCAACACACACCAAGTTTATTTGATACGTATTATTGAAGCCAACTCAAAAACTACCCAAGCAAAGTTAATCCTAACTCATCATCATCTGCCTAGTCTTTTCACAACTATATTGGGGTCGGCTTCCAGTCTTACCGAATGCAGCTGAATACCAGTACTCATGGAGCGACTGCCTATCTTATCTGATAACCCAGATACTGGGTAATACGGTACCCCTTGGTAAGACTGGGTTGAGACTTTCGGGCTTCTGACTACAAGTAACGACTGTCAAAGATCAACAAATGACAGCCGGGAAAGTTAATCCTAACTAAGATAATTATTATTATTAATGCGAAAGTGAGTTTGTTTGTTTGTTACGCTTTCACGCTAAAACAGCTGAAAGGATTTTGATGAAATTTAGCACATGGGTTGACCATGATGACCTGGATACACATAGGACAACAAATACAAAACACACACAGGACAACACAAGATACAGGGAGGAGAGGAGGTTACATGTAGGTAGGCAGGTAGACCATGACCTGGAGAAGGACATAGGATACCTTTTATCCCGATATCGTCACGGGATCGAGACTTATGCGAGTGAAAGCACGGGGTGCAGCTAGTACAGTTGGGAGCACGAATATCGTCACCGTCACCTATCACCGGCGTATCTGTTTTACATATTTTTATTTAAATAAATACGAACTTTAAAATTAAACAATCTACAATTGCAAAACAGCCTTGATATACAGATTATAACTGTTTTTTATTTTATTTTAATAATACTTTATTTGAGCAAGCTGCAGAGCTTTATTTGCTTTAGTGTTGAGCGCGACATCGAAAAAAGTTTGTCTTGAACAATATACTCGTTGTCAGTTAGGACACTTTATACGACGATATGTACCTACCCTACATGCCTATAACATTTGACGAGTTTCCTCAATTTCTCAGAACTGGATTTTGATAAAAATGGGACCACTCTGGAAGTACTTATATCCTTACAAATAAAAAAAGACTTTTCCAATTCGTTTTATAAACGACGGAGTTCTGAGCTTACCTAACAAAGATTTTTTTTTAATACAACCTTATAGAGAACCTCCTCCTTTTTGAAATCGGTTAAACATTAAAGCCCTTGCTACTGTGTGTTACGCAATTACCCGCAGCCTCGAGTGGTATATTCTATCTAGAACATTCGTTACATTGCGGCAGATGGCTGAAGTTTCACCAGTTCACAGCTTCAACTAACGGCCAAACCCAATAACCTATCTATCACAAGTTTTGGCATGCTGGAGATAGAAAAACTTATCTATCTATGGTTTTAATGTCCCAATTCTGACTAGGAATGCTATGGAATGTGATACAATGACAGATAGATTCATACTATCTACCATCAATAGGGATCCGTCTTTAACTGACAATAGGTTATTTAGTTCGGCCGTTAGTAAAAACGTGTAGCTGAGCTTTCAACTCAAATCTTGGCCTGGGAATTATCTCCGGAAAAAATACAAATAGTGTTAAAAGTACCTGGATTGTGGACTGGACTCGGCAAGCCGCCGCGTTGTTCAGACGGCGAAGTCCAAGTAGTTAACCGGCGAGAGGCTGATATAAGCACCGGCTATATTTGCGTTTAATTAACTGTTTTATTGGGGTTATAAAACACCCGGTTACACAAACAAATGTACGTGCACGAGACAAAACGTTGTAGGCATGCACTGACACGGGGCTAGTCTGATCACAATTCAATAGCGGTTCAGCACAGATGGCAACTGGGAACCCAGGCTTGTCTCCAAGAGCTGTGATAAAGCAAGTACGACAGCTTCAGCTCATTGTCAAGCAGTTTAAATTCCAATTTTTCTCTAAACCACCTCGATATGCTCCCAATCTTTTTACTCTTTCCGTTGAACACCTCAACGTTGCGGAGGTCCTTTTGTTTCGTAAAGCTCAACTAGATTCCCTCCCCGAGGATTTGATGCGCGTTCTAATAGCACGTTCCGTTTCGAGTGATAGTAGGCTTCGGAACCTTTCGCTTTTGCTCGGTGAAGGCGGGCTTCTTCGTCTATCTAGTCGTACTGCCGCCGCACTGTGGATCGAAAAAAGGCTCTCGAAGAAATAGGAGCTAATATTGTCTGTTATTTGCTTAAAAATAGCTTCTAATAGCCAATAGCCTGAGATTAATGTGTTCGACGACGCAGACTTCATCCGACGTGCTAACTGGAGAAAGGCGCAGAGTCTGGCAGATCACTTCTGGCGGCGCTTCGTACGAGAGTACTTGCCCACGCTCACACCTTGGAGGCGGTTGCATGAGGCTCGTCCGTTAAGGGTGGGCATCTACTTTTTATCACGGACTACACGCGAATCGCGGCAGTGCACCCGGGAGGGATGGCGTAGTGAGAGTGGTGGACGTCCTAACGAAGGGGCCCCCCATTCGCAACTTCGCAAGGTGGTGTTGCTGATCGCCGGCCAGTAAATTGGCGCCTTCACACGGTCCGCGTCGAGGGTCATGTTGATAAATTCGCAGTACTTTATGATAAATTTGTTTCTTTGTTTTATATATTCTTATGTTTTTCCTAACGTCACTCTCTAAAAAACTAAAACGAAGAACAGTTTTCACCAATAGACGGAGTGATTCATGCGAAAGGTTTTAGTATGTAATTCATTAAAGGTTTTGTGTTAATGGCTGAAAAGTCACGATTATTGTTGAAGATGTCGGAAAAAACCATGCCGACTGGTTGGTTGACTGGCGTGCGCCGCGTAAACTGTAAAAGATACATAAAAAAAATGTTTTTCAAAATGTTTCTTCTTGAAAAGTTCAACAAAAAAGTCCGCGATGGAATATGTCTATCTTCTAAGGATGACCCACAGTAAGCATTATTATCTTTTCAATTTGATAAATATTTCATTGTTATTTCCGAAGCTATTTTGACCGGTATCATATTAATCCTTATCGAATAAAATATGTTATTTAAATTTGGCATTTAATTTAGATTAAAATACACCGTGGCATCCTATCATTTAAATGAATAGTTTAAAGATCACAGGATCAAAATTACGCGTAACAAAATAATAATGGTTGACGGCTACGCGGGCGCAGCGGTGGCAGTCAAGAACTTTCCCTCGGATATTAGGTAGATATGTGATCCCGGTAGTAGGTTCCCGTGGGATATTGTCCGCCATCCCCGCGGACGAAGCCGCGGGCAAAAGCTAGTGGGATATAAACGACAAAAACCACAAATTAAAACATAAAGTTCATGACGCTTGGAAGTGAAAATACGACGACATATTTTCTTTTTTCGAAATTGATATTTTTTTTAAATATTGGACATTTTTTTATTTTTTTTATTTATGTATTGCAAAAAGATTCAGCGCGGACGGGCCGTAATTATTTCAACGTCTGCCATTGCCGAAAGTCGAAAGCGATGTGAGTGGCAGGGCTGAATACAAACACACACTTCTCTCGATCCTGCTACGGCAGTATTTAGGGAATTATTGCCGGCAACGCGAGGAGCAGTGGCAGGGGGTGAATGTAAATGAGGCATAAATGTACAAGATTAAGTTTGGTTGAAGTTTCCTTAACAGCACTAATTTTGTTTGTAGAAACGATCGTTATACACGTGGCTACGATCTCACGAGGAAGGCGGCGAAGAAGCCTTACGCGACCGTCCTCGTGGTGCTGACGTGTCACAACGGAACCTGAAGACGCCGCCATACTCATTAGACACTCGCAGGATCTTTTCTACCTCACTCGTGATACTGCCGCCCACTACCGTGTAAGGTAATATGATACAAATATCTAGCTGTCGGAATTGTTACTTCACTGAAAGTTATACTAAGTCATAATGCTTGTTACAGATTTCAATGCAAACAGTGCGTCGTCGCCTTAATGAAGGGGGTCTGCAGCGACATATACCAGCCCGAAAAATGTTAACACAAGCGCGCCAAGACTAAAGTTATTTATGAGTCGGTTTATAAACTCCAACTATGTGCTGACCAAGCAAGTTAAAATAAGTTATAATAATAATGACAAATAATTGTTTTATTTAAATGTGTTTATGGATGGATAGTCGAAAAAAGCCTTCAGATCCGTAATGTTGACTTCATAAAATGTTGAACAGTAACAAATTATTAATATCAATAGCTTCTGCGCTTATTGGAAAGTAGATAAAAACTACATTTATAGGTATTGATATCCACTTAACTAGGTATCAAGTTTTGAGTGTCAGAATGGTTTAGCACCTACTAGTTATTTACTTTGTATATAGGTACTTCCTACGAATATGGTGTATAGGGAAAGGATTTTATGAAGAAAAGCACAGATAAACAAGACCAGGCATTTATTTCAATTAGGCTTGTCAATAAATAGGTATCGTTAATGAGAAAACTAGTTGTCCGTTCCAAATCTAGGTCATCACGGAGAACAAGGACAAGAAACTCCGTGGCAGCTTATTTTAAAGTAGGTAATGTATCAAAGCACATGGTTACATTAGCATAAATCATTGTTATCTTTATTCATCTCTTGGACCATTTCTCAATGCTAGCAATATTACAGAACAACATAGTTTTCAGCAATAATCAAGATATAATATCAATTAACTTACATGAACATTGTAGTCTGTTGATCTTTCACAAGAATTGATCTGATCATCAATCCATTTTACAATAATGGCAGAGCTTGCGCTATGCAACATGACTTTCTTACATTGGCTTTTAGCAACTTTATATTACGGACATGGACACCACTCAGGATTTGTCCTGTAAAAGTCGGAGGTCTTGTATCGTCCAACAGTTTAACCCAAGTTCCGTCAAAATTGGCGGTCACTCGATCTTAAAGCCTATCAATCTTACCAGTCAAACATTGCCGCACATTCTCCCGCCGTTTTAGACGAATCATAGATCGTCATACATAAATGCTAAATAACTTCAAACCAAAGAAATAATTAACAAATCGTATGTAGTGGAACTATCTTAAAACGTAATAACATTATTTAGCTATATATTATGTAGGTATTTATTTGTAATCTTTAAGTAAAATTTATTATGAAATTTTACTTAAAGATTACAAATAAATGTTCTGAAAATCTTTTGAAACACCATGTTACTTCAAAATTGCATTATTTATGCTTCGTGCAGACCAGCGCGACGCGACAGCGCGACGCGACACTGGTTATTGTTATACCGTCAAGTTTTCTTAGAAATTGTATTGTTCGAGCCGCGGCGCGGGGTCGCGTCGCGCTCGTCTGTACGAACTTTTAATCGTGATAAATATTATTAGTATCGTATTAATTATTACTTATTCCATATTAATCACTTATTGTACTGCTAAGTTAAAGCAGACAGACAGACATTTATTTACAATACTGAACACAAATAACTAACGTCGAAGTATTCGTCCGCATCGCTGTCGTCCGGAAACGTGCCCGAAGACTGGCAGCATTGCCACGTTGAATGGCAATGTTAATTCTTTGGCCAAAGAACGAGCCAGCCCTCTGGTCGCGTGAAGTGTCGACCAGTCGGCGAGAAATTTCTTTAAAAAAGAGACGCGCACTCGGACCCCACGACCCGAGCGTTTCGACCCCAAACGGCTCAAAACTGTAGTTACCCATAAGGTTACAGAATTTGCGCCGCTTGAGGTCTCAGCAGCCGCAGCAGCGGCGCCAGCACAGCCCTTGATAAGTTATTTCCTAGTTAACGTTAATTGGAAAGTAAAAGTTACTAGTATCTTTTATCAATTTCAGAAACGAAAATAAAGCTTCGAGTAACAACTTACTGGTTAAGTGAATGACGTAACAAATCTTACGTTACATTCGTTCAATAATACGCTAATTTTACTCGTCAAACATCAAGCGTGTGATTTTAATTTGTTACTTTATCTTTATTTTTTTAATTAGTGTGTATAAAGTTAAAAGAGATAGAAGTGCTATCTTTTCTTTGTATCAGTCATTTTGGTATCCTTTGTGCGCAAATACCAAACTGTGTTTGAAAATAAACAAAGCAATGCTTTGACTTGGAAGAAGGTTTACTGCATACTTCGATAGAAAATAATTTTCATTTACTTAGCTGATTTTTTTGTTTGTGTCAGATTTTTCGTCCGTAAAATAATCAACACGGAATTTAAAAACACGAATCCTAGGTTGTTGAATCGTTGCGTTGTAGAATGTACTAATTCATCCAATTGATGATCAATTAAGTCAAATAAATCCATTTTAATTAATAAACAGTAAAATAATCGTTGGTGTTAACGTACAAAAAATAACAGCGGACAACTTTTAACTGTAAAGTAAACACGCTAAATTGGCAGATGTCATGGCAAGTTAGTTACGGGTCAGTTAATCTTATGATTAGTGCTACTCGAACCTCGTGAAATTCACACATTGAAGTTACGGGTGACTTTAACTGGCGGTTAGCCTACTCGACACTTTACTTGAGGGTGGTGAAAGAGGCCCTTAGTATGGAGTATGGATGGAGATGCGGGAGGTTGTTGGAGGCTCTAACCCCCCCCCTCCGACCCCCGCGATCCCCGCAGGTGGGATCGATCGCCCCTGCCTGGCAACAACTAGCTAGTAGTGGGCCCCATTCGCGTTTCATTTCATATTTCACAGAACACACTGACGATACCGCGCCGCCGCCGCCGCGCTACTTCACATCTTTTTAAAGATAACCTAGCGTAAATTCTCTTGTAGTAATCAGCACAATACCAAATAACACACATTCCTAATAGTTTCGATGGTAGAGCTGAGAAGGTCAAGCGTCGGATGTAAACCACATCTCTAGCTCATGTCATACGTATTATATATTTTATACTTGTCTCGCTGTCAAGATGCACTATTACAATTAAGTTCTGTAAACAGATTTAGGATCACCTTGGCTATGACATCAAATAATATAATATAGGTAGTGTGAAGTCGGTCAGGTGAAGCTTCCCTCGTCACGGCAGCTCAGCAGCTCGCCGAGGAGCGCCGAGCTCTTTATCACGCTGTTATCAACTGAACCCATAAACATGCAATGGTTTATGTAAGTGCTTACAATAAATGTGCGCTGTAAACAATTACATGTATATTATTTACTCATATTGGACTAAAAGCATGTAAATGAGTAATATATTCATCCCGCCCAGATAGATCTTAAGAATATAAGTTTGCTACCTATATTCTTGCAAATAAATATATCATTCATTCATCATCATCATCTCAGCAGGCATAAACTTTAGATTCATATTTTAGCATTCTTATTGTGTTACCTAACGTAACTTACAAACGTTTAAAGATTTGATATTTACCATTTATTATTTTCTTCACGCACCTATAGCCTCGACTTCCATCCAAGACGTTTTTAGCGATACAAATTTAGATCCATCCAGAAAAAGACAACAGTGGTTAATAAAAAATTGGCTCTATTTCAATCTTTTCTTTTCCTTTGTCTCTCACGATAATATTTGTACCCCACATGCTCCTAGAACTAAATATTTCAATCAGTAATAAAGCTAACAGTATGCTTAACTTTAACCCAACTTTAAGCAACGTTTATGAGTAAACCCCAAACTCTTCAAGTTATGTTCTGGGGGCTTAAAACGACTACATTAAGCAATTCCTCTAAAAGCAATTCATTTTCTGAATTCCCAGCAGATCATTAGCAATTCCTATAAGGTGACAGATATTTTAGCTGATTCATATTATTCAATACAAGTCATAAAGAAAGAAAGAAAAGAAAGAATAAATTTTATTCATAACAGAATCATATTTGATGTAATTAAGAAAAAAATTAAGACCGTAATTTTACTGGATAATTTTTCTTTACAGTTTTTATTAATCTAATGAGGTTTTTAATTTATAATTCTACAGTTTAAATGATATTTCAATAAATCACAAAACTGTCAAACAGATGAATTGCGTACTTAATACGATTTGAACGCAGACAATAATATGAATTGTCAGTTTGTGACAGTTTGTGTGATTTATATTATTTACATAGTATGATTCTGCCAAAGCGGCCATTTTAGGCCCACTGATTGCACAATTGCACATTCCAATCTTTAATTTGATTTTGAAGTTACATCACGGTCACACACCGCTAACCCGTTCGACAAAACAATAAGCTCACGTGAGTTCATGTCATAATATGCTCCCCTTGTGAGTCGCGAGGTCCTCATAATCACTATCACTGTCCCCCCCACACCCCCGCCCCGCGGGTCGCATCGGGTCTGGCAGGGCGCGGGGGCGCAACTGTAGGTACATACAAGTAGGGGTGGTTATAAATAGATGTCCTCCGTCAGTGCCAAGGTCGGTGCCGATCGATAAGAGCGGGCGGGGACGCATGCGGAGACGAGGAGCGGGGCCCTAGGACCTGTCGCACTCTACTGCAACGGATAGGTTGTACGCACAGACTACACTACAATTTTGTTGGAATTAACTACAGTATACATTGCTATAGATCAGGAACACAAATACTTTGAAGATAGAAACTTAACTAGATGATGGACCTATTCGAGTTCGCTATAAATGGAATGCCAATGAATGGCAACATGAAGCCCAAGAATGTGCACCTAATTAAAAGTGTCCTGAGAAAAAATAGCCCTATACTGACCTATATATCTTTGTAGCCGAAATAGCCCTGTACTTACCCTTATTTATCTTTGTAGCAGTAATAGCCCTGTACGTACCCATAATATCTTTGTGGTAGAAATAGCCCTGTACTGACCTTTATATCTTTGTAGCCGAAATAGCCCTGTACTTACCCTTATTTATCTTTGTATCAGTAATAGCCCTGTACTTACCCGTGTTATCTTTGTAGCAGTAATAGCCCTGTACGTACCCATAATATCTTTGTAGCAGAAATAGCCCTGTACTTAACCTTATTATCTTTGTATCAGTAATAGCCCTGTACTTACCCTTGTTATCTTTGTAGCAGAAATAAATTATTGTTGATTTAAAACTTCTGGCGATGGCGATTCGTTTAATAAAACAAGGACGTCACGTGTGAGCTCATTCGGTACATGAGGGTGAAGAAAGATATAACTCTCTTCTCTCTGTTTCTTACTAGTGTAAGAAACAGAGAGAAGAGAGTTATATCTTTCTTCTACTAACGCGACTAGAATCAATTCAATTTTTTGTAAACTTTGACGTTCAAAAGTGCCTTACAAGCCTATTTGAAATAAATGATTTGATTTTGCAATTGACACAAAAAAAGTGTTTTTTTTTTACAATAGCTTGTGGCTTAATGCAACGGACCCTGAACGCATAAAACTCCAGCCTGAAAACTGCGGTTGGCATTTAGATGATTATTTAAAACCAACGGGATTTATTGGGGACCAAACACCTTTGACAATACAGCATATTGTCGGATTGACGGAAAACGATGAGGAATCTTCCGAATACGAAGATCATCTACGATTTTACTTCCGATGAATCAGATACGATATAATATAATGCTTATTAATTTTAAAACTTTTATCTACTCACATATCGTAAAATTCTAATAATAAACTCCAAAACGAGTTTATATTGACATACTTTATAAACACAATACCGAAATTTAAAAAATAGAATCCTAACTTCCTAATTCTAACTTCCTAATCCTAACTTCCTAATCCTCACTTCCTAATCCTAACTTCCTAATCCTCACTTCCTAATCCTAACTTCCTAACTAATCCTAGAGTTTGTTTGTTACGCTTTCACGTTAAAACGGCTGAACGGATTTGGATGAAATTTGGCACAGGGGTCGACCATGACCTGAAATAGGACATATAATACTTTTTATCCCGGTAGTACGTTCCCGTGGGATAATTTCCAATATCCGCGGGCAAAGCCGCTGGCAAAAGCTAGTAATGCTAGTATTATAATAATGCGAAAGTGAGTTTGTTCGTTTGTTTGTACGCTTTCACGCTAAAATGGCTGAACGGATTTGGATGAAATATGGTACATGGGTAAGCCACGACCCTGATTAGGGCATAGGATACTTTTAAACCCAATATTCCATTTTGTTCAATTATGTTCGTCCTTAACATGACCTTTATGATGTCATCATTCGTCAAAGTAAAAAGGGAAGGTAAGTAATACGATTATATTTGCTTTGGTATCGTGAAAAAGCAAGTTTAATGAGTTTGTTTTCATCATGACTCTTAATGTAGTATAATACTTTGATGATGATCTGCTCGCACTTGTTTAAAATAGTAGCCCACCAGCATCGGTAACAGATTCACGGGCATACAATAATATTGAATAATATACCTACTTGTACACAGCGATCATACCTAGGTAAATTGAATAGAGCCGTTTCAAATCAAATCAAATCAAATCATTTATTTTTGCAAACATGGGTAATTCGTACATAGTTGTTTTCTTAAAAAGTAGTCCTCCATATTCTACCGTCTCATGGGCATGCAAATAATATTCAATTGCAAAAAAAATCGATTGATACCGAATAAATATAAATGTCAAATCATTAAAATTACAAAAAAACAGACTAATTAAGTAGAAACATTTTCACATTAATGTCACAAAAATATAATAAAGTATGTCAAAGTATCAATCAGAATAAAAAGTGTCAGAATAGGAACATGTATGTCAATCATAATAATAGTTTATCAATCAGTGCAGGGATTTATCATTAAGGAAGTCGTCAATTGTGTAATAGCTTTTCTCAATTAATATTTTGTTTAGTGCCCTTTTAAATTTTATTACAGTCATATTTTTTATTACATCAGGTACTTTATTATAAATATGTGGGGCAATACCAAAAAAACTTTTCTTCATAAGTGCGGTTTTACATTTCACTTGGCATAGTTTGTTTACATATTTAGTCCGTATCGGATTTTTTCGAACTGCTGACAGTTTTACAAATAATTGTGGATTGTTTTTTACAAATAGAGCTGTTTCCAAAATGTACAAAGAAGGAAAAGTTAAAATTTTTAGAGACTGAAAATAGGACAGACAGCTATCTGTTGTTTTAAGACCGCACATTGACCTTATACATCGCTTTTGCATTCTAAATACCAGTTCCTTATCGGTAGACTGCCCCCAGAAAATAATGCCATACCGCAAAACCGAGGCCACCAGTCCATGGTACGCCGATAAAAGACCCTGACGGTTGACTTTTTTAGAAAGTTGATGGAGAGCATACGCGGATTTGCTGAGTTTTTTGCACACAACTTCAGCCTGAGGTTTCCAAGTGAGTTTGCTGTCAATCACTATACCTAAAAACTTCGCCTGACTCTCTTCATCAATATTACAGCCTTGGTAAGCAATACTAACTTTTGGGTTTTCGGTGCGTTGATGAAATTGCATTATTTTCGTCTTACTTAGGTTTATTACTAAGTTATTTTTGCTTAACCAGTTAATTATGTCATGCAGACAAGTATTTATGTCCTGCTCGTAATTATTATGATTTGTACACTTGATTACAGCTGTACTGTCATCCGCAAAGAGAACCATTTTGTTCGATGTTACTGTCGGGAGATCGTTAATATATATTAGAAAAAGTGTCGGCCCCAGTACGCTACCCTGTGGAACACCATATTTTACATGCCTTAGTTTAGATTTATATATGGTCTCAATTTTACTTTTCGGACAAATCCTAGAAATTTCTGTGTATTGCAGCCTATTACTTAAATACGATTCTAATAACTGAAGGATGTTCCCTCGTATACCGTAACTATGTAGCTTGTGTAGCAGAATTTTATGGTCCACATAGTCAAAGGCCTTGGTCATGTCAGTATAAATAGCACAGACTGGATTTCTCCTATCTACAGATGACATGATGTTTGTTAATAGGTCGAAGAGTGCAATATTAGCGGTAGTATTCTTACGGAATCCCTTTTGTTCGTGACAAAATAATTGAAATTTTTCAAAATAACTGTAAAGAGAGTTGTAGATAACTTTCTCAAAAATTTTGGAAAAAATGGGAATTTTCGCTATAGGTCTATAGCTTTTTAACTCTGTTTTGTCATCTTTTTTGAGTAAGGGTTTTATTATAACTATTTTGAGCCCGTTTGGGAATATGCCATTAGCAATACACAAGTTAATTATATGCGCCAATGGAGGAGCTATCATTTCTTTAGTGAATTTTATGACTTTTGTAGAAACACCATCATATCCAACAGTGTTAGTGTTTTTTAGGCTAGAAATTATTTTTATAATGTCATCAGTTGTAACAGGTTGCATGAACAGGGAATTTAATGTCTGATTGTTTAAATTAATATTATTTAATGTAATGTCAGTTTTAGAATTATTTTCAATTTCGTCAATAAAATAATTGTTAAATTCATTTGCAATGTCTGTGGGGTGCGTAAATGACAGATTACCTCTATTTATGCACATAACTGACTCCTGTGGCAAACACAGTTTGGTTTTATTTATTATTTGCCAGGTAGCCTTGGATTTGTTTTCAGCGGTGTTTATAAAATGATTATTTTGCGCTCTTTGGGTTAGCTTGATAATTTTTCTATAAAGTTTTGTATAGTTTCTAAGAACTTTTTTATTCAGTGAGTCCGAATTTAACCTATATGCCCAAAGCAACTGCCTTTGCTTTTTGCTACATGTTTTTATTCCTCGAGATATCCATTTCGTTTCTTTATTAGTTTTGATCGTTATCATCTTTTGCGGAAAACATAATCTATAAAAAAGAGAAAAATCATCCATGAAATTATCATAAGCTTTATTTGCGTCTTGCGCATCAAAGACTTGAACAAAAGACAAACAGCTAAGGTGTGTTTTAAAAGCTATTAAATTATTCATGCTAATGTCCTGTTTTTTAGTTTTCCAATGCTGTAGTTTACATGTTTTTTTGATTGGTATTTTAATTATTTGAGATGTATGGTCCGAAAGAACCAGATCTACAACTTGAGCCTCGCAGTCTTTCCTATAGTTGTGTGCAAAATTATCAATACAGGTGTGACTACTTAACCGTGTGGGAGTATAAAGAGCTAGTTTTAGGTTGTACTTCATAAGAAAAAATTCTAAGTCTAAAGTGGCCTTGTTTCTTTTTAAAACATCAATGTTAAAATCTCCACACAAGACAACTTTTTTATTTGATGAAATACAAACTTTTGTTAAAATATAATCCAATTTTTCATAAAATATTTCGTAACTAGGCTTAGGAATTCTGTATATACAAATAATAATAATTTTATGCGCTATTATCTCTACAGCACAGCATTCAAAAATCCCCGAAACTGATTGTTTCGATATGTCCGGTACTTCTTTGAACTGCAATCCTATTCTAATGAAAATACACGCTCCACCTCTCTTTGCATTTCTAGAGAAGAAAGCAGCTGGACAAAAATTTGGAATGTGTAATAAATCCTCATAACCAGTTTGTATGAAGTGCTCCGTGATACAAATAACATCGATAACTGTTCCTCTATCAGATAATCCCACTAGCTTTACAGTCAGACTATCAGCTTTATTCATCAGCCCAGCTATGTTCTGATGTAAAATGGTAAGGTATTTAAAGAAAAAACTGAGAATTTACTTGTTGCGAATCTGTAGGTAAACTATTTTTATTTTGCGGGAGGCAGTTAACTTTTAAGTGCGTAGCAGTCAGGTTGCTTAGGCCAACTATAAGGTCTCGCAAATCTGATACAACAGTCTCTAAACCAGAGTTATTTAAAGTTCCATATTTTTTATTATAGGTTTGGTAATCATAAGGTAGATTAAGATTTGAGTCCAGTAAGAATGCATAATTACAAACATTTATATCTAAATAAAGAAGGTTATTAAACGTTTCTATACGGCTGTTAAACATTATGTTGGAATCTGTCATATATTTAAAGGTGGGTAAACAAATTATAAAGTTTGTGTGACTCAATGGTAACAATTTTTCCCTCACAAACATGACAAGTTCTAAATAGTTATTTGTTTTACGAAAGTCTTCCTCGCCAATATAAATAACACAATAGTCCGAGTGCGTAAAGTTTTGTACTTTTCTTTCAATTTTGTCAAGTATTTGCCACAGTCCACATGTAGGTTTACGATAGTGACAGATTTCAAAGTTACACAGATTAGTTCTTTCGGCAATTGTATAAAGTCTGTTTGACGTTTCGCTGCTAATTAGGCATATTTTTTGTTTCGTAGAAGGATGCTCATGCACTATAGCTGTTCTGGTTTGTATGTTTTTATTTTTGTTAGATGGGCTTACGCTGGTGCTAATGTTTTTAGTTACATTATGTGTGTTCGTCGGTAAAGAGTCGTCCCTTTCAATTGTCAGGGCGGTTTGAGTTTGTTTTGTCTTCGTGTTTTTTTTAGGAGTCATTACTGTGGTCTTCGCTTTATGTTTTCCTGGAGTGTTGACAATTTTTTTGTAGATGTCATTTTTTTTATTAAATTCTTCATTTAATTTCTTTAGTTGGCAGTTTTCTAATGATAATATTTCTATTTCCTTATGAGCACTCGTAAGTTGAGATGTTAGTCTAGCAACCTCATCATTTAATATTTTTAATTGCGGAACATCTTCGTCCTCAGATATATCAGGCAGACTACTCGTCGTACAGTTCAAAGTTTGTGATAAAATATCGCTTCCGTCATCGTTTGGTTCCGATCGTGTGCGCGTCCGCCGGAAAGTAATGTTCTCCAAGAAATTCATTTTTTAAGTTAAACTAAACTTTCAAAAATATTTACTATAAGTGAGATTTGAACTTGCGACTCGTTGATTCAAACGTTTTGGTATCACGGTTGTGCCAATAGGCCAGCCGGCGCTTGACGTGTTGGTCGAAATACTGCTCTCAGTGCGGGCGTTATACGTATTTGTTAGTTACGTTTGGGATTTTTTAATTAACTTCATGCTCAATAGATGTCTCTAAACATAATTTTAATTCAGCAATCGTTCTTGCTATGGCAACATTGTTTAGTTAGACGTTGGTAACAATTATCTTGGTTCTTGAAATATGACTTAAGATGGCGTTGTCGTCAATCCGTTTCAAATAAAAAACGACTTCTTAATAGTTACTTATTTTTGTATCACTTAAATCCTCTTATTTTTGAAAGTTATTCAAGTCGATGTCCAAATTATTAAGTCAGATTGTCACAATATGTTATATTACGTAAACAAACTTACGAACGTCCAGTTCCATAAATATTCAAGTCACTGTATGTGGCCACTATTTTCACAATTTTTTTAGTTGTTAGTGCACTTTACATATTTATAACACTGTCACAGTTAGTTTATATGACTAGCTTCACTTTGATGTGCATTACACAGTTCGCACTTGAGTTTAACTATTTTTTAAAGTTTTATTAATAGGAGCACAAAACACTGTTCTGTTTACTAGCCAGCGCCACCTAGCGAATTGATTTCATCTGATTATTTTGCGTATACTTACTACAGAAAATTCAAATTCGTATTCTGTCTTGTTATTATACGCCGGGCGAAAAGTTTCTGCCGGCGGGAATGGATTGTGTTTTTTTTTCGTCGTGTTTGATGAGAGGGGTAGGTGAGGGTTGCGCGGGTGAAATTTGATTTTTTGCTTGCTTTATGCGCCCTCTTAAAGAGCTGCGCTAGCGACTAAGGGTGAATAGGGGAAGTTGAGTCGGCCGCCGAGTACGTCAGTCATTCGATGTCCGTCGTCGCGCGAGGCACACGTGTTACGAGCGCAAGTTTTACAAGTTGACCTATGTATTAAAAATAGTTCACGATAGGTACATACCAAATTAACATAGGTACTAACGTATTTCCTGACGCAACTGAAAATAATAAGATATAATTTTTTTGTATATCATGTAATTTTATAAATTATATATAATAATAATTTACCATATTTAAGAACTTTTAAACTCAACGTAACTAAATGAATGGGTTGAAGTGAATAAAACACCCGTGGTAGGTATAGGTATTTCCCACAGAACAGATAAAAGAGGTTAGAAAGGAAATAGTTCCTGATGTGTATTAGAACGAGTGTCGCCGCTTATCCCCCACTCTTTAACTCGCCTGCAAGCAAGAGACCAATCGGACGCGCATTACGCACACAAATAAACCACACGCACTTAGATCGCGCGTTCAGCAGATTTTTTTGATGGGTAACATCTTTCCTTTCGCTGTCCTGCAATCTGTGGGAGTGATGTCGTGAAAAGGGACTGATGTGTGTAACAGAAAGCCGGCGAAGAGCGCGCTATTTGAATTGACCAATGAACGCGCGCGGTGCTTGAGTTGGCCGTCAGATAGTACCAACCCATTTTCCGAGAGGTTGCTTCTGTCATGCAAGATGTCATAATATGACATCTTGCATGACAGATGTTACACATCTGCGCCTACTGTAAGGCTCGCTCGTTTTTGTTTAACTTATGAAGCAGTGAGTTGGCAATCTGTTTCAAAACGATTCAGATTCTGATTGATCGTGTATTACGCAATTAGGGTAATGGGCTACAGCTATTAAGTAAATAAATGACACAAGTAAAAAGGATTTTCAGCTTTATAGCTACGTAAACCCAATAAACACGACCTTTTAAAATAATAATCACAAAAGATGATCTAGGTGGTAGGTAAATGGTACGCAATTCAAAATCTGCAATAAAGTTTTATAAAATATAAATTATACACTACTTACTGAAAAAGGCATAACGATATTTTTGTGCGGAGAAGTTCCTTATTTTAAGTATTATGTAATCATTTTCTGCAAAATGTTGCGAACAAATTGTGCTAGATTTAGTAGGTATCCATTCAATTCTACCAGTTGCTTCAAGCCACAGTTTTCTTGTATCAGGATCTGCTGGAAACCTACAATGTTTTAATAAATGAGGTTTGCCACCTCAAACCAAATTTTAGACGAAAAACCCACTCAGAAACTAAATTAATAACCCACAATAAACAATAATTGGTAAACAAAGTTATTTTAATTATAATATTACTGATTATAATCATTTAATTTTGTATCAAACACACATACCTACTTAATATCGACATTGTTTACAACTTAATACAACACTATCGATACGCGTGGATTCCGCGGAATTTCAACTTTGGCTCGGTGCACGCGACGTTCGTAGTGAACGCAATACATTGCGCGATCACTCATCTAACTACAAGATGGTACCCATGCATTGCAACCAATATATAATTTTGCATCTGTTAGCGATTGTATCGTTTTTGTCTACAAACTACATAATACTATTGTAATAATTACAAATATTACTTGTATTTTATGGTTTTTGGACTTACCGGTGAAAAGAAATCCCTTCCCGGGCTACACTACACACCTGGCTTTTTTTCCGACACGATATCGCACCCCTAGATGAAGACTCCGGCAACTCAAAAAACCTCATTTTTCAGAAATGACGAAAAACTGTTTTTAGGGTATATAAGAAAGATATCAAAGATCTAATGAGAGATTCGTAAAGGTAACGTTTTCTGAAGCTGTTTAATTAGCTTATTTGTATTTTATCAGTTAAACACGTGGAAAATAACGGGATTTTTGAGTTACCCTAGTTTTGCAGCGGGAGTAAGCAAATTTTTTGTGTACTAAGTCAAGTTACTTTACTTTATCTGAAATAAAATTGAGTTACGTTACTTTTCACCCCAAAAATAAGATAACTTTTTGTCGGGGGTTTTGAGTTACTTATGCTATGAACGGGTGATTGCAACGTGCTAATCTTAGGAACGCAAGCTTTAGTTTTTATAGATCTAAAATAGTTGAAATAAATAAAATGTGTCCTCAAATAGAAAGTTATTTATTTAAGTACTAAATGAATAACAAAGAAAACTAAATACAATAATTAGTGTTATAAAATATTAGGTAAGTCCTTTTTATAACAGTTATTACTTAAATACTAGACATTTTCATGAAATTGAGATCGTACACGTACAATAATGAATAATTATGCGTTTTTAAATAATCACAGCAATAATACCTTTAAAAAAAACTCTTATCTCCCATAAAAAAATATAAATTTGAGTATTCTTATCTCTTTACGCACTATCAGAACAATCTTAAAATAAGTACAGCCTCTGAACAAACATTAATAAAAGCCAAAAACTATAAAATCAACCAGTCATTATAAAATTCTCAGGCAGTCTCTATTTTCATCTTAGTTTTACTTACTTAAGTAATAGTACCTACCACAGTCTTAAAATTGCAAATCACAGTTTATTTATTGGTCTATTATTCTTAATAAGTACTCTCTAATCAATTAAATTTGTTAATGGCACAGAATTCTTAAACTAGTCTACCTACTTCTACTATAAAAATTGAAATGGCAACGTCATTACAAAACATTTTTGTAAAAACTATCATAGTAAGGCTTCGGAATCACATCTTTGTCTACAAGTTCTTTAATATCTTTCTTTTTTGCTTCAGACAAACGAATTTTTTCTGTGTATGCTCTACTCAAACTCAAATTTATTGTATTACCAGGTGTTGACTCTACTGTGCGTCTAGTCTTTCTCTTGTTCACCCAGCATTTTTTAAATTCAGTCTCTGCAAAGGAAGTTTTATAGAAAAAGGCCATTGGACTTTCTTTTTCTACTTTGAGGAGTTTTATATCATGCCACTTAACTTGGTTGTTACTTTCATCGGTATTAAAATTTGTACCCCAAGCTTCTTGCAACACTTTTAAGTCATAAAAGCGGTCATGTGTCATTTCATGCACTTTGTATGCTGGTCCAGATTTTTTGGCAGACCTGATCAATGTTGTATATTGTTGTGGTGTATAAATAGGGCCTGATTTTATGTGCCTTTTTACCTGCTTCTCAATGACACTATGGACATTATCCCCTTCGTTTTGCGAATGGCCTCTAATTAAAAACTTATGAGTGATAGACTTCACTCTCATATTGAACACAGCATAGGCATAAGCAGACAATAAGTACTTGTTTTTTTGTTGCCCGCAACAGTTGTCTGAGTAAAATATTAGATCTATGTCTCCAGTGGGATGATTATTGAGCAGCATTTCGATGAAAGCTAAAACACAGCTTCCGATTTCTACTGAACCACGCTTTCCTTCAGTTTCATCCCAGAAAAAACAGTCCACATTCTTTGCATACAAATCACTTATGGTAAAATTAAAACAATTTATTCTGGACTTGTAAAAGAAAAGAGACACTTGCCCTTTAGGAATAGGCATTACTGCCTGGAGATCATAAACGACTACTATAGCATCTGATTCTTTCTTGTCCCTTTCTTTCTCACTTCGCGCTAGGTCTTTCTCAAATAGATGCTGTTCGTAGGCTTGCTGCAATGTCAATTTTTTTTCATCATCCGCATTTTTGTAGCTCTCACACAAATCGCACAAGTCTTTTTTTGGGCTAAAAAAGCCAATGTTGAATTGATAGTTGAATATGCGTTGAAATGTTGATTCGGAAGCAAATGGCAAGTCATTAGCTTGGCGTAAGCTTTTATAGTCCCGGTAAATATCTGCTAATGACCTTTCGCTTTGAATGTATTCCCGAGTAGTCTGAGCTCGAAGATAGTGCGATTCAACCCGTGGAATTGAGTTGATAAATTGAACAACGCTTTCTTTAACTACAGGATCTATCGTAGGATGATTTTTATGTTTTCCTCTGTACTCTCCCTCTATAAACCCAGCTTCCGTCTTTTTGGTTAACGCTGTTTTAATTACTTGATCACCTAAATCAAGCGTGGCCTTAAAAAAGGTCTTGCAAACACGAATGCGCGAGTTATTTTCTTCAAAATAGAAGGCCGTATTTAGAGCCCGGAAGTTTTCCGTACTTGAGTATCGGTATTTGGGCTTTATTTCATGGGTATGTCGTACAATGTACTCCCTCTGTCGCTGAAGATCACCGAGTTTCCAAAATGCTTCAAACCATTTTTGACGAGTTGTTAAGGTGATCTTGGTACTACATTTCAAACGACAATTTTCTCCGCAAGGTGGTCGAATTTTGCGAGCAGGAATTTCTTTTTTTAGTTTACCCCTCGACTTGTAAGATTTGCCTGAATTTTTGAGGGTTTTGTTTATATTGACCTTCCATGTCTCCGGTTGCCTTAGTTTCTTTTTACATTGTTTTGGCCCTTCTTGCGCTAGAGTCTCATCACTTGGATTAATATTTTGACCCAGATTGTGATCCTCGTAGTTATTATCGGCATTGTTATTTTCGTTGCGTTGAATCTCGCAATTAGGGCCAGTATCGTCATGTTCATTCGTTGAGTTACTACTGCTGCTGCTAGAGCTACTGCTCGAGCTACTACTCGAGCCTGATGAACTCGAACTGCTAGACGAAGACGAAATGGAGCGAGTTCGTGGCATTTGTGAAATAGGCGAGTTACGCAAGGGAGAGAAAATTATTTTTCTTTTGGGAATAGGGTCTTGATAGTGCGGATCTGCATCGGAATCGTCGAAATCGCTTTCATCGCCGCTATGAACTGGCGAGGTAGCATACTGACGTTTAGGAGCTCGTCGTCGTTCCTCAGCGTTTGTAGGCTCATTAAGACTCAAAGAAGATTCTAAAATGCTCGGTGATGGAGCTAACCTTCCTTCAGCTGGCAACTCAGGCTCGTTAATACTATTGAGCATTACTATACCAGGAGATGTAATAGGTCTTGAATCATCTGTTGCTGCTGGTTGCTCAGGATCCTCTTTTTCTTCGTTAATCATTTGTACCATGAGTTTTCCTCGCCCTGTCATCATCCTAAAAATAAATAATATTCAAATTCAATAATGAATCAAGTAAAGTCAACCAACTCAAAAAACCCTCAAAAGCACGTACTGTGTTTAGTTACTGTATAACAAATAAAATAAAAAAATTGAACCTTTCATAAACAACCTATTTTCTCTTTAAAAATTACAAATTTCATTGAACAGGCAAAAATAAACAAAGTTAAAGTTAGATTCAACAAAACTACGGTAAATCGAAATTTACTTTTACTTTCATGTAAACCTGAGGAACTCGAAATATTTAAAAAAATATTGCAACATAAAATCATCAAAACCCCCGTAAATCAAAATTAACTATTACTTTTTACAATGAAATTTCAGCAAAACTCAATCAACTCAAAATAAATAAGAAACTTACTCAATAAATTTCGTGTAAACTCCAGCAACTCAAAATCTGCCACTATTCAAACGTGTGTCACTTACGCCAATCCGAAGACAACTAAAAATGGCGGACTAGTATTCGCGCCTGTCGGGGCAAGGTCATTTAAGTAAAGCAGCGTTTAGCGCCATCTTTTAACAATGGTTGAAGGTATCGTTACGCGAGTTATATTGATGCATAGGTCTTCGAGTCAGGAATTCGATAAGGCCACTAACTCAAAACTCGTACTTTTTGAGTTAGTGGGGTTTTTATCTAGGGGTGCGATATGATAGCGCAAGACGGCATAATTCTTTTTTTTTCGCGGAGTTTCTCACGTTATCACAATATGAGCGCGACTGTCGGCCGGTGAACCAAATTTCGAGCGTTTGCTCTTATGTGCGGCGCGCCTGCAAGGCCCTTCTAACCTCTTTTATCTGTTCTGTGGTATTTCCATTGTAAGCACTTGGCAAACTGCCATATTGTTTTAGCTAAGATTCCATACGATTGCCAAAATTATAATAATATCACTTTTTAGTAAACTATGTTATACCCTAGTTTTAATAATATATTTTATGGTTCTATCGCTCGACAGTGTGACAGCCTTTACTTGTTGTGTTATCTAATGTTCGCGTCACGTTGCCAATTACGATTATATAAATAGATAGCTAATAAATAATTAGAAATGATCTCACACACAAATGAATCAACAGATATCGGTGCATTACAATGTAAGCTTGCTATGTGTAGTAGGTCGACAAGGGGTCGGCAGAGCGTGAGGTGTAGGCGTATTAGTATTATTTAGCCAGTAATAAGCAGGCACATCACAGACGTTCTACTTGTAACAACGGCATCGGTAAAGTACTCGCAATGGCGACTACGCGCTTCGCTCTCGTCGCTACGACGCCGACGATTACCCGACTGTCCCATAAGCAGGGTATTGTTTTTCGAGAGTATGTATTTATTTTGATAATAATAGTTGTTGTATTATTTATTTTGAAATATTATTTTACTTATAAAAAAACGTAATTACATAAATAGATATTTTTATAAAATAGAACTGCTCCCGCAGCGTGGTGGTAGGACCCAAGCTGACAGTGGTTATTATTAAACCCAAGCTGACAGTGGTTATTATTAACCTTTTCATAGATATTATTCATGTTATACATTCTCTTAGAACGTAGGTTTTTTTCTGTATATTCTGTATATCAAAAATTTAATTAGGTAGGTACCTATATTGATGTAAAATTAATTTGCATGCCCCAAAAAGGCTAAATATGGACTGTACCGCCAACTTTTACAAAACCTGTACATATTTTCTACAAATAAATGTATAATATTGTTCCCAGTCTTATTGCCATGTGAACCTTCTGCACTTCATGTTGAGGCATCTCTCTTAGCTGGTACGCGTGTGGTGCGGGCACATCGTGTGAACTGCGCACTTCCGCTCCCATCCACTCTCGCTTGGGAGTCTTGGCGATCTATCAGTAACCCACACAGTCACACAGGTGATTATACTAATTATTTAGACTTCATATAGCGGATACAGTCACATACCGCCGTCCCCGGAGAATAAAATGATAACTACAAAAAATCAACTTTTCAGGAAAAATAAAAAACATGTATTCGTCGATTGCTCCTTAAATACTGGACGTAGACAGATGGATGTCAGCTTTTAAAAAAGGTTATTTTATGTTTGTTCTAAGTGTTTTAATGAAATACGCCTAAGTATCAAAATAGAGATATTATTTCAAAAATAAGAAGTTGGTTAAAATTAATCATCGTCTAAGTTGTATACTTAATGCCGATTATCATTTTATTCCGCGTACAGCCTGACCAGAATCAAATATTGTACTCTTCACTTATCATTTTATTCTACGGGGTTTATGGAGCAAATGATACTGATAATATTTTAATATCGTATTATTCTCGTAAATATTGTAACAAAAATTTGGTAAGGACTTTGAATTTGGCTTCCTAATAAAACTATGACATGGTAATCAACATTAGTTTTATTCAAAATGATAATAAAAAACAACAGCATTTTGACTAACATATCTTATACAAAGCGACTGGATGGTTTAGAACAAGAATAAAATGATAACTGCATTTATTATTATCTAGTCGAATATTTTTTTTACGGGAACATAATTGTATGACTGTTTGTCATACTAACAAGTGGGAATACATTTTGATAATATCATGTTAACACTTTATTCTCGTAATTTAAGACCTGTTTTAAATCTTTGAATACTATTGTAGTATTTTGTAACTTCGTAAATAACTGTATAAAAATTACGAAAAAAATTGAGCAAATGTATTAGCACCCACAGATACCAAAAATGCCATAACACTAAAACTAAGATAATGGCAGTTATCATTTTATTCTCCGGGGACGGCGATTTATTTTTTATTTTTTTATTTATTTATTTATAGTTAATTAAAACGGCACAGGTCCAATTACATTAATTAACATAGAATTATAAAAAATAAAATAAGCATTCAAATAACATACAATACAAAAAATTAAATTCAAAGATATACAATTCGTGGATAAAATTATTAATAATTATTTGAGTAAATGGTTCAATAAATTAGATACATCAATAAACTAACATGCAACAGTGGACACCCTCGCATATTGTCCCTCACAAAACAACAGACAAGCACGCATTATTTTCTTCCATTCATCGGCAAACACATCACATTCAGGGTCGGCAGTCAGGAGGGCGTTTAGCATCCTTAGGGTTCGACAAACTGGGGATTCGGCTCTAGCAACAGATCTAGACAGCGGTAGTGCGAACAGGTTATGACGGCGGCTTTGACGGTGCCCAAGGTATTTGTCGGGCACAAATAGGCGGCAGAAAAGTCCGTGGAGTTCAGGGCAGTCAATACGACCGCTTAGGGTTTTACAGGCAATCGTGAGCTGATCAAAGCCCCTTCTTACCTCCAACGAATTTAAACCTAACACCCCTAGAAGATAATTCGTTGGGTACATGAATGGGAAGTAATGGTACAGCCTTTGATACAAAAATCTCAGGAAGGTCTTCTGAACTTTCTCAAGCATCAGTGTCTGAGACGCAGTATGCGGATGCCAGACACAGGCGCTGGACTCGAGTTTACTCCGAATATACTTACTTCGAACCGATGAAATGTGCGTTAGAATGATGTGAACATAATTATATCTATCCAACGGGGCAACAATTTGCTATCAGAATCAAAAACTCAATAACACCCGATCGAACTTGGAGTTAGAACCCGAATCGATGAATAACTAGAGAAGTCTGGAAAGAAATCTAACTCCAAGAAGACGCAAAGTTTAATTTATTTTATTTATTTCAACTAAGTTACAGACAAGATAAATACATATGTTATGACCTAATTTTAACCATTACAACTGTAATGGTTAAAATGAGGTAAAAGGTGGATTACAACTGGTTGGCTTAAGAGTAAAGACGAGTCCGCGTATCACTGGTCAGTTTCCCTCAGTCGTGAGTTTATTTAATTCGCCAGTTTCATTGATTAGTTAAGTTTCACTGATTCGTCAGTTTTATCGATTAGACAGTTTTATTATTAGTTAGTAGGTATGTCCCTTCGAGATGGCCGTTACCTCCCTTCCTGATCCCCCCACACTGCACAAACAAACACGAAACAAACCACGAAAGAAGAAAGAAACTACAATTTATTTGATTCTATCACTGACAGGCCAAATAGCCGAACACGGCATAAAGATAGACTTCGGCTGCCTCCAATAAAACTGAAATTATTTAAGAAAAATGTATACTGCATGTCGATTATTTTTTAAAATCGCTGACAATGTTTAAAAAAATACTTTTCAAACTATTATTATTTAAAAGATATTTACCATTAAGGACTATTTAGAAGACAAATCAATAGAAGCTGTAATTTTTCAGTTAGATTAATTGACATCGGTGATTGTAAATACATTTGCACGCCATGTTATGGCAGAATATGCTGAAACAAATTTACTGTAACACCTTATGTACCATATTCTAGCAAATAAATATATTTGATTTGACGATAGCAAAATCGCTATCCGTAATAAGCGGTAAAGGTAATAAGCGGGTCTGGCTTGAGGCGCGGTGTGAGGAAGCGGGGAGGGAGGTAACGGCCGTCGCGAAGTGAACGGCTAGTATAGCATGTATGTATACCTTACATAAACTAACATTCAACTCAGTCTCGCACAACTGCCTGAAAAAGTTTAGTTTGCAGGCTACTGTCAGCTATCAGGTGAACATCGAGCAGACCATCACAACTTTTTCTGCAAAACCAAGCCCCAGGTGACGAACGAAACAACCTTGACAGTAAACTATCGTAATAATTAATTAAGAGTAGTTGACCCACCGTGTTCTTGCCAAGAATCTCTTTTGGCACATAATTCATACTTGGCTTAGTTTTCCTGTGGATTTATGGAAAGTTTCTTGTGTTACTCATGTCAGCTCGCATCGCGACGAACGCGTGGCGTGATGTGCTGCCGTGCACTCGCTGACGTGTGCGTCGCTGTCAGATGTGTCAGACTGCCAACAGCCGCGGACGGTGGCGGCGAGGACGCGTTGCCCACACGTGGTTGTTCTGAGTGAGCCGATGGACACGGATCGCTGCTGTGCACCAGCCCACCGGCACACTTCCGGCTGAAACTAATGTCATACACTCCTCTATCATCACTCCATGTGACTAAGAGTGATCACGTACCTACGTGATTTCCGGTGTGTTTACTGTTTAGGCAGTCTGTGCAAGAGTATTTGTGTGTGTAAGTACCAAATGGTGCAGGTATTGCAAAGAACGATAATTCCGTTGTACTCACCTACATATAGTCACGTTGTACTTACCTATAGTCACATTTGTAAAAGCTTTTAGATAAAGAAGAATTGTTATACAATTACACTGGTATTTCTGACAGTTATTTAAAGTTTTCCTCATAGAATTGATCGATCTGAGGTTAAAAAAAATAAAGAGCTAATTCTGTCAGTAGTAAACTCGGATGCCTACACAATCTGTTTGCAGATAAATATATGTATATGTTAAAAGATAGTTGTTTTTCATTTAGCCGGCGGTTAATAACGCATTACTTGGCAGAAAGCATGATTACTTATTATAGAAATAAAGAAAGAAAGAAAGTATAATGTTTATTTGGACACTGTTCGTGTAACACAAAATACGAAATAAAAAAGTGAAGAAAAAAGAAAAACAAAATCAAACAACATTCCGCTCAGACCTGATGAGAGTGCTCACTGCCGCACTATGCCGCTGTCGCTGAACGACGCGCGCGACGCCCGCAAATATCCACCATCTAAATTGGGCGGATGAATTCATCCGACAACTTTCTGCTTTAAGCTTCGTGCAGACCAGAGCGACGCGACAGCGCGACGCGACACCGGTTATTGTTATACCCTCAAGTTTTCTTAGAAATTGTATTGTTCATGTCGCGGCGCGGCGTCGCGTCGCGCTGGTCTGTACGAGCTTTTAACCTCCGGACAGAACTCAATCATATCTATACTCTGATAGGGTTCCATTCACGTTGGGGTGCTGCCATAATATCGGCTAAGGGACAAGCAACTGGGATCCAGTCGCAAAGTTAGTTGGAACGTTAATTTGTGTTACGACGGTTAGCAACGGTTTGCTTCGCACAACTTGCTAGTAACTTAACTCCGTACAGTGAATATTGGATGTTTGTCCAGCTGTTCGGAACAAAGATCGTGTTTTCCAACTACGACACAGTCAATAATATCTCAGATGGTCTGCAGACATGGAATACCGTCGCGCGACGCCAGACAACTTTCGGTTCTACTCGTACCTAAAAAAACCGGCCAAGTGCGTGTCGGACTACGCACAATGAAGGGTTCCGTAGTTCTTTGCGATAAAGAACAAACTTAACAATGTAGTTGAAAAACATGTCCTCCAATACATTCCAATGGCAAGTAAGTTTGTACGCACAATATTAAGGGATTTACAATGTTATTTTAAGACCATAGACTTCTTATAGGTTTTCCTGGAATCTATGAGCAAAGAACCATTCTTCACCAAGTCTTAATATGAAACTTTATAAAAGGTATTAGACAGCTCCAAAATAAAACCTATACAATTTATGTACACTTGTAAACCTATCTTTACTTTAACTATCCTTAATACTCGTAAAAGTTACGGCAATCCTTCACGTCAATGAATCAACTCACAATTCGAACCCTGACTGAAAGCGTCCACCGTAACAACTCGTTATTTCGTCAAAACTTTGTAATCGGCTTACTTGTAATAAGAAACAAAGAAAGCGCCCTTTTGTACAGGTAAGCAGGTAAGCTATGATCAGCCGCCGGTCGGTGAGAGCTGAGAGCCGCCGCGCCGCGCCGCCGACCGGCCAGTGGGCCAAGTCCGAACAATGTAGGTATAATGCCGCTAAATGTACGGGACTGCGAAAAGTTGAGCAAATATGGCATTTGTGAATGGAAATAAGATTTTTTTAAATATTATCATCATGCCTGTTTGAAATGAGAGATACAGCGAAACCTGGAATGTTGATGATAAACGATTTTGCACAACATTTTAAGAAGTACACACTCTCGAAATTGTCTTGTATACTCGTAAGTGTTGATATTCGGTGTCCTATTTTAACCCAGTTTAATGAATACCCTGGTGACCCAAATAACTACTTCTCAAAGCTAAAACTTTTGATATAAAGGCCAAATCAGTGAGTTGTGTAAAGCGGTCCCGGTGGAGTTGTTCCTCTGCTGCAGCTGCCTTGTGGGGCAGCCCTAGGATCCTCTTGAGGTCTGCGCGAATGCCTCTTTTATGGGCTTTGGAAGGTCCAAGACCCGGGCTTAGGGCTTTTGTCGGCCCCCACACCGCCATTTTTCTTATATTCACCTGTTGTTTGTTTTCTTTACACCAATGTACCTATACCTACCTACCTACATAATCTCGGTGTATCTGTTGGTTTTTATTATTAAGAAAGATGGAGAATATTTCCGTTGGGAAGAGGCAGCGGGCACGTGATTGAAGTTATTTTCTTTGCTTATTTATATATCTAGATAGTGTCGCGCTGCAAAAGAACTAAAACAAACAGACCAACTTTTTGTACTGGTTTGCGAGACAGCTAGGTACGTCTTACACTCGCGACACGTCTTTGTCCTAGCTTTGACTGTCTATGTAGTCATATTTATATCTTTGGTTATTTTATATTAAGACTAACTGCCCGCCCCGGCTTCGCACGGGTAGCACTATGTACTTATCTACGGCTCACCTACCTACCTACCCTACCAACCCTACCCTACCCTGCCTACCCTACCTACCCTACCTACCCTACCTACCATACCTACCCTACCTACCCTACCTACCCTACCTACCATACCTACCCTACCTACCCTACCTACCCTACCTACCCTACCTACCCTACCTACCCTACCTACCCTACCTACCCTACCTACCCTACCTACCCTACCTACCCTACCTACCCTACCTACCCTACCTACCCTACCTACCCTACCTACCCTACCTACCCTACCTACCCTACCTACCCTACCTACCCTACCTACCCTACCTACCCTACCTACCCTACCTACCCTACCTACCCAACCTACCCTACCTACCCTACCTACCCTACCTACCCTACCTACCCTACCTACCCTACCTACCCTACCTACCCTACCTACCCTACCTACCCTACCTACCCTACCTACCCTACCTACCCTACCTACCCTACCTACCCTACCTACCCTACCTACCCTACCTACCCTACCTACCCTACCTACCCTACCTACCCTACCTACCCTACCTACCCTACCTACCCTACCTACCCTACCTACCCTACCTACCCTACCTACCCTACCTACCCTACCTACCCTACCTACCCTACCTACCCTACCTACCCTACCTACCCTACCTACCCTACCTACCCTACCTACCCTACCTACCCTACCTACCCTACCTACCCTACCTACCCTACCTACCCTACCTACCCTACCTACCCTACCTACCCTACCTACCCTACCTACCCTACCTACCCTACCTACCCTACCTACCCTACCTACCCTACCTACCCTACCTACCCTACCTACCCTACCTACCCTACCTACCCTACCTACCCTACCTACCCTACCTACCCTACCTACCCTACCTACCCTACCTACCCTACCTACCCTACCTACCCTACCTACCCTACCTACCCTACCTACCCTACCTACCCTACCTACCCTACCTACCCTACCTACCCTACCTACCCTACCTACCCTACCTACCCTACCTACCCTACCTACCCTACCTACCCTACCTACCCTACCTACCCTACCTACCCTACCTACCCTACCTACCCTACCTACCCTACCTACCCTACCTACCCTACCTACCCTACCTACCCTACCTACCCTACCTACCCTACCTACCCTACCTACCCTACCTACCCTACCTACCCTACCTACCCTACCTACCCTACCTACCCTACCTACCCTACCTACCCTACCTACCCTACCTACCCTACCTACCCTACCTACCCTACCTACCCTACCTACCCTACCTACCCTACCTACCCTACCTACCCTACCTACCCTACCTACCCTACCTACCCTACCTACCCTACCTACCCTACCTACCCTACCTACCCTACCTACCCTACCTACCCTACCTACCCTACCTACCCTACCTACCCTACCTACCCTACCTACCCTACCTACCCTACCTACCCTACCTACCCTACCTACCCTACCTACCCTACCTACCCTACCTACCCTACCTACCCTACCTACCAACCTTTACTCTGATAAATTCACATTCATCAAATGCGTTAACTGTCCAACGCGCGAAGTTAAAATAGTCGTTAAGTTTTCTGAAATTTTCCATTCTTCTGCGCAATTTTCTTAATTTTTCTTTCCGTAAGAACCTTCTCCTTACGATAACAAACATAACAAAAAAAGAATTAGCAAAATTGGCGCAGCCGTTCACGCGTGATGCTGTGACCAAGTGAAATAAGGATTCATTTTTATATTTATATATATATATATAATACTAGCTGCCCGCCCCGGCTTCGCACGGGTAGCACTAAGTACTTATCTACGGTGCACCTACCTACCTACCTACCCTACTTACACCTACCTACCCTACCCTACCTACACCTACCTACCCTACCTACACATACTTACCTACCCTACCTACATACCTACAGACCTTACCCTACATACCTACCTATCTACCTACCTACCCTACCTACATCTACCTACCTACCCTACCTACATCTACCTACCCTACCTACCCAAAAACCTACCTATCTACCTACATACCTACCTACTTACATAACTACCTACCTACCTATATACACCTACCTAGCTGACCCGACAGACGTCTTTTCTTTGATTTGGTTTTAGAACAGTTTGTATTGGAAAAATAACAGTGGGGTTTTTACGTTTTTCCGGGCAATTATTCCAAAGTTTCACTTATAAGAACCTTCCTCGAACATAAAGGAATATTAAAAAAAAAAGCTAAATTGGTCCAGCCGTTCTCGAGTTTTGCGCTTTACACGTTTATTGATAATTTTTTATTTATATAGATTACTTTTGTTCTAATATCAATAGTTTCCGCAGCGCATGCTAATATATATATAACAATATATATATAATAATATATATATATATATATATATATATAATAATAGATGAGAGCTGATCTAAAGCTGGTAAGCGCCCTTTCGTTACTGTCTTTAGTTCTTGTAGTCTCTACCGGTTGTCATTGTACAGTTGTGCGCCTTTTTGCATTTTCTGTTTCATTCCGTTCCGTTGTTAATGTACAAAACACTTTTTACATTTATGTCTACACCAGCCGTATGATGATAAATGGCGGACTTATTTAATTAAATAGTACTTATTTTCAATTTTCCAATTTGGTTTATTCCTGTCAAACGACGATTTCCCATTCTGAAATAGACTAAAGTGACACAACTTAACTATATTTTAGTTTGACAGCATTATGATAGTACTGAGTTTTTAGTTTAGTGAAAATGGCAATTTTTCTATTCTGAATTTGACGTTTCTCACCAAAAATTTTGATTTTAAAAACCAAACCAGACTAAGTAAATCTGACAATTTTAAAAAGGTGTGGGGTAAAATAAGTTGTCATGAACTGAAATTCACACCAACAATTCGACTTCACATGCAAAAACAGTACTGTATTTATTTTTCTTTTGCTTATATCTCGATAATGGCGCGTCCTATCGCAAAAATAATGAAAATTTTGACCCCCTATATAATACCCTTAAACCCCTAAAACTCAACATGTTGGTAATATTTTTTCTTTTTTTCCGTACAAAAAGTGAAAAATTCCATATAAAACACGTCGAGGCTGCAACCCCTGCGCGCCACCGGCTCTAAAAAAAATCACGGGTTAGGGCAAGCCACGGGTACCACATGGATTCGCGATTTAAAAATCATTTTTTAATTTAGAGAATTTTATTTGCAGAATAGCTCTAAGATTCTCATAGCCAAAAGTAAGGAATTTTAGTCTAAGTTTAGTTAGTTTAGTTCAGTGTACAAGAGAATCGGCACCAATGTTTTGCTAAATAGAAGCTAAACATGTATTTGTGGTAACGAATTTAAACACTTGTTTAAGCACTGTTTATCCCTTAGACACTGTTTAAACCATGACACCTATCATATTATGCGATATAATATGAGCCCAGTGCCAGCTATTTCTTGCGGAGCCGATAAAAAACCATGAACAGTTTCAGCTGCGTGTCGACGAAGTTTGACGTGTACAACCGTATTGGCACACGAAGCTCTGACATTGTGACACTTCCCAGTAGACTTCTTTTTTTTGGCAACGAAGTTTTGTCTTTCGGCATCTTGTTTTATGTAATTGGATTTTGTTGAGTATATAAAACTGAAAATATCTAATATCGCTTTTTATCTGTTAGACTTCACTTTGTGTGGCTATCAGCATCTCTACTGCTTTATTACAGAGTGAAAATTAGGAAGAAGAAGAAGAATTATACACTTTAAATTAACATTATTTTTATTTACAAATAAACCTTACCTTAAAATTTACCTTTTTTTAAATTATATAATTCAGGCTTGGCAATTTTATACCGTAAATAAGATCTGTCTAATCTGGTCCTGTGTTATTCTTAAAAATGCGATCGCTTTTCATCGTGTTTTTTTTATTTTTTTGCATACTTTGTTAACAATGTATCACTCTGAAGTGAGAAACGCGTGGAACACGCGCTAACGTCACGCAGTGCATGTGGCCGGCGCGGCGCCCGCGCCCTCTAACGACAAGAGTGCGAACGAAGACACAGCTCCGTCAATACACGCGTACTTTGTCCGTCCAGTGTGAAAAACTAACTATTGTAACTTGATTAAATACAAGTAATTATTCCTACATCGCATTTTAATGTGCATGCATCCCATATCCTGCACATAATTTGGTGACCCCGACGTGATTACTGAGGCGAGAAGCGTAATAACAATACCGACGAGACTACAAATCGTCATAGTCGACGAATTCTGCACGCGCCGCCTGCCAAAGAAAAACGTGACCTGTTGAATAACGAGTCGCGACAAGCTGTCTTCTGGACCTGGACGAATTTCCACGACAACTCTGGGATCGCTGATCTAAATTGCCAAAACTCAGGAAAGTCCTGATCAATGCTGTGGTGAAGTGATCTTCCGTATTGTCGTTCGTAAAGGAAGTAGCCATCTTGGAGGTAAAATAATTATTATTTTTTATCGCTGCGAACTTCAATCTGCTTCTTGTGTGACGGTGTTTCGTTTTCGTTTGCATTCCTTTCCGTTACTAAAAGTAACGACGAATTTCGTACCTAATACATAAACATAGGTACTTATGCTTAATGTCGAAATATTGACCATCAAATTCATACTTTGCTCACACAATTATGTACTGTGCTGTTTTCGTGCCTAGCTTGGTACAGTTACATTACGGAAAAATAAGCAATTATTGCAAGATATTGCTTCGTAATTAATTTACCCACACGCTTACAATTTGCGCTTATTTGTTTGAGTGGACACACGATTTATTGGGCATGACATTGCTACCTACTTTACGTTTCAGTACATTACTGAGTAAATTGATACATTTTCATTAATCTAATTATAAAACTATCTGCGCTATGATTGCTTATTTTTGTCTAGCGTCTTGCTTGAGACAATAACAACCTACCTACTTCTTATTACTTACGTTGAAAGTAATCTAATTCCTTTGTTATCTAATTTATAACAAAGACGATCTTTCTCCTTTGCTTACAAATTTTATATTACAAATCCTACTTAGAGTGTTCACACTATCTACTTAATACTCTAACGTAAACATTACAATCTTCTACCTGCAACATATTGAAATATAAATAAACAAACTTCCCGGTATTTCAAACTGTGATAGGCATTTATCCACACAGTAAACTCATTTGTATTCGCCGAATATTCCAGATTTGGAGATTCCACCAGAAAGTGAATTTTGCGCTGCGCGCGATTGTTACGGCGCATGAGCGACAGTGGGTGATAAGCAGAGTAAGCTGAACTGAAGGTGACGCTGACGCTACCAGCCTGCACTCGCTGCGCTCCGGGTTCGTCTGGTTGGATTGTCGGTACCATTTTATTGTACCTATATTGTTTATTGGCTATATTTTGTTTGAACGTTATTTGCCTCTTCGTATCTTACCTAGGTACTTACCTCACTAAATAATAATGTCAGACGATATTAAAAAGCTTAGGCAGTTTCGTAGTAGTATAAAGGGTCGAATGACTATATTCAAAAAACATATCGAGTTGTTAAAGTCAATTGATCCAAATCAAATTACAAAATTACAGCTTACCGAATTACAATTAAAGTTAGAAAGATTCCAGGCATTGTTTTCTCAATTTGATGAAGTTCAATCTAAAATTGAAGCACTGGATCTTGAAATTGAAGGTGAACTTGACGAAAGAGAATCATTCGAGGAAATATTTTGTAATTTAATTTCATGTGCACAACTAATAATTGAAAATGCATCACAGGCTCAAAGCGCTTCTGTTCATGGTAACAATAATGTTGATGTGCAGTCTGACTGCAGCGGTTCATCCTGTAAAAATAATTTTAATATTAAATTACCAACTATAAATCTTCCAAAATTTGATGGCAACTACTTGAAGTGGCTTGAATTCCGTGACACCTTTGACTAGTTGGTAAATAAAAATAAATCTATTCCAGAAATAAATAAATTCCATTACCTTCGGTCTTCACTCGACAGTGGTGCTGCACTCGTTATAAAATCGGTTGAATTTACTGCTGAAAACTATATACTGGCATGGAAACTCATGTGTGATAGATATGATAACAAGAGATTATTGATAAATAACCATTTAAAATCATTATTTAATTTTGAGCCCATCACAAAGGAATCACATAAATCTTTGCGTTATATGATTGACTATTTCACAAAAAATATACGTGCCTTAAATTTATTGAAGGAACCTACAGACTACTGGGACACAGTTATTATTCACATGATGGCCTCTAAACTAGATGGCGCCACAAGTCGCAAATGGGAAGAACATCGAAATAATTTATCGGTTTGTCCATCTCTTGATGAATTTTACCTATTTTTGCGAAACCGAGCTGATGTTTTAGAAACGGTACATTTCAGATCGGATGTTAAACCTCAGCGTTCATATCCACAGACTAAATCTTTCGTATCTTCTAATAATACAGAAAGGTCGACCAGTAAACAGTGTGCCATCTGCAAGCAAGAGCATTTTGTTCATGAGTGTGAAAAATTTAAAACTTTAAGTGTAGACTTGCGCCTGAAAGAGGTTGCTAAGCATAAGCTTTGTCCCAATTGTCTTCGCGGTGGTCATAATGTCAACCGTTGTTTCCGAGGTCCTTGCAGATTCTGTCAGAAAAAACATAGTACGTTGCTACATGAAAATAAAGAATTAAGGCAAACTAATAATACTGAAAATTCTAACTTACCCTCAACTTCTGGGTCGAATTCCAGCGTCGCTCCTGCAGTGTCGCTATCCGTCGTGATGGCGAGCCAGGTGTTGTTATGCACGGCCCTAGTCGAGATAATCGATCAACAAAATAATACTTACCTTGCGAAGGCGCTACTTGACAACGGCAGTCAGTCTTCCTTCATTACGAAAAACCTACAAAATAAATTAAAATTAAATTTCACTAAAAGAAATGCAGTAACTGTTAGTGGCATCAATAATGCTGTTGTAAATACGGCTCAATATTGTGATTTACAATTAAAATCTCGATTGAACGAATTTTGTGTCAATGTGTCATGTCTAGTCATACCACAAATTACAAGCAAATTACCAAGCGTGAGCATTGATCCATCGCAACTTAACTTACCTCACAATCTTCAGTTGGCTGACCCTGAGTTCTTCAGTCCTTCTGAAATTGACATTTTGTTGGGTGCAGATATCTTTTGGGATATTGTAAACCCAAGACTAATTAAACTTGGTCGAAACAAACCTACGTTGCAACATTCTAAATTAGGCTGGTTAATATCTGGGCCTACTGGTGTTGGTATCAGTAACAAACTAAAACAAAATAATACTGTATGCAACTTTTCTCAAAGTATTCAACAAACATTAACGAAATTTTGGGAAATAGAAGAATTAATTCCTGATAAAAAACATTTATTTTCTAAATCTGAGGAGTTGTGTGAAGGTATCTTTACAAAGGATACTAAACGATTAAATGACGGTCGTTTTTTAGTTAAAATTCCACTAAGTGATTCTCCTGAACAAGCTCTCGGTGACTCATACAATGTAGCACGTCGTAGATTTATTAATTTAGAGCGAAAATTAAACAAGTCACCTATTCTAAAGGAGGAGTACAAATCATTTATTCGTGAGTATGAACGCTTGGGTCATCTTTCACTAATTGAGCGTCCTTCTTTTGGTTATTTTCTACCCCACCACGCTGTTTTACGGCCCAATAGTGAAACTACTCGATTACGAGTCGTATTCGATGCTTCGTGCAAATCTACTTCCGGAAGGTCCTTTAACGATATCCAACTAGTGGGGCCAGTTATACAAGACGATCTTCTGTCAATTTTGTTGAGGTTTCGTCGAAATGCCTTTGTTGTTACTGCCGATATAGAAAAAATGTACCGGCAAATATTAGTTGACGAGTCTCAGCGGAACCTACAATTGATTCTGTGGAGAGACGAAGAAACGAAGCCGTTGCAAGTACTACAGTTAAACACTGTAACTTATGGCACGGCCTCGGCTCCATTTTTGAGCACAAGATGTTTGTTAGAGTTGTCGCGTGAATGCGCTGATAAACCCGACGTACAGCATGTTATTGAGCATGATTTTTACGTCGACGACATGAATACGGGTTCTCACTCAAAACAAGATTTGAGAAATGTTGTTCTTGAAGTCATTAATAAACTTTCAGAAGCCTGTTTTCCTTTACGTAAATTCCGGACTAATGCTCCAGACATTTTAAAAGATCTTCCTATAACAAACATCTGTCAAGATTTCAGCAAGGAATCCACTGTTTTGGGTCTAAAGTGGTATCCACAAACAGATACTTTAAAATTTTCTACAGAATTTAAAATTGAATCGACAATTACTAAGCGCAATATTTTATCTATGTCCTCTAAAATTTTTGACCCACTAGGTTTATTATCAGCAACTACAATTATTCCAAAGATAATATTACAACAATTGTGGTTATTAAAAAACGATTGGGATGAAGAAGTCCCAAATAACATTAAACATCAATGGGAAGAATTCATTAAACATTTACATTATATTTTTATTGTTGAGGTGCCCAGGCATGTAGTCTGCTCGGCACCAATTAATGTAGAATTTCATTGTTTTACTGATGCATCGCAGACTGCGTACGGTGCTTGTTTGTACGTAAAATCTAAGGATGCATTAGGCGTCATACATGTTCATCTTTTTTGTGCCAAGGCAAAGGTAGCTCCTTTGAAACCGGAATTAACTATACCGCGTCTTGAATTAATGGGTGCTCTATTAGGTGCTAGATTGCTTACAAAGGTTCTAAATTCATCAAGTAATAAAAATATTGAAATTTCACGTGCTGTTTTATGGACAGATTCAACTATAGTTTTGGGATGGATTAATACCCAACCAAAAACCTTAAAAACCTTTGTATGCAATCGTATACAAGAAATTCGTGAACTTACCTCTCAACATGAATGGCGCTATGTGCCAACTCAAGATAATCCGGCAGATCTAGCTTCACGTGGAGTCAAGCCGCAGGACCTTAAAAGTAACTATCTTTGGTGGCACGGTGCTTCTTTTTTAACTAAACCTGAGGATGAATGGCCTCAGCCTAATATTAACTTACCAAGCAACACATTGCCTGAAATGAAGGTTAGTTTAGCTATACAATGTAAACAGACTTTTATTTCATTTGACAAATTTTCTAAACTATCAAAACTACAGAGAGTTCTAAGCTATGTACAACGTTTTATCTACAACTGTAAAAATAAAAATAATAAATTAAAGGGTAAACTGACACTACAAGAATTACAAATTTCATTAAAAACACTAGCAAAAATATCACAAACTTATTCCTTTGAAAAGGATATTCATTCTTTAAAAACTACAGGAGTTGTAAATTGTAAATCTAATATTCTATCTTTGAATCCATTTTTGGATAATGAAAATATCCTGAGAGTCGGGGGACGCATTCAAGGTGCATTGCAACCCTATAACAAAATACATCCTATTTTAATTGATTCCAAACATGCATTTACCAAACTTTTATTTGCAGAGGAGCATCTGCGTCTACTACATTGCGGTCCTCAGCAATTACTTAGTCTGATACGTGAGAACTTCTGGCCTGTTGGTGGCAGAGTTCTTGCTACACAAACTGTAAACAAATGTGTAAAATGTGTACGGATAAAGGGTAAATCCGTTCAAACTTTGATGGGTAACCTACCTCAACCAAGAGTAAATCCCTCATCTCCGTTTGAGATCTGTGGCACCGATTTTGCAGGTCCGTTCCATATTTCCAATCGGAAAGGACGTGGCGCTAGAACTAGTAAATGCTATCCGTGTCTCTTTGTCTGTTTCTCCTCCAAGGCTTTGCACCTTGAAGTTGTTAGTGAGCTAAGTACCAATGCATTTATTTCGTGCTTACGTAGGTTCATTTCAAGGCGAGGAAAGCCTCGCTTAATTTATTGCGATAATGGTAGGAACTACGTAGGGGCAAATAACGAGTTAGGCAGAATGCTTAAGGCCGCCAATGAGTCCGCCACTGAGTTCGGAGCGAGCGAGGGCATTGAATTTAAATTCAGTCCAGCTTATGCACCCAATTTTGGTGGAATCTGGGAAGCTGGTGTTAAAGCGGCTAAGTTCCATTTAAAACGAATCGCAGGTAATTCTAATCTTACATTTGAAGAGCTTTCCACTCTGTTTACACAAATTGAGGCAATATTGAATTCGCGTCCGTTGACACCTATGTCATCAGATCCGTCAGATTTTAATCCATTAACACCCGGCCACTTCCTTATCGGGCGTCCGTTGACGTCACTGGCATCTCCTATCATGGAAAAATTGTCCATCAATCGATATCAGCATTTAGAAAGACTGAGGCAACATTTTTGGAAGAGATGGTCGCAAGAATTTCTCTCCGAGCTACAACAGCGAGTAAAATGGCGACGATCCAGTGGCCAACCTATCAAAGTTGGAGATGTAGTGGTAATCAAAGACGATCATCTGCCGCCAATGAAATGGATTTTGGGAAGAGTGGAGAAGCTTTTTGTTGGACCCGACGGTTTATGCAGAGTTGCAGATATAACCACAAATAAAGGAATCTTCCGAAGAGCTCTAAACAAAGTCTGCATCCTGCCAGTTGACGATCCAGAGCTTCTTGAAAGCACGGCTTCCAAGGGGGCGGAGGATGTTAACAATGTATCACTCTGAAGTGAGAAACGCGTGGAACACGCGCTAACGTCACGCAGTGCATGTGGCCGGCGCGGCGCCCGCGCCCTCTAACGACAAGAGTGCGAACGAAGACACAGCTCCGTCAATACACGCGTACTTTGTCCGTCCAGTGTGAAAAACTAACTATTGTAACTTGATTAAATACAAGTAATTATTCCTACATCGCATTTTAATGTGCATGCATCCCATATCCTGCACATACTTTATAAGGTATCCCACTAACAAAGTCACAAATATTCTGCTTTTCGTATTCAAGCTTGCCCACGACACATCCCTTCAGATAACCCAACAGAAAAACAGGCAGGACGTGTCTCTAAATCTTCAGTGATCAAAACGATATTCGTTACTCTCAATGATTCGTTAGAAAAATTAGGTAGGTAGTTTTTAAATTCGTTTAAGAACTTCAGGATAAAATTACTGAAAGTATTGCGGTGGTTATGGTCTTACAGGCTGTGCATAACGAATTTGCCGCATTTTAACTCAATAATAGACAACAGCAAAATTTGCCGTCAAATCAGAATGGGGGCTAAAAAAAGTAGTATACCTAGTTCCTAATTGGCCACCCGATAAAGATGAGTAAATGGTCGAGCGTACTGAACACTCAATTAAAATTACATCAAGTTCTAAAATATAATTGGAGCCAGTTCAAACAGTGTCTATTTTACAAAAAAATATCCAATAATTAATTTGTGCTCACACTGTCACCACTGTCAAACGTTTAAAATAAAATTTCCTGAAATTCTAATTAGCGTACATTTCCGTAATTATTCTCAGCTGTCAACGTGTCTTATATTCATGTGGTAGTTATATGCCACATGTACGCAGTAGGTAATGCTTGGAATTAGCTCGACTTGCGTCAACGCCACACAGAACGGCGGCGCCGTAAAACAAGAACGCCCTTTCTACACCTAATTTTACTCAAAACATGGTCTGGTAGCTTTACATTCAATAGAGTTTGAATAGAGACTGAATAAAGTGTCAGCTATGCAAGAGGCAATAAAGCCGTGGCGATTGTCCATCTCATAGGGCTCCATCATGTTCCCTACATAACCGATATAATAGAACAGCTTAAATCGCATAATATTACTCCATTTTTCAGCGATCTTCAGTGATAATCGGTATGATCGGTAGCTTTTTTTTTGTTGTGTACTGAGCCTTCTGCCCGTATCTGTGACGTGAAGTGTGAACGCAATGGTGGCGGGAGCGGACACGCGGTGATACGCGGCGCTTGCGCACCTTGAACTTGTCCTCGAATGATGTACTGGCAACGACCGACCAGTGAAATGATGGGCCGACGTCCACTGCCAAGGTCACGTCGTGTTATTCCCCGTTCCCACTATGTCATGACGACAGATTATCATGTCGTTTAAAGCGTCGTGGCTTGTGTATTAAAATGGAGGAGTTCACATATACGACGACACGATTAACTGTAAATCCAACGATATATTAACCGTCACGACATACTGGGAACTCGCCCTTATGAGGAAAAGATGATTTTAAATCTTTTGATTTAAAGTCGTAAACATGATTGTGTTCACTGACTCACCAGGTAAAAGCTCGATGCGAGTCCTCTTATCATAATAATTAAGGCTCGTGCACAACAGCGCGACGTGACTCGAACAATAAAATTTCTAAGAAAACTTCACGGTATAACAATAACCGGTGTCGCGTCGCGCTAGTCTGCACGAAGCTTTAATTGTCTGGATCTAGAGTTAAGTAATGGGAAGTACCTACTTAGTTGCTGCAACATAGGTAAGTACTCAGATATGGTTGAGCAAACGAGCTGGATGCCGGTGGATGTCTGAACACAAACTGTTGTCCGCGGCTTCGCCCGCTTGGATGTCGGAAGATATCCCACGGGAACGTACTACCGGGATTAAAAGTACCCTATATCCAGGATATAAACTTACTGTGTGCCAAATTTCATGCAAATCCGTGCAGCCGTTTTTGCGCCAATCCGGAACATACATCCAGACAAACGGACAAAAATTCTGAAAAACCAGATTTTAGCAACAATACTAAACGAATTCTATCCAAACGCGTGTTATCAAACCGTGATAGTGTGTTTTAAAGCCGGCACATAAAACGTTATCAGCAGCCGATAGCACGCTCGTAAACGCCTAGCCAGTGGCGCCACTATCGCACCACATCGCAACGCAATCGCTTTGTTTAAGTACTCAATTGAATGATCGCTGGCTACCCCGAGATCTATCGCCCTTTTTGATGCCCGAGATACACGAGGCTAGTTTTCCAAATCTGGGATAGCAAGCTAGAACCTCTGTATACTATCCTGGCTTGGCACAAGCTAAGTGCTGTTTACATGATGCTAGTAAATTTTAAGGCAATAGCATTGCGGTGACTTAGTCCGTAGAGTAAAATGATTCGATTGGCTACTACTATCTTTGCCGGCCACACGAGGCTAGTACACAAGCCAAGAAAGTAAAATCGGCGGTGGGGGCACTACTGCCACAACGTAACCCGAGCAAAATAAAAGCTACATACTCGCGCAATCGCGGAGCTCGCGCGAATAGTACCGCTTCGAGTGTAATGAGTAATGAGATGACCAACACAGCACACTTATACGAGTATCATAATGTACTATTATTTACTTAAACTTGCCAAATGAATTGTGTATCTAGAGATTTTAATACATGTGTTATTAATTTCTTGTTTGGTTCTAGATGGCGAATGCATACGACTTATTTGAGTTTTTGGAAGCTGATAACGCAGAAGCCAACAGTACAAGAAAGCGGCGTCGTATTCAGCTACGTAAGGAATGCAACCCTTCAATTTAGATGAAATAGAGTTTGTTAAGCGGTACAGACTCACAAAGGATCTAGCATAGTTGAGGCCACTGATGAAGAACCAGAAAAAATCTACAGACTTGTCTGTAGAGACGAAGTTAATACCCTTATTTCTACCGCGAATAACACTTAAGCAGTGTAATATGTGCCATTTACCAATTTTATGTACCTATACATTTTAAGTTATATTACTTTTGTCTAGGTGTTAATTGCATTATCATTATATGCAACTGGTTCATACCAGCGTCAAGTAGGCAGTAATGAGGGTCATTATGTGGCTTAGCAGACTGTTTCTTCCGTCATCGCACAGATTACTGCGTGTCTTAAGAGTCCGTGCACAAAATTCACTCGACAGAGTTTAGGTAAATTCATTGCGATGCTGTTTGTGTGCACCGTTCACGCACACACGCCTAAAGATGGAGCGTAGTGATCGCTTAAACAGTTTTGATCCTATAGACGATATTTTCTTAAGTTACGTAGGCACCGTTAAGAATAGTCTGGAATGTTTGTGTATAATCGTTTAGAATATTTATAAAAAACGACATAAAAATGCTACAATTTGGTGTTAGATGCATTTAGACATTCAATAACATTGAGTAAGCGTTTTATATAAATACGAGTAGTGGAGCTGATTCTCTTGGACACCGAACTCAACTATCACTAAAATTCCTTACTTTTGGCTATGAGAATCTTAAAGCTATTCTGCAAAAAAAAAAAAAAAATGAAAAAAAGTAGGTAATTTTTTTTCATATTTTCCATGCAAAACGTGAAAAATTCCATAAAAAACACGTTTTTTTTTTGAGTTTTAGGGGTTTATGGGTTCTATAAAAGGGGTCGAAATTTTTATTTGTTTTTGCGATAGGACACACGATTTTCGAGATATAAGAAATGAAATGAAATTGTTTATTCTGTAAATAGGATATCGGAATCACTTTTACACGTCATATAAAACAATATTAAAAATAAGCTAGATGAGGTCGGTGTTTCCTATCTGACTACTCTGAGAAGAAAGGCCGAAACAAACTCAGAGGTCGTAGTCTCTTATAAAGTCCAGACATAATCTTGGTCAAGTCATATGAGGACCATGTGGATTAGTGTCTGAAATGGTCTTTTGAGGAAAGAACCACACTGATTTGAGTGGACCTGTCCAGTCAGTGCAAGCATTTGTCAGTAATCGTGGAGCTCAACTCAAAACTGAAGGAGCTCAACTCGACGAACAATACCAATGAAAGGATATTTGGGTAGGCCGCATCAACTACTCAAACTGCCAGACCATCATTAAAACTAAATGAGAAAGAAAAAATAAATGAAAGAGAAAAAATTAAAATTAAATATCCACATTGTCCTCACATTCACAATAATTAAAATAATATAATACTTTACAAAGTAATCGTGTGCAGTTTGGATATAATTTTCAACAATGTCAATATGTATATAAAACTGGTTTATTGTGATGAATAATTGAAATGTCAAGTTTTATGGTTTTCACAAGGTTTAGCAGAGCGAGCAGGTCAATCCCAAGCTTTTTTATCTTCTAAATAATCTGAAATTTTATAGTACCCTTTTTTACAAAGTTTGGCAAAAGCAAAAGAAGAAAAAGAATTTATCACTTTTGTATAGAAAATATGAAAAATTGTTACCTACATATTGAGTTTTATGGGTTTATGGTATTTAAAAAGGGGTTCGAAATTTTCATTATTTTTGCGATTGGACACACCATTTTCGGGATATATGCAAAGAAAAAAAAATGGTACTGTTTTTGCATCTGACCTTTTTAATTGCGATTAAAAATAGTCCGATTTAATTAGACAATCAAAATTTTTGGTGAAAAACGTCAAATTCAGAATAGCAAAATTGCTATTTTCACTACATGAATAACTTAGTGCCATCTTAGTGCTGTCAAACTGAAATATTGTGTAGTTGTCACTTTAGTCTATTTCAGAATGGAAAATCATCGTTTGACAGGAATAAAGTAATTGGTGATTTTTAGTCTAGTTTAGAGGCATTTGTGACAAGAGAATTGGAATTGGCATTGGATCCATGTATGGATCTGGGACATTTGCGTGAAAGACATTTCCGCGAAAGACATTTGCGCGAATCCACTTGCGTTGGGATGGCGTGATGTTATGTAGAAATCTGAAAAATTTTGCAGCCACCCACCATCTTGGATTTACATTTTGACCTCACTATCGGCTTTAGCATCCTCGGAAACTATGAAAACGACACCCACGATGATTAATTTGAAAATGTTTACAGCCGCCATCTTGGATTCCCATTTTAGCCTCACTACCGGCTTTAGCATCCTCGGAAACTATGAAAACGACAGCCATGCCGAAAACTTTCAAAATATTCGCAGCCGCCATCTTGGATCTTTATTTCGACTTAAAGTAGTCTTCAGTAGCGTTAAAGAAGAACTTCGTTCCAAAAAATACTTCACATAATGCTACTACAGCATATCGGCGCGGGCATGTCGGTGATGCGAACCCATAAGGGGTATCAAAAATCTGAAGTATTCACTTTAAAAAATAACTATGAAGCCTACAGTAAAAATATAACTAGCGGACCCGGTAGGCAGACACACAACAAGGACTACTACGACAACAAGGCCACCCATAGCTAAGAACCACCCAAGTGACACAAAAAGAATTTAAAAAAAAAAACATCTAAATCAGTCAAGCCGTTTAGGTTATGAAGAATTACGAACACACGCACATCGGTATTTTATTTATTGCCAGGCATGCAAAATTTTAATGTTCTTCAAAAACAAGCAAAGTACTTAAAATTAAATGCGGGTCAAAATATGGTAGTCGGCGTACAATTTCTGCAATATGTTTACATATAACACGTGCGCGCCTGCGACGCAAAGTGATACGTCCTCACGCTAGGAAGACCCGTTCGCTACTGACGAATGGGTTTTTCGCGGTCGTTAATATAGCTCACTTTGCCATTTATTTACGAAATCAAGTAATTGTTTATTTATAAAATAAAATTTAGATTCTATTACATGGTTATCTTTTAAGATTAATATGTAATTTTAAAAATTTCTTAAAAGTGTTTCGATATATTAGAAAAAAGTTATTTGTCTTGAAGTTTTTAGAAAATTACGTTACTTCAACATTTTTTTTCTGCTATATTTTGTATAGAAGGTGAAAAAAGTGGTTCAGCCACATGTTAGTAGACCATTTATAATGATGTTAATGAGATTTTTTTAATTTTCAAAATCAAAAGCAGTTTCTTGTAATAGACCAGGGTCGATAATTTTTAAAACCAAAAAAAATAATAGTAGGATGAAACCCATTAGAAAAGGAGGAGAATATTATAAAAATGAAAGGAAAAATAATTTACGGGCGATCTGAGGTCGGGAAGGGGATGGGGGTGAGTTTTTAAGGGTAAAAAACGGTTTTTCTCGATTTCCGGCAAAACTAAAAGTCCTATCGAAAAAAGTCAAATGGCAAAGTTGTATGTAATAAAAAGATCTAAAACTTTTGCATTTACACTTTTTTCACATAACCTCAAAATGTATGTGAAAAATTCAAAAAACCAAGTTTTTGGTTTTTTATTTTTATCTTTTACAATTTTTTTTTTTTTTTTAACGAAATTTGGTGAAAACTTACCTTTTTATGTCCCAAATACGCTGTAATTTATTTGATTAAAAATATTTATTTTTTCACCTTATTTTAAATTAATATCGAAAAAACACCCTAATTTTCAATCGAAAATTCACCCGTCAAAATATCAGATTTTTTCAAAAAGTTGGTATGGTTTCTATTCGTTGAAATCTCTACTTTCCGACGGTGAAAAAAAAAAAATATGTTACTACAGTAAATCTTCTCAGAAAATGCAAAAATTCAAAAAAAAATCGAATTCAAGATTTTTTTGAATTTTTGCATTTTCTGAGAAGATTTACTGTAGTAACATATTTTTTTTTTTTCACCGTCGGAAAGTAGAGATTTCAACGAATAGAAACCATACCAACTTTTTGAAAAAATCTGATATTTTGACGGGTGAATTTTCGATTGAAAATTAGGGTGTTTTTTCGATATTAATTTAAAATAAGGTGAAAAAATAAATATTTTTAATCAAATAAATTACAGCGTATTTGGGACATAAAAAGGTAAGTTTTCACCAAATTTCGTTAAAAAAAAAAAAAAATTGTAAAAGATAAAAATAAAAAACCAAAAACTTGGTTTTTTGAATTTTTCACATACATTTTGAGGTTATGTGAAAAAAGTGTAAATACAAAAGTTTTAGATCTTTTTATTACATACAACTTTGCCATTTGACTTTTTTCGATAGGACTTTTAGTTTTGCCGGAAATCGAGAAAAACCGTTTTTTACCCTTAAAAACTCACCCCCATCCCCTTCCCGACCTCAGATCGCCCGTAAATTATTTTTCCTTTCATTTTTATAATATTCCCCTCCTTTTCTAATGGGTTTCATCCTACTATTATTTTTTTTCACTTTTTATTATTTTTAAAGGCTTCTACCCTGGTCTATCTATATTTGAGTCAGTAATGGAAGATGTTTTGGCAAAACTTGTAACTGCTAATAAATCAGTAATTATCTGTGGTGACTTTAACATTAATATTTTAGAAAATAATTCATATACCAGTAGATTTTTAAATTTGTTCAAATCATTCAATTTGTCAAATGTGTTTGTAGAACCAACCCGAGTAACTACGACTACTGCTACATGTATTGATAATGTGTTTTGTTCTTGCGACTATTTAGATAAAGCCATCGTTAATTATCTCCCTTCTGATCACAGTGGTCAATCCGTAACTTTTGAATCCAACATACCAGTAAAAAAAGTGCAGATACAATTCAGACCAATAACAGCAGTTAATTTAAATAAATTTAATAGCACTTTAGTTTGTAAGTTAAATAATCAAGACCTTACAATGAACAATGCTAATATTTTATACGAGGAATTCTTTTCGTTAGTCCAGACCGAGTTCAATAATTCTTTTAAGAAGAACACAAAAACTATCAGCCCTAAGTTTTTATTTAGTGACTGGGCAACTAAAGGACTCAGGAAAAGTAGGGATAGACTTTTCGAGCTGTATGGCCTTAAGCCTTATATTAACACGGAAACTTTTAATAAGTATGTTGCTACGTACTCTAAAATTTTTAAGAGCTCTTGTAAGACAGCTAAAGCCTTATACATTAGCAACAAGGTTAAATCAGCAGACAATAAAATACAGACGGTTTGGAAAATTATCAATAACGAAACGAACAGGAACAAAAACCATAATTCTGATTACACACTGAAGACGTCATGTGGTGGTCTCATTTGCGATAGCAAAGAAGTTGCTCAAGAATTTGTAAATTTCTTTACCAGTATCCCACTTAAAACTACTGAAACCTTAAATTCCTCGCCCTCGCTCTCTTTTGATTTAGTAAGGGCGAACGTTTCAGCTTGCCCGATTAAATTTAACTTTAAGCATATTAATCCTATAACAGTGATAAAAGCTTTTCAGCAAATTAAGATCAAATTAACCGAAGATCTTTGGGGAATGTCCATTAAAGTCTGTACTTCCATAATTGAGACCATAGCGCCTTACTTAGCCTTAATATTTAATTTGTGTGTGGACCAAGGAGTCTTCCCGGATTTAATGAAATACAGTAAGGTAATACCACTTTTCAAATCCGGGGACAGTAAAGACACCAATAATTATAGACCCGTATCCGTGTTGCCGGTTTTCAGCAAGGTGTTTGAAAAGGTAATGCTTAATCAAATGCTCAATCATTTTAACACAAATAAAATCCTTCATGATCAACAGTATGGTTTCACCAAAGGACGTTGTACGACCGACGCCGGTGTAACCTTATTAAGACACATTTTTAACGCGTGGGAAGAGGCCCAAGACGCCATAGGAATCTTTTGTGACCTCTCCAAGGCATTTGATTGCGTCGATCACGAAACCTTACTCTTGAAACTTGAGCATTACGGACTTGGAAAACTTGCACTCAATTTAGTAAAATCTTATTTAAATAATAGACAACAGCAAGTCCAAATAAACGGTATCAATTCACTAGGTTTAAAAGTAAAAATAGGTGTGCCACAAGGCTCGATATTGGGTCCATTCCTCTTTTTAGTGTATATCAATGATCTACTCCATTTATTAAAAAATCAACCACAAATGGTGTTATTTGCTGACGATACTTCCTTAATTTTTAAGGTAGATAGACGTGCAACAAATTTTGACGACGTAAATAACGCCCTATTGCAGGTCCAAAATTGGTTCACTGCTAATAATTTAGTATTAAATGGAAAAAAAACTAAGTGTATAAAATTTTCTTTACCAAATGTCAAAAGTAGTGATTGTGAGATAGTATTGAATCAAGAGAAACTAGAATTCGTCGATAAAAATGTTTTCCTAGGGATCACGCTAGACTCAAGGCTACAATGGGGTCCTCATTTAACATCTCTCGCAGGACGGCTAAGTTCAGCAGCATATGCTGTCAGAAAAATCCGTCAATTTACTGATGTAGATACCGCGAGGCTGGTCTATTTTAGTTACTTTCATAGTATCATGTCTTACGGTATTTTACTGTGGGGACGGGCTGCAGACATCGAGTCTATTTTTATTCTGCAGAAAAGAGCGATTAGAGCCATGTACTATCTCCGCAGGCGTGACTCTCTAAGGGAACTAGTTAAGGATATTAACATCATGACGGTACCTTGTCAATATATCTATGAAAACATCATGTACGTAAGAAAAAACTTACATCTTTTTAGTAAAAGAGGTGATAGACATAATTATAGTACAAGAAATAGGGATCTATTAGTTCAACCAGGTTTCAGACTGACTAAAGTGGACTCATCTTTCATGGGGTACTGTTTAAAATGTTACAATAAAATTCCTCCCCACATACTTCAACTGAATGAGACGAAATTCAAGTCTTGTATAAAACGCACACTATGCAGGCAGGCATATTATAAGTTGGGGGATTACATCTCTGATAAAAATGCTTGGCTCAATGCTGGTCCTGCTCCACAACCACAACTAATTGATTAACACCTGAAAATACTGTTGGAGCTGCTGAAGATTTTAAGACCATCTTTGCATTGTATAAAGTCAATCTCCTTTGTATTATATAATTCCAGAGCACAGGTGAGTGTGAGTACTATGTACTAAAGAGCTACCATTTACCGGGTAATAATTTTTTTTATTGACTTGAATGTGCCCTGGCGGCTGTGAGTATGTCATGCTCACTCAAATGTCTCGCTGATGGTGGCGCGTGTGTTGGATCATTTAGCTCCCTTCAAAATGGTTGAGCTGAATGGTGCTGATCCATACGTCATGTTCGTGAACGGGCGCCGTCAGTTGGGACTGGTCAACTCTTAGCGGCCATGGCTGATTTTTAATTTTTGAATTGTTCTTTGTTTTTATCTTTGTATTACGGACGCTTCTAACGTGCACGTCTTTCTACATTGTTCTCACATGTATAATTTCAACATGAATGATGTAACCAATACTTTGTAACAATTTATTTTATTTAAAAGAGTGTCCGTGGAGTTTCTTCCCGTTCTTCTCCATAGGTACGTACTACGCTTTGGAATGGGCAACTAGCTTCATATTTTTGACTGACCGATTCCTTGACAATTCAAAAGTGCCTGTAATGGTTTAATTGAAATAAATGATTTGAGTTTGAGTTTGAGTTTGATTGATGTTGCAATTTTTTTATTCTTTTCCTGGGTTCCTTTACTTTTTTTTAAGATATTTTTTTTTCCTGGGTTCCGTTATCGACTCTGAACTCACCCTGAAGCTATAGCACGCAATTACTTTAACACCCTGTATAATTACAAAGCAGATTAAAAAATTAAAAGTGTAAAGTGCGATGCGGTGCGGTGCGTGCGGTGTGAGTGTGTGCGATTTCACTTCTCTCCGGTAACCTTGGACGAAATTAAAAAGATATTCCTTTTCATAAAATCTAAGGCTGTGGGCTATGACGGCATCAGTTGTAGTATGGTCGTTTGGATCCTCGATATCCTTCTCCTTCCGATTGGCCACATTGTTGGCGACGACAAGAAGAACGACTGATTAGTAATTAAGAGTTTTGATTGAACAAATAAAAACCATTTTACATAGACCTAGATATAAGTAATTCACTATGTTGTATTCTAATAAGCATAGGTATAGTTTTGATTTCCCATAGTTTTAAGTCTAATTGATATGCCTTTTATTGAATTATACCGGATGCCTCTTTGAGTATTGTCTCCCACTCGTGCCCAAATGCAAATGACACAATTTGTCAGTGTCCCAACCTTAAAAATACTGAATCTACAAAGTACTTAGGTGTAATTATTGACAGAAATCTTAAATTTCATGATCATATTAATCTTCTATCAGCGAGGGTGCGTAGACTTATAGTAATATTTAAAGCCTTAAGAAACACTGCACCAAAATCTGTTCTAAAATCGGTCTACTACGCTCTTTGTCAGTCTCAGCTTGAATACTGTATCACCACATGGGGTGGCACACGTAAAACTCATCTCTTAAAAGTTGAGAGAGCACAAAGAGCACTCCTAAAGGTTAGTTTGTTTCTACCTTTTTATCACCCAACTACTGATCTCTACTCGAAATGGGAGGTACTTACTGTGAGGCAGCTCTTTGTCCTAAAAACGGTTATGAAACAACATGCCCTAACAACTTTTGAACCAGAAAGAATCAGAAACAAACGTCGTAAATATATAGTCTGTTCTTCATCGTCATTCAAAACTAGGTTTGCACATAGGTTTTTCTGCTATCAGGGTTCAAATTTATACAATAAGGTAAATCGAGCCTTAACGCTATATCCCTTGCCAAAAACCAAATGTAAATCTTTGGTTCTGGACTGGTTAAAGAAGTTGGATTATAATTTTACAGAAAGTCTACTTCAATCAAATTAAATTAAATTAAATTAGTGCGATATAAGTTTATAACTTGCACCAGAGCCCATTCACGTATACATAGGCACACTACACCTGACACTCAACACTACACACTAACATTATACACTCTCATTTACACATACACACACACTGATACAGGCGCCCTGATTAACTTTTTGTTTATAGATTATTTTTAACTTCTACCCCCAAAATTATAATAACTTTAGTCTTAAATCTCCCTATCTTAGTTTTATTGTTTTGTAATATCTTATTCTTTTTTTTAAGTAAAACTTTCTGTTCTTCCGTGGGGTCCCCCTGGTGATCTGTAATACAGGCATTTTACGCCTAACTCAGACACCAGCTCCTCACATTGCTAAGAAAAACAAAAACAAATACTATATAATATGTGAACTAGAATAAGCTTGTCAGTGTGAGGAGAAATAAAATAAATAAATAAATTAAGTAATTCACATCATCAAAAAGTATCAGGGTAAAGCACACGACATTAGCTTTCCTATATTTAACTTTAGGTGTCCACACCATCCACTATGTCCTTTCTGGTAATACCAGTACTTACTATTACCTAATAGCAAAACCATTGTCGAATAATTATCTAGGTTTGTGTTTGCAATTCTTTTAATCATTTGTTTGAAACTTATGTTACTATCTATGATTGGTAAAACTATGGCTAAGGTAATTGAGTAATATTTTTCCGAGCTGATTTGTTATTGTTCTGTGTCACACAGGTCTCTGCTGGAAGAGCCAACACCGACGGAGGCAGGTCAGGCTGAGGCTGAGGAGGTGGTGGTATATAAATATGTAATGTATGTGTATTATACGTTTATAACCAATTTATATACTTGTGTACCTATTTTATTTACAATTCATTACGTTATCTTTTTGTTATTATTATCTGCTTAATACGGAGTCAATCCTGCCATCTTATCTTTTCACCACCCTTTGTTGACTGGTAGAAAATACCTAAGGCATTTTGTCCGCTTTTGTACCTTATTGTGTGCGAGAAGTTTAGTTTTTCGTCCCATAATCCTTTAATACTCTTGAAAAGAAGACAAAAAAAACAATATTACATGTGAATTTTAAAATACACCCCATTTTCCCCCGTTCGGGGAGTTATTTTCCAAAAAACGCTGAAACGCGTAAATCTTTATTTCTTACCAAAAGCATAAATTTGAATTTTTATATCCCTAACTTAAGAAATGCTGGGTTTCCTATAGAAACTTTCATTCCATATAACACCCCCTTAAAGATTATGTTTGAGACAAAAAGTACCCTATGTCCTTCTCCAGGATGGATCTCCTTACCAAATTTGATTGAAATCCGTTCAGTGGTTTAGCAGTGAAAAGGACAATCAGACACACGAGTGATCCTATAAGGGTTCCGTTTTTTTCCTTTTGAAGTACGGAACTCTAAAAATATTAATTGTATTTAAAACGGTACACTAATAAGTCCTACTAATTTGTTTGTTCTGTTTGTTTTTTAACTCGAATGTGAATAGTCATTTTACGTAATGCAAATAAATTCGATAAAAACATGCCATTCGCGTCCGGAGATTATATTTGTCTTAAACACGTGACGGATAATGTGATTGTTTAACTTGTATTTCACCTCACACCGTCAGACATACGTGCGTCGTGCGTGCTTTGCAAGCCACTATGATTCGAAAACGGAACACTTGGAATTTTAATAAATACCTATCAGAGAAGTACCTAATACCTAAGTATACGTAAGTAACCTAAGTCGCAAAAGCTTGCTGTATTTCTGCTTTTCTATCATTAAATACTACATAGTTTATTTATTTAGTATGTGAAAATTATTGTGTTGCGACCTCGCTTCACGTAGTCGTCCCGCGTTCTAACTTTTTTGTTATTTTATATATGATGATAAAGTGTATTACAGTGTAAAGGAGTATCTTAAAGGGAATCCTTAAGGCCAATAATAATAATCAGCTATTCAATAATAGAAATGACATGTGTAACTCACAATAATTATTTATCTACGACTTTTATTTATTTACTTGACTACTAGATACTTCTTCACATTGAAAAATAAAATGGTGAAAATGATTTTCCAATTTAATAATTTTGTAATATTTATTGTTATTCGGCATGGTATTTTGATAGTAGATTGTAAATATTTGCATGCCCAAGTGACGGCAGAGCATGGAGAACATTATTAAAACATGTATAACATCTATACCTAGACCAAGGTTGACAAAAAAAAAATGATTTGATTTGCAGTAACGTGCCAAATGACGTCACATCCTGACTGCGACAGGAATGGACGTTTGAACTGTATTAGAAAATTGTTGGAATTTCATAATTTTTTTGAGTTACAAGCTGTAGTGGAATTTAACTTTTAATACTTTTCGTAGGTTTATATTATTGTCTAAATGTTTACCGACAGCAAAACGTCACTCGAGCGCCAAGACTCTTGCAGCATTGTGTGACCGATATTACTTTACTACGACTGTTAGGCACCGGCGCCCCCTCACCTCTGGTCCCTGAAGAGTAACTACTTTTAAATCAAATCCCTAACTAGAACAAAATAGGTTATCAGTAAGTAAAAGGGAGTTTGTTGAGTTAGAAAACCTAAACCCGGAGATGTGACATACAAAAAAAAATTGAGCTCGCTTCGCTCCCTTTGTATCCTAAATTCTCAAACTTTTTTTGCTTAATTCGACAAAGTTACCGACTCCTTATTCCACATGAACGGTCAAATCCTAAGCTTTCCAAGGTCGAGTACTTAAATTTAAGATTTTTTTACTGTCTGCTTCGGTCGACAAAGTAACTCCAGTTTTTACACGACTGCCCTGAAAGGAATGTTTTCAGTGTTCATGTATGTATGTATGTGAGTTTCTTTGTTCCACCATAACTTTTAAATGCCCGATTAGATTTGTATGTTTGGCGTATCGTTAGAATCCTTACATCATCCCGAGTGACATAGGCATATATTTTGAAAAGAAATAATATGGCGGCAGTATGTATGGCTCCATATTAAATTGTGTAAAATAAAACTTCCTTTATTACAATATAGGTATCCAATTGAAGGCCTTGATGAGCACATTCCAAAACTATATAATTTATTGGCATACATTTTACATAGGTAGGGTGTACATGCAAAACAAACATTTCATCCCTACGCCATCCACGCCTCGCCTCACCTCGCCGTGAGATTATAAATCCACCTTTAGTGCTTAAAAATAAAAATTAAAGCAATCTAGCATGACACGTTGAAAATCAAACTAGTCACTAAAATGTATAAAATTAAAATAAATAGGTAATAAAAAATAAAAAAACCACTAATTAAAAAGTAATAAAAAACAAGTTGTATTAGTTAAACCAAACAGACAAATAAAATTGTTATTGCAGTCGGGGGTCTTAGATTAAAAGGTGTTCCACACAACGACACAGCATTAATCTGTTTAATTATAACGAATGCGACTTGTTTTTTATTACTTTTTAGTTCGTTTTTTGGCAGGGCATTAGTGTTTTTTAATTTTTGTATGTTGTATGAATTTTCAAAAGAAAATTTGTCCTACCCGAAACGGGGTGCAAACACTTTCGAGCTCGCTACGCTCGCTCTTAGATCCTGCATAAAGCTTCGTGCAGACCAGCGCGATAGAGCCACGCGACACCGGATATTAATTGTACTGTTCGTGTCGCGGCACGGCGTCGCTTCGCGCTGGTCTGTACGAGCTTTTAGTCGACAAAATATCTCATATTTCTGTATAGATGGACAAAAGAAAACTTATCTCTTACGAGGCGGAGTGCAAAAAATTTTCACCCGTCTCTACTACGAGAGTGGACACTTAATTATTTTTTAATTTAATGTAATATGACATTAAATTAAAAAAATATTAAGTACAACGTCTGAGCAAACACTGTAGAAAATATTTCGTTCATTTCTCTTCATTCATTCCATTTTGTTTTGTCCTCGTCATTACCCTGATTTTTTACCTGCCTATGTTGGTTCTTGAATATACCTAATATAAACATGGCTGTTTTCTTTAAAAGTAAGGTTTCCAAAGAAAATAAATAAATAAGTATGTAAATACGACAAACATTCTTTACCACAACTCAAGAATAGTTCAATTTATTAATAGGAAGTAGCAAAAATGTCTCGGGAATCAGCGATAGCTTCCCTTGATGGAGCCAGTCTCATGGATGGCTCACTAGCCTACAGCGACTGGTTACCTGTCACCTGGATTGCGCAAGCGCCAATAAGTTATTTCTATGAAGGCGCAGCTGTGCTAAGCGGTTGGCAGAGCTGCTGGCGACTCGCCACTCGCCTGGTTGGCAACATTGGCTGGAAACAAGCAAAAGCACCAGTGAATCAGTGATTAACGAACAAAACAGAGTTTGAACACCCTCTTTAGCGCGGGTTATAAAGATCTGCCGGTCGCACACCAACCCATACAACATTTGCACCTGTCCCAAACTATTGCAGTTGGGGATAAAATACGTATAGCTGTAAGTACAAGAATCTTTTGGCACGTTCGAACACGTGCCAAAAGATTATTGGAACTAACGCCGCCATCTTGTTTGTTCACGATACAATTTCACAAATGTTTCCGACTTGTCAATGTCTTTCAAACTCCAAAAGATCCTTGTAGTACTTTAGGTAGGTACATCAGCACATTGTTTTTGGTAGGTATTGTTTTTTTGAAGCGACAAGTCTTTAACACCAAACAAGTTATTCTTACCAGCACCCTATTTTAAATCTAGGAAACGAATCTTTCCTAATTTTAATAAGAGTGAGCGAACATCCCACGGATTTTTACATAATGACTCGTTTGCAACTGTTCAACTAGTAGAGAGCTTTGAGTGAGTGGCTCTTCGGTGCTGCGAGGGTGTGTGGTGGTGACGCAGCCGCCGCGGCCCCACCGCGTGGATCCCGCGCGCGCTCGTTACGCACTATTACACAACGCAGAGGTGACCGACTGTCTGCTGTCTCCGACGGCCGGCGCGCTGCCAGCGTCCGCTTTCCCTAACTGTGCCATCAGCCATCACTAGCTCGTTTATAGTGGCCAGCGATAAGTGAAGCTCACCGACTCACAGCTGACAGATCTCTTTTCATCATTGATATTTATTCTGTCGTTTCGGTTGTGCTTGAAGGTTACAACCGATAGCACGTCAATTTCAAGGTTTTTTTAATGTAGTATTATATTAGTATCAGCATTATATTTATGTCGTGATGGCCCAGTGGTTAAGGCCTCTCCTCTCATACACGAGGTTGTGGGTTAAAATCCGGGCAAGTACCAATGTGACTTTTTGTAAGGAAACCTGGGCTTATAGTTAATACAAGTCGGAAATCACCAACCCATCTCTCTGTATGAGAAGCGGCCTTTGCCCTGCAGTGAGACAGTAACAGGCTGGTATTCTTTTTTATTTTATGATATTAAATGAAAGGTCATTGATAACAATTAGTGACACCAAGGAGGGCCTAAAAGGTTTTATTCTGTATAATAATGCAGAAAGGTGCCGACTGATGACACTGTCGTCATCAGACCAGACCTTTCTTCCTATTCTAACCTCTGCAAGCAGTTATATCTGAGAAGTACCGTCTAAAGGTGACGTTCAAAAAAGCGCGATGTTTGTGCCAAGCGATTTGTTTGGATATGAAACATGTACCAACAGCGAGTAGATTACTCGTGTTGAACTAAGGTGATGACGTGCTGCATCTGTTTATCTGACTCGGATAATAACCGTAATGAACGATAGAAGTTTTCGTTCGTAAATAACAACCGTGAGATGCTTTCGACTATATAATAGTGCAAAACAAGGTTATATTACAGAATAGAGAAGGACGTTTGATCGGGAAGTCGAAACGAAAGCGATTGTTGCCTGTTGCTACCTGTATCTTTTTACTCAGGTTTTAGTTACATTACACTCTTCCAAGCCCACTACTGAATGTCAAAATCCACCAGGACCCGTCATCACATCGCCGGACTTCCCGTCATTGTCTAAAACATGTTTATAATATATCTCTACAGTGAGACGTATAGACTCGTTAACTAGCTCAGTTTGAGTAATTCTGTCATTGCCTTAATGTTTGGCGATGTACCAAAGTGCTGACATACGAGTGCGTACCGTTGTAATTATCTTCTGAACGCGTTTCGTCTCGACTGTATGTAATATTCTATTTCTATTTAACTCCCCATTGTAACAGACGGTAGCCTGTCTCCCCGCAGGTCAACTCCGCCATCTGATAAAAGTCCGTTAACACAAAAATTCGAATGTGCAATCTGTATATCATCGAGATGAATATCCCCCCCCAACACCCTACCCCGCGTGGCAGGCGACCCTCCCTCCCCCCGGCGGCAATACTGAGCATTCATGATGGATGTGTCGGAGGAAATTGAGCGGACATCGGAAATGTCCGCGTTCGGAGCCCGAAGCCACCATAATTCATTTCTGTTCCACTCAATACTGATAATTCAGGTTTGATCGTTTTCGTACTGTGATCTTTAACTCTTCTTTTAAATACTACAACAGTTTGGCAGTCCCTAAAGTCGGGCGGAAGCGAAATCCACAACCCCACCGCGTGCACAGTGAAGGAGTAGAAGTCAGTGGAGTGGGGAGGGGACTTAAGGAGGTTTCTTAGAAGCGAACTGCAAGGCCAGTAAGGCCGGTAAGGTAGAACGGGCGTAGGAAAAACCGCTCCCACAGATAGGATGGAGTTTTAGGATTGTGAAGGAGATTAAATAGCAGACACAATATCCGAGAGTTCCTGCAAAGTCGAATAGGGAGCCACTTGAATATCCTGCGAAACTTAGAAACGTGATCATACTTTTTTACGTTAAAAACAACTGAATACAGATATTTTGCAAACGCTCAAGTTTATTTAAAAGCTCCTCGGTGGCATCCAAATAACAGGCATCGGCGTAATCTATAATGTGCTGAATGAGAGTTTGGGCAAGGGATATTTTGGTGTTCAAGGGCAAGAAGCTCTGGAGGCATTTCAACGAATGGAATGTGAAGTGCAGTTTGCAACTGACTTGAGCAATATGGGCAGTCCACGATAAGTTGGAGTTATGGTCACCCCCAGGTTTTTAACCGTGTTTGCATAAACAATCTGAACTCCATTCATACAGAGTGGATACAGCGACGCAACATCGAGCCTATTCCGCATATACCTGCCACCGATAATAATAGCCTGCGATTTACTAGGGTTGATTTGTAGTCCAAAGGAGCGCGACCACTCGCAAATCAAATCCAGGTCGCTGTTCATCGCCATGGGATCTGGAGGCAAAAGTCCTCGCGCACATGTGGGAGTTGCGCGAGGAGGCGAAACGCCGGGGCGTAACTCCGCTGCCGCGAGAAATCGCGGCACAGCGGACAGAGCTCCGGCGGGATCTCATGGCGGCATGGAGAGTGCGATTGTCGCAACCCAGCGCTGGGCACGCCACAATTGTGGCGATAAGTCCCCTCTTTGAGGAGTGGCTAGAGAGGCGCCACGGCGTCCTCACCTTCCGCCTGACACAGGTCCTCACCGGACATGGTTGTTTCGGGAGGTTCCTGTTCAGGATAAAGCGGGAGGAAACGCCCGGGTGTCACCACTGTGTGGATCGCCCGGAGGACACGGTGGAGCATACGGTGGAGGTCTGCCCAGCTTGGGCGGACCACCGCCGTGTCCTCACGGAGGCGATCGGCGGCGGCGATCTCTCGCGTCCGGCCCTGGTTCAGGCCATGGTTCGGAGCGAGAGTGCATGGGAGGCCGTCACCTCCTTCTGCGAAGCAGTAATGCTCGCGAAGGAGGAGGCGGAGCGCGCGAGGGAGAGGCAAAATGCGCGCCCTCGCGCCTCTAGTCGCCGCAGGAGACGGCCCGGGCGTCGGGAGTCGCGAGCCGACTTCCGGCCACCGTAGGCGCGGGCTTGCGGACGGTGAGCAATGGGTAGCTCGCCGTCCGATAGGGACCAGGCCCGGGTCGACGGCGCGTTGTGTTCCACGCGCGCATCAAAGAGATGTCAGCACCAACTGACGGGGTCCGGAAGGGCCAATGCCTGCCGGGGTTGCGGGTTTGTCTGAAAGGGATATCGCGACCTCGGCACACAGACAACGGAAGGAACACGGGTGGGTTTTAGTCAGTAAAAGTCTAACACGCCCTCCCGCTCCACCCAGAGCGGGAGAAGTTATTTGATAATTTCCCAACCTCAAAAAAAAGGTCGCTGTTCATGGCAGACAAGGCGGTCTCCGCATCTTCCCTTACGAAATGATGAGATGACTTTGGTGACGCAGTTAATAAAAATAGAAAAGAGAAGAGGAGTGAGAACGCCACCCTGAGGCACACCTGCGGTAAGAGAGCACCAGTCAGAAGAACACTCGGCGAGACGAACCCGGTGCAAGTGTCTCGAACCAAGAAATAGTGGAAGAAGAGAGATGTAATGATTTAAGGATCCCTGGAGGGATGTCGAAACCATCATAGTTAAAGGCACTGCTAAACTCCAGAAGTACAAGAAGGGTGAGAGATTTATGGTCCATAGCCCAGCGGATGTCATCAGTAACCTTCAAAAGAGCCGTTACTGTGCTATGACTAGGTCGAAAATCAGATTGAAGACTACTAAGTAGGTCATTTGTAGATAAAAATGTAAAAAGTTGCTGATGAACGATTTGCTCATGAATTTTAGAGAGATAAGGGAGGATAGAAATGGGACGGAAATCGATCGGTGAGACCGGCTTAGGAATTTTGGGTAAGGATATGATATGGGCTTGTTTCCAGGCCTCAGGAACAGTACAACAAAACAAGGAGAAATTAAAAATTTGTTAAGAGCACACACGTCAGTGTCATTACTGGAAACGACTGCCGACAGTTTTTAGAAACTTCCAGACTTCAGAGGAGTTAGAGTTATCGAGAGAATTATGGAAGCGTCTCTTTGCATCTCTACACATACGCCTGGAGCGATTACGCAGCACCCTATACGCATTCAGGTTGCGCTAGGAAGGACAGCGTTTTAAACTCCTTTTGGCTCTATCCCTACTTGCCATCGAATCCTTAATGGCAGGACTAAGCCATGGAATATATTTGACTGACTCTATGAATAGGGGCATGACGGTCGTATAAGCTGAGTAACGTCCTGGTAAAAATGTGAACCATATCATTGATACATGAGCTCTCCATGACGTCCGTCCAGTCGATGCTACCAGCATCACGCAGCAATGCCTCCAGGTCTATGCCCTTGTAGTTCCGAAAGAAAATATACTGTGGCTTACGCTTGGGAGGGCAAATCCTGTAGGACATAAAGATGAGGTCGTGGTAAGAGAAACAAGCAGTGAGCTGTCCGTGAACAGATACATTATTGGAATTAGAGACAAGCATTCGGTCTAACAGAGAAGGGTTGCAATTAGGGAAATGATGCGTAGCTGAAAGTGGCAGAATACTAAGGTTAAAAGGAAGTTAAGAGAGATTGAAGTTTGTGAGTACGACTGTCGTTTTTAAGAATACAAGTATTAAAATCGCCCATCAAGACGACGTGGTCGTAAGACGGGCAGAAATTATTTTTAAGTGAATCAAAAGATTCAAAGTAATCCATACTGAGGTTAGGGCTATAAACGACTCCAAGATAGCATTTTCGCGTGATGTAGCTAAATTTCGAGAAATAGATGCCCGCTGACCCCAAGTAGGAAGATGGTGATGTGCTGTTGATAACCTTCTCTTTTCAGATATGTAGGTATGTCTTTGCAGTCGGGTTCTTTGTTTTTTTTAACTTTTATATTTTCAGCTTTTGATTTTTTTATCATTTCTCATTCCAAATATAATTTTTATATATTTTTGTAATCATCTTTTAAACCCCTTCACTTTGATACCCTACTACCCTACCCTACTCGATAGGTTTGGAAAAGGGATGTAACGATACATAATTTGAGTGATACCGATTATTGTAGTAAATAATGGGCGATACCGATACCGACGCCGATATCGATAGCTTAGTAGATAATAAATCAAAAAAATAATGAAGTATGTACCTCGGGCGTTTGTATGTCTTTTGTATTTTGTATTTCGGGCACCACTGTTTAATATTGCGTTATAGTCCTCACTTCACTATGTCAATAAACAGAAACACTAATAATAGTTACCATTATTCCTGTAGTACTTTCAACCACGGGTGTCATTCCCAAACAACTGCATCAATCTTTAAAAACACTAGACGTTGCTCCCTCCACCTACCAAACCCTACAGAAAGCTGCCATTCTGAACACTTGCAGAATTGTTCGAAAATTCATGCAGAACGACAATGACGCACAAATATCACACGCACAGACATCACTCACCACTGCAACACAAAATCAAAACATAATAGCACCACGCCATATATTATCACCAATTATCACTTAATTTCAGTAGAACTCTCAAGGGTAGCACTTGGCTTTGGCCCGTGTTACCTTAAAATACCGGCACAATGTTGAGATACAAAAATGTATACCAACAAATAATAATAATCACGTTGTATTGGGATCGATCTATCAATACTGACAGGACTATTGTTGTCAATAAGCCAGACATAGTGGTGATAAATCGATTAGAGCGTCGCACAATGATTATTGATATTGCGGTCCCGCATGACGAGAACCTCGTGAAAGCTGAAAAAGATAAGCAGATAAAGTATCTTGACCTGGCTCGCGAGGTAGTCGACATTTGGGATGTGGATACAGCAGTCATTGTGCCGATAGTTGTGACGGCCAATGGTATAATAGCCAAGAGCCTCGACCAACATCTGAGGAGCCTCTCGTTAGGCAGCTGGATCAAGGGCTTGATCCAGAAAGCGGTACTTCTGGACACGGCGCGTATCGTTAGGAGATTCCTCTCTCAGGAGCCCTGACCACCGGTAGCTTGGACCCTGTTCCCGATACCGGTGGGCTACTATTTTTTATATTTTTAAATGTTTTTTATATATTTTTTTAAGAAATATTTAAAAATGTTTTTTATATGTCCAAAATTAAAATAAACGAAATAATAATAATAATTTCATTTCATTAAAACGCCTAACGGGCCTCTGTGAGTTGGCTTCGGCCCCTCGTACGCCTTCCAAAGGTCCGGGACCCCAGGGTCCCGAGAAATGACAGAAATGACGAAAATAATAATAATAATAATTCTTTATTTCGCAAAAAAGTGAATAATAGTGGTCATGTGATGAAATTGTCGATCTATCAGCTCTATTAAGTACCTATAATGCCTACGTATCATTAACCCTAAAATACGCTATTATATTCTGGGGTAACGCCACAAATAAAGAATCAGTGTTTAAAGCGCAAAAAAGATGCGTTCGCGCAATGGCTGGTATCTTTGTTCCTGAATCATGCGAACCATATTTTAAAAAGTTTTAAATTTTGTCCTTTCCATCAGTCTATATCTATGATGTTGCAGTATTTGTTAAAATAAGTAAAAATCTATTCGGTGAACTAAAATTAAATACCTACTGAAAATATCTATACCACATAAAACTGCTCATCTGGGCAAAAGATTTTTTGGAATGGCATCTAAAATTTACAATAATAGATACCTGTATAAATTTTAAGCACCAAGGAACTCCCACTATTCAAATATAAATTGCGTATTTTTTTAATTGATAAAGCTTACTACACGATCCAAGAATTTCTTAGTAATGAGTACCTACTACAATCTGTCACCATACAGCTAATTGTTATTTTGTAAGAATTGTTTTATATGTGATACCTAAGAATTGTTTTATGTTGACAGCTACAAGCCGGGCATCGAAGTCGAAGTGTTTTTGTTTTGCTGGGTTTGTGACTTTAGTTCGCCAAAAATACATTAAAACAGTGGGTGGAATAAGCATTCCTGATCTCAGGCGAACGGTTCAGTGCATGCATAAGTACGAGGGTATACCTGCCGCAGCGAATCTGGTGAGGTCTTTCCATCTTTCAGGTATCGCTGAAGAAGTCCACCTAAAGTCATGAGTGGATCTCATTATAAATCCATACACTTTATAATGCTGTATTTACAATTTGTTCGACTAACTTTAAACTATAATACGTGTGTGATTATTTGTGTAGTGCAGTGTTTCAATATGCTTTGTTTTTTGCGAGTGCGCATCCTTTTTTTAGACATTTGGAGTGAGTCAAGAGTCGCAGGTAGTTAGTTGTTGACCAACAAAGCATTCCTTTTAGATATTATTGCTCTTGACTCTGACATTGGCTTTTAAACCCTATAACTTGGAAGCCAAGTGTAGTTTTGTTTTTATTTGGGTGGTAAAGTTAATTGTGTGAAGAAATGTTTGAGTTTATTTAAGTAAATATTTGTGAAGTTGAAGACGGCTTAAGACCGCGACAAGATTAAGAAGGCTGCTAGCGAGAGTTATAAGAAACCTGAAACGGATAGTAGCCAGACGAAGACAATGGAAACAGCAACAAGTAACACAGCATAGCAGTGTCATAAAAAATAAGTCGAGAAAGCAGTGTAGCCCCGTCTCAAAATTCACCGGTGAAGATCGACTCGAACCAACATAACGACGACGTCGCAAAAGATGCCCATCCATAGATAAAAAATAACACCCGTCTCTCCACTATTCCAATGCTTACTCTAGGATGCATATCCGGTATGGCTCTCAAATCCTTCCTTATCCTAGGGCACCTATTCCTTACCATTACCCGCGCTCCCCGTTCTACTGCTCGATTTGCAATGGCCTATGTAGTTCCATGAAACATGAGGCTTCATGGGCTAGTGCAAATCTTGGGGTTTATTCGATTTATCGAGTGGTTAAACCACGCTGGGATCGGTGCATTTCATTCATTCATTCATCTAAATAAGCATTGCACAATGTTCATGCATTTCAAACATGCCACGACCACAGCGGAGGTAGATGCAGAAGGCTCAATAAATGGCCACTGAGGCTCACGGCGGCATCAGCAAGTGCGTTGGTTCTAGCTAGATGGTTGTAGGTATAAATATTAGGCCGTATTCTCGGCGGCAGCGGGTAGCGGGGCGGCGCACTGTGCGAAAGCCCCATACAAACCTGTCTCAAAACCGTTTCACACGAAACTCGCTGTAATGGAATAAAAAAATAATAAATTAATGTAGTCTAATAAGCTTTCTTTTCGCTATTTAATTTTATTTTATTTGTTATACTTATTGTATATAAATAGACATCAAAGTTAACTACGTTACTACAATTCAACGCCACTTTACTCGAAAGTTTTTGATGTAAGTATAAAATCTCATATTGTTTCGTAATTAATATTATATAAATTGGTTAAATAAAATTAAAAATAAACCAATATAGTTTAAGATGGCATGTTTCTAGGGTAATTTTCTTTTTAACGAGATCTTGACCCGTTGCCGCCGCTTGCCGATGCACGATGCTGAGAGATTTGCTGTGTATATGCTTCTCGAGATCTTTATACATAAGCTTACCTAAAGCGAAAAAAAAACGCATACTTGCGCTTTTTCTGACACGGTACCAAAATATGTCGCGATATAATATTTTTTTTCCTTTTCTTTTTATTTCTCATAAAATTATATACATAAAAGGATTTGTGTACAAAATACATTAGTTTATCGATGGGGGAAAAAGAAAATGCGTCGGTGGCAGCGCGAGCGGCGTGTTCAAATGCATAGTTTTATATGAACCTGTTCTCGCTCCCCGCGCCGCTGCCATCGAGAACAGTTCCATATGCCTGACCTATACCGTACCTGCGCACGTCTGTGTGCGGAGGTCGATGCACCGTGGTTGTGTAATTTGCTCGCTGCACTCAACACACTCTGTTAGTTTCAGTTCTTAGACTGCGCTAACTTAGAAGACAATACCAGATCTTCCAATATGGATGACAATTCGATACTTGTAGTACGGAGGTCGACGACCCTCTTGAAAATAACATGAGTTTACAAAGGACTCTCCCACGCGATGAGCACTATATTCATGAACTTAATTACTTTTTGTTAAGCGGGTTGTTCCCTTGACTTATGTCTCCCCGTTACTCGCTATAAATAGCGCAGCTTCGCATAATATTTGGTGCCGTCCCTTTTGTATGCACATCAGCTGTTCTTTATTTATTACTTTTCTCCTAACGACACTAGTAGCGCTATCTAGTTTGAAAAGGAGTAAACGGAGCATCTTCAGAAATTCGGAAATCCGTGTTTCTTGAAGTTAAATTCAGAATTAGTTGCCGCATTATGGAAGTAGATTGATACCTACTTACATTTTTGTATCAACAATCGTTACATAGGTACAGTACCAACTTTTGTTGATCTAATGAAGCTGCACAATGAATTGAAGTGAACTTCGTGAATTCTTCAGCAGGAGTTTGGAAAGGCAATACTTATTATGTACATACTTGTATATTATGCGTTTAATTTATGCATATGTGTGACAAACTGACGACGAAATAGTGACTGTATAGTACCGTATGATATAGGTTTGCTAAAGTTATTAGTTCTAATGCTTGCTAATTGCCAATGTTAGCGCGGGGAGCAACAAAAGAGTTAGGCAATGGTTTATTTGCCGTGCTTATTATGTACATACTAAAAAACTGTCCCGACTATCTAAAGTGTTTAATTAGGAGAATCGTCTGTCGCGGTGGATTCCGTGGCACCGAGTGCACGGTGACCAGATTTAAATTGAACATTATGCCAATAGCTTTTTTTTGTAATAAATGCCAAAATTCTGCAAATGAATGAAGTCATAATTTGACATTTTGTACCATTAATATTAAAAAAAAAAACTGCGAAATATAAAAACGCAATAACGAATAAGAAAACACTGGATCCTTCTGCCACTCGGAACGATAGTTCTGGTCATATTTTCTTTACGCAGAAATTAATGTAAGTACCTACTATAAACACAAATCGAAAGAAAATATGCATTTACAGAGAATTCCCTTAAAATGTACGTGAGCAGTGGAGCCTAAATACTAGAAGCAAAGATTTATTTATTGTGCCCAGGACTAGGCTCCAAAAAAATTGTAATTCATATAAGTGCCAAAGTATGACGACAATTTTATTTTATTTTTATTATTTGTATTGCAATATGTTGTTAGCTAGCGACCTCGAAAATTGATCATATTATTCTTGCCTGAGCAACCGGCAGCAAGTTCGTCATGCTCCCTTAGATGTCACTGTTTGCGGTAGCGTCGGGGGTTAGTATGCCTGCTTCCATCAAATATGGCGACGGTAATGGCTGATCTTTGCGTTATGCTCGTGAACGGGTCTGCTTATGGTGACTGGTCGTCTTGCTGACCATGGTTTTGTTATTGTTATTAGTAATTAACTGTTTATTTATATTACTTATTTTTACTTCGATGGTCCTAGTTTATCATTTGTGACTTCGAGTTACAGCTTTAATAGCTATATGGAAACGGGCACGTCCTTTATGCCTGCTTTCGCTTATGATCTATTGGTATTATTTCCGCTAGATTATAAACTGTCTAAAAATTGTGCACTGAGTGAAATGGGTTAGGTTAGGTTAGAACTTTGACCAACCGCGCGCGGGCCCAGCGAGCAAAACGAGTGGTGCAGCGGGAGCTACTCAGGTTATTTAATATTAGCGCAAGTAATCTAACACAAATAATATCGATAGATTATATGTGACATAAGCATTCTATATATAATATATTAAGTGGCATAAGGATTCTCCCAGTACACGTTGGGCGAGCCTGTCGCTCGGCCAACGTATACTAGGCCTCTTTGCGTGATTTGCCGTTTGATTTGCGCGCTCGAACAACGGGCAAATATACGCAAACGATTGCAGGGGATATTATTATGATACTTGACATGTAGGTCATGTACCTAGGTAATTAAGTAGTATGTCAATGAATGTCGCTTGCTAATTATGAGGAAATGGCTATCTGCCTCACTCAAATAAAAGCAGGTTTAAACTTCCATTCCTTTTCCCTCAGAACCCTTCAACTCGTCCACTGTCACTCCTGTTTCTATTGGACGGCCACTTAATTCTACTCTCATCCACAGGATGGCAATGTGACACACCTGCGGTGCTTTGGCTACGAATCTTATTTGGAAGAGTCCTAAGCGTTTACCTTGACAATGACGGGAGTCACTGAGGTGAAATCAACGGGGCGTCACTTAGAGGGCACGCACTCCTATTTGCCTCATCCAGATTCTTTTTTAGAAGTCTGCGATTCAACCCGGGCCGCATGTTGGCAATCGACCCCTACACAACACCTTACACGCGGTCTGCACGCGCAGGCAGCGTTATCAACGCGTCATCGGCTAGCTGAGGTGCGGCGCGGCGGCCGCGACACGACTCAGCCCGAAGACGCTCAGAATGACCTGATTTAGCAGAATTCCGCGATTTTAGCAGAATTAGATCCAAAATTTACAGATTGTGTCAAAAGTAAATTATTAACACTAAACCTAAATAATTATTTACATCGTCAATAACGGTCTGTTGCCGCTTAAGCTTAAATATAATAGTGATGTTTCATCTGCAAATAACACTATTTCATGACTGTTCTTTATAAAGCAAGGTAGGTCATTAATATATACGAGAAATAAAAAAGGGCCGAGAATTGAGCCCTGCGGAACTCCCATATTGACAAGCGAACCCGGGGATCGCTTGCCGTTTACGTCCACTCTTTGGATCCTATTATCCAAATAAGAAATAAGAAGATCCAAGGCAGTGTTTCTAACACCATAGTGATGCAATTTCCTGACCAATGTATCATGTGAAACACAATCGAAAGCCTTAGATAAGTCACAAAAAATACCTAGGGCATCATGTGACCTCTCCCAAGCCTCAAAATATGTGAAAGAAGCTCAACACCAGCGTCGGAAGTCGAGCGACCCCTTGTGAAACCGAATTGCTTACTGTTTAATAACTTATGTTTATTAAAAAGTCTTTGCAATGGATCTAGCATAAATTTTTCGAATATTTTACTAAAGGTGGGAAGCACAGAAATAGGTCTAAAGTTCGTGGGGTCTGATGTGCTGCCCGATTTAAACAAAAGTATTATTTTACTACTCTTCATTAAGTCAGGAATTACACCACAATACATTTATTAAAAATAATTGCTAATTCAGGCGCTACAGTGTTGATTATGCATTTGACAACCTCTATCGATATACTTGACTTGAAACTTGCCAGGAATACTTATCTAAGTAAATTATAAAGTTTGTCATTTTTAGTTTTTAGGGTTCCGTAGCAGGGGTGCGTGGACAGGAAACCTCCCCGTGTGCCTGGGGGCTGGAGTTCCCTTACGGATGCATCCGGGGGGAAGGCCAGTCTCCAGGACGGTGCACCCTGGGGTGCGGGCAATGTCTCCCCATTAGGTACTGCGTGCCTAAGGGGTCTCGTTGCCCGTATGCCAATATCCTGTCGGAGGACCGAGCGCTCTAACGTATACTCGTTGAGAGCATACGTTGAGCAGCGTTCGAGTGGAAGCGGGCTCGACGTGCACTAACTCTGCCGTCGGGCAGGCAGGAGGAAGTCTTTTCTCCTGCCACCGTTGGTCTCGTAGCCCCGAAGAGTGTCAAGGTCATGTCTCTGGCATTTGACGGGGGTCGAGGGACTTGGCTTAACCGCCCGGGCCGCGAGGTAGAAAACCTCTATAAAAAATCACCCCAAACCTCCAAGCGGCGACGCACCGTGAGGGAGGTTGATAGCTTGACTAATGGGTAGCTAAATTAGTCACTAGTGCGAACCACTATTTTTTGGTTGGTTGGTTGGATATATTTTTTACTCGTGGGAACTAAAATGGATACACCCGACACCCGATAAACGACGGATAGGTTTTTTTTACATGTTGTATATGAACTGCAAAGTGAAGTTTGGTCTTCAATCCCGGCATCAAAAATTCATAGGCCGTGTCTTGAAGTAACATTAATGCCCGTTTTCACCGACATCCCCTAAGTTTATGGGATCCCCTAAGAATGGTTAGGGGGCTGTTAAAAGGTGGTTTCTGTTTCACCAACAGTAAGGGGTCAGTTAAACGTTAAAAGGTCCCCTAAAATTAGGTGGTCGAAATGTGGGCCCATAAACCGGCACATACGTAAGTGATCTCTCAAGCAAAGAAGATTAATAGTGATTTATATGAATTTATGGAAAATTTTAAAACTGTTTTTACAGTATTCAACTAAATAACAGCCGTATTCCAAAAACATATAAAAAAACTGAGTTTTTTCGGAGATATAGACTGTGTAAATCTTCAGTGTTGTATTTATTGGAAAAGATTAAACTCATCTTAGAATTTCCTGATAAAAGATATAACTAGTAGTAGTTTTATATGTAACCAATAAAAAATTATAAAAAAAAAAAAAGTTACATTTGGACGTGGTATTTTTTCTGTTTGTTCCACGATACGTACCTAATTACGTCGATACCTAACCATCAATGTAAACCATACACTTATGAGGAACTTCTGCCCTTATTGTATTCGCATATTAATGATTATTTCAGAATTAATTCTTTATCTCCAATAAATCAGTTATTAATAGCATTGAGGTTTTATGCTACGGGTAATAATTTTTTGGCTGTGACAGAAGAGGCACAAAAAAAAAGTCGAAAAAAAAAAACGCGTGCAAATTCACAACAAATAAACAATCAAATCTCACGCCAGTACGTCACAAAAGAAAGAAGTGTCAAACATAAGTAAGTCCACAGATAACTCGCGAGGTTTCGTTATGTATACACAGAGTAAATAAGCATAAAAATATGAAATTAATTAAAAATATGAATGAAATAATATTTATTATTGCCTTCAAAACATGATTTATTAATAACTGTATCCATAAAAGTGTATACTTTAGAGAATTTCATAAAAAGTTATCTTGTTTCAAAGTATCGATAAGTTTAAAGACGAATCAGTCACTATTATCGAATACAACCGTCACATAGATATCTGTCCCCTAGTTAAGTGATAACAATTATGGTGAAACGAAATTTAATTTAGGGGCTAGTTTAGGGGAGCTTTTAAGCTAAGGCTCCCATACGTAGGTGGTAGTATAGGGGATGTCGGTGAAAACGGGCATAAGTCTGATAAATGATAAGAATAGTTGGTCGCTGTGATTAACTCAAGACAACGTTTATGTTCTTTCTCCAGAATTAGCTTACCTACTGACAGGTTATATGAGTTTATATAATTGTTTATTTTAATTTATTGTTGACATAATCTACTCATTACAATGTTTTTTTTTTTATGAGTTGTATTGCAATATAAGTGACCTCGACAATAGATCATATTATTTATTGTTATTAGTAATTAACTGTTTATTTATTTTACCTCGATGGTCCTAGTTTATCATATAAAACTTCCAGTTACAGCTTTATGTAAGCGGGCACGCCCTTTATGCCTGGAGGCTTTTATTAAGACGTTAAGTTTTGTTTACGTTTAGTTTTTGTTTAGTGTTTTATTTCGGCCCGAGTATTGTTCTCGATGATTTTGTTTGGTATATTGGCGTGTGCTAGCTAACATATGGATAATAATTTAAATTAGGTTAATTATGTTGAATACTATTATACAGGGTTATTGGTAAAACACCAACAACCTCTTAAGGGGTCATTGTACTCATCATTATGAACAACTTTTACTTTGGTTCCAAGCCTTAAATCGGAAAAGAAAAATCTGGTGTTCCATACATTTTGACAAGTTGTGTGAACATAAATGTAGGAAACAGCTGTTTTTCTTTTCGCGTTTTCATGTTTGGTCCCATATTAAAAGTTGTTCCTATTGATGAGTAGAATGACCCCTTAAGAGGTTGTTGGTGTTTTACCAATAACCCTGTATAGAATCATTTTTTTTCTTTCTTACTGAACACAGCTGTGCTGCTGGGGAGTTTGTTGCGCCACTTCTTCTTCTCAGCTAACGCACTAGGAAGTAGGTGGTGGGGGCGCTGGGGCAGCCTCGAGCTTCGACAACATGACGCTCACAATGGTACCTAGTCAAGACGGCCGGGGGCGCTAGGGCAGCCTCGAGCTTCGACAACATTACGCTCACAATAGTATCTAGTCAATACGGCCGGGGGCGCTGGGGCAGCCTCGAGCTTCGACAACATGACACTCACAATGGTACCTAGTCAAGACGGCCGGGGGCGCTGGGGCAGCCTCGAGCTTCGACAATATGACGCTCACAATGGTATCTAGTCAATACGGCCGGGGGCGCTGGGGCAGCCACGAGCTTCGACAACATGACGCTCACAATGGTACCTAGTCAAGACGGCCGGCGGCGCTGGGGCAGCCTCGAGCTTCGACAACATGACGCTCACAATGGTACCTAGTCAAGACGGCCGGCGGCGCTGGGGCAGCCTCGAGCTTCGACAACATGACGCTCACAATGGTACCTAGTCAATACGGCCGGGGGTGCTGGGGCAGCCTCGAGCTCTCGACATGACGCTCGATTTATTATTTCTTTGGTATCGTTGTGTGAAACTAAAACTCAGAAAATCTCTGCACCGCGCGATCATTGCCTAACTAGATTACTCGTATTATGTAGTTTTATCTAACGCTTGAAGTCTAGGTGCTACCTACACTCGAGAATAAATAGTGGTGAATAAAAAAAAAATTATAAAACAATAATGTATTCTTTTTTAATTATAATATTATTTGATGTTACAATCACGAGTCACTTATCTTATGTTTATTAGAAAATAGGAGAAGTAGATAATGAAATCTTAACAAGGATTAGCTTGAGCAGTACTCGAAGGGAACGCTCTTCTGCTTGAACCACTGCTTGTGCAGGCGCTGAGAGTCACTGATGTCTTCTGGTGAAAGGTCTGTCTTATAAAAATTGTTTCCAGTTTATTCGTGTTCTTCAGACATATTCCTCTCTAGATCTGCCTTTATCTTTTGATGATACAACATTTCTTCTGCATCGGTTACAATTTTGAAAGCTTCGCGCTTAACATGAATTCTAACGCCTTCGGGAAAGACCTTGACGGATTCCCCGAGCTCAACAAAGAAGTCTACGGTGTCGTCATGTTCGAGTTGCAACTGCTGCTCGCCCGGAGCTGGTGCCGTTTGTACTGCCTGTTCAATGCGAGGGGGACCTTGAACGTCATCACTAGATAAACTGTCACTAAAATCAGAACTATATTTTTCTTCAGACAAGCTATTATCGTCATCACTTGAATCGTCGTTCTCCGATTCCGGTGCTTCTTTATCAGAATCGAGCACAGTCGTCGCAATTTTGTCGTACAGCTCTTTTTTTGTTTCAAAAGTCGGGTTGAGGAATGACATCAGCTTCTCATGTGCTGGTCTCTCTGCCTGATATACAGTCTCGTCGGCATCTCTCTTGGCCCGCTTCATAGATCGAAAGTAGTTTTCTCGGATTCGTGTCCATCCTTTTCTGCAATCCTCAACTGCACAAAAAGACAATTTAACATTACATTGTGTTTTTTTTTATAAACTGAAACAATGTGCCCACTTTGCAAATATTCACGGTAAAACCCTTATTACATTTCTCTGAATTTAAGAATCCTGATTAGGATGTAGGAAAGTATACTGAAAGTTACGACGGTTAGGACTTCCTAAATCCTAATTCATCATCACCTTTCTGCGCTTGCCCATGTTACTTTGGTCGGAGGAACACGTTTTTTTCTTCCATTCTCCCCTGTCAGCCATCATTCTATCCATCCATGTTCAATTTCAAATAGGATTCCTAAATTCACTGCAGTGTATGTATTTTACCAGTAATATCAGTGTTTTAATATACTGTTGGGGTGACTGTATGGCTTTGATAACCTGTCTCTAGATAGTCGTAGTAGAGATAGTTGTCGACATACATACTAACAATAGGCAGCAGAGGCTGGAAATTATGCCACGGGAACGTGTTAACGGGATAAGAAGTATTCTATTTCCTAACTAACCCATTACCCTAATTGCGTAACACGCTTTCAATCCGAGGGTTTTGAAAGATATTCCTAGTCCATTGCTTAATAGGTTCAAGTTCAGGTCAAAATGAAAGACATCGCGATCAATTGTCATTTTATGTGTGCAATTACCTCGTGGGATATGGTCTTACGGCTGAATGGATTTTAACACACAAACAAATTGTAAACAAGTTGCCATCAGATCACAGTGGACAAACAATAACATTTTGCTCCTATATACCTTTACAAAAAATTCAAATAAGGTTTAGGTCAATTACATGTTAAAGTTTAGAGAAATTAAATAATTCTTTGGCCAGTAAATTATGTGTTCAGAGTTTTAATAATATAGGTGACCCAAATGAGTTCTACGCCCAGTTCTTTCACTATTAAACACGCAATTTAATGACACTTTTCCACTAAAGACTAAAAGTATTTACACCAAGTTCTTATTTAGTGATAGGGCGACACTCCAGGTATTTGTAAAAGCAAGGAAAAACTATTTGAACTTTATGGCCTAAAGCAACATATGAATAATACTAGCTTTCATAAGTATTTTTGCAAAATATTCAAAAACTTTTAAAAGTGTGTGCAAAATAGCCAAAGCTCTTTATAGTAGCAATAAAATAAAATCAGCTGGTGATAAAATAAAAACTACCTGGCAAATAATAAATAATGAAACAGGTAGGAAAAAACAGCGAAATACTGAATTCAATTTAGAGACTGTACATGGCTCTATCAACACAGATGTAGAAATAGCTCAGAAATCTTTTTTGCTAATATTCCCATTCAAACTACTGAAGCTTTAAATTCCTCACCCGCTTTCTGCTGCCTTACTAAGACAGAATGTGAAGGCATGCCCTTTGGAGTTTAGGTCAGCATACAAACCCCAAGGCTGTTATAAAAGCTTTTAAAGATCTTAAAATTAAATCAACAGAAGATCTCTGGGGAATGTCTGTAAAAGTCTGTAGATGTATTATCGAAACCATTGCGCCCTATTTAGCTTTCATATTTAACACCAGTGTAGACCAAGGAGTCTTTCCGGATCTCATGAAACACAGTAAGCTAGTTCTATTGTTCAAATCCGGTGATAGTAAAGAACCCAAGAATTATAGGCCTGTGTCAATTCTACCAGTTCTCAGTAAGGTGTTTGAAAAGTTGATGCTCAATCAATTGTTACGTCACTTTAATAAAAATTTCATCTTTCATGAACAACAGTACGGTTTCACCAAAGGGCGTTGTACCACTGACGCTGGTGTCACCCTAATAAAGAACATTTTTAATGCCTGGGAAGAAGCACAAGATTCCATTGGAATCTTTTGCGACCACTCGAAGGCGTTCGATTGCGTAGACCATGAGACACTTCTGCTGAAACTGGAGCACTATGGGATTAGGAATACAGCTCTTGATTTACTAAGATCATACCTGAAAGATAGAAAGGTTTAAGTTCAAGTAAACGGCGTTAACTCATTAGGGTCTGAAATGGCAATGGCGTTCCTCAAGGTTCGATATTGGGTCCATTCCTCTTTTTAGTTTACATTAATGATTTACCCCAATTACTCCAAAATCAACCGAAGATGGTGTTTTGCAGATGACACATCATTGATCTTTAGAATCAACCGACGGTCACAAAATCTTGACGACGTGAATACCTCTATTCTTCAGGTCCAACATTGGTTTACGGTAAATAGTTTGGTACTAAATTAAAAAATTCGTTTAGAAGAGAGTTAGTACCTAATTCTATTTAACATAAACCTATACCTAAGCTCACGCTAAGCAGCTAAGCTCTGCCGCTTTGCTGTTAGAAAGATAAGACAGTCAACAGATGTAGAAACCGCGCGTTTGGTCTATTTTAGCTACTTCCACAGTATTATGTCGTATGGCATTTTACTGTGGGGTCGGGCTGCTGACATTGAATCCATATTTATTTTACAAAAGAGAGCTGTCAGAGCCATTTATAATCTACATCGTCGCGAATCTCTCAGGGAACTATTTAAAAGGATTAATATTCAAAAGTCATTTATTCAAACTAGGCTGATAATCAGCACTTTTCGAACGTCAAAATTACATAAGACAGTCCCCCAAAACGCCCACCCTTCACCACTTCCTAGTGCGTTAGCTGGGAAGAAGAAGTGGTGCAACAAACTCCCCAGCAGCACAGCTGTCTGTTCAGTTAGAAAGAAAAAAAAATGACTCTATATAATAGAAGTTTGGCATCTACTGTTATGCCCAGAAAAACTGCCGAATTTACAGATTCAAGCACCTCTTTATCTAATATATAACAGTACCATACATATAGTATATAACAGTATATACAGTAATATTATGACAGTACCTTGCCAATTCATTTATGAAAATATTACGTATGTAAGAAAAAATCTACATATTTTTAATAAAATAAGCGATAGACATAATTTTAATACAAGAAATAAAGATAAAATAGATCAACCATTTTTCAGATTATCTAAAGTATCTTCATCTTTTATGGGGTACTGTGTTAAATGTTACAATAAAATACCTTGTGATATATTACAATTAAATGAAAGAAAATTTAAAACTCATATTAAAAGTACACTTTGTAAACAAGCATATTACAAGTTAGAGGATTATATCGAAGATAAGAATGCTTGGAAACATGCTGGTCCTGCTCCATAGGATAATCTAGAATCTAGACAAAATCAAACTGGTTGCTAATTTAAGTTGTATGAATTATTATTTTTATTAAGTATATGACATTGATTTTACATTCTGTGATTACTTCTTCACACACTGACTTATTAATTGTAAAATTTTAAGAAAATCGTCTACTTTTACAATGTTTGTAAATATGTGAGAACCATGCATCTATCACATAAGTAATTAATTTATCTTTCGATGCTTCATTTTTATTAATTCTTCTTTTTACCTATTGTGGTAAAGTATATTTTTTTTAGGTGCATCGTTTCACACATGTTACTAATGTACGTACATATACAAAATATTGTAACACTTTTTAAAAGAGTAACGGTGGAGTTTCTTGCCCATTCTTCTCCATACGAAAACTACCTTTTGGAAGGGGCGACTAGAATCAATTCAATTTTTTGTAAACTTTGACGTTCAAAAGTGCCTTACAAGAGCCTATTTGAAATAAATGATTTGACTTTGACTTTGAATATATTGTGTCTATCGACTCTTCTGTTTAACAATTTCAACGTCAATCGAAAGATGATAGGCTAGCTTTTGCCTGTATAAAATCAGAATGGCGGATTGTAGACGTCAGTAAGAAATTATAATATAATAATAAATAATAAATACCTTTATTTCACAAAAATACAGATTTAACATATTTAAATAAACATAATTTAGTAGTAACTTGGTAGTAACACAATGCAGTTTAATCCAACTAAAATCTGTACACAATATGGGAAACCCTGCCTCTCAAACTAGGAAACCTGTATCTTGAGAGACAGTGATTCAGCTTAAAAAGTGATGCTTTAAGGCTCGTGCAGACCAGCGCGACGTGACGGCGCGACGCAACTCGAACAATACAATTTCTAAGAAAACTTCACGGCATAACAATAGCCGGTGTCGCGCCGCGCTGTCGCGTCGCGCTTGTCTGTACGAAGCTTTAGGTATAACAGTAGACTGTGTCGTTCTACCTAAGCGACTATGAATATAAAGCTAATTTTTATTTTTTAATGTAACAGTAATATTAAATAAGCAATGTGTGTATGTGTATGTGTGTGTGTGTGTGTGTGTGTGTATGTGTATGTGTATGTGGAGGGGGGGGGGGTCCGGTGTATGTGGGTGCGTTGTGTGTGATTGAGGATATGTAAGTAGTTAGGAGACGTACTTAAGTAAGGATTCTGTTCCTAGATAATCAAAAAACTTAAGAAAATTTCAATGTCGCGAGCTACTACTGCGGACACGCCGGATACACCTTAACGTTATGCGTTTCCTTTCACTCGAAACTGGTCAAAATTATTAATCGTAAATATCGTATTGTTATGTTTACGATATTCGTCGATATACGATTATCGTATCGCGGTCGGTATCGTTACATCGATTAAAACCCACAAAAATTTAGTTTACGCTACTACTTCAAACATTTTAATAAAATTTTCAGTAGACTATTAATTGTAAAATAAACTTAATTTTTTTAAAAGTAATATTCGTTTAAGTGGATATAACATCAATTGTATTATTGTATCCAACAAGGATTTGAATAGGCTTTAGAACAGACAGGCAAGCGGTTCTGTCTGCAACAGCTCACAACACAAATACACACCAACAAGTTCTCCAGCTCGAGACGCGTCGCTCGCGGTTGTGGACGCGCGCCTCTTCAGCGACCCTCCCTTGCTGCCACGTGGCGTGGCCTCCTCACTCTCGCTCGACGACATACCTAATTAAGTGAGAATAAAAACCATAGGTACAAAAGAAGGAGAAAACAACTATCAAGTGTCATTGTTTCAAGCTATTATTATTGTATTTGTACGCCTTTCCAGGCAAAACATGTTGAAACTTTATTTTTTTGAACATACCAACTGTAAACCTACACATGTTTTTGACAAATAAAAATGACCTTATCTTATCTTATCTTATCTTAAGTATACCTAAATCTATTAGGATTTAGAGTGCTACAAGGATCTTTTGGCGCCTGAAACAACTTAACAGGGGGCGTTGTTGGAAAACAAAATGTGAAACTGTATTGAAAAAGAACCTGAATTTATTCCAAGAACAAACTTAATATTGTAGTTGAAAAACATGTTCTCCCATACATTCCAACTGCAAATGTAATTGAGAGATTTACCATGTTATTTTAAGACCATAGACTCTTATAGGTTTTTCCTGTAATATATGAGTAATTGTAATTGGTATTAATAGACAATGAAAAATAATAATAAATAATTGGATAATGTACATACCTAAATGATTGAATAAAATAAATTTATTTAACTGTTATTATTGTTTAATGTATAAGTGTAAAAATTATTAATCAATTCAATAGTAATAATTTGTACTTAATATTTGCACGCTATGAAAAATGGCAGACATGTCGTGAGCCACTCTTATTTTAAGATCTTGCATGTACTATCGAAGAACTTCAAAATCAAATCAGTCAAAAAAAAAAAACTTCAAAATCAAATCAGATCTAAGCAGTTTGAAAACAAAATCCCGTGAACACGATAACCACATCTGTTAACGCCCCGGTTCTGTAGTCGCCGAGCGCTGCAAGCAGAAATAGTCTTTACGGTGTATAGATATGAAGTTCTTCGATGGTACCTATGTATTGTTTTGTATCTGTATGGATCAGGGCCGGATTTAAAGCGTGGAGGCCCTGGGGCAACCAAGAAGTGGAGGCACCGATTTTGTTTTTGGACCAGTCGAAAAAAAAAAACAATCATTTATACATAATAGGTACTAAAAATATACAAAAGGAAAAAAGATAAATATTAGGCGAATGGAACTTTGGGAGCTTTTTTCGTCGAAAAATCATTGATAGTTTCGGTGAAATCCAGTTCTCGGAGTTAATCACTTTCAATACAAAGTAGGGATAACTTTCATAGGCGGTTCTGTGTCATTGTAGTCCGAAGTGTATTTTTTATAATTTCATCTTCTAAAATGAGCATTCTCCAGTGCAGTGCGCCATCAACACCAAGTAGGTACATTCTCAACGTAATTTCAACACTTGGAAATGTAGCTCTGAATTTTCGAGTACTTGCTAATAGAAGATTTCCTTATATTGATCTTTTTGATAATCATTTTTATACAAAACGGTAAATGTAAAATGGACCAAAAAATTTAATTTAATTTAAATTTAATTAATCACAACTTTTAGGTTTAGGTTTTTAAAATAGTTTATAATTTAAATGTGTGTGTAAACTATGGACTAGAATTATGTCTGAAATAAATGAATAAATTAAATTAAAATTAAAACTTTGTTTTTTATCAAATAAATCAAACTGTGGAGGCCCCTATTTTGTGGAGGCCCAGGGCCATGGCCCCTGTTGCCCTGCCTTAAATCCGGCCCTGGTATGGATACACATGTCCGAGCAAATAAAATTTCTTTCTTTCTTTCTTAAAGAAAAATTATGTGAAATTAAAAAAAAAAATTGGCTCAGTAATTTATGAGGTAAGGGGGGGGGGAATGATAAAATATTTAATTTAAAATTAAAAAAAATATTTATTTGAGATCCTCATAACAAGCCCTTTTATTTGATATGTCACACGATACAGTTTGGAAGTTTTATTTTTAATTTTCCAATTTGCCCCTAAAAACAAGATGGCGGCGTTAGTTGAAAGAATAAGATCCTTGTACCGTTGTATGTTTGGGTGTACATAGGTTCAATATTATTGACTCAATAATAAATAGACAACATCAAAGCTACTAAGCTCAAGCAAAAGCCACAAATTTTATTAATAATAAAAAGGAATATATTAGAACTATTTTACCTTCTTTCAAAACTAGACAAGCTTGTAAACGCGTGTTACCGTCACGATGACTGCGAGCACACTAGCGCGACAGAGAGCTTCGAGCGGCGCCGGCGCGGGGCGGCGGGCGGCGCGGTAAGATAGTGCGTACTTTACCGCGGTCATAGTAGTACCTATAAAATGGGTGATAAACGTGCGAAGTTTTTAGTTTCGCGAACTTACTCGACTCGACGTCGCTGTCGGTCGGACGGTGACACACGTGAAGCTTGCTCGCACTGTATCGCGATGTCGTGTCGTTGACAGAGGAAGCTTTGTGTTATTTAGGAATTACATCATATCACATTTTAAAACCGGCCAAGTGCGAGTCGGACTTGCACACGGAGGGTTCCGTACCACATTCCGTTCCGTACGAAGGTGTGCTTCGGTGTACACCTCCAGGTCATTCCATCAAGTCCGGAGGTAAAGTTTCATCATAACTAACAAAACGATACCAAACTCGACACACCTAGTTCTACTCGTCGAGGAGTTTCAGTAGCAGTCACCGCAGTACACCCTCAGGTCACTCTATCAAGTCCGGGGGTAAAGGTCTCATCATAACTAAGAAAACGAGCCCAAACTCGGCACACCTAGTTCTATCCGTCGAGGAGTTCCAGTAGCAGTCACCGAAGTACACCTGCAGGTCACTCCATCAAGTCTCATAATACGAATAGGCATTTATAAACCGTAATACTTACTTTTACCGAAATAAGATTATAATTGGACGTAGTTAAGCAGAAAGGATCCAACCCACACTATGGGCGAAAATGAGTTATGTACTCGTATACCAAAACAATCTTTGTAGTCAAAACTTTAATATCACAAAAACAATCCCAAAGCATCATGTCATTATGACACCAACCCGTATGTATGGCAGGTCATACAATCACATAACACGATCTGATCTTAAAACTTGAATATCTCAAAACTAACTCTGTGTGGGTTGGATCCTTTCTGTTTAACTACGTCCAATTGTAATAAAAATCTGTGAATACAAAATTATCTTACTATAACAAGTATCAAATTTGGTTTATCGAATATTTTGTATTTGTACAGCGATCTTTTTCCACACGAGCCGCTGCAAAGAGGCAACACAAGGTCCACTTACGACAGCGGCTCAACGCGGACTGAATGACTGACCTGACAGATATTTCTTTCGAAATGTTTGTGCAATAAATCACAACAGACCAAAAATAAAATAACCCTTAATGCAATCGATTACGATTCATCCGTAATAGCAAAATGTGTGAAAAAGTTAGTTTCTGTTTTTATTTTTTTTGCGACTTTTGTGACATTTTGAAAAAAAAAATCTAAATTTTAGAATTGTATATGTCAGGTTACTAATAGTATTATTAGAAATCTTAAAATATTTTTATAATAGAACAAAAAATGTACCCTAAACTCACCCTGGTATCGTTAATTTTGTAGAAAAAGGCAACGGAAGATCGTTGTTACAATATAAAAAACTATAATTTTGAACAAAACAGTTAGGTACGTACTATCATTTGCTGCTGAGGCAGATGAAGAACCAACATATATGTGGTATTTATTAGTTATATTTGATTCGGTTTAGCTTTGTCACAAAATGTACCGGAAAACAGCATAATTTTGTCCGATTTGCAAACGCGCCCTTAATATGTATATCAGTGATTCCCAAAGTGGTATATATCGACCCCCATGGGTCGACGACGACCTGCGAGGGGTCAATGTTGACGGGAAGAAAATGGGGGCCACGATAGTTGATCTCATTTAAAAGCAGTAATTTTACGTTACTTTAGTTAAAAGAGTAACGGTGGAGTTTCTTGCCCATTCTTCTCCATACGAGAACTACCTTTTGGAAGGGGCGACTAGAATCAATTCTATTTTGTGTAAAATTAACGTTCAAAAGTGCCTCTTATGTGCCTAATTGAAATAAATTGTTTGACTTTGACTTTGACGTTAGCTTTTCATGAATGGAATATATCATAAATAATATATTATTATATACTTAATTGTTTATTTTTATTTTATTTGACTGTATATGTCAATTGATTTTTTATTTTATTTTCATTTGTTATTGACATAATCTACTCATTACAATTTTATTTTTTAATGAGTTGTATTGCAATATATGGTTAGCTAGCGACCTTGACAATTGATCATATATTATGTTTGCCTAAATGATTATTTATTTTTACTTCGATGGTCCTAGTTTATCAGTGACTTCGAGTTACAGTTTTATTAGCTATATGTAAGCGGGCACGCCCTTTATGCCTGGAAGCATTTATTCCGGCATTAAGTTCTGTTTATGTTTTGAGTTTTTATTTTTGTTTGAGTATATAGGTATTTCGATTGTTTTGTTGGTATATTGGAGTGTGCTAGCTGTCATTATGGCAAATAAATTTATTTAGTGTTTTGTGTTGAGTAATGTAAATTATTTTGCATACTATTGTATAGAATCATGTAATTTTTTTTTTCTAACTGAACAGACAGCTGTGCTGCTGCGGAGTTTATTGCGCTACTTCTTCTTCTCAGCTAACGCACTAGGAAGTGGTGAAGGGTGGGCGTTTTGGGGGACTGTCTTATGTAATTTTGACGTTCGAAAAGTGCTGATTCTCAGCCTAGTTTGAATAAATGACTTTTGAATTTTGAATAATCCATATTTATTTTATTTCATAGGTACATATTTACTTCCATAATACTTTCTTATACATATATATACAAGGTGGCATCCCGATACATAGACGCAAAAATTGATACCATAAGAAAAAATCTGCGTTTTTATTTACTCTGCGTGTATTTTTTTATTTTGTAAAAAATATTTGTCCGCAGTAAATTGTAGCCTGTGTCAACTTTTTAGTTGGCTAGTCCTCCACCTGTAACTGAGCAAAAGATCATGGAGATTTGTTGCTTAGTTTTTACGTGGAAACGTAATAAAGAAACCTTATTACTACGGTTTGCTATACAAACTTATTTTCACAATTATAATATTAGTACTTACCTGGCGAAGTAGGGATATTACCTATATTCCGTCGACTACGTCGTATTATTGATTTGAAACAAATTTAAACCCGCCACGATAACTTCTCCAACCTTAATATTCGCACTATCCCAGAAATCCCGAAAGAAACTTTGCCGATTTTTTTCGGCACCCATAGATTTGCGCACTTTGGGGTTTTCAAACACTAAACAGGGTCAATTCTATAAAAAAAAACCGACCAAATTATCCGGCACCAACCATTTAGCTGGCAGGGGGGGGGTCACTTGACTCTAACAAAAATGAACACTTTTAAGTCTAATATTTCGCGAACGGATCCCTGAATCGAAAAATGGTTTGCACAAACTCGCAAAATTTTTGAATGACCTTTCCAACGATACCCCACATTATAATAATCACTATAATAGGATAGCCAGTGCCAGATTAAGCAAGCGCGGGGCCCGTAGCAAATTTTATAGACGGGCCCTTGATCTGCTATGGGTTCTTATGTATAAAGTGGTAAAAAAAAACAAAACTCAATACGTCTATTTGCAATCAACTTTTAGAAATTGTATTACCCATATTCTGACGTCTTAGTCGGCAAAGGTAGTACGTATCACGTTTTTGAGACATCAAGTAAATTCAATATACCACTTCTTAATAAGTTTCACTCAAAAAATTATGCTCAGGCGGAGGTGGGGCCCGGGTTTGAATACGCGGGGCCCCCTTTAGCGCGGGGCCCGTAGCAATTGCTTCTCTTGCTACGTGGTTAATCCGGCACTGGGGATAGGCGAAACTATAAAGGAACCCTTATAGTTTCGCCATGTCCGTCTGTCTGTCCGCGGCTTAGCTCAGAGGCGGTTAGTTGTTTACTACGGAACCCTAAAAAACTACTATAAAAAAGTGACGGGTTATAAAGTTACGCAACTTTAAAGTGTTTTGAGGTTAGGTTACAATACCTAATTAATTTGTTTTTCTCAAGAAACTCAAACTCAAACTCAAAGCATTTATTTCAATTAAACCATGGCACTTTTGAATTGTCAAGGAATCGTCAGTCAAAAATATGAAGCTAGTTGCCCATTCCAAAGCGTAGTAGGTACCTATGGAGAAGAACGGGCAAGAAACTCCACGGACACTCTTTTAAATAAAATGAATTGTTACAAAGTATTGGCTACATCATTCATGTTGAAATTATACATGTGAGAACAATGTAGAAAGTCGTGCACGTTAGAAGCGTCCGTAATATAAAGATAAAATAAAGAACAATTCAAAAATTAAAATCAGCCATGGCCGCTAAGAGTTGACCAGTCCCAACTGACGGCGCCCGTTCACGAACATGACGCATGGATCAGCACCATTCAGCTCAACCATTTTGAAGGGAGCTAAATGATCCAACACACACGCCACCATCAGCGAGACATCTGAGTGAGCATGACATACTCACAGCCGCCAGGGCACATTCAAGTCAATAAAAGACGTATTACCCGGTAAATGGTAGCTCTTTAGTACATAGTACTCACACCTGTGCTGTGCAATTATATAATACAAAGGCAATTGATTTTATACAATGCAAAGATGGTCTTAAAATCTTCAGCAGCTCCAACAGTATTTTCAAATGTTAATCAAATAGATGTGGTTGTGGAGCAGGACCAGCATTGAGCCAAGCATTTTTATCAGTGATGTAATCCCCCAACTTATAATATGCCTGCCTGCATAGTGTGCGTTTTATACAAGACTTGAATTTCGTCTCATTCAGTTGAAGTATGTGGGGAGGAATTTTATTGTAACATTTTAAACAGTAGGTACCCCATGAAAGATGAATCCACTTTTGCCAGTCTGAAACCTGGTTGAACTAATAGGTCCCTATTTCTTGTTCTATAATTATGTCTATCACCTCTTTTACTAAAAAGATGTAAGTTTTTTCTTACGTACATGATGTTTTCATAGATATATTGACAAGGTACCGTCATGATGTTAATATCCTTAAACAGTTCCCTTAGAGAGTCACGCCTGCGGAGATAAGAACGGTGCGTTACCTTTTCATGGGAGTGGTGCCAGGGGAGAGAGGGTACCCTCCACCCTATCCCCTCCCCCCCACAACCCTCGTCATGCCAAACGATACAAAATTTTTACCGTTGATGAATTTGCAAAAAAATAGTATGAGGTAAGCAGGGGTCTACCCAAAACCGAAATCATGCCAAGTGGTCGACAACGTAAAGAAGTTTGGGGATCTCTGGTCTATATTATGTCGATAGGTGATCGAAAACAAGTAGTGGACGTTTTAAGAAAGATTTAGAAATATTTTTATAATTACTTGAATTTGCCGTTTTAGTAACGAATGTTCCTTGATGACTTATAGCTATTAGGCGTAAAGAAAATTCCTGAACCCGAGTAGTCACCTACATATTTAGGTCATTAACTCCGAATTGACTTACAATTGGCAAGAGTCATGTTAGTAGCAAAGGTTCTCCATGAAAAGCTCTTTCCATTGGTCTATATCTTATAACCATTGGGCGCCAAAAAAATCCTTAAATTCAGTCCCCGAGTAATAGTTACCTATTTCGATCATTAACTTCGGAATTACTAACAATTGGCAAAAGTCGGGTTTGTAGCAAAGGTTCTCATTGCTCTTTCCATTGGTGTATAATCTTATAAGTTATAACTATTGGACGTCAGTAAAAATCCTTAAGTTCGGTGCCCGCTTTTTTTTTGGGTTCCGTACCTCAAAAGGAAAAATGGAACCCTTATAGGATCACTCGTGTGTCTGTCTGGCTGTCCGTACACATATGTATTTCTGAGACCCAAACACAGATGTGTAACGTAAATAAATGAATTTTGAATATGGGGGTTACTTTTGGGGGCAAATAACAAAATAAAAATAAAACGTTTTGCATACTGAACCGTGTGACGTATCAAATGAAAGGGGATGTTGCGAGGATCTCAATTTTTTTTTTAGTCATTTTAAACTAAATACTTTTAAAGATATTTAAGAAAGTTGATGAAAATTGATCATTCCCCCCCCTTATCTCCGAAACTACTGAGCCTACAAGGGGAGGTTCTTTACTCATAGATAACAGGAAACCTATAAGAAGTCTATGGTCTTAAAATAACATAGTAAATCTCTCAATATTGTGCGTACAAACTTACATTTGCAGTTGGAATGTATGGGAGAACATGTTTTCAACTACAATGATAAGTTTGTTCTTGGGATTAATTCATCCCAACTACGGAACCCTTCTTTGTGCGAGGTCCGACACGCACTTGGCCAGTTTTTTACCTGATCTGTGACTTAAATTTATAGAGGCCAAAAAACTTCTGCTCATAGATGGAATCATAACCTTCTTTGTCACTTAAAACGGTCGGTACTCCTATAACTACAATTCTTGATCTTCTCTTATGGGGCTCTTCCACTTTCAGGCCAGAACTACTTAGCTGAGACGATTTCTTAAGTTTTTCAATGTTTCTTTGGACAAATTCCTTTAGCTCTATTGGATTAATTCATTCATATTAAATACAAACAACAATGACAACAATACACACATCGTAACATATAATTATAAATCAAGCACCAGTAATATGCCTGCTACAACAATGCCCAACGTAGGGGCAATCCAGTCGCTGAGCAATCGTCGCCAGGATAGTGTTGGAGCTAGCCCGCACCCTGCGCACCAAGGACGCGCACCGCTTGGGCATGGTGGCGTGGAAACAGTCGGTGCGCGCTTCCGCAAACATGCCCGAGGCGCTGCAGAAGCGGGGCAGCCTCAACACTGCCCTGAACGCTTTTTTGTATTGAACACGAAGGGCACTGTAAGCAACTTGTGAGTATGATATGATGAGCCCATAGGCTGCACGTGTATAGGGAGGTGCAGAAAGCTTTGAAAATTGTTATTTTAACTTGATTTGAACAACGTACAAACCTCGTGGCTATCATATTTGCTCTCTTAGACAATGCCCTCCGCTCCCGCTCAATGTCTATATCGGCTGTTGCCCCAAGTATTTAAATTGGTTCACCCGTTCTAACGGTACACCATTCAAGCGAATGGGAGGTACTTGCTGTGGGCATTTGGCGCCTCCTTGAAATACCATGTATTGGCTTTTCGCGACATTATACATAAGGCCATGGCTGCCCTCGTACTTCTCACAGATTTTCAATAGCTAAAAAACTAAACATACTTAACTAAACTAAACTATTTGTATTATTACTTAAGCAATTTTTTATTGATTTTTACCATTACAGCGAAAGAAACTTTTCGGCCATCGTTGGTATAATGCAGTTTTCTTGAATGCTAGCTTGAAAGGTTTTCAGGAAATTTTCGAGGCAACCTGTGAGGTCACCTTTTTCTTTCAACGCTTGTTTAGAGTTTTGTATTTCTTGGGTTTCAGCTTCAAGTCCTGGTAGTAAACTGCCAATTGTGATACGCCATGACCAACTTTGCGCGAAAACGAATATTGATCCTTAGTTTTTGCTCGGAGTTCAGCTTTCTTTAATCATAATCATAATTATTTATTTGTCAAAATATGGTACATTAATAATGGTCTTAAGATTAGTCAATGGTATCATCACATTCTACCAAGTGTGGCGTGCAAATATTAGGTACATACTATTCCACATTTGGTACATTTATTCTGGTTCCTGAGCATGCATACAGACTACAGACTTCATTGGCATGATTCAATAGAGATCAAACAGTTACTAATGTCACTGTCATCACTTAATGCTCTCTCTAAAATAGTGCAATAGTGTGTAATTTACTTTTAAACGAGAAGAAGACTAAATAATGTATTAGATTTCAGACACCTAACGTTAAGCAGGTGAAAACCAATATACTAGTAAATGGGACAGAATTGGATCTTGTGGACTACACTGTGTTCTTAGGTATTACTTTGGATTCGAAGCTTCAGTGGGGTCCACATATAACCAAATTGTCGAAGCGGCTAAGCTCTGCGCTCTCCTACGCGGTGTATAAAATCCGTCATTTGACTGATGTAGAAACAGCTCGATTAGTATATTTTAGTGATTTCCATAGTGGAAATGCAGCCGACATTCAGGTTATATTTTTGCTGCAGAAACGAGCCATTCGAGCAATTTATAACCAAGTTGTAGGCATTCACTGAGGGATAAATTTAAGGAAATAAACATAATGATACTCGCATCTCAATAATATGTATATGAGAACCTGATTTATGTAAGAAAGAACATTAATCTAAATTCTAAACAAGCGACATACATATCATGAATACTAGAAACAAAGATTTATTTATTGTGTCCAGGACTAGGCTCCAAAAAAATTGTTCATTTAAGTGCCAAAGTATACGTTTTTACAACAGACTCCCAAGCCATGTTATAGAACCGACCCTCAATAAAATTAAATCATTTATGCTGCCAGCCTTTTGGGCACTTTTCCCACTGACAGCGACGCCGACGAATTTTTTGATGCCCAATGAGCCTTTATTGTTTATAATTTATATATTTTAGTGTTAGTTGTATATTTTAATCTTAATGTTATTTTAATTTTATTTGTAAATTGTTATTAGTAATAAACTGTTTATCAAATCATTTATTAAACGGAAACTATGTCAAAAAGGTTTATATAAAGTTAAAGATTACTTAGACGACAAATTCATTTATTATTGACATAATCTATTAATTACAATGTGTTTTTATGAGTTGTATTGCAATATGTGGTCAGTGGAAACGGTTTTGGTCGTTGAGCTAGGTCATGAAGGAGAAAGATATGCCTATCAAAGAAAAAAGGAAAGTATATAACACGTGTATCCTTTCATGTTTATCGGACGGATGTCAAACATGGGCACTAACTGAGCAACAATTTAAAAAAATCCAAGTATGACAAAATCGAATGTAGAGAAGCGTAATTGGAGTTAAAAGAAGGGACAAGGTGAAATTGCAAAACATAAAGGACAAAACTAAATTTGAAAATATACGTAACGTTTACAAACGCCTGAAATGGAGATGGACAGGACACATGCTAAGGGAAAGGAAAGAGAAGTGGACGAGACTAGTAACAGGATGGTACCCGCGTGATAGTAAATAGGATAGGAGGCCTTTGTCGAAGGACAAGCGGTATAAGAAAAACCGGCTGCCGTAATAATTAGCTACAAGGTAATTATTTAATAGAATTAAGTAAAATGTTATATTCTCCATGTTATTAAGTTACAGCAATAAAGGCTTATTTTATTTTATTTATTTATTTTTATGTGGTCAGCTAGCGACCTCGAAAATAAATTCTATAAGGTATTCTTGCCTGAGCAAACGGCAGCAAGTTCGTCATGCTCCCTTAGATGTCAGTGCTGGCGGTAGCGCCGGGAGTCGGGTTGCCTCCTTCCCTCAAATATGGCGAAGGGGGTAATGGCTGATCTCTGCGTCATGCTCGTGAACGGGTTCTGCTTGTAGTGACTGGGCGTCTTGCTGACCATGGTTTTGTTATTGTTATTAGTAATTAACTGTTTATTTATTTTTACTGCGATGGTCCTAGTTTATCATTTGTAACTTCGAGTTACAGCTTTAATTTAATTGCTTTATGTAAACTGGCACACTCTTTATGCCTGGAGGCTTTCATTTGGGTATTAAGTTCTGTTTACTTTTTATTTTCGCTTGAGTATAGATTTCAATGTTTTTAGGGTTCCGTACCTCAAAAGGAAAAACGGAACCCTTACAGACGGACACACACACGAGTGATCCTATCACTCGTGTGCGTGTCCGTCTGTCTGGTGTCCGTCTGTCACAGCCAATTTTCTCCGAATCTAATGGACCGATTAAGTTGAAATTTGGTACACATATGTATTTCTGTGACCCAAACACGGATGTGTAACGTAAATAAATGAATTTTGAATATGGGGGTTACTTTTGGGGGGCAAATAACAAAATAAAAATAAAACGTTTTGCATACTGAACCGTGTGACATATCATATGAAACGGGATGTTGCGAGGATCTCAAATATATGTATAATAATTTAATAAATTTAAACTAAATAATTTTAAAGATATTTAAGAAAATTTATGAAAATTGATCATACCCCCCCTTATCTCCGAAACTACTGAGCATACAATTTTGAAAAAAAAATACGGAGAATGGTTCTTTACTCATAGATAACAGGAAACCGATAAGAAGTATATGGTCTTAAAATAACATAGTAAATCTCTCAATATTGTGCGTACAAACTTACATTTGCAGTTGGAATGTATGGGAGAAAATGTTTTTCAACTACAATGATAAGTTTGTTCTTGGGATTAATTCATCCCAACGGAACCCTTCATTGTGCGTCGTCCGACACGCACTTGGCCAGTTTTTGTTGGTATATTGGCGTGTGCTAGCTGCCATATAGCAAAATTAAATAATTAAATTTTTATTTTGTATGTTGCGTAATGTAAATTATTTTGCATAAGTACAACAGTACCTACTTATGCAAAATAATTTACATATACAGTATTGAATCAAGTTTTTCTAACTGAACAGATAGCTGTGCTGCTGGGGAGTTTGTTGCGCCACTTCTTCTTCCCAGCTAAAGCACTAGGAAGTGGTGGGCGTTTTGGGGGACTGTCTTATGTAATTTTGTCGTTCAAAAAGTGCTGATTCTCAACCTAGTTTGAATAAATGACTTTTCAATTTTGGTCTCCACTCTTTGAATTTTTCCTTCAGCCGCATGGTATTTGATACTTTTTGACATACTTTTACACACGACATTTAATTCTTAAATGTTTGTCAAAATTATTTGTTATTCACTAACTTAGCAGAAAAATGCGCGATTCGTTTTCTACGTCACAGATCACTTGGAAATATTTTAACGACATAATTATGATAAATTATATTGCATAAACACACGTCCGCTCTACTTGAGTGCCAGTAGAGGACGAGCCGAGCAGAGCGAAATGAAACACTTTTATTAGTTAATCATTTGTATTGTTTTTAAACTAAATCAAGTAATATTAAACATCTCTGCAGGTCAGGGGCGTATTTAGGTACACTAGGGCCATAAGGATCATGGCCCAGGGCGGCAAGCTACGAAGGGTGGCGGCGGCGGAAGCCCTTCTTAGTTACACAAAAAAATACACACAAAAACAAAAAAAAAGAAGCCGCCTTCAAAATTACTCATTCCTAGTCCCAGTAGTTTCAGCTGTGCGCAAATATGTCAGTCAGTCAGTCAGTTTCTGCTTTTATATACATATAATAATACATATATTATATATCGACGATGGAAATTTCAAATGTCGTAAGGGACAAACCCTGAACTTACAGGAGAGCCCAAAAACAGAATTTTACTTTTAAAAACGTCACAACTTTTTCATTGTTTTTCCTAATACGATGTTTTCTAGACAGATTGTTTTAAAATTAATTTATCTATTAGAGAACTATAAATTAAACCTCGTTTAACGCAGTCGTTTTGAAGATGACCCCGGGGTTACACGTTGAAATATTGGAAGAGATGTCCGTTACGACGTTGAAAAAATTGCGATCTAAAAAATATGGTAAGTACAGCCTATTGAACATCATTTTATCGTAACTGCCTGAAAAGTCTTTTTCACACTGGCATTTAATGTTGTAAAGTTAAGATAATAATCAGCAACCTGACACTGACTTGCAAGTTGCAGAAAACGTACCTTTTTTTTTTTGTAATTTCACTGGTTACCACACCACTGCGGTCATCCACCAAAATGTACAAAAATGTCATCCCCAACACTCTACATGATATTTAGGGCCCGATATTTAGGTGATGTGTTTTTTTAATAGGGACCCTGCCTCCCTTTCTCTTATTACACCATACTTATTCAGGGAAAAGGTTCCTGAATATCGCGTAGGCTTATACTAATTACATGGCCTGCATTTATAGTTAGTAAGTAATACAAAAATTCAAATGGATTAAATGATAGCATGTCAGTTAGTCAGTCTTCTGTCTTTGGAGGTTTAGAATTAGAAATAGGAAAAAGTTCCTTTAGTTAAATATTCCTATTGATCATTTCTGCAATGGTGTAGACTTAGAGGCAACTCGTTTATACCGTTACTAGCATCAACTAATATACGTTGATGAAATTAAATAGTTAATTACTAATAATCAAACTCAACATGATTGTAACCTACCGAAAATAAAGCAGAATCGAAAAGTAGGAGCGCGCGGCGCTCCGTCCGAGCTCCGGCCTGTGTTCCGGCCGAGGTGAATCGATAACAAGCGATGTGGAATTTATAAAAGTGTCCGGCGGGCGGCGGCCGCGGAGCGTCTGCGCTCTTGCTTTTTCACGTGTTCCCAAGTCAGCGCCGCTCGCACGCGCGTCGCCGCCGCTGGAGTGAGTGAGACCGCCATGTTTGCGGGCTTGCTTCTCTGCGCGTGTCTGTCTGCCGCTGTGCACGTCGACGTGTTTGCTCGGTGCCCTCGTTGTGGTGTGACGTGTACACGATCGAGATAATTATATATAAAAATACTACGACATTCGAAGTTTAAACTTTAGTCGGTTACTTATTTTTGGAGTATCTAGTGTTTCCTTATAAGTAACGTTTTTTGATGTAAATAGATAGGTAGCCTTCTGATAGTAATGTCAACCGGCAAACGTAAGAAAGGCTCAGTGGCGGGGGGCGCGAGTGAAGGCGGGCGAGAAAGCGGTCGCGGTGAGGTGGCGGCGTCGGAAGCGGGGGGCGAGGTGGGCGACGGGGGCGCGGCGGGCGAGGTGGGGCGGCTGGTGGACTGCAGCCAGGCCGACGACCGGCGTATGATCCGTCTGGTACGCGCACGGCCGCTGCTGTTCGCGCGCAACAACATGCCCGTCGCCAGCTACTACACGCAGGTCAAGAAGCTGTGGCAGCAGGTCGCCGACCAAATGGGCTGGTCCGGTACGAACACGAAACACACTTTAATATGATAAAACAGGTGGTAATAACATATCTACCCAGCTACCTTAACCGCTGTTGTAGCTACATGAAAACGTCCAGCCTTAACTTTTAGAGCCCTAAAATTATAGCTTACAAGATCGTCGATGTTATAACTAATTATTATTCATAAGATCACTACGAAATGAATGGGGACTACTGAGGCTCCGCTGTCCGTCCATCCGTCTGTCACTGGTATCTTTTAAACCGTAATAAGTAGACACTTTTAAGAACCTGACTTTCGTTTTCCATGTACAAAACAAATAATAGTAAGATTGGTTTGTTTTCCTGTAGCAAACAAACAATATCCTGTTTGAAAATAATATCTGAATAGCCAAGATTATTTTAATATCGTTAAAAATATGTAGGTACTTTAAAGGTTAGATTAAACAAATAAGTTGATTTTAATGCTAGGCAGATGACGTTCAGTATTTAGCGATCTCATTTCTATTTAGAGTACATTGCATAGATACTCTTAGAGAATTTCTCAAATTATTAGAATTGACAAAATCAAAACAACAGAAGGAAACCGCACAGTACGTATCACAATAGCACAGTACGTGTATCACAATAGCACAGTACGTGTATCACAATAGCACAGTACGTGTATCACAATAGCACAGTACGTGTATCACAATAGCACAGTACGTGTATCACAATAGCACAGTACGTGTATCACAATAGCACAGTACGTGTATCACAATAGCACAGTACGTGTATCACAATAGCACAGTACGTGTATCACAATAGCACAGTACGTGTATCACAATAGCACAGTACGTGTATCACAATAGCACAGTACGTGTATCACAATAGCACAGTACGTATCACAATAACACAGTACGTATCACAATAGCACAGTTCGCATCACAATAGCACAGTACGTATCACAATAGCACAGTACGTATCACAATAGCACAGTACGCATCACAATAGCACAGTACGTATCACAATAGCACAGTACGTATCACAATAGCACAGTACGTATCACAATAGCACAGTACGTATCACAATAGCACAGTACGTATCACAATAGCACAGTACGTATCACAATAGCACAGTACGTATCACAATAGCACAGTACGCATCACAATAGCGCAGTACGTATCACAATAGCACAGTACGCATCACAATAGCACAGTACGTATCACAATAGCACAGTACGTATCACAATAGCACAGTACGTATCACAATAGCACAGTACGTATCACAATAGCACAGTACGTATCACAAAAAGGAATATGCACGTCATTCAAAACTTATTAAATATTTAAATATCCATACTAATATGTATTATAAATTCGAAAGTAACTCTGTCTGTCTGTATTTTACCTTTTCACGCCTTAACCAAATCAAATCAAATCAAATCAAATCAAACAGTTTATTTGTGATACACAGGTTACAATATAGGTCTTACAGTATACAGTGAGTTCATGCTGTGATCAGCCTCATGGGCATACAAATTTATAAAAATAAAACCACTGAACCGATTTCGATAAAATTTGGCAAGGAGAAAGATGGCATCCCGAGGAAGGACATAGGCTACTTTTTCCCTCAAAAAACCGTAAAAAAAATAACCCGATGACCACATCTGTTACTAGCCCGGTTCTATAGCTGCCGAGCGCTGCAAGCAAGAATAGTCCTTACGGTGGTTAGATATGAACTTCTTTGAAAGTACAGTGGGCCGCATCAATTGGGTAGGTACCCCAGTTGTATTAAAATTAACTTTGCTACTCGTACAACTTTGCAATTCAAACATTTAAGAAAAAATATTCCCTAGCCCGGACGAGATTCGAACCATCGAATCATTGGGTAGCCTCTGATTACCGTGCGCTCTTTCCAACTAAGCCAGTTAGGTAGTTGATAATTCTTTGAATTATCAATGTAGTTGGCGTTATAGTTCTGTCTCTGTCTTATCGATATATAATATCGCACCCCCGGTGCGAAACTGTCACTTATGCAAAAATGCAATTTTTCAGGAGAAGCATTTAAAATTTTGACATTTCAAAAAATAATTATATTTCCAGATTTAGACAAGATGAATGTGTGCGTCTGGAGTGAGGAGCCATGTCTCATATCTGAACGAAGGTACTACCAATATTTAGTAGTAAATTAGCCGATTTTGTAGGCCGGGTCCTGGAATTTGTAGTAAAACCCTTAAAAAGTTATACGACGTTAAAGGTGGCTTCTCAATCTCACCTTTAACGTCGTATAATTGTTTCGAATAGCCGTCGTATAACTTTTTCGAATTCGTCGAATAGCTTTTACTACAACGTCAACTTTTAACTTACTTTTGAATTAATAATGACCACTCAATATTGTAAAAAAGATACTATACGATTATTTTAAACCTTCCAACCCCCTCAGAAGTGACGTTGTGGCACTAACAAAAAATAATAACTGTAATTAAGTCACACTGAGTTAAAAAGAAAACAACAAGTTAGTTTTATTTTAAATCACAAATATGCACTGTTATTGGCGTAGGTAAGAAATAATGGTCCGGAGCGAGAGTGCATGGGAGGCCGTCACTTCCTTCTGCGAAGCAGTAATGCTCGCGAAGGAGGAGGCGGAGCGCGCGAGGGAGAGGCAAGATTCGCGCCCTCGCGCCCCTAGTCGCCGCAGGAGACGCCCCGGGCGTCGGGAATCGCGAGCAGACTTCCGGCCACCGTAGGCGCGGGCTTGCGGACGGTGAGCAATGGGTAGCTCGCCGTCCGATAGGGACCAGGCCCGGGTCGACGGCGCGTTGTGTTCCACGCGCGCCTCAAAGAGATGTCAGCACCAATTGACGGGGTCCGGAAGGGTCAATGCCTGCCCGGGTTGCGAGTTTGTCCGAAAGGGATATCGCGACCCCGGCACACAGGCAACGGAAGGAACACGGGTGGGTTTTAGTCAGTAAAAGTCTGACACGCCCTGCTGCTCCGCCCAGAGCGGGAGAAGTTATTTGATAATTTCCCAACCTCAAAAAAAAAAAAAAAACTTAATAAATAAAATAAGTCTAAATTCTATAAAATAAACATAATAAACTTTTGTACTTCTTAACATTTCTACAGTGGTGTAGTACAAATAGAATAAAAAAACAAATAGTAAATACTGTAACAAAGAAATAATGTCACAACTGTTTCTTAGGTCACTATTGCTCCAGAATCAAAAATATATTATGTCACAATTACCTTAGTAACAGTGTAGCTCCAAGACACACTTGCACTTGCGGGGGGACCGCGTACAACTGACCAATAACACGATGATGCTCCCAGCGTCGCCGTGGTTCGCGCCAAAACCACAATGACAGTCACGCCCTCATACGGAAACTATGTGTACTACGAAAGTAACATTATCGCACCAAGTGACGGGGTGCTTTAGGACAGTTATTACATATTTAACTCATTATTGCAATTTTTGCATAAGTGACAGTCTCGCACCGGGGGTGCGATATATGAACTCAGCATTGATAGTTTGTTAATTGAGGCATATTTTATTTTTTTATATTAAGCATACATTTTACTAATCTATAATGAAGTTACCGTCTGATGAGTCTATGTTTTGTTACACCTTTCGCATACTATACGTGTACGTTAAAAATATTTTAAAATTATAGATAATTTGTTTCGAACAAAGATTGTGGTTCTTTACGAAGAAAATGCAAGCATTAAAAGGATTGCCAGACAGCTGGGCCTAGCGGTAAATCAAATATTATCTAATAATAAAATAAATTGAATAGTTCGTAAACGTTGTCACTCGATTAATTAACTTAAAATGTATTTTCTACACAGAGATAAACAGTGCGCTTGTGGGTGCGACGTTATTTGGATAGGGATACTGGGGATGTGAAGCCAAAACCTTTTGGGCGGAGAAGTTCAGGCATCTATACAAACAAGTGTGAACGCCACCGTGATATAGTACATGTTCACTTGAATTCGCCGTCCGCAGGCACTCGCTCAAGTGCTCAACAACACGGCATCTCAATCCTCACAGTGCGGAGGCACTTGCACGCAGCAGACATTCACTATTATCGTCCAGCGAAGAAAAGTCAACCACCGGAAGCTCATCGGGCAGCAGGAGTTCGGTTCGCACAGGAGCTTATGGACTTCGACTGGGCAATATAACATAGTTATTATCACGGACGAAAAAACTTTTAGGTCCGATAATGATGGGAGAAAAATACTATGGCGGAAACCTAACGAACGCTACAATCCTGAAAACATATTACCGAACAGGTCCAGTGGTAGAATAACATTAGGTAAATAAACGGCTTTATTAAGTAAATAAATTATTGATTTCCATGTTGTGACAGATTTAATTTTATTGGCATTATTATGAGAAATTAAGCTATTATTTAGCAATTTTTATCACCACAATACCTACCTATCTTAAACATTATACTTACTACCTAATAAAATAATTAGTCACTAAAAAATACTTATTTTCAGATTACTGGGGATGGATGTCATCTATGGGCCTGGGCGAATTAACAGAAGTAGGCGGGCGCATGAATGGCAAGACATCTCTTCAAATATTGCATGAGGTTAAGTTGCCTACAGTGCGTGTTGCCTACCCAGAAGGTCAAATATATTTCGTCCATGATAACTGTGCTGTGCATAGATCCAGAATGGAGAAGGAGTGACTAAGTTTACAGGCTGATATAACTGTTGTTGCCTGGCCAGCTAAAAGTCCGGATCTTAATCCAATTGAAAATATGTGGGGTCAAATGATTTTAAATTGGGACTCAAGTGAATTGAAGTCCAAGCATAATCTACAAGAAGTCATAAGGACTTGGGAATTGATGCGTGGTAGGAATATAGGCTGGAATATGGTTACTCAAATGAGAAGCCGACTACAGCAAATAATACTCAGTGAGGGTCACCCCCTTCGTTATTAAAATAAACATTAGTAAAAAACAAAATGACGTATAGTAAATAGGCAAATGGGTCCTAATTGCGATTATCCCATGACTGTATTTTTGATCCCGTGGATTACGGGATCAAAAATTTGGTTTTTATCATTATAATAAAATAAAATAAAATAAAGTGTCGACATTGACACATTGAAATATCTCAAAGAATAAATCATTTGACCCCACTATTTCATTATTGTGATTAATAGCTAATAGTAATTGGAGGTACTTAGATAATATTTATTATTTACGAGAGATGTAAGTTGTTTATCATTAGAATGGTAACTAATGATAACATGTTTTTTCACTATTTTATGAATATTATTCTACTAGTTTGAAAGGTAAATTTTCAATCATTATAAGTAGTTGTTGTAAGTTAACTATTTTGCAGTGAAGCGATACAAACTTTTAATATGTTACAGTTATCTATAACGTTATACTTACAGTTAAGTTTTTCAATTTATAATAAATTTTAGTTAAATAAACAATATTTCTTTTATTTTAATATAAACCTACTACTTACTTAAAACAATATATAAAAAGCAAAAGTTGCTTCAATTATAGTATAACTCAGAAAAAAAAATTTATGAAAACAATAACACCTAACTATCAGATTGCCAGTATTGAACCTGAATTATGGGTTTCGCATGTCACATCCTTGACCTCCCAGACCAACAAAACGGCTACTAACGACACTGAAATATTCTTGGGGATTGTTGTTTATCTACAAACTGAAAAAATATTACAATAAAATACAAAACTTGCTATGCGGTCATCGCGGATTCGAACGTAGGTGCTTTCAAGGGGGTAGGTACCCATATCGTGAAGCCGACTGTACATCGTAGTACTCACACATGTGGGCAACACACAGGCTAGTTAGTAAGAATTCTTGAAAAGATGCGGAATATCTTGACCTGCGTGATACCAGCAGTGAGACAGTAGGGGTTAGTTCTAACGGGGGTAAGAATTAACTTGCCTATTACCTCCAAACCATAAAAAAATATATTCGGTCTCCCACTACTATTTACACTACCTAATGTGCGCATTTATAATATCTAACGTGACAATATTATCGTGGATGGACGTCCACGATAATATTGTCGTCACGGCATCACGGTAACACAAGTATTATATTAGACGCTTTTAACCGCCCACGGTAAAGTTATAACGTGCACGTATCGACTTCCACGATGATATAGTCACGTGGGAAATTATAATAGCGCACATTGTGTGTCGAACTCCGTCGTAGACTCGTAGCCGGTCGAGCGCCACGTATCAGAGTCGTGCGATTGACTCGTAGCCGGTCGAGCGCCACGTATCAGAGTCGTGCGATTGACTCGTAGCCGGTCGAGCGCCACGTATCAGAGTCGTGCGATTGACTCGTAGCCGGTCGAGCGCCACGTATCAGAGTCGTGCGATTGACTCGTAGCCGGTCGAGCGCCACGTATCGGAGTCGTGTGATTGACTCGTAGCCGGTCGAGCGCCACGTATCAGAGTCGTGCGATTGACTCGTAGCCGGTCGAGCGCCACGTATCAGAGTCGTGCGATTGACTCGTAGCCGGTCGAGCGCCACGTATCAGAGTCGTGCGATTGACTCGTAGCCGGTCGAGCGCCACGTATCGGAGTCGTGCGATTGACTCGTAGCCGGTCGAGCGCCACGTATCGGAGTTGTGCGATTGACAGGTAAACGAAATGTTCGTGGTTTGCAATCATTTGACTCAAGACATAGGTAGCTATGTATTCTCTTTACCGAATATAATATGGTTATTCAGAGAGTTCATTTCATTTATATTAATCATTTGCAATGCGTCAGTAAAAAATCCATATGATTTCTTTTCTGTAATAATTACTGAGTGAAAAAAGTCGCCTTGGAGCGAAAAGTAACATTGAGTGGGACAAGTATTAACTTCATGTTAATAAATCTACTTCACCGTATGTAGCGGGTATTAATAATAATAACAAATTCGAGTACATATTTCAGATAAGTAGTTTACACCAATTACCAAACATAAAATAAAACAAATGAAATAAAATTCGTTCGTGTCTGTTTCAGTGGCGGACGTGCGGCGGAAGTGGTCGCACATTCGCAACTCGTACTCGCGCCACCTGCGCAACGAGATGTACGGCGTGCGCACGGGCCGCGGCCGCATGGTGTCCAAGTGGTACCTCGCCGACGAGCTCGACTTCCTGCGCGACCACATGGCCACCGACACGTACGTCCACTCACTCTTAATAACTCATGGCGACAACACACGCTTATCATACAAGCGCTGGCTGCAAAGTCTACCTCACCAGCCATCAACCCTCAAATCAAAGTTCTGGGTTTAGTCTACCTAAATCATCATCCTTACTTACTCCATACAATCACGGTACCCTTGCATGAATGTACATGCAAGGGTACCGTGATTGTGATGTGACTTGAGAGGACATTAAAATCACATGTGCGAGTTGCATCGCGTGCTCCTCTTGTTGCCTACTGACCGTGTATCGTGTGTTTCCGCAGGAGGCCATCGCGCTACTCGTACGCGCCGCTGTTTTTGGACATGAAGACGGCGGGCAGCGCGGCGCCGCCGCCCGAGTCACGCGCTGACCAAGACCTGAAGCCCTTCATCTCCAACCCCTGGTTCGCACTGAGTAGCCCGCCCCGCGCCGCGCCGCTGCAGCTCACTGTGGAGCCGCAGCCGCGCCCCTCGGACTCCCCCAGCCCGCACTCCTTCGAGCCTGACGAAAACTCCGCCTACTTCCACTTTTTTCGCGGCATCCACAACGATTACCAGGAGTTGCCTGCTAAGAAGCAGCGGCTGTTCCGCCGCGAGTGCCTCGCCTTCCTGCATCGGTTGTTGGACGATGAAGAACCTCAGGAACAGCAAGACGCCCTCAACCTCAGCAACTCGGCTGACACGGACGACGAGAGAGAATGCAAGCCACTCATCATCGACAGGGATGACTCCAATGGCGGCATCGACATCGTGCTCTCCGATGACATACTGCCGCATTAGAGATCGTTTGACGACACATAGGTAGTGCACAGGTGGACTTGTTCTGTGAGAGTGACACTTGAGAGTACTTGGTTCCTAGTAATGACGTAGTGAGAGATTTGTGCGGTGTAGTATCGTGACGGACAAGCCAACAGGCTGTGAGCAGCGGCGAACCGGGCGTAGCGTCCGTGTGTCGCACTGCTACAAGTTACAGCAGCCGGGCGCTCCCGGTCGCGCTGGTCGTGCCGGTGGAATAATGAACCTACTGCAGTTAAATGAAGCGCAGACTTCTGCAGTCCTCCCTTAATCCAGATCTAGTCTGACTTTTGTTAGTTGACTCAAACAACAATCATTTGAATGCAACTCCGTGCTGCGACGAATGTTTACAAAATATAAGAGGTGAATTAGATACAATGATTATTATTTGAATTATAAGCAAAAATAAATAAACGTTGTAACTTGTACACTTAAAGTTAATGTTCAATTTCATTTTAAATACAAATAGTTAAACCTAATGGTAGTGTACCTGTCTGTTCTATTTTAACGAACATACTTTGATATTTTTTGGCAGAACCCTTGAGAAGAACAAACCTGGCATTTGGATCCAACATTCCAACCTGTTCTTCTGGACCTCCATACCGCCAAAAACGATACATACTTACCGAGTTTATTGTTTGGATTTTAACTAAAGTTTTAACGAAAAGATTTTAGCTAAAGGGCAAGGACCTGTTGCCATGTGATTGTAGCGAACCAACAATAGTTACTGTAAAGATTTTTGAATAGGTCTTTAATACTTGTCACACCTGCTGCTCAGCTATTCACAACCGCTAGATTCGCAGTCGAAGTCGTTTGATATCACAGATATAGCTATATCTGTATTTGTTATGGTTCGTTTAGGGGGAACGCTACAAAAAAAAAATGGTAGAGAATATACTTGAGTGAATGAATGAATGAAATGCACCAATCCCATCGTGGTTTAACTAGACTCGATAAAACGAATGAACCCGGTACTCGGTATATCCTATTCCTGGAGCCTCATCCTTCATGGGGCTTCAGAAGCCATTGCATATCGACGAGTAGACCGGGTGGCGCGGTAATGGTAAGGAAGACGTGCCTTTAGGATATGGAAGGATTTGCGAGCCATACCGGATATGCATCCTTGAATAGGCAATGGACTAGTGAGAGACGGGTGTATTTATCTTTGTATTCTTTTAACGACGTCGCCGCCAGATTGGTTTGTGTCCATCTTCACCGGTGCATTTTTTGGCGGGGTTTACAACTTTCTCGACTCTTTTCTATGTCACTGCCATGCTATGTTACACGTTGCTGTTTCCATTGTCTTCGTCTGGCTACTTTCAGTTTCAGGTTTCTTGAGAATCTCGCTAGCAGCCTTCTAAAACTTATCTCAGTCTTCAGCCATCTTCAATTTCACAAATATTTAAATAAGTAAACTTAAATACTTCTTCGCAAAAATAACTTTACCACCCAAATAAACATAAAACTAAACTTGGCTTTGAAGTTATATGGTTCAAAACCCAATGTCAGAGTCAAGAGCAATAAAATAAAAATAAAAAAAACTACCTGCGAAAACTCACTCCAAATATCAAGAAAAAGACTGAGAAAACTTACAAAAAACAAACCATTTTGGAACACTGCACTGCACATATTTTTAGTGTCGGATCGTAGACTAATTATTATGTTTGTTTGGTGAGCAGTGGTTAATAAAAATCACAGAAACATTCACAGAAGAATGATGCATGAGTTGGATACACACAGATATAGTTTGATACACGGAGAAGAAATTCTTATTGTTAGGAGGTCTAACAGATCATACACCGAAATACTTTGAAAACTAAAACAATCCTGACGTATTATGGTGAATATATTAGCAACCGGACTTCGACACCGACTGCGTCTCCGCGTGACGTGGACGTGGCGCGCTTCCACAGTACGACAGTGATGAATTTGTATAAACAATATTATAATTATATCAGTGTAAATATGATTTCTAGATATAATTGTATTTAATGTATATATATTTATGTATGTGTATAGGTATTATTGTTTATGATAGATATACAATATACTATTGTCTTGTGTAAGATAAATGTTAAGGATCGCCACATATCATAGTTTAAAGTTAATCGGACAAATTGTAAATACGGCATATAATATGTATGGATTTATAAAGAGATCCACTTATGACTTAAGGCGGACCTCTACAGCAGATCCCTGAAAGAAATGGATAGATCCCACCCGATTAGCTTGCAAGGGTCCACTGGGTCCTGCGGCAGTTATTTCCTCGTATTCACTGGACCACTCGCCTGAGATCCGGAACGCTTAGTCCACCCACTTTTGTACTGTTTGTATGTACTTTTTTGCCGGCATAAAGTCACAACCACAGCAAAACAAAGAAAAAAACACTTCGATTTTACCTGGCTTATAGCTCAAACTTGCAACATGTGGTGTGCACATTCACTAAACGTAGAAAACTTTGACGGAGTACAATTGGGAGTGTCCGTGCTCTTCAATGGCCAACGACCGAATAATTAAAGGTAGAAAATGTTCAAATGGTAAATAAATTATTATTATTAGTTATTTCGTAACATAACTTATGAACTACCTACTATTTAATATACATTTAGTAAGTTATTAATTAAAAATTAAACAAGCAGTAATTCTATAAAAGGATATAGGTAATATTATTATGTTTTTTTATTATTTCAAATAAACTTGCTTTGTGAACCTCAGAGAAGTAAATTATGGAACTGTACTATTTGAAATAAACTCAGTCTGAATTGAATAATATCAATGGTTGCGAGACCGCTGAGTTCCGTAGCCCCGCTAGTCCAGCAACATGGTTAAGATAAATTGTAACGTGACATCATTTGTCCGTTTAAAGAATCTTTTGTCGGACGCACTTTTTTGTCCCTCGGGTGGACTAAACTCACTTATTCCGAGGAAATAACAACTCTACTCGCTTATCACACTCGATGCTCAACTACAGGAGAAACATCGCATTATGAACCTCATGATCTGAAACATAAGGTAAACTTTCATTTACTGCTCGTAGTGCTCGCTAAGCGATAATCATGGGCGAAGGGTGCAGTGGAGGAGGAGACACAAAACAATAAATCAAATACAGGTCCTTTCAATAGCATCGATCTTTAAATGACACGACAGAGGCAATTTGCCTGTTAAGGTGTGACCGATGGGCGATTTGTCCATGTGTATGTAAGTACATGTGTGTCGTAGGAAACTGATTGGATTGACCTACTTGTAGCTGATGAGATAAGGAGCGAGGATAGCGCGCGAATCAGTGCTAGTCTGAAGTAATCAGCGGGTGCACCTTCCATACTATGCCCGCGTTCGAGCTGGAATAGGGAATGTACTCTTTATGTTAGTCTTACTGACGTATCTTTAATGTTCTTATTCTTTGTTCTGTCACTTATTTATTTATTCAAAATCCGTAGTAACAAAAGAATAGGTATGTACCTAAAGCCTGCCAACACACAACAAACTGCAAAACAGTTTGTCGGCGAGTTGTTCTGGTTCTACCATGGATATTATAATGTTGAAAATGAATGTGCTAACTTAATTATGTTAAGTAAACTATCTAGAAATAGAAATGATTTATTTGGTTATAATGTAGGTCTGCAGATCGTGGATCGTCGGTTCGGGGTTGGGCCGTGGATGGGTTACCATCTTTACCGAGACTCCTCCGTGCCTCGGAAACCACGTAAAGCCGTTGGTCCCAGCTATCATTGGTCGATCTTTGACAGTCGTTACGGGTCGTCAGAGGCCGAAAGTCTGACAACTAGTCTTACCAAGGGGTATCGTATTACCCAGTTACTGGGTTGTGGAGGTCATTTAGGCAGTCGCACTATGTAAAATACTGGTATGCAGCTGCATCCGGTTAGACTAGAAGCCGACTCCAACATAGTTGGGAAAAGGCAAGGCAGATTGATTGAATGTATGTATACAGATAAGATGTAATTTGTATAATTATAATGTGGGCGTTTTGGGGGAGTGTCTTATCTAATTTTGACGTTCCGATAAATGCTGATTCTCAGCCTAGTTTGACTTTTGAATTTATAATAGGAACTCTCTAATCTACTTTCATTAACATAATAATAAAATCGTCGCAAAATCGAAAGTGGGTGTCCGTATGGATTGAGGAGCCATGTCTCATATTAGAACGAGGGTACTACCAATATTTAATAGTAAATTTGCCGATTTTGTAGGCCGGATCCTGGAATTTGTATTAAAATCCTTAAAAAGTTATACGTCGTTAAAGGTGGCTCCTCAATCCTGACAGTCTGAATTGAGGAGCCACCTTAGAACTCGAAAACTAGCCAACAGATATTTTTGAAAATTTGATTTGTATTTAGAAGTACTTATGCGTAGCCTGCTCCAAAAAAATGGGTTTTGTAGGGCTCTATTTGAGATAGCCATTACAACAGATTTTTAGTATAATTTAGTAGTAAATGTGTTCTTATTTGTACTATAAAAATAAAAGCTATATAATTTCGCTAACACAACACATTTTATGTGGCTCCTCAATCCTGACGGTCTATAGAAAATATTACGTAGCTAATAGTACGTAGCTACTAAACTCGTTGATCAAATTTGATAACAATAGCACCAATATTTAGTAGAAAGGAGATCCGCCAAATCCCATACAAAAAAAAACCCAGGCCCGGCGCAAAATAAATACGTCACAGATTTTAGAGTAATAATAATAGAAATATTGTGCAGTATTGCTATTGCCAAATTCAGTGGCTAACATAGTTTTTTTTGTGCCCGGGGAAGTCTAATAGGCGCTTGATGTAAAAAATACATTCATAAGGAAAAACTACCTACATCTTTCTGAGTTCTGTGCCTAACTTACTAATATTGACTAAAGTATGTATTTTTTCTATGTGGCATATGTTTACTATGCATTACTTGTTTTACAGTTTTTGCTTATATATAAAAAAACCCAGATGTTCTCACCCAGCTCAGCCTATTCTATTCTAAATAGATTATTTAGAATAGAATAGGCTGAGCTGGGTGAGAACATCTGGGTTTTTTTCGAAAATCATGTTTTGAAACCTTTTACTTATAGATATACGTAAGTATATAGATTACAATAAAACCACTGCATTTTATGTAGATTTATGTTTATTCTATTAAGTTTCGTTTATACATTGCTACAAGAGTTGTCTCAGTTAAGTACTTCAGTCATCCAAATCTATTAAAATAGACTCTAAACCTATAGCTGGGTGATCCAGATCATGTTCTAGCCCAACCAAGATAATACATAACACTTAGGTATTATATGGGCGCAGCTTCCAAGTGTTCTTTTACCTTGATAGCAAGAACAGTAATGTTCTTTATGTAATTGCATCGATTCCAGAAATCGCAGTGTTAAGGCTTTTACAAACAGGCGCGACACGCGACGCGACACAAAGACACCGCACGTCGCGCGCCGAGCGGTGTCTTTGAGTCGCGTCGCGTGTCGCGCCTGTTTGTAGGAGCCTTTAATTAACAAATAGGTATGGTACGTTTTTGATCTTACGTGGCGTGAATTTATTCTGCAGCGAATCAAGACATTATTTGATTGCGACTGTGACCTGTGACTTGATCGTTTACTATGTCGATTTGTTCAGAGTGTCTATACACCTCAATCTCATATACGCCAGTTCTTTTCGTGTGTTCGCTGCAGTATGATCGATAATAAAGGGTATTGTACACCATATACATGCACTGTTGCATGTTGTTATATACAAGAGGATGAAGTTTTTCTATAAAAGCGTAATTTTTACATCTAGCGCCTATGAAACTTCTCCGGGCAAAAAAACTCTTTTCTACTAAATATTGGCACAATCCAACATCCTACACATTCAGTATTTCAAAAGAAATTAATAAAATAAACATTCCTTAACAATTTAGTGTGGTACGAGAGCCCACGACCGAAACCATACAGAAAGAAAGAAAAATAAGTTTCCTTGTCACAGAAACACGTGCATAAAAAAAGATAATAAACTCGTAGAAAATAAACACAATAGATTTAAATACAATAACGAGCACAAAACAAAAATTGTCGGCAGCTGCTGGCATGTCATGACTGTGACAAGAAGGCTTAAACTCAGCATGATGCCTGCCATGATGCATGGAGACCTGTGGGTCTTCATTGCACAGCATCATGCTAAGCACAGCGCTGATTTTCGATATCACATCGTTTTACGGCCAAAACCGTATAAAATCGTTAGTTTAGATGATTCTCTACCCGACTCGGAGTGAAATACCGGTTAGAAACGTACCAGTTTCACAGGAGCCCATTTCTGCTATGTCAAAAAAAATTGGCAGATGGTTTCATCACAATATGTCTGATATAAAATATGTACTCGTACATAGTTTTCGTAATTTTATTAGGTACAAAAAAGTTTGTTTTCAGATATTTTGCGTGACACATGTGGACTGAGAAAGAAAGAAAAATATTTTAATTGGGACACGCACAGGAAATACAAACAGTAAGTAGGTAGTAACAAAAATAAAAAAAATAAAAATTATAAAATGAAAAACAAAAAAAAAAGAATTATAACGACCTGTGCGAGGCCAAAAAGGCTCCTATCTCAGCATAATGCGGCGATATTTAAAAAATAAATACCGCAGCGCTGGTATTCTGCTAGGGCCCAACTGACTGGGACTGGGACTGAGCGTTATCAGTTTATTGTACACGGTGACCATAAATAATTCAAACTATGATCTTACAAAGAGTTTTATTTACACATGAATAATTCTTCATCAATCAGTACTTAAATAATGAACAATATTATATTAAACACAAAGAAAAAAAGAACTAAAAGTGCATTATCCCAAAATAATGGCCTTTTTTTAAATCCCTAATCTCTAAACATTATCTCTATCAATATATCCTCTAATATCTAAATATTATAAAACAAAGTCGCTTTTTGTGTTTGTCTGTGTGACCGTGTTGTTTTTCGAAAATTCCGACCGATTTTGATGCGGTTTTCACCATCATAATTATGTAGAATTTATTCCGGAAGGATTGTTTATATAATACTTTTACATTAATCTTCATGTCTTGTCAAGTCGTAAATTTTCCGCGTCACGTCTGACCTGAGCGCAGTTTAAAGGCTCCTACAAACAGGCGCGACACGCGACGCGACTCAAAGACACCGCACGTCGCGCGCCGAGCGGTGTCTTTGTGTCGCGTCGCGTGTCGCGCCTGTTTGTAGAAGCCTTTATACAATGTCGCCCATGGGCATGTGCCCGCCCGTATTGTTCTGAGTATTCATGAAAAATTATTGGAAATTAACTATAAAAGTTAATAGTTAGTTAGTTCTATCTATAATATAAATTACTCTTAAAAAATAAATTAACTACGACTAATAAATTAACTAACAGTTTTTAATCAAATTTGTCGACTATGAAAAAATAACGAAAGTGAAGACATTTAGAGAAAAAAAACAGTACACGAGTCCATAAAACCATAGGGGATTTTGAAAAAAAATAAAATTAAAGATATAGGTACCTCCCCTTTTAAAGTTAATTTTCGATAATTTATCATGGATTTTCAGAAAAATACGGGAAGGCACGTGCCCATGGGTGACATTGTATATGTCAAAAAATATACCGAACAGTTTCATAGCAATCTAGCTGATTTTCAGAATGTAGTTGAACGATAGATTTGAGATACCGAAAACACAATTTTAAAACCTAGTAGCGTCATACAGGAGACAAAATGAGAAAAAAAAAGACAAAAAATAAAACGCATAGCAACCCGTCTGAAAATCTTGTTTTCAGGTGAACATTGGTCAGTTGTTGCGAACAAATCATTTTTCAGAAGAAACTGAGAATCTTGTGTTTAAAACCATCATCATCATAATCATAATGATTATGATTATTATTTTTACGGCGTTTTTACGTACGATTAATAAAGAGCTTACTATTAACCACCGAACTGAAATTAAAAGGTATTTTTTAACAAATTGGACAAAACGAAACTGGAATAAAGTTTGAAAAAATTTTTTTATTGAAATAAAATTCATCATTTTAAGTAATTGTCGGACTCATTTTCGGTGTCGTAAGGGATAGAAGCGTAACAAGCACCGCGCGTTTGCCGGCCGACTCCGAACCGTTCTTTTGGTTTTTGGAGTTAAAGGTGACATTAAAAAAAAACTTTTTTCAGGTTTTCAGTAACTCCGGTAACTATACAAAATATTATAAAAAATTGAACCAAGTTGCTATGAGACAGATGGGTTAAATTTTTTGACATTTTTGTAAATGCGCTCAGTCCACATGGTGACACGCAAAATGTCTGAAAACAAACTTTTTCGTACCTAATAAAATTACGAAACCTATGTACATTTTTAACATCAGACATATTGTGATGAAACCATCTGCCTATTTTTTTTGACATAGCAGAAATGGGCTCCCGTAAAACTGGTACGTTTCTGACCGGTACTTCCCACGGAGTCGGGTATAGAATCATCTAAACTAACGATTTATACGGTTTTGGTCGTAAAACGATGTGATATGGTTTTGGCTCTCGTACCACACTAAATTGTTAAGGAATGTTTATTAAATAATTTCTTTTGAAATACCGAATGTGTAGGATGTTGGATTTATTTATTTATTTATTTATTAATCTTATTTATTAATTAAACTTGCACTAACAGTAGTAAGACACCAAACATACAAGTTATAGGCTAATAAGAGACAGTCATGAAATTAAATTAAAACAATACAAAACTAGATTTACCCGTAATTATAAAAAATTCTATATATTTTGGATTATGCCAATATTTAGTAGAAATTTCTACTAAATGTTGGTGCTATTGTTATCCGATTTGATCAACTAGTTTAGTAGCTACGTACATATACAGGATGTAAGGGTTAACACCGTTGTCACTCAAACCATAGTTAGTTGACTAAATATCAAAATAAATGAATGAGTAAAAAAAAAAAACGTTATGTTCATAAATATATTTTCATGAATGACTTGACGAGTCCAAATGTAAATTTGATTCGACAACAAAGAAATTGTAAAAATAAACCAAACCACTGGATAGGTATTTTCGGCGTATTTAATGTACAGTTCAATTAAAAATTACCGATTTACACCTAGCTACCAACATCGTTTCACGATTTGGCACACGTTGTCCAGGCAACAATTCCGCGTACATCCTACGAGCCTCGTTCGGGTTATCACCCGCGATAGCGTACCATTACGGTCCACTGTTTATTTGTGTAAGACATAACTACAATTATTTACGCGCGAGAAATGAGCGGCGCTACATGCGCTTGTTATAAATTTCGTATATATGTAGATATGTAACTAGATGTACGTGTTATATAATATTTAATCTAGCGTCACTTATTAGGTATTAAGGGAAAATATAAACTATAGGATTCAATTCGTAATAACATTACATTATTCTTAATAAATATAAATCACCATCACCATCAACAATAAATCAACAATAATCTGAATAATGTCATACCTTAGATGTTAACGCCTTGAAAGTCGAAGAGCAACTGAGCCGCCCCACTGTGCTGTGGCTCCGCTCTTTTATACCCATTAACAAACAAGTATGATTCACAAGTGACGGTTGAGTCGAATCAGTGTTTGATTACAGAAAAATAAGTTTGTTATAAAAATCATTCATTAATTAATTTTAACAAACGAGTATAAAATATTAAACATATATTAATTATATTTATATATATCACGCTCGCCAGCGAGACAGCTGACTGAATGGGGTGAGGGACGGGTCGCGCTCGCGACCGGTCGGGTCACGTGGTGCGGCGTATTCCCCGCACTCTCCTCCCGTATGTTGAGACGCAAACTTGACAGCCCTACTAGCGCATAGGATGAAATACTCTTGAGGCAAAACGCAGATATTCTTAAAAAAAAAATTATATTTTACGCTCTATAAATGAAACCAAACCACTGGTTTCAAGGATAACGGTGTTTACCCTTACACCCTGTATTTTCTATAGGCCGTCAGGATTGAGGAGCCACATAAAATGTGTTGTATTAGCGAAATTATATAAGATAAGATAAGTCTTTATTTGCTTTAAACATGGTATAAAGTTGTTACAGTCTGGTTTTGATATACATAATGTCCACATGTTTAGCTATACAGAATATTGTATCAATTGCATGCAAAATAATTAATAATTAGTTAAATGTGAGCTATAGAATGTCAGAAATTAATTGGAAATACAATAATAACATCACAAAAATTTTCATTAATACCTGTAGATACACATTTTATATTTTCAAGTTAAATAAATCATTCATGTCATAAAAATTATGTCCATTCAGCCATTTGTAGGTACTTATAGTTTATTTATGAGTTATGATTATTTAATAATTTTATTTCTTTTGGTATTTTATTGTATATACGTACACACATCACAAGGCAGCTTTTTGCATACTTGGCTGACTTAGGATTATCCTTTAATACAAGTCTGTGTGGATCCCTTGTTGGTCGAGAGATGAATTCAGACGCTTTTTTAAACAATCCCTTATTACTGTACACAAATTTACAGATTTCAAATATGTAAAGTGAGGGAAGTGGTAATAAACCTATCTTTTTAAAAAACGGTTCGCAGGACTCATCAGGACGGAGTCCACAAATGGCCCTGATGCATTTCTTTTGCGCAATAAATGCTCTATCCTTATCCGTACTGTTCCCCCATATAATAAGCCCGTAACGTAAAATGGATTCTATATATGCGTGGTATGTAATAATTGCCGTTTTTCTATTTGTCACGTTCTTTACTTGTCTGAGAGCATAAGCAAATTTATTGATCCTATTGCACAAATTATCTAGATGTACTTTCCAATTTAAGTCTTGATCTATGAGTACACCCAAGAATTTGGTTTGTGTAACTTCTTTCAGTCTGTCAATATTAAGTTTAAAATTGTATTTAGCATGTTTAGATTTATTAAATTGTATAAAATTTTATTTGTCTAAGTTGATTTTTAATTTATTTGTCTGTAGCCATCCTAAAATATTGTCAATAGTATTATTAATGTCCATTTCGTGGTCAGATATTGATTTATACTTCTTATCAGACGTCACGATGATTGAAATGTCATCTGCAAATAATACACATTTATGATTAGTCACTAGTGGTATGTCATTTATATATAATATAAACAAAATGGGTCCTAACACACTCCCCTGAGAGACGCCGCATTTATTTTCCCTGGAGTCAGAAAAATAAGAAGAAAGTAAGTTTTCATGTACTTTATCGATAACAACGTATTGTTTCCGCTGACTTAAATAAGACGAAATCCACTGCAGTGCTAGTCCTCTTATTCCAATGTCTTCTAACTTTTTTAATAACACATCATGTGCCACAAAGTCGAATGCTTGTGACAGGTCGAAAAAAAGTCCTGTAGTTATATGATTATTATTTAGATTACACAAGATATTGCTCAAAAGGGAAAATATTGCCTGTGTTGTTGACTTGTGCTTTTGGAATCCAAACTGTTCATTTGCTATAATGTTATATTTGGTACAAAAGTCTACAAGTCTATTGAGCATACATTTTTCGAATACTTTTGATAAAATAGGAATAAGAGTAATCGGGCGATAGTTTTTCACGTCATCTTTTTTGCTATAGCTTTTCTATTTTATTTTTATAGTACAAATTAGAACACATTTACTACTAAATTATACTTAAAATCTGTTGTAATTGGTTGATTACTTTCCCAGAAACAGCGCGGTGAAATTTATGGATTTTTATGAAAAATCAAAGCATTGTAGCTATCTCAAATTCAGCCCTACAAAACCCATTTTTTTGTACAGGCTACGCATAAGTACTACTTAATCCTACAAAATTTTCAAAATCAGTTGGCTAGTTTTCGAATTCTAAGGTGGCTCCTCAATTCAGACCGTCAGGATTGAGGAGCCAGCTTTAACAACGTATAACTTTTTAAGAGTTTTACTAAAAATTCCAGGATCCGGTCTACAAAATCGCCTAATTTACTATTAAATATTGGTAGTACCCTCGTTCAAATATGAGACATGGCTCCTCAATCCATACGGACACCCACTGTCGATTTTGCGACGATTTTATTATTATGTATATGTAAGTAGATTAGAGAGTTCCTATTATAAATTCAAAAGTCGCAACAGCATCCTAAAAATATTGTTGTATTGGACGCGTAGAACATCCAGCGACCTTTTCGAGTAGTTGATCCAAAGATTACCTGTATAAAAACTCTGACAAGCTTTAAAAAATATAAAAATTATTTATTACAATTTCTGAATTACTCTTTTGGGGACGTAGGTGGAAGGTATTGCACCTGTCTCCTTTTACACGTATTGGAGGTGAAGTTGTAATCGAGAGCGGAAGTGAAACTCCAACTTGTAGTTAATCTATATATATTTATCACACACGTATCATAGTTTAAAGCTAGGTACATTAGTACACATATAACTAATTAAACTAGAAGGGACAAAATAAACTGATTACGTAAAATCTAGTTTGTGTCCCGCTAGTGTTGGCAAGCAAGCGAGAGATGCTACTTACAGTTGTTGTTGAGACCATCTCAACATCGCCGCGCGCTGGCGGCAGTGAACGAGGGGTACGGGACAGCGGCAAGCAAGCCGGCCGCACGGCGCGGCGGCGGTCTGCGAGCGGGCGCGTCACGGCAGTGAGCTGTTGCACGTCTCCACGCACGGCTGCGCATACGCGTCTTTGCAAATTGAAATTCAGATTCAAACCTTTATTTTCTTAATATACATAGGTATGTACATGTTATTCAGTCCACTAGCATTTCATTTATCTTCACCACGACCTATCGTCGCGATCAAGGACGCTATGTGTAACGCCCCGGATCGCGGCTTAGTGTTGCCACTGAGCAAGGGTGCGTTCCTGACTAACTTATATATACTTAACCTAAACTTATAATAACTTAAACATACCTAATACAGGTGACGCCACATATACTAATGTGCATTCACAAATGCACAATACGTGACACCACACTCTATTGGATAAGGTTGATGCGACGGGGGTGGCCCCTGGGCCACCCCTGAGCCGCGAACATGTTTGTTTTTATATGAGTTATATTATTTTTATTCCAAAAAACATTAAGTATGTGTAAATGTCATTATGCGTTTATAACATTATACTTTATAAAATTATGCTTCATTATTGTTATGCCAACAGTGTTTATTATCATAAGCAATAAACATTATGACAAAACATTTATGCCTAATAATATTATGCGTAAAGATTATTATGCCGAATTTCGTTATGCCAATGTAAATTATGACAATATAAATTATGCTTATGATTAGTGAACCGACCGCCAGAGCCCTACGCTCCCTCTCAATGTCACCGTGGTTACCGAGGTCGTCGGTAAGAAAATACCCAAGATATTTGAAATGTCTGACTACGTATTAGCGTACCATTTATGGCAAGTTCGAGTGTACTTGCCCGGCTCTTACCGGTGACCCCAAAGACCATGTATTAAATTTTTAGATGCATTATAGATCAGTCCATGTGCAGCAGCGTACGTCTCATATACATTTAGTAACTCCACAATCGCCACCGGCGACGGGCCCTGCAGCACCATGTCTTATTATCCGGATTTATCCGCATAACTGATGTTGTTCCAACTAACACCATTAACGTACCAATACTCGTGGAGTTTTGAAATTTACTGACTTTAAAGAACTGCTGTGTGAAAAGTATTATATTTTGAATAAAACTTGTTGCATGACTTAATAGGAAATAAAATTTATCCGTTATTCTAAGTAACAAGTTAATTTAAGTACACATTAAAACAAATTGTGGTTGTCTTTGATATGAGTGGCAAGTCTGTAGAAGACCAAATTCCAAGATATTGTTGAAGGTTGTAAGCTAGCAGAGCAAGTAGGCAAAAAAGCAGCATGATGAATTCAATTCTAAAATATTTTTTCTGAAAAATTAAGAGATCAGAATCACAAAATCAATTTTTATTAGAATAAATTTTGACGTGAAAACGTGTTTTCACTCGGTGTACTGGTGGTAAGTTGAATAATTCCGAAAAAAAAATGTCAGATTTCAACCACTAATAACTACGAGAATTTCAATGCAATTTCAATTGAGCATTCAAAAGATAGGTTATATTTGTACCAATTTTGAAGCTGAATATAGTTAGCCTATGACGTCAAATCGCGTGTGCACGCGCTTGCACGCGACCCTCGTTCAAATCGTTCCGCGTATTATTAAATAATTTAATTGTGTTATTATTCTGCAAAGTTAAAATATCAAGAATTACGCGTAGTTTTCAATAAAAACATCGTGAGAGTGTTATCCCTATAAGTTATAAAAGTATTTAATGAATAAAACGATAAATTCATGACCAGTGACTGTTGGTGATTGTGGACTATAAACAAGTTTAAATTTCAAATTAGTGCATGACACTGGATTATACACTTAAATTGCCAATTGTGAGCGAAAATTGCTAAAAGTGAAAGTGCTGCTACGGCAAAAACCACATTATTGAAAACAGTTATTAATTCAAATTCACGAAATTTTGGTAATGTAAACAAACCACAGCTGACTCATTGTCATTCTACTGAAACTGTTGACCAATCAGAATTCACGAGAAAACATTTGACGTAACAGCTGCCGTTCGGAAATTAACTCCTAAGAAACTTTTAAGTCTTGAATACCAGCATTTTGAGATTGTGTTCCGTTTCAATTCCAAGCAATTCAAGTTTATGAAGAGAATTTTAGCACTGTAAATACTCGTAATAGGGTATTTTTTTTTTTAAATAATATAAATCTTTGTTTGATTCTAAATTTAATAAAAACATATAATGGAAGGTAATGTAACGATTCGTCGACCTAAGACCACTTCAAATGAATCATTAGATATTTCATTTGAATCAACTGACTCTGAAATCAGAAAATACAGTTTACCTGACTTGTCGACTGTATATGACAGTGATATGGAAGATTTAAAAGCAAGAATAACACAGCTTGAAAGTGAGTTAAACAGTGCACACGCGGAAATAGAAAGTCTTAATGAGGAAAACATGGCAATGGGCGCTAAGCCACGCTTAGCGTGACGCAGTACTTGACCGGTTAAAAACGGCTTTAGGCAAAGAAAAAAAAAACCAAACATTTACAAAAAATATGCTCAGAAACAAAAATTAGAGGAACTAACAACCAGAAGAGTAAAAGCAAGAGAAATAAAAGAATCTCAAGAGAGCTGACACATTCCTTGAATGAAGAATTCAACAGTACGAAACACTGAGTATACATTGGAGACTTCACGTGGTGCCATTAGCTCTAACTTAGAAGTAGCTCAAGAATTTGTACGTTTCTTTACTGATATTCCATCTAAAACGACGGAAGCTTTAAATTCTTCACCCGATGTTTCAATTGATTTATTAAGAGCGAACGTTTCAGGCTGCCCTGTTGAATTTCAATTTATACATATAAACCCTATGATAGTTATAAAAGCTTTTCGGCAAATTAAAATCAAATTGACCGAAGATCTATGGGGATTATCTATCAAAGTTTGTACATCCATAATCGAAACTATAGCACCATATTTGGCTTTAATATTTAATTTGTGTGTGGACCAAGGAGTCTTCCCGGATTTAATGAAATACAGTAAGGTAATACCACTTTTTAAATCTGGGGCAGTAAAGACACCAACAATTATAGACCAGTTTCCGTGCTGCCGGTATTCAGCAAGGTGTTCGAAAAAGTAATGCTCAATCAAATGCTTAATCATTTTAACACCAACCAAATCTTGCACGATCAGCAATATGGTTTCACCAAAGGACGTTGTACGACTGACGCCGGTGTGACCTTATTAAAACGCATATTTACAGCGTGGGAAGAGGCCCAAGATGCCATAGGAATTTTTTGTGACCTCTCCAAGGCATTTGACTGCGTAAATCATGAAACTTGAGCATTACGGATTAGGTAAACTTGCGCTCAGTTTAGTAAATTCGTTTTTATATGATAGACAGCAGCAAGTTCAAATTAATGGGGTCAATTCACTCGGTCTAAAAGTAAAAATGGGTGTTCCACAAGGCTCGATTTTGGGTCCTTTCCTCTTTTTAGTATATATTAATGATCTACCCCATTTATTAAAAAACCAATCACAAATGGTGTTATTTGCTGACGATACTTCCCTAATTTTTAAGATAAATAGACGAGCATCAAATTTTGACGACGTAAATAACGCCCTACTGCAGGTCCAAAATTGGTTCACTGCTAATAATTTAGTATTAAATGGGAAAAAAACTAAATGCATAAGATTTGCTTTACCGAATGTTAAAAGTAGTAATTGTGATATAGTATTGAATAAGGAGAAACTAGAATTCGTAGATAAAACCGTGTTCCTGGGGATTACGCTCGACTCCAGGCTACAATGGGGTCCTCATTTAACATCTCTTGCAGGACGGCTAAGTTCAGCAGCATATGCTGTAAGAAAAATCCGTCAATTTACTGATGTAGATACTGCGAGGCTAGTCTATTTCAGTTACTTTCATAGTATCATGTCTTACGGTATTTTACTATGGGGACGAGCTGCGGACATCGACTCTATTTTTATTCTGCAAAAAAGAGCCATAAGAGCAATATATGGCCTCCGCAGGTGCGATTCTCTTAGGGAACTGTTTAAAAATATTAACATCATGACGGTACCTTGTCAATATATCTATGAAAACATCATGTACGTAAGGAAAAATCTTAATCTTTTCAGTAAAAGAGGTGAAAGACACAATTATAGTACTAAAAATAGGGACCAATTGGTTCAACCTGGTTTCAGACTGGCTAAAGTAGACTCATCCTTCATGGGGTACTGTTTAAAATGTTACAATAAAATACCTCCCCACATACTCGAACTAAATGAAACTAAATTTAAATCTTGTATTAAACGCACACTATACTGCCAAGCATATTATAAATTAGGGGATTACATCGCTGACAAAAATGCTTGGCTCAACGCTGGTCCAGCTCCACAAGGGCGCATAAACTAGTTGATTAGCATTGAAAATAATGTTGCGAGCTGCTGAAGATTGCAAAAAAATATCTTTGCATTGTATAAATTCAATCTCTTAGTATTGTATAATTGCATAGCACATGTGTGAGCACTGTGACCATTACCATTTACTGGGTAAGTCTTTCATTGACTTGAATGAGCCCTGGCGGCTGAGAGTATGTCATGCTCACTGAAATGTCTCGCTGGTGGTGGCGTGTGTGTTGGATCATTAAGTTCCCTTCAAAATGGTTGAGCTGAATGGTGCTGATCCATGCGTCATGTTCGTGAACGGGCGCCGTCAGTAGGGACTGGTCATCTATTAGCTTCCATGGCTTATTTTTAATGTATTTTAATTTTTGAATTTGTTTATTATCTTTTCATTGCGGACGCTTTTAACGTGCACGTCTTTCTACATTGTTCTCACATGTATAATTTAAACATGAATGATGTAACCACTATTTTGTAAGAATATTTTGATTTAAAAGAGTGTCTGTGGAGTTTCTTGCCCGTTCTTCTCCATAGGTACCTACTACGCTTTGGAATGGGCAACTAGCTTCATCTTTCTGACTGACCGACCCCTTGACAATTCAAAAGTGCCTGTAATTGGTTTATTTGAAATAAATGCTTTGAGTTTGAGTTTGAGTTGAGTAGCTGCGTAGACCTGGGGCTTGAAACTACAGATACAGTGGAGGTGATATCAGATGGCGCCACCAGCGACACATCCAAACTGTACAAAAATTCGGATAGAACAAGCAATGAAAGAGCTGTTGGAGACGGAACTCGGACAGTTGTTGGCGGTACATTACAACAATCACAGTTTGTTGGCGGTACATTACAACAATCACAGTTTGTTGGCGGTACATTACAACAATCACAGTTGTTGGAAGGAAAGCCGCGCATACTTTGTATAATAAGTAGTAACAAAACCAATAAAATAGTACCAAATAGCACAGACTACGTTTCCGAATGATAAAATATGTCATCTCATTTTTACAAATTGTAGAGTATTACAGTTGATCAACCAACTGGAACAAAAATTAACAAACTATACCATGAATGATTATTGCTTGATATTGATAGGCGAAGAAGACTTTAGGAAAACTGGCAACTACTTCGAATTAATTAATAGCATAAGGAATAGATTAATGACAATACATCATACGAACATTTTACTTTTTCGACTGCCGGCTCTGGTGCCCTTGTAAGGCACCATCATTTCGTCGATGCTAAAACGTTTCCTTTCAGGAATATTGGATGCGCAGTTATGACGGAGTTTTTCCACTAGTGGCCTTATGTTATAGTACCTATCACCATCATCTGTCATGTTATCATTGAAGTGTATGCAGCGGCGAATAGCCTAAAATCTTTTTAGAGTCATCACATTAGCAATTTTAGTGTACTTGAAGTCATTGGACCAGTAGTCAGTGTACGCTGGCATATCTACTACGCCCATTAGAATATTGATCGTCAGGAAATCTCTTATTTCGTCTTTGGTCACATTTATTGATGAGCCCTTTTTTGCACTGAATAAAGATTGGTATGATGTACAATCAAATCTACAATATCATCAGAAATAAATAGTTTGAAGTAATCAAGCGGTGACTTCTCAAGATCAGTAGATTCAAATAATGTGTCTTCTATTTCTGCTGTTCCTAGCAACTTCACTTTTGTCCATTTGGGGAGCAATTTGGCCGGTTTCAGAATAGTTTTCTTTATGATCACCCGGGTTTTCCTAGAACGACCAACACGAAGAGGCGTAGTCGTTGCAGCTGCAGGTGCAGGGCTGCAGTTTGAGTCTACAGACGGTGACGGTGGGATATAAACTGATGGTGAAGGTGGTATTATGTCAGGATTATTTTGAAGACTTGAGGGCGAGTCTGAAATAGGTCGTGAATGTTGTGATACTGGTTCTTCATGGACGGCAGCAATGGTATAAACTTCTCGATATTCGCCGTCATCACTGTCGGAGATGTTTATGTTTTCAACAGAAGATCCAGTGATCGCGCAGGGGAACTATCGTCGGAGGCATCGGGGCGTGGCCTGCACATTTTGACTTCATCTTCCGAAGATTCACTGGATTCTTCATCAGATTTAGCTCGGGATTTAGGCACCAAAGCAAGGATTTTTTGTGATCTAGTACTCTGAAACCAAAGCAGTGCAAGCTAAGAGGTGTGGGTTTGGTTAAAGGTGTTATTTGCGTTGCGGTATTATTCTTTATGAAATAATTGATGCTAGTTAATTTTAACATTCAAGGGGATGTGTTACTGGCGATGTGCATAGATACATTATTTGGAACTGTGCAACCCTATAGCCCAGGCAGTGTGCATTTAAATACACGTGACAAATATTATGTCAATCACATAGCGGCGGGCGGTGTGAATTTAAATGCCCACGATACAAAAGTCGTAAATTATTAGAAATTAAAAACATATTTTGCAAAAATATTACTACATTTATCAATAGCTTAGGGTTTGTAGAAAGTAAAACTGAGACAATTATTGTTGATTAAGTCATATAAATCTAGATAAAAATGGATATTTACCTTGAAGTGCGTGGGAGCAGACAGACGGTTCGCCATTTTGATCACCACTGACGGAGCGTAAGTGAGATGGATATAGTTTTCTTTTTCTAGGGTTTAAGAACGTTCGGAAACTACATTTGCATGAAAAAATAAACGATTCGAAAGTAATATTTGCCGGAAAAAAATTCTGGACGGAATGTGCATTTAAGTTCACTATGCCAAGTATAGGGTTAAGTAGATAGCTATTCTGTATGTCAATGGTGCCGATTCTCTTATCACAAATGCCTATAAACTAGACTAAAATTTAATAGTTTGACAGCACTAAGTTTTTAATAAAGTGAAAATGCCAATTTTGCTATTCTGAAATTGACGTTTTTCACCTAAAATTTTGATTGTAAAAAACCAAACCACACTAAACCTAATAATTTTTAATCGCGATTGAAAAAGTGGTAAAATAAGTTGCAAGGAACTAAAATTCACACCAACACCTCGACTTCAAGTGCAAAAACAGTACTGTATATTTTTTTTGTATATCTCGAAAATGGTGCGTCCTATCGCAAAAATAATGAAAATTTCGACCCCCTTTATAAAGCCCGTAAACCCATATAACTTAACATGTAGGTAATAATTTTTCATATTTTCCATACAAAAAGTGAAAAATTCCATATAAACACGTCGAGGCAGTCCACCTTGCGCGCCTCCGGCTGTAAAAAAAAATCATGGGGTAGGGCAAACAAGTACCACGTGCAGTAGCGATGGTAAAATTCAATTCGATTGTCAAAATCGATTTTAATTGCGTCAACATTATTTTTAAATGTTGAGCTTATTTTTTTGCAGAATAGCTCTAATCTCATAGCCAAAGGTAAGGAATTTTAGTGATAGATAGGTAGATAGGTTTGTGCCTAAACAATATCAGTTACGCTGACGACATGGTGCTGCTAAGCGCCTCTGTATGTGGTGTGTCAAGGCTGATTGGCATCTGTGAAAAGTATGCTGAAGAACATGGTTTATTGTATAACACGAACAAGAGCGAGTCTTTCGAGCATGGTCTTTCAAGCCAAGAGGAAGTGTCTTGATTACTTACCGGCAATTAAGTATCTTGGACATTTATTAACCTCTGACCTGGAAGACGATGCAGATATTGAAAGGGAACGTAGGGCGCTGTCTGTTCGTGTGAATATGATAGCCCGCAAATTTGCTCGGTGTCTGAGGTCCGTCAAAATAGGCCTATTTAGGGCATTTTGTACGTCCTTTTATACTGGCAGTCTGTGGGTGGATTTCACGCAGAAACAGTACAGCGCTCTACGCGTTCAATACAACAACGCGTTCAGGGTGCTCTTGGGGCGGCCTCGCTTCTGTAGTGTGTCGGGGATGTTTGCCGAGGCGCGTGTGGATTGTTTCCACACAATCATGCGCAAGCGGAGCACATCTCTGGTGCGTAGGGTGCGGGGTAGTCCCAACAGTATCCTGAACGCTTTTGCTGAACGTTTCGACTGTCAGTACGTGAACCACTGCTGCATGGTTCACGTACTGCCTAATGTTAAGGTATTATTTTAATTTTGTTTGTTTGTTATAAATTCAAAAGTATTAATGTATAATTCACAATTTAAATGTAGTTGTTTCATTTAATTTAATTAATGAAATGAGATATGAAAATATTACCTTATCAAATATAGACAAATTTCACATTCTGGAAAAAAAAATTGATTACCTAGTTAGGTAATAATTTTAAGAGGGTTTATCCTAAAAGTTGACAACGTCGCAAATAACTGTCAAATATTTACCTGTTTTGATTCATAAAGCAATATTACTGAATAGAAACAAGAAATGTGGCTAACTAGCGAACTAGAATATTAATAATGAATTGCAATTATAACATTGAATTTGATGTTGTACCCATTTTAGATATAAAAAACGCATTTGGAAAGTTTCCAAATAGTTTTTTTTACATCTAAAATTAAATATTCGGTGTTACGATATTAATTATTGCATTTCATAATCAATATTCTAGTTCGCTAGTTAGCCACATTTTTATTTCCACACAGTAATATTGCTAAATTAATCAAAACAGTGAAATATTTGACATGTATTTACGACGTTGCCACCTTCAGAATAAACGCTCTTAATTTAGTTTAGTTTTATGATCACAAGTTGATTGAAATAAATAAATAATAATAATAATTAATGATCCAACACACACGCCAGCACCAGCGAGCCATTGACATTTGAGTGAGCATGACTATTCTATTCTATTTTTCTTTATGGCAATGGTGCCGATGTCCACAATTCTGCCAATGTCAGATGTGTGGAGAAAACGTGCGAAGGAGAGAGAAAAAAAAAAAAAGATTGTTGATGAAGCCAAAAATAAAATACTACTAATTGAATTTATTGTGAAACTTGTTGACGGGTATTAGTAGTACACTGAAACAAACATAAAAAAAATATTGTTAGTTATATGATTAAATATGTACAAAATCACAAACCACACAAAAATTATCATAATTTGATGTCATTGACACGAATAAAAAACATCAAAGCCGCAAAGAGCTTTGGGGAAGAATGTGTTAGTAGGGATGGAAAGTTAGTTGGGACAGGGATTTTTAATTTAGGAAGATGACTATATAAGTCATGGGCTGGGTTATTATTAGAGCAGTTAAAAAAGATGTGCTCCAAAGTACCTTCATCCAACCCACATTCACAGAGCGATGAGTCTCTGACCCGGATTTTATGAAGGGAGTGAGCATGACATGCCTACTCTCGGCCGCCAGGGCACATTCAAGTCAATGAAAGACGTACCCAGTAAATGGTAGCTTTAATTAAAGTAGGTACATTATGTAGTGCTCACACATATGCTATGCAATTATATAATACTAAGAGATTGAATTTATACAAGGCAAAGATAGTGTCACAATCTTCAGCAGCTCCAACAATATTTTCGAATGCTAATCAACTAGGTTATGCGCCCTTTTGGAGCTAGACCAGCGTTGAGCCAAGCATTTTTGTCGGCGATATAATCCCCCAACTTATGCTTAGCAGCATAGTGTGCGTTTTATAAAAGATTTAAATTTCGTTTCATTCAGTTGGAGTAGTAGAGTGTATGTCGATGATGCTATAATAACTTCCTGTCACAGATATATTTACATAGCAGGTAGTGGTATACGACGGCCCTCCCCAATTCGCGTTTTGATCATAAGATTTAAAATTTTAGTAGATGAACCTACTTACTTACCTACTTATTTTATAACCTACTTACTTCGAGTTGCTATCTCATTCTCTGCAAGTCGTACAACAAATCAGTTAGGTAGAGAGATATTCATTCGGCCGACGCCGCGCGCCACACCTGCCCGCGCCGCAGGCCCCAGCATTCGGCCTCCCCTCGCTCTCGCTCCGACTACCGACCCCTCGTTATGGAACACAACCCTCTCGTCATTTTTTTGCGACGCAGCTTTTTAACAGTTTAACTTATTACCTAAAGGAAGAATAATAGCAATTGCAGTGGATTAGAAATTATTGTTTATTTCATACGACCAATAGCTTAGTTTACAAAATCTTACATATCTATTAAATGCATACAAATCTGAAACATACAGCGGCGACGTGAACTTAGTTAATAGGTCATATTTTTTAGTATTCATAATAACTTTATTAAGTATTAAGTAATAATAACTAATAATACCTCGATTTAGCCACACAATGGTGACTTGTAAAATTAGTATACAACGTCTAACAACATTCTGCTACACGATGCATAATTCACTTATGTACTTATAAATTTGTGGAATTTCTAATAATTTTGCTAATAAAAATAATTCAGTCAAAAATCTAGGATAAGAAATCGTCTACCCAGTTGCTCCAAAGCCAAAACGAAATAACCGGCTCGCGACGTCACTTTCTAAATTATGTGTGACTTCAGGTAGTAGGTACCTTTTTTTACATTAAAAAAAAAATCTCGAAGGTGAGAACGCGCACTGCGATGAACGTCAGTCAGTAATACATGAAACAGTTGGTAAGTTCTGCACATCCTCCATCCGGATCGCATTCTGACTGCTACTAACACTCAGACTCACTAAAAGTAAAAATGTTTTGATATGGACGCCGCGCGTGGTATCACTGTGCGTGGGCGCAGGACGCGGGGCGCGGGGCGGGGCTGCGCGCTCACTCGCTGTCATCGTGCTCGTCGTCCTCAGCGTCGTCCTCGTCCTCCGACGGCTCCTTCTTCACCTTGCTCCGGCTCACCTTCACGGGCTTGGCCTTGGCCACGCCTCTCTTCAGCGCCTTCTTGGGAGGAGGCGCGCCGCCGTTGGCGTTAAAGCACTCCAGGTCGCGCGCGTACTGTTCCTTGGCCACGGCCGCCTTCTCCTCCCACGTGGTCTTGTCGTCCATGGACCGCCAGAGCTCGCCCGCCTTCTTGGCCACCTCGGTCACCTTCAGGCCGGGGTGCTCTGCCTTAATCTTCCCGCGCTCGCTGTTCAGCCACAACAGGTATGCTGACATCGGTCTTTTCGGTTTTTCCATCATTTCCTGGTGACAATGAAATTTAAATTATTTCTGAAATTATATAATAGTTCCTATGACTAAATAACGAGACGACCGCAATATGTACCTACCTACTCATTAAGTACATATACTTAATCGCTGTCATTCAGTTTTTATACGATTTGCATTTTAAGGGATGAAGTTTAGATTAGGTAGGTATGTATTTTGTAATCACATGCAGAGTTGACTTCTAGCAGTTCTAGCGCACGTTCGCACGGACGTAAAAATATCGCGGCGGGATTTTATCACGCACTAGATTTTCAACACTCGGTGTTGAGCCGAGCGTTGAGAATCCAACGCGGTGGGACGCACTTTCGTACAGCGCGCGTTGAAAAAACACTTGGATTTTCAACTCTCGGCGCTAAGCAGAGCGTTGAAAATCCAGTGCACGAAAAAAATCGCTGCGTGAAAAAATCGCCTGGGCTATTCGCCCGCCTCCACAGGCATTACTGTGGAGGCGGGCGAAGCGGCAATCTTTCTCACTGATTTCCTTGGATTTCTAATTATTTCTAGCCGCACCTCTACCACATGTTCCTTCTGGTGTTGTTTGGACTTTCGCTTAATCGCCGACTATCAAAGTGTGAACTCAACGATTCACCAGTTCACCACACTTCCTTCAAATATTGTTCCACTGTATAAGCGCGGAGCGCTCCCTCCCGACCAATGACTCATGGTTACTAACAACTAACTAACACTACCCCCCCCCCCCCCCCCCCCGCACCCCTGGTCCCGCAAACAAACGAATAACGATTGTTGGTTTTTTTTAATTCGCACTTGACACTTGAGTATGTAAAGGCATACATAATCTTAAACTACCTACATATCTAAGTACCTACCGCATTTTTAAACACATAAGTGCCGCGAGAATGTAAACATTCCAATATTATCGAATGCGTTGAGCGGCGCGCGGCGGTAGCACCGGCGCTAGTGACGCGGCGCGAGACGAGACGCGACAATGATTATGATAAACTAGTGTCGGATATTCAGTACTTACCATCATTAGACAGTTGAATCCATATAAATAAACAACACAACGACACAATAATAAATTCAAAAGATAGGTACTTACGATAAGAATATGTGATTTCTCGGCAACAAAAACAAAAGTAACAACGTGTATCGGTTAGCGTAACGCGTCACACGGGCCCGGCTCGTCCGAGTCTCGCAGAGGCACTGGCGTGCGAGGCCGGCCGGGGAGCGCGGCGAGTGCGCGACCCGCACCGCGCCGCACGCACCGCACCGCACCGTTGTCGCGCGCCACACCCCACGCGGACGCCACACAGTCCCAACAACTTCACCCGCTCTCATAAACAAGTTTTAACGCTCCCTATTGATTCGAATTCTGCTTATAAACTTAAAATTATGTAGGTCCAATTTGTTACTTTTTGGCGAGAGTCTAGGGACCTAAGTACTGAAAATGATAGGTAAGTACCTAGGTATCACCTATACTTCTTTTTATTATAACATTAGAAAAATAACGCTGCCGCGCTAGCGAGATTCTATTTGCTGACGACACTTCTCTCATTTTTTAAATAGATAGAAAAGATACAGATGGCGTACATGTCAACGATAGTCTGGCTGTTCTTTCGAAACGGTTCGATGCTAATATTTTTTTACTTAATGCGAACAAAACTAAATGTATTAGGTTCTCATTAAAAAATATACCTACATCAAGTGGGTCTAAATCTAAAACTTGATGGTAAATAGGTAACTAGATGCAATAACGGAAACTATATTTTTAGGAATTACTTTAGATTCCAAATTGCAATGGGCGCCCACATTAGAACTCTTTCAGGTAGATTAAGTTCAGCTGCATAATGCAATAAGAAAAATAAGGCAGTTGACTGATATAGCCACAGCTAGGTTAGTATTCTTTGCTTATGTCTTATGGCGTTCTGCTGTGGGGATCGGCAGCTGACGTAGATTCAATTTTCATTTTACTAAAGAGGGCAATCCGCGCTATCTATAAAATGGGTCCTCGCGAGTCCCTTAGAAACAAATTCAAAGAAATTGATATTAGCGGAGCGCCTGGGGGTTATGACCTCAGTTTTTTGTTACAGTGAATGATTTTTTGAAATAGAGGTGGGATTTTGTTTTTTATACCTAGGGGAGGTGGGCCCAAAACGGGTACGCTAAGAGAGATAACCAATAAGAAAAAGAAATAAATAAGAAAGTCCTAGAAAAGAAAATTAAACTTCTATTTTTACTTTTCAAATATTTAATTAATAAAGAATCTAAATTAAGAACAGACATAACTATTTTCTTTATAATTCGAACAAAAAAAACCCTTCAAACTACTCGTTTTCCCCCACGGGCGCCTAAAACGGCGCGGGCGCGTTTGGGCAAAACGGGTACGGGGGAATAATCGAGATCAATCCATATAACAGCGAAATTTTGTTAATTAACTAATTCTATAATAATACTATTAAGTCTTCATTTTCATTGCAGTCCTCATGAGTAAACTTAATGTATTTTCTTGGATCATCATAAATCAACTTTAATTTTATAGTTAATAACTATAAAATTAAAGTTATTCCTGACAGCCGTCACAGTAATAGGAACCTCTACCAGATGTTGTGCACGCCTCGTGAGCCCACATTTGACCATCGTCACAATTACATCCATTCCTCTATAGGTGCAGCAGGTATCCGATTTACCCCTACCCGTTTTAGTTTTTACACTTCATAACTTTAAAATTAAAACACATGTAGCCACAAGTTTTGGAAGATAAATAGCATAATACTAGCAAAACCATAGCGTGAAACTTTTGAGATCATACACCATTTTGTAAACTCAACTATTACAAACCAATATTATTTTGTAAAAATAGCAAAAAACCATTTTTTTATCTTACCTTGAAAGCGCTTGGCATCGCTGTAGCGAGCCGACTGTATGTGGTTGGTTGATGCTCGAGACATCACACTGCACTCACACATTTGCAATTTTACTTACGGCGCGCAAATTTAAAAGCCTATCGACGCGACACCGCTTATTGTTATAAGTACCGTGAAGTTTTATTAGAAATTGTATTGTTCGAGTCGCGTCGCGCCGTCGCGTCACGCTAGTCTGTACGAGCCTTTAGGCGGGGTAACCGTTTTGGGACCACCTCCCCTACTATAATTTATAGTACGCAATATTTACCAATTTTGTTTGTGTGCTTTTGATTTTGATTTTTCCAGAATTGTAGCCCTTTCAGTAACGCATCTTTTTATACATTTTCATTTCTCTATCTTAATAATTAAAGACGATAGACTCCGGTCCAGTGGCGAAGGGTGAGTTTATGAGAAAGGTAAGCCGGCGCAAAAACAAAAAAAAAAAAGCTTACCTAGCCCGGACGTGGCGCACGTTTGAATATCACTTGAGAGACCAGAAAACGCGGGGTTCTGAACTGAAGAACATAGTTCCAAATGAGAGTCCATTACGGTGTCATACTTGCTCAGATATAACAAGGTTTCAATATAGTTACCGCGGTTATCAGAATTCGGACGTTCATCGTGGCCGCGAAAAGCTACTTCTTGTTTACCTAACAAAATAACGGTGTCAATAAACCGTTTCATTAAATTCCTATTTCGAGCTACTTTCCTATTATGAGCTTTAAACGAATTGGTGAAAAATGGTTCTATCCTACTATTCCCGAAGTCATGTAAATCTAAACAGCTACGAATATGCTTTTCAGTCTGCACATGTTTTTTTGATGAATTCGTCAGATTATTCATATCTGTAAAACCCCCTTTATTCCATAAACTACTAGAATCTGAGAAAAGTAAACATGGAAAACAAAACATCTTATTTAATTTACAACTACCAGTCAGCCATTGATATTTATCGTAAAGGGATACATTAAAATGTTTGACAAACCCATCACGTCGTTTGTAGTTTATAGTCATATCTGGTCGAGCACGACCTAGCCTAATTATGTGTTTCTTATTTTCAAAACTTAACCTTGAAAAGTATGTTTCCTCACGAAGCAAATAATCTGTCACACAACAATCTAAAACTATTAATGCCGCCATCCTACTAATAACTTTTCAAACCTACTTTAAAAAAGAAATTTCAACTTGCTAATCTATCGACTTACCACAAATTCCTAATTACAATGACGGCGAACGCACAATTTCACAACAAACTCACGATTATCCAATTCTAATTGTTACACTAATACTACACTAATAACTTATATGAATACAACGAACAAAATGCTAATTAACTACAAGTATCAACAAAATTAAAGGATAAAAATTCTATTATCTATTTACGTCAATCGTCAACATACTATTGTAGTCTTTGATCGTCAACAAGCGTCGAGCGAAGTTTGTCCCTCCCCCCGCCCCGAACCAAACCGAACGCTTACGAAATTCAGCGAATGGATTCCTACACTGTACCTATCATAACTCGACTTTTTACGGCTTACTATTGCCTCAAAAAACAGCGTGTCACGTGACCTGAAGTGACGTCATGACGAGATTATTTTGTATAGAAATTTAAGTTTTCATAACCCGGGCGGACAACGAGTTATACTGGAGGCACAAGAGCAAAATTGGCGCGCACTTTAAATGTTTTGTTTTCGTTGGAATATAAAGACAATTTTTTCAATGTAGGTTAGGGTTTTGTAATACTTTAATTTTATGGTGTAAGTATTAAATAATACATTCAGTGTGATTATTAAACACTGCTGAGAACTACTGACTGTCATAATTTCCTAAGGGAAGCCGACAGGAATCGGGTTATTGGTTAGCTGCGCCCCTGCTCCGGTCGCACTTTTCTTAAAAACCTCAAAGTCAAAGTCAAAGTCAAATCACTTATTTCAAATAGGCCCTTGTAAGGCACTTTTGAACGTCAAAGTTTACAAAAAATTGAATTGATTCTACAACTCGGGCGCAATAACTTGACACCTGGCTCGAAACTCGACTCCCCTCCCGCTAACCCGCGCGAGGCCCCGCTCTCGTCCTTCAGTCGGGAGTCGAGTTTCGAGCCAGGTGTCAAGTTATTGCGCCCGAGTTGTAGTCGCCCCTTCCAAAAGGTAGTTTTCGTATGGAGAAGAATGGGCAAGAAACTCCACCGTTACTCTTTTAAAAAGTGTTACAATATTTTGTATATGTACGTACAGTAGCGGTCATAAGTGCAGTAGCAACCTCACAAACGAATAGATTGACACTTCGCTTTAACTTACGACCTTCTTATAATAAGTCATTTCTATACTATAGACACACACACTCTCATTAGTTTACAAATTATTGTAGTTCATAAATTCAAACATTCTGGTGTATGGCATGATAGCTAATCGGTTATCGAGTTTGGGTTGGCGCGTTCATGTGTAGCGAGTCGCGGGTTCAAATCTCACGCGCGGTGATAGTTTTTTTTAAGTTTTAAAAATCACTCGTCTAGTTCCTTGTAACGTTCGTCTTGTTCACTTAACTCGTAAAACTTTATGATTATACCCACAAAAACCTAAATAAACAATGATATTATGGTAGACAGATGCAGTTAACTTACGACTCATTCACCGCGACTAAATAGAACGTTGTTGGTTGGTTGTTATTGTGGGTTAGTGACGTGTATTTAATATATTAGCGGTGTTAAAGTTCATTTCGAAATGCAAGCAAATATAAATATTGAAATGAAAGCGAATATTATTGCGCTGCGTAAAAGCGGACTTAAAATATCACAAATATCTGATGAAACCGGACTGAGTGTGAGTATTATGATTTAATTATTTTATCAAACATCTAATTAAAGTATACCTAACTCCTGATCCTAGTAGTTATTTTTTTTAAACGTTTTAATCTACTAGTATTTTGCTAAATAGCCTAACACTACTCCTTTTTAGTTTTAGAGAAATACTGTGAGTCGGTGGGTGAAAAGACATGAGGAAGAGGGTAGCCTTGCCAGTCGAAAGCGAAGCGGAAGACCCCAGCTCATAAAAGAGGCGCAGCGACAGCACATGGTCAGCGAATATGAAACAAGTGGTTTCATACCGACAAGACGTTTTGCCGAATTATTCGACACGTCTTTACGAACCGTTCGCCGTGTACTCCACGCAGAAGGTTTACATCATCGAAAACCAGCTCAAAAACCATATTTGACGGAAAAACATAAACAAGAACGTTTACGTTTTGCCCGCGAATACTTAGACTTCAACTGGGACACGACTATATTTTCAGACGAAAAGACATTTAAATCCAGCCAAAAAGGGAGACTTCATTTATGGCGTAAGAATAATACACGATGGTGTGAAGAAAACATAGTCCCCAATACAGAATCAGGTCGAATCACAGTTAACATGTGGGGGTGGATGAGTGCAGCAGGGCCAGGGGAACTTGAATATATTCCTCCTCGCGCCAACAGCTCGACTTACGTTGACGTATTAAGTGATGTCATGTTACCCACTGTGCGCAACGTTTACCCTGCTGATGAGTTTAAGGAGATAACTTTTGTCCAGGACAATTGCCCAATTCATCGGGCGAGCACTGTGCGTGAGGGGTTTAATAAACACCCGGACATAAAAGTTATTCCTTGGCCAGCACGATCTCCTGACCTCAACCCCATAGAAAACCTATGGGGTTTGATGATACAGCGATGGGAAGCACGGAATGAGCGATCTGATGAGCAGTTGAAGTTGCATTGCATGGAAATATGGGAAAATCTAAGGGGAACAGATATATGCTTCAATATTGTGGGATCCATGCGTCAACGATTACTTAATTGCATTGATAATAATGGGGGTTATACCAAGTATTAAGTTATAAAATACAAATATTGGTTTTAGTAATATTTAAGTTATATTGTGTCTTAACCGTAATAAGAATTATTATGAGGTTTAGTTTCAATCTTCTTTTCGTAATGAAAATGAATACTTAAGCTATAACCTCAATAAGTCCTTTGTTAACTTTGAAGTTTGAAATAGAACGAACTCACTCGCAGTAGAATAAAAGTAGTATTACTGAGTAATTTAATTGTATTGTGACAACGAGTCCGCACTTGTTATATTTACGTGGGTAGATTTGCTAAATTTGTGGTATGTTACCCACACACAGAGTAATTAAAGCACAATATTATTATATTACTAAGATACAATACCTATTTTAAGCCTATTGTCATATTTCATTGATTAGCTACTTTACTTCAATAAATCAATTGTTCTTTATGAGAAAATGAACTGTTTTAACTAGCAGTTTAATTATTTATACTTCTTATAATTACATCGAATAAACATTTTGTAATCACTCATTGAACATTTTTATTCTTAACCCCATAATTCAATAACAATATAGTAATTATTACATTATTATTTTCGTTTTAATAAACGAGAATAATATTATAATATTAATTATATTTATCTAATAATAAAAGAACAGATGAAGATTATTGTTGAAAAGAAAAATAAAAACCTCATCTCGAGATTGGAACCCCGACCTATGTGTCTCACAATCCGATACGGTACACTATCAGCTATTGGACCTTAATAATTGGTCGTGAATTTTAGCAATCATATTATGAACTTACCAAGGTCACACGTAATTACGAACTCTTGGGTGTGAAAGCGACGGTATGTTTTTTGTTTCGGTCGACGCCAGTTTGTGAACATCACTTAAGCACACAGCTGTAGGTACCGCACACAGACGTAGGTTCGGCCTACGCGTGTTCTAAGCAATGTAATCCTTAGCGTGCTACTGCAATTATGACCGCTTACTGTACATTAGTTACATAGTTATATGTGAAGACGATGCAACTAAAAAAAATAAACAAAAAATACCACAATAGGTAAAAAGAAGAATTAATAAAAATGAAGCAACGAATGATAAATTAATTACTTATGTGATAGATGCATGGTTCTCACATATTTACAAACATTGTAAAAGTAGACGATTTTCTTAAAATTTTACAATTAATAAGTCAGTGTGTGAGGAAGTAATCACAGAATGTAAAATCAATGTCATATAATAAAAATAATAATTCATACAACTTAAATTAGCAACCAGTTTGATTTTGTCTAGATTCTAGATTATCCTATGGAGCAGGACGTTTCCAAGCATTCTTATCTTGGATATAATCCTCTAATTTGTAATATGCTTGTTTACAAAGTGTACTTTTAATATGAGTTTTAAATTTTCTTTCATTTTATTGTAATATATCACAAGGTATTTTATTGTAACATTTAACACAGTAGGTACCTACCCCATAAAAGATGAAGATACTTTAGATAATCTGAAAAATGGTTGATCAATTTTTTCTTTATTTCTAGTATTAAAATTATGTCTATCGCTTATTTTATTAAAAATATGTAGATTTTTTCTTACATAGGTACATAATATTTTCATAAATGAATTGGCAAGGTACTGTCATAATATTAATCCTTTTAAATAGTTCCCTGAGAGATTCGCGACGATGTAGATTATAAATGGCTCTGACAGCTCTCTTTTGTAAAATAAATATAGATTCAATGTCAGCAGCCCGACCCCACAGTAAAATGCCATACAACATAATACTGTGGAAGTAGCTAAAATAGACCAAACGCGCGGTTTCTACATCTGTTAACTGTCTTATCTTTCTAACAGCAAAAGCGGCAGAGCTTAGCCGCCCCGCAAGAGATGTTATATGAGGTCCCCATTGTAATTCCTCCATTTTCAAGAAAAGTGCGACAGGTGTCGATCGTTTCGGTAGGTTACCCACCCTACCGAAACGATTGAAAAAGCACTTTCAATGCTAATCCTATCGAAACCAGAATAGTATCATTTTGAAGGCCTTTAAATTCTCCAGGTTAATTTTTTCCAGGATAAAGTTTAAGATTCTTTGAAAAAAGTTCCAAAAGAAACGATTGAAAAAAGGGCGTTATTAAAAAAAAAAAAAATACAAAAAAAAAATGCAGTATTGTAAGCCCTTTCAGTAACGCTTCTTTAGATACGATTTTCATTTCTCTATCTTAATAATTGAGGACGCTAACTACAAATATTTTTTTCAATAAGTACTCCAAATCCTATCATTCAAATAAATAGTCGAAAAAAATATTTGATATAGACAACGATGTAAATTGTTTAAATTAACAAATATTTTAGGCAGTGTGTGTATACTGCCGAAATAGAGTGACGTCAGTTTGCGACATACTAGTGGGTACCTACATTATTTTTATAAGACGCAAGTGGTAACATACGACGTTACGACAGGGAACTTAAGTGTCTTCCGACGGCTGGCGCCCAAGTTGCTGGGCGCTGCTGGAGCGCTCTCAACGCTGCTTCCCAATCTGGGGGGCCCGAGCGCCGCTTGTAGGCGGCTCTACGTGGGGATCGTGCGATCGATGGCCCTTTACGGGGCCCCGATCTGGGCGGCTGACCTGACGGCCGGGAGCATCGCCGTCATGCGGAGACCGCAGAGGGCGATGGCCGTCAGAGTCATCCGGGGGTATCGCACGATCTCCTACGAGGCGGCTTGTGCACTGGCCGGATCCCCGCCCTGGGACCTGGAGGTGAAAGTACTCGCGTCATCGTATCGGTGGCGCGAGGAAGCGCGGGCGCGGGGCGAGCGACCGATGCAGCGACACGTGGAGCTGCATCGGTCTCAGCTTCGCGAGGTCCTGGTGGCGGAATGGCGGGACAGGCTTTCGCGCCCTACCGCCGGCCTCGACGTCGTCGAGGCGGTCCGGCCGGTGCTCGAGCGTTGGCTCGGGAGGAGGCACGGCTCCCTGTCGTTTCGGGTGACGCAGGTGCTCTCGGGGCATGGTTACTTCGGGAAGTACCTGTGTCGCATAAACAGGGAGCCGGACGCCCGGTGTCACCACTGCGTCGACTGCCGGGAGGACACGGCGCGGCACACGCTGGCAGAGTGTGCCGCTTGGGAGGAGCCGCGCCGTGCCCTCATCTCAGAAGTAGGCAGTGACTTGTCGCTGCCGGCCGTAGTGAACGCTATGGTCGGCGGCGGAGGGCGGACAACGCCCTCTTCCGGCCCCCCTAAATGGGTCCAGGGGCGACGGACTCGGGGACGTCCGTCGCCCCCCACACATCAGGACCCGAGGTGGCGGCGCGTAGTGTTCCACGCGCGCCCCTCTGAGACGTCGCGGGGGGAGTCAAACACCTCACTCCCCCCCCTGACCCGAGAGGAGGCCCGCGGTGGCGGGCCGGCACCGGCCGGGGGTTGCGGAAGATTCTTTCGTTCCCGCGACCCCCGGCGTAGGTGTGAGTCGGAACACCGGGGTGGTTTTTAGTCAGTAAGAGTCTGACAGACCCCTCCGCCCGCCCCAGGGCGGAGGACATCCATGAGGATTTTCCACCCCGGAAAAAAAAAAAAAAAAAAAAAAAAAAGGGAACTTAAGTGTCGTACCTACCCCTTGGCAAAAAATGCAGTAGCAAATGAAAATGACTGAAAGGTAGGTTAGGTTAAGTTAGAACGGTGACCATACCACGCATTAGGGTCCGTTTACGCACTTGAAGAGAATGTAAAACACCATAAGTATTCCCAAAACATTACATTCTCTTGTGCCTAAACGGACCATGACACTCGCCGCTGTGGTCACAGTTCTAACCTAACCTAACCTACCTTTCAGCCATTTCATTGTCTATTAATGTTATATTTTCATCAACTGCCTCTTTATCTATAACCACTTTAATATACTAAGTATCTAATATGTGGACATACTTTTTTCATTGATGTAGAATCAATGAAAAAAGTATGTATATGTTACGCTTCCACAACTGTATGAAATGTTGATTTTCATACTCTTTAATATGTGACAGTAAATCCTGATATTGTAGTGACTTTGTTATATTTATCAAAAACAAATACGATCAATCAATACAACGGGCAGCGAACTAACCTCAACAATCAAACAAAACAACAAGTGACAGTGACAATGACATTGACAATGCAATGCTTACGACACTTTAGCCGGGCCGAGGCAGCGCTACTAGTATGCCGCATTATATGCATAAAGTGCCGCTAGCGGCACTCTATACACTTCCAATATTTTACAGCCTAATATGTATTATACTACTGGAATTGTTTAAAAAAAAAAAAACTAATCAAGATCACAATCTTTTTATACGTAATCTTTTTTATATAAATTATTAGCTAAACATTCCACATTGAATTTTTAAATTTCATTCACTGTAACAGAAATCCGAGGTTTTCGTGTTTTTAACGCTCCAAGCACTTCACTATATACTTAGCTTACTCTGCCTTCTCTTTATATCTTAGAAAGTATTTAGTATGTTCGCAAAACTTTGGACTTTTCAAAATAAGAAGCGATTTCCATAATATAAATACGCGTAGTAGACATGAAAATTGTGATACTCAAATTTAGATTAATTAAAACAAGCAAGTCATTTCTTTTAAACAGTATCCGCTTTTATAACAAGTTGCCAAAGTCGGTTACAGAACTTAGCGATGGAAAGTTAAAAACACACATCAAACGTGTCCTTATTAATCAAGTAAGCGTATCTACTATAAAATTAAAGACTACGTTGAAGACAAGGAAGTTTGGCAATAATTCCTTCTGCACATGTGGCTTCCCTGGTGCCTCATTAACGGCAAATTATATATGAGTCTATTCACTGCTCCCAAAATACTATGTTTTTTTTTTTACATTCTTTGATTTAATTATCCTATTATTTGACATTATACATATACCTACAATTTAATTTCACCTCTTTATTAGTGGCTTTTGTGTACATTAATTATTCAAATTTGTTACAGTTGTAATAGCAATCATGTCATTTCGTTTAAAATAGATTTTTATTTTTATTTATTAATTTATCTTTTTTATAGATGTTTTTCTATTTTGTGAATAAAAAAATAGAAGATGGTCATCAAATCTACAGAGTCCTCACGACTCTGTAGATTTGATGACCATATTCTATTTTGTTAAGTACCTGGTACTTGTTGAAAGACCTACACTGTCCTCCCATTCCTTTTATGTGAAAATATTGTACAAGGCAATTATTTTTAACCCTTAATTTATCTGTTAGGTCCCAGGGACTCCGCGCGAAGTTTCATTTTGGTCTAAAAACTTTATTGTCGCGTTTTTGTTTTCGCGCGTCTCAGTACCTTCCTGCAGAAGCAGTCCAGACGCGGGGTGAAGAGGACGTGCGGCTGCGCCACGCGTATAGGTGAGTAATTGTACCTATGGAGTCCGCTGGACTCCATGGGGGTATTTGTGTGATAAAAATATTATTTCGCTGGATTGTTACGTTATCATTTATTCAGTGTTATTTTTGTGTTTTAGGCTACCAAATGGCTTCACACAGTCGGTCAGTCAATTTACTTCAACCCGAAGCTGACTCGGTAGTACTAGACTGGCTCAGATGTGATGATGAGGAGTCTAAACGATGAGGAGCAAGAACAACACGATGGACCACAAGATGAAATAGTGCCAAACGAATTGTTTTCCGATTCAGAAGATGGATGCATACCTTCTAACCATGACTGAGATTCAGAGTGCTCACCTGTCACGTCAAGCGACGAGGAAACACAGGATTCAGGTGAGAATGCAAGACATGTACAAAGAAAATCTGTGTTCGGTGTGCAGCTAAAGATAAGGAGTAAAAAGCGCTGCAGGTTTTTTTTTTTTGTATAAACGTGTTCCAATTTTTATTTAGTTTTTAAAAGTTGATTATATTTTAAACTTATTATAGAAGGAAATAGTTTAAAATTATAATATATTGTATTTAAGTTTTGAGCCAGAAGTTGCCATTGATTTTTGTTTTCTTATTTTTTAGTCTATTAGGTTTTTCAATTTTCAAGAAGACTGTTACAAACTTATAACGAAATGTGATATTAAAACATATAACTATAATGTTGCTAAGTATAATAAACCATTTTTGAGTACATATTTTGCTTTTATTTTGACCATAATCAATGATTATTGTGCAAGGAGTCTCATGGACTCCATCGGGTAAATTAAGTGATTTGGGATCACCAGGTAAACTAAGGGTTAAAAGAGTAACCGTGGAGTTTCTTGCCGGCTCTTCTCCATAGGAAACGACCAATTGGAACCGTGCACCTAGCTTCTGACGTTTGATAATAGCAGTAAGTAAAAGTAATTTTTGAAATGTGTATTGCCTTTAAGTATTATTTCATTTTGTAATCATTAAATATTTATTTCTATTAGAATGCTTTTAAATGACAAAAACTATTTTATAATATCTAGTACGAGTTTAATAACTTTAGCATCAATTGCATAATAATAACCGTAGTAAGTATGAACTACTTTTACTACTGCTCATATAATTAGCAGAAGTAAAACATGAATGATGATACCGCAATTAGAAACTCGTCGTTTACTTACTGGTGAAATTAAATTAAATGAAATGATTTTTTTTATTCTGTAAATATTCTCAATAATTCTCAATTCTTTATTGCGTACCATAATCTCAGACCAATAAAAAAGTAATAACTTTTTTATTGGTCTGAGACCATAATGTATTAAGTTGGTAGGTAAATAATTATATTAGTCACAATTATGGACCCTGTAGGGCACAGCACAGATCAAGTAGGAGAGAGGAGGAAGAGCACTGGGTGTTTAATGTGATACATTTTATTATTAGTTAAATAGTTAGTTATACTCTTTTAGTAAAACAGAATTTAATTTAAGAATTATAATTATTGTTTTATAAATTACTTAGGTATATACGTTTATTTATTTAGTAACTTTATAGAAACTTTTAATATTATTCATTATGTTTCTTCAAAACATAACATTTGATTTGAAGAAAGCTGTCTTAAATTTTACCGATAATAAGAATAAAACGTACTTACGGTGCCTCTTTTGTTACCTGTGGACCTTTCACTCAAGCAGGACTCGCGGCTGCGAGCTCGATCTGTCACTCATGTCAAGTGTCAATCATAGCGTCTAAAAATTTTGCCGCCAATGTACAGAAAAATGTTCTTTCGTTATTTTTTTTTTATTTTGTTGTAAAGTTTCAGAAAAAACTTTATAGAAAGTGAATAATAGTGCTTGTGGTAAGTGATATATAGTGTTACGCTGATAGTTGAGCCAGCAAAATGCCGAAATGGAGATCGTAAGATCACATTAAATGTAAATTGTCGCCGGTGCCTGCGGATTCTCCTAAGTGCGATAGTGGTGAAGAACGCTCTTTATCCTCGGATGAAGAAGGCACCTATTCCCACTGCCGAACAACGGCAAAGAGATCGAAACGATTTTCTGTAAGTCGGGCCTACGCATTTACAATTGAATGAGTAGACAAGTAAGTGTTAAATCTGTTAACAATGACACAATTTCTACATTATATCACTAATCTTACTCAGAAACACTATCAACAAACTTCTAAACTGCTTCTTGCTAGTATCTACTTCACTACGTTTCAGTGTAAAATATTGTGATTAGGTAATTCCTAACGCAAATACAGATTGGAAAAACTACTCAAGCAGTTTTATTTTGACATCCCATCTTATAAAGCAATCCATTATAAAAAGACCTGTATGCTCACCCAGCCCATGTGTTTCACACACTGAATTAGAAGTAAATGAGTACTTATGCCACTAAACAAAACTAAAGACTATTTAGCCCCTGTGGAGGGGGTTTTGGCTGGATCTCTAATATAGGTCGAGCGCAGATGGAGCTAAGGGCTAAAGCAAGGTCCACAGGGACTTGTTTATTGGGAAGCAACCTGCCCACTGAGATAGTATCCTACTTTCCCTTTTGGAAGTAGTCCGGACACTCCCATCAGGTATGCAGTTGGTACATTAAAGAGGTTCAGCACCTCTTATGAACTCTAATTTGCATTCAGAATATTAAAATTACTAATTAAATATGACATTAAGTCCTATAACTATTAGGAAATGCTAAATATTTAAACAACATTATAATTTATAATGTTAATACTGTATTATTCTTTGATGTATTTTGTAATAATTAAGAAAATCTTATAGTTATGATCATCAGGACCTAGCTTGCTCTATCAAAATTAGAAATGGAACCAATACAGCCACTAAACAATTTAAAACTCACAATATGTATGTTTAGTTAAAGCTGGTTTTATAAGAATTACCTAGTTCTTTTATTTTTAAAAGACATGATAAAAGAGTATCATAGCAAGAATAACTAGGCTAAGATTCATATTGTTGACAAGATTCAGGACGTCTAAAGAACCATGTAAAAGCTAGGGAATGATAAGATCCTAACAGGAAGTCGAATAATGAAATTATTAATATTCAGAACAATTCTATTTTTAGCAAATTCCACAAAGTTCTATTGCTAAGTCAAATACCGAAAATATTAATATTCAGAACAATTCTAGTTTGAAAAAATTCTGCAAATTTCTATTAAACGCATAATATTAATCTATGTGGATTTCTAATATTATGATATTATAATCAAATAGCCTATTGTTTATACTCAAGTAAGATGATGACAATTGAAAAGTAAAATGGAAGCAATGTTTTATTAATGAATGAAGGGTAGCTGTTCATGAAATAGTTCCCTCGTGAGGTCTTTTTGTTTATAATATAATCAACAGCCTGTTACTGTCCCACTGCAGGGCAAAGGCTTCTTCTCATACAGAGAAGGCACGAGCGTTGATCACCACGCTTGCTCAAGACGAGTTGGCGATTTCAGACTTATATTAACTATAAGTCCAGGTTTCCTCACAGTGTTTTCCTTCACCGATGTCAGTAATGTGCCAGATAAACTCAGTAAGTACATATGAATTGAAAAAGTCACATTGGTACTTGGCACCGGATTTGAACCCACAACCTCATGCATGAGAGTCGAGGCCTTAACCACTGGGCCATCACAAAATTTGATTTTTGTTTGAAATCATGCCCCTTTTTTGGCATTTGTTCAGTTCCAGTGGACATTTGCAGTGGTAACCAACTGAGTGGTAGAGAATTTGCGAGCCTGTAAATTTTTTATTTCTATGTCTCGGAGATTGTGGAAGTCCTAACAAAACTTGGGTGACAAGTGAATTTCCTAAGCAAATTCTAAATCTCAATTTGGATTTAGAATATGTAGGCCTTTTTGTGCACTGCTACTAGTCACAAGGACCTGTCTGCAAAAAAGTTGAAAAGGGCAGACCAAGAGAAATTAAAAAAGGTTGCTCCATTGGTTTGCCAAGAGTTAATGTGGTGGCCAAAGGCTATTGATTGACCACAGCTCAGTTCATCATTCACATGGTAAGGTAACCCACTTCCTGTCCACACATGCCGTGGAGGAAAGGTAAGCCCACATAAACGGGCCACTCTATACATCCAAAAGATGCTTTTAGTGATAATACCGCCCATTGTGTCACCGTATATATAATTCATACATTTATATCTGTAATTCATATGGAGTAAATTATAAAGAGTATTCTATTATACTCTTGTCAGGAACTTGACCAAATCAGAAAAAAAATGGCACTCGAACTTGCGAGAGATGTTTGCCATATACGCAGTAATAAGCAGCCACAAAAGTCAGTCTTCAGAGTGCAAATATTCTAGTAATTTAATTCATTCCGACAACAGACCATTTGTCGTACATTCAAGGATGAGCGAGGGATACGTTTTCCTAGCTCTCCTGAACCTATCTTATAAAACGACGAAATTAGCTGAACATCACTCTGTCAGCGGTTTACCTCCCGGGGAGGTTAAGTGTTATAACGGCTTAGCCGACCGCTTTTAAGAACAGACCAGCCTGATTGGCTCCTGTTGCTCCAGGCCCCAGGCCTCGGAGGCCATGTTTCAAAGTGGGGCGTCCTCGACGTTTATGACCTTTTCGTGTAAGATAAGTCGGCCGTTGTGCGACAGTACGTCACATGGGACTCAAATGATGGCTTGGCAAGCTTTTGCGATGCTTCTACGATGCTTTTAGTCAGAGGTGACAGCATTTACTAGCATGGGTGTTCTCTCTTCGCCCAATTTAAGACCGAGTGTTCAGCCATCTGAACTCGGTAATGGGATGGGGACGTACTATATATAAATCGCCCCATACCCTATCGCCCTAGACCCAGTACCAATACAGGATCCATGTAAGAACCTCATAGATCCGACAAGCTGCTCTGTTAAGTTCCTGAAAGTGGGGTTTACAGCTATCAGTGACTCCACTATTTACTAAGATTCTAATTAGTTTTTTTTGTAGGGTAAATAGCGTGGGCACAAATATGATATCGGAATCACTTTTTTACACGTCATATAAAAATATAATATTAAAAATAAGCTACAACCCGGGCGCAATAACTTGACACCTGGCTCGAAACTCGACTCCCCTCCCGCTAACCCGCGCGAGACCCCGCTCTCGTCCTGCAGGACGAGAGCGGGGTCAAGCAGGCAAGTGCAAGGCAGGTGGGCAGGTGTCAAGTTATTGCGCCCGGGATATAGATGAGGTCGGTGTTTCCTATCTGACTACTCTGAGAAGAAAGACCGAAAGAAACTCAGAGGTCGCAGTCTCTTTTAAAGTCCAGACATAATCTTGGTCAAGCCTTATGAGGACCATGTAGATTAGTGTCTGAAATGGTCTTTTGAGGAAAGAACCACACAGATTTGAGTGCACCTGTCCAGTCAGTGCAAGCATTTGTCAGTAATCGTGGAGCTCAACTCAGAACTTAAGGTGCTCAACTCGAAGAACAATACGAAAGGATATTTGGGTAGGCCGCATAAATTACTCAAACTGCCAGACCATCATTAAAACTAACTGAGAAAGAAAAAATAAATTAAAGAGAAAAAGTAAATAGAAAAATATCCACATAGTCCTCACATTCACAATAATTAAAATAATATAATACTTTACAAAGTAATCGTGTCATTTTGAATATAATTTTCAACAATGTCAATGTTATTGTTATTTTCATAGTTTAGTATGGATAATAATTTATTTACCGACATAGATAATTCATTTTTAACTGTGTCAAAGACATGTGACGTTGAGGATTGCAGACAATATCTTTTCGATTGTAAAAAGTCACTAACCGTATTGACCCAAAATATTCGTAGTATTTATAAGAACATAGATAGCTTTAAAATTTTCCTTCATAGACTTAATTTTGATTGTGATATAATGGTACTAACCGAGTGCTGGCTAGCTAACCGCATCGATAACCTCCCAGTTATACCTGGTTACAACTTATTGCATACCACAAGAAACCACAATCAAAATGATGGGGTGGTAGTCTTTGCTAAGGAATCGTTAAAGGTAACAGTCCAGGAACCTACGCCACAAGACTGTATGATTAATTGCTTTGTTATCAAAATTGGTACAACCACAGCGATAATCGCTATGTATAGGTCCCCTTCCGTTAGAAACTTGGATTCTTTTCACAATTCCTTAAACCAAATTTTACAAGGGCTAAGCTCGTTTAAGAATGTTATACTAACAGGTGATTTAAACATAAATATTGGCTCCGAAAACTGCGATGCAGGGACCCAAGATTATCTTAATATCTGCTCATACCATGGTTTTCAACCCGCTCACATATTACCTACTCATCAGAGCGGTTCCTGTCTCGATCATATGATGATTAAATCCAGCCTATCATATATTACGCTTGTTACTAACGCAACAATTACTGACCATCATGCTGTCCTACTTAAATTAAATTTAACGCTACCTAAGCAAAATCGTCCCCAGACAAAAAGCAAATTAAACACAAATAAACTCGAATATGATTTACGCAATCTTGATCTTAGCCTAGTTTACAATACTGCTGACGCTAATTTGGCTTTATCGTACTTTATAAAACATGTCCAGCAAGCAATTTTACGTAACACGATAGTTTCTACAGTGAATAAGAAACTCTATAATATTAAACCTTGGATTACACCTGGACTAATTCGGTGTATAAGACACAGAGATAAACTTCATCAGAGAACTAAGAGATACCCTGATAATCAAATAATTCAAACCACTTATAAAAGATACAGGAACTTCTGCAACAATCTCCTAAAGAATTTAAAAAATAATTACGATAAAAATGAATTAAATAGAGCAGGCAACAATAGCAAGCAACTTTGGAAACATATTAAAAACGTCACCAATATGTCTAAACAGCGTGAATCAAATTCGAGTTTACTGCTTACTAATCCTTCACGACACTTGTCAGCTAACAACGTAAATAACTTCTTTGTCAATATTGGGAAAACTCTTGCTGAACAGACTCCGAAACATTATTATTGTGACCAACCATCTTTCCAAAAATCTAGCAATAGCTGTAACCTGAAATCTTTTGCTATGCTGGACACTGACGAAGTCGAAATAGCCCGAATAATTTCTGGACTAAAAGATGATTGTGCAGTTGGATGGGATAATATAAGCAATAAGATCCTTAAACACTTTAAGCATATTTTGGTACCTCCCTTAACGCATATATACCGAATCTGTCTATCCAAAGGAATTTTCCCTAGCTGTCTTAAAAAGGCAGTTGTAATACCCGTCTTTAAATCTGGTTGTAAAGACTTAGTAAACAATTATAGGCCAATATCGATACTCCCCTCATTATCAAAAATATTAGAGAAAATTATAAATAATAGATTAATTAACTATGTAGAAAAAAATAATTTCTTATCCCCTGCGCAATTTGGATTTAGAGCCAAATTATCCACAGCCGATGCGGTGCATAGCCTGACCGATTATATTTCAGAAGAACTCGGCAAAGGTAACCAGACCTTAGGAATCTTCCTTGATTTAGCCAAGGCCTTCGACACGGTGTCTGTTTCTGTTCTTCTAAACAAATTAGAGGCCATAGGAATAAGGGGAACACCGCTGAAACTATTTGCGGACTACTTAGATGACCGATACCAATGTGTTAGAATAGATAATATCACGAGCGATGAGCAGAAAAGTACTGGTTTTGGTGTTCCCCAGGAAGTATTCTGGGCCCTACGTTATTCCTGATTTATATTAACGATTTGTGTAATCTGAATCTTAAAAACGGCAAAATTATATCTTACGCTGACGACACGGCATTAATATTTACCGCAAAAACCAGCAGCGAAGTGTACGAAATTGCTCAACTAGGTTTTAATACTGTGACTAATTGGCTTCAAAGCAATTTACTAACCTTAAATGCTGACAAGACAAAATATATTCACTTCTCCATGCGCAAGCCTCACCTTAACATTACTAACGCTCATCTATATGCCCATAAATGTGGAAACCGTTCAGTCAACATGTGTAATTGCCCTTTTATCCTCAAAACGAGCAGCATAAAATACCTCGGGGTAATAATGGACGACACACTGTCTTTCAAAAAACATATTGAAAGTCTAGTTAAAAGAGTGCGCAAATTAATATATGTTTTTAAAAAATTGCGAACGTTTGCAGATTCAAAATTAATCACTCAAGTTTATTTGGCCCTATGTCAATCTATTATTCAATACTGCATCTCTTCATGGGGTGGCGCACCGAAAACCTATCTACTTCCTCTTGAAAGAGCTCAGAGAGCAATTTTAAAGGTAGCAAACTTCCATCCCTTTTTCTTTCCCACAAATCTGCTATATAAATCCTGCAACATGCTGACTGTTCGCCAACTTTTCATTATGCACTTAGTATTAAAACAGCACACCATGCTTTCCTACACTGCTGACAATAATAACAAGAGACGGAATGATATAATATGCACATCTAATGCAACCTCAAAACATGTCTTTGTAGAGAGATTTTTTACATTCTTAGGCCCATTTTTGTACAACAGATTAAATAGAAAACTAAGTATGTATAACTTAAATTACTTTAGCTGTAAAAAAATTATAGTTGAATATTTACTAACCATAGATTATGCGCAGACAGAAGATCTACTTGTTGTCTGCAAATAGATCCGCTAACATGATATTTTACTTTTATTTACCTAATTTTAATTTAGTTTATCCTTTATACTCATTGTTAATTTATTACATTAAGTATTTATGCTCTTCGTAGCCTGAAACACAGGTTCAACCTAGTTCAGGCAAATAAGCAACTGTGCTCTATTTTAATGATTAAGTTACTTATTGTAAATGTGCCCCTTTTTATAAATAAACGATTTTATTATTATTATTATTTTATAATGTGTATAATAAAACTGGTTTATTGTGATGAATAATTAAAATGTCAAGTTTTATGGTTTTCACAAAGCTTAGCAGAGCGAGCAGCTCAATCCCAAACTTTTATAACTACTAAATAGTCTGAAATTTTATTTAAAAAAAAAAGTTTTTATTTATGCTTTAGTTTACAAAAAGGGTTTCGTGTTTGGAGCCTCCTCTTAAGCAAACAACGCCTGTGTTAGGAGACTCCGCTCTTCCATAATACAGCATAATTATTAATCTATTAAAACAAATCCGTAGATACTGAAAATCTATTGTATAAAAGGAGAAACTGACTGACTGACTGACTGTTGATATATCAACACACAGCCCAAACCGCTGGTCCTAGAGACATGAAACTTGGAGGGTGTGTTCTTTGTGAAGAGTAAGTATCCACTAAGAAAGGATTTTTGGGAATTCCACCCCTAAAGGGGAAAAATAGGGGATGGAAGTTTGTATGAAAGTCCGTCAGTTTTGAAGTTAGGATCTTCAAATTTTGATTTTAGATTGAAAATAAATCAATACGTATCTCAACGTTTTTGATAATTCTACCCCCGAAGGGTTAAAACGGGGGATAAAGTTGAAAATCCTTAATTTCTTTCCTAAAATCCTTAATTCTTAAAGAAAAATCACTACTATCTAACGCAACGGTGTTGTTAGAATTTCAACCCTTAAGGGGGTGAAAAGGGGGATGAAATTTTGTTTTTAATTAAAGTTCTTTATTTTTTAATTTAAAATCACTAATATTTAGGCTTATGCTTGGAAACTAACACAACCTAAATATTTGTTTTTTTTTTTTTAATTTCAACCCACAAGGATCTGAAAGGGGTATGACGTTTTGTATTGAAGTTGTTCATTCGCAAAATTTTGTATTCAAGTAAAAATAATATTTATAAGTACACGTGTACTGTTTCTAACTTTACAGTATTTTACATGGAGCGACTGCCTATCTGACCTCCACAACGCAGCAGTTATTATGTAATACGATACCCCTTGGTAAAAATGGTTGTCAGACTTTCGGGCTTCTGACTTCTCGTAACGACTGTCAAAGATCCACGAATGACAGCCGGGACCAACAGCTTAACATAAGAGGACAATTAGCCATGAAGAAAAGTCTATTGTTATTGTTATAATACCTAATTCATAATTATCTAGAAAAAAAGAATAATTTATACTCTACGCAGACGACGTAAAATAAAATAGTAACGAAGTCAAATATTACATTGAATATTCGAGTCTGATGTTGAATATATAGTTTTTAGAATTTTTGGTCTGTTTGTTTGTATGTATGTTCCGGCTTGCACAAACACGGACAAAAATTCTATATTTTTTTAAATTTGCTTGTGTGGGTTGTTGCGCGAGGCCCCTGCAAGAGCGAGGCCCCGGGCGATTGCCCTGTTCGCCACCCCCTAAGGCCGCCGCTGACCGCAAGCGCTCAGCAAGTTGGTTGGATCCTGGTTCAGCACCTAAACAATGCCCTAAACGAAAACTTACCCCTAGAAAAGTGATGGTCACTGTTTGGTGGTCTAGCGCCGGTGTGATTCATCACAGCTTCTTAACAAACGGGGTGAGCATTACTGCAAATGTGTACTGTGAAGAACTGAATACAATGATGGAGAAGCTGGCACATCTCCAACCAGCATTGGTCAATCGCTCGTCTCCGCGCTACTACACGACAACGCGCGACCTCATACTGCACAGCAGACGGTCTCCAAGTTGCAAGAACTGGGGTTGGAAGCTCTCCGTCATCCGCCCTACTCACCAGACCTTGCGCCTACAGACTACTACTTTTTCCAGAATTTGGATAACTTCTTGGCGGGAAAAAAATTCAATACCCGAGAGGCAGTACAAAATGCCTTTGAAGAATTTGTTGCCTCCCGTCCAGCTGATTTCTTTAAGAAGGGCATCAATAAACTGCCACTGCGTTGGCAAAGATGCATTGATTGCATGGGTGATTACTTCGATTAATACAAATAAAAAATACATGAGAAAAATTCGTTTAAATTTTTTCATACAAAACGGCAATTTCATAGGTAAAGACCTATTATGAATTTCTCAAAAAATATGGGGTACGTATTTGAATATCGAAGATTAAAATACCTACTGTTAAAATATCGATGTTCACAACATCGAAAATGGAAATATCGAACGACCATAAAACCGAAAATTAAAATAACGAAAGTTTATATTATCGAATGGTTAAATATCTTACGTCCAATATATCTAAAATCTAAATATCTACAAAAGTTACATCGAACGATCCAAATATCGAAATACAGATATATGTAGTGGAAAAAAAAAATTATAAATAGTATGAGTGGAAAAAGGTTGCTTCTGCAACGTTTCCGGCGCTACGGGAAGTGCAACGCCTTCGCCCTTGCGTAACAAAGGATAGGCACCCATGTTCACCTCCGCAGCTTCGGCTTGCTGGTCGTCTCCGGCGATCAGCAAGCCGGCTAGACCTACGGCTCCCACGGGTGCCTATGCTTTGTTACAGCGGGCGGGGGTTGCCCTCCCTTCGCGCCTCCGGCTTTTTATATACACTCTAGGGGTAACAGCCAAAAGACTACGTAAATTCGGGGTGCCCCAATTCGGTTTTGGAACAATTTCGACCAATTTTATCCATGAAAATCAGTGTCCAGTGTACAAGCATAGGTCAATCGTGAAGGTATTATTTAGGTCTTTAAATTATAATATTATCTTGAAAGTCAATATGTTGTGCTACTAAAGTTAGTGACAAAAACGTATCGCTGCAAAACCGACTCCACGTAGCCTTGTCTGCCCTACCCCTAGAGTGTAATTTAGAATCGCGTAGGCGCGGAGGGGCGAGGCAGAAACCATGCTTGCTTGCATGTTGATATTTTGAACTTAGGCATAATGTCATTCGATATTTTGAATCATTCGAAATTTTAATCACTCGGCATTTCAATCTTCGACGTTTTAATTTAATTTAATTTAATTTATTCATTTATTTCAGACATAATTCTAGTCCATAGTTTAAACACACATTTAAATTATAAACTATTTTAAAAACCTAAACCTAAAACTTGTGATTAATTAAATTTAAATATTCAACAACTCATAACAAAATAATAATTAAAATTGCCAAAAAAAATACACTCGAGAGCAATGAATCCGGGTCACTTAAAGAATCCTAAAAATCTCGGAAACTAAAAATGCTAGGTTAATGCAATAAATTGTATTTAATAGACAATGTAATACTCCTTAAATGAAGGTATTAAAACTTCTTAGTTATTGTAAAGTTATATCATAAAAAAATCAAATTTGAAAAAGGGCCACTTTCGAAGATGGAACTACGAAATTACAGCATTTGGTTTTGCTTTTGTTTGTAATCTGTCATTTATGTGGGTACATAAACCATGTTGATAGTGCTCTATATTCATTATTCAAGCTGAAATTATGTCGCTTACGCCTGAAGAATGCACCAGAATACTTACAATGCTGGAAACCGGCCGGAGTCAGCGCGATACAGCCAGGACTGTCGGTGTGTCGCTGTCAACAGTACAAAGAGTTCTCCGACGTTACGAAGAAACTGGTTCTAACCTACGCAGACCAGGAACGGGCAGAACCAGGTGTACCACAGCACGAGAAGACCGATACTTGGTGAACACCATGCTTCGAAATCGCTTTCTCACAGGAACTGAACTCACAAATCAGTTTCGACGCCTCGGAAGAAGTAACCCAAGTGCATGGACAGTAAGACGTCGGCTTGCTGAATCTAACTTAAAACCCCTTAGACCTGCAAACGGCCCTAAACTATAAGGATTACTTTATAAGGATTACTAACAACAATATGAATCACATGTGTTCGATTTAAATAAATAAATAAAAAATAAATAAACTGGAGCGTGGGCATCGTATTTCAAGACTAAGATATGCCCAGAGCCACGTAAATTGGAGTATTGAAGATTGGTCAAAAGTTATGTTCTCCGACGAATCAAAATTTATGCTCTACAAGCACGATGGAAGACACAGAGTGTATCGAAGACCAGGGGAAAGATTCAAGCAAGCATGCATCGAAGAAAAAGTAGCCTACGGTGGTGGGTCTGTACTTGTGTGGGCCGGAATTTCTTCTGAAAGTCGCACAGAGCTGGTGATCATAGAAAACGGCTCTTTAACTAGCGTAAGATATGTGGAAGAAATCCTCAATGATCACGTTGCTCCATTTATGGTCAATTTAGGTGAGGATGCTATATTTATGCATGACAATGCCCGACCTCATACAGGTAGGATTGTGAATGACTACCTTCAAGAGATGAACATTACTCGTATGGAGTGGCCAGCGCGCAGCCCGGATATCAACCCGATCGAGCATGCTTGGGACGAGCTAGGCAGATGCGTAAAACAACGAAACCCTCCCCCAATCACGCTTCGTGAGCTCAAAATTGCTCTCACAGAGGAATGGGAGAATATTCCCCAAAATCGTATAAGGAACTTGGTGTACAGCATGCCAAACCGCGTAAACGCAGTAATGGAAGCACGAGGAGGCAATACGAAGTATTAAAATTCAAGAAAATCGTAATAAAGTTCAAAAATTTCATGTTTCCTATTTTTGTTTTAAGGAGAGATCAGCAGTTTTTTTCTTTATGTAATTTTGTGTTAATAAAATGTATGGTGACTCATATTTTTTTTACTTTCATTTAAGGAGTATTACATTGTCTATTAAATACAATTTATTGCATTAACCTATCATTTTTAGTTTCCGAGATTTTTAACATTCTTTAAGTGACCCGGATTCATTGCTCTCGAGTGTATAATAAAATGTCAAATTGAAAATGTTATAAAAAAATATATATATATTTATATAGTTATCAAATTGTTACCTGCCCCACGCCTGATATACGGGTGCATGTAAGGCCTGCCAGTGCCGCATAAAAGGCCCGTCCAACCTGTTGGCAATAAGCGTTTAAGCGTAGGTATAACAATTTTCGACATTTTAATATAATCGATATTAAAATTTTCGATGTTTTGATTATTGGTATTTTAAGCGCAGGTATTTTAATCTTCGATATTCAAATACGTACCCAAAATATGCTTTACCTTTTAATAAGAGTGGTAGAATGGTAGCGTTATAATCTAATAATCGGGGACCCAACCCCTACCAGCTTTAACAACTGTTACCCCCATACAACTGTCCAACGATACTAGATCCAGCCCAACTTCCTTACCCTTTGTCTTTAGCATATCAAAGGAGATAAAAAAAAACCATGTAAGTACTTAACCAAAAAAATTTAATATTTTCTTAGAGATATTTTCGTATAGGAAAATACTTACATAATATACAATTTATACAAATGTATACAACATCATTCTCAGACCAAATAAAAAAAAAGACAACGCTGCGAATAATGCAGCGAAGCATGCCAAAACTACACCTCCGCCCTGTGTACACGCTCACACGCACACATTTACAACCATTTACAATCAAACTACACCTCACTAAGTGCACAAATGTTTTCGAAACCGGCCTCAAGTCTCTGTTGACAACGCTAGCTACATCTTGGCTTTTTATTTGGTCTGAGATCATAATTATTATAATAATTTCAGTCATTTTCTTAAACTTACCTACATCGACCTACATTACACTTCACGGGCGGGTGATGCCCTACCTATCCAAGATCCCCAAAATCATTTTTTATATATACTTACATTCATTCCCAACGTCCCCAAAATATCAATTTAAATTATTTGTAAAGTTCACACTTTACCAATCCCGGTACTGATGTGTCCAAAAGTGTGAAGCGTCGTGCAGACCGGTACGACGACGCGACTCTTTCACGACTATTAAACAATTTCTAAGAAACCTTTACGGTAGAATATTAGGGATGTCGACAAAAAATAAATTTTGTCCGTCAGATGGATTATTAAAAAATATTGGACACGTATTTTTTCCTTTTTTTCGTAATCAAAACATTACGGCAATACATTGGGTTAAAATGTGGCATGCCGTCACTGGCCGGTAGATTTTATACTGAATTGTGACGTACCGAGCGATTCCCCAACTTTAATGCGTTTTATCATTTTTTATTTTTATTAATATGATAAAGCAAAAACTAAGTGTCTAATATTTTTTTATTATTTGACTGACGGACACGCACATTCCCTATTACAGGTGCCGCGTCGCGCGACAAGTAGCGCTAGTCTGCACGAGCCTTTAGAATAAAATAAACTCAGTACCTATTTTAAATTAACCTTATTTTGGAAGATATATATACCTATGTATGTATAATTTGTGCAGTGTTTTTGAGAAACATCCACGATAGGAGAAATATTCAGGATGTGTTAGGGATGTATCCAGGGGTTGAGTAAGGAATACAGCCAGGTTGTTCTAGGGAAAAATGTAGTGTAAGGGAAGAATTTATGGTGTGTTGGGAGTGCATCCAGCAAGCAATTCTTTAGCTCACGAAAATTGTAAGTAAACACTATAGACTATTAATCACATTTGTATTGCTTACCTAATGTTAATAATATTTAAATAATTAAGCGTATATTGTAATGAAAAGATTACGTTTTTTACCCCATTGGTAACTTTTAAGTAATAACAAATAACATTAAACAATGCGAACTTACGTACGTATTGTGCAATGCATTGATTCGGCGACTGTACCATTCACGATTTCGGTCAAGACAGAGTAGTACTAACAACTTTTAGTTAAAATTAAAAGCTTTGGGAAACTTATTAAGATAGGACATCACCCCACATTACTGCGGTACCTCTTCTGATTTGCATTATAATTATGCTTAGGTATTTGAATGAACTAAAATTTTTTTTTTCAAGAATATAGGTAGCTAACATAAAGATGATGGTAGGTACTCTACTCTAACTGACGCCACAGAATAAATAAGTAGCAGTATTAATACTCGCCAGTGACCTTGAAATATTTATCTACGGCCGCTCGGCAGATAAACCTTCCACGTCCGTGTGTAACTGCCGCGCACTCGATACTGTTGCGTAAAGGCTCGTGCAGACCAGCGCGACGCGACATACAATTTCTAAGAAAACTTCACGGAGTAACAATAACAGATGTCGCGTCGCGCTGTCGCGTCGCAGCGTACAAAGATTTCGAAGCGAGTCGTTTCGGCCGTTTTCTATGAAGATAGAATACTGTTCTTATTTATACTGTGTTGACAGTGTCTGTGTGCAGAAAGATATGCGTAACTTGTAACTTGGTTGCCTAGCAAATTGACTATCGTCCGTAAAGTCAGATTTTTTTCAGTGGGGCAGGCGACTCAGGCTTATGAAGTGACTAGGTATGTAGGTATCTAACGTTTCAAATTGTTGGAGTGTCAAGGATTCCCTATGATATCCTGCGCCGCTGCGCAACTGTCAAGTTCCCTGATTGCACATAAATTTTGTTAGCAGTTAATGCGGAGCCTGAGTATTCAGTTTTAGGTTACTAAACGTAAATATAAAATAACAGTACAAAATAACTTAATAACATACAGGTCTGATAATACTTACTCAACTGATACCCACGGACATGGAGCACCTCGAACGTGGGCAGTTGTCCCCACGAGGTCACGACTCCACGAGCTCGGCGCGGTAACACATATTAATAATCATCTCTAAATATAGGTTTATCTGTTGATCATACATGTGTCGGGTAGGTGTACCAGCAAGCTACAGTAACGGGCCACTACTATTGTTGCATTCTGTCCATCATCACTAGCTATTGTTTCATTTAACGTTTTATACAAGTTAGGTAAGTAGGTATAGTTCCGTACAAACTTCCCATTGATCACAAAACAAAATGTTTCAAAACGTAATTTTAAAACTTTCGATTGTTCACTGAAGCCAAACACAAGATCGTAAAACCCATCACACGCGAACACCTAACAGCTTGTGCCTTTATCCCAAACTATTTGAGTGATCTGCTCCACTCTGCAAGACACACGCCTTAGTTCCGTCATTTTATGTCACTTCTTTATTTAGTCCCTACAGGTTTAATTGGTTTTATGGGCTAAATAATGTTTTATGGGCTAAATAATATTTTATGGGCTAAATGTTTTATGGGCTAAATAATATTTTATGGGGTAAATGTTTTATGGGCTAAATAATGTAGGTACCTACTCAACTTTAAGACATTTAAATGAGTGTTTGACAATTATAATAATATTTCGGGCACGCATAGATATGCAATAAACGAGAGATAACAACTAACCACATTTAAAAAAAAAGTCCCGTGCGCACAATGTCCACATCTGTTTTCAGCCCCTTTTTGTGCCTCGCCAAGAGTGCGCCCGCGTCGGCCCTTAGGTCTAATAGAAATTGGCATTTTAAATTTGTGTATTTTATGGAATGCCATAACGGGGTATCTCAACAAAAGTTCTGTATAATCTGACTGTAAAGGTGTAAACTGATTTAGTAAAATACGACATACTTTGTTTTTTTTTATAATTTAATATTTTTTGTTTGTTATTTTACTCAAACTGTTGTGTACGGGGTGGTTGGTAATTAGGTGCATTCCTTGAAAAGGGGTTATATGTACTAGCGCTTATTTATAACAATTATGACGGGTGGTTATATTGGTAAGGTTTTATGGATATTTTCCACCTCACACCCAAAAATTGCTTATGTGAGAAATCTACTCAACTCTGGACGCTAACTTTATACTTTTCTGATAGCACATAAAACCAATTCATAAATTAATATTTATTTCCATTGAAAAAACGCACTACCTCTGCTAGTCTTTTTAATGCTTTTTTTTAATTTACATATACAACGGTCTCAATGAGGGTCTGGTGGTGCCATGCTATTGGTTTATGAACGTAGGTAAGCGTTACTATAGCAGCCGAGCGCTACAAGCAGGAATAGTCCTTAAGGTGTCCAGATATGCGTGCCCGCATATTACGAATAGAAAAACAAGAATTTAGGTCTAGCTTTATTAATTATTTGTGCTGAACAGTGTGCATAACTCAGCACTATAATATTTGCAATCGCGTCAACCTGACATGAACAGCGGCGAGCTACAGGTCGAACTTGTACCGCGTCAGAGCTGGACATAAACAACGAGGAGCGGGACGGCCGCGCCCTGGACACTGCTGCTGACAAAGTGCAATTCATCAGAACGAAGAAGAAAAGAGCCGAGACAGCAGTTCGCCAAAAGATTCTCTAGTGAAGCTGTACTTCAACCAACCTGGCGGCAACGTAAAAGATGCCCATCCATAGATAAATGTAACTCGTCTCTCCAGTTTGAAAGTAACGGCACTCACTAAACCTTAAAGGTCAAGCACAAGAAGATATGAGAGAGTTACCATGAGAGACTTGATTAATCACGGTAGGAATTATTTTGTCTTGGTTTACAAGATAAAAGAAATTGCATGAAATGTTAGACGTAACCAAACGTAAAAAAAACCGTAGCCAAACGCATCAAGAATCACAGGATGTGCTATCTCGCGCATGTTCACAGGCGCCACAAACCACACCTGTTACATGCAGCACAAGAACAAATACAAAAAAGCTGGCCGACCTATTTACACATGAAATCACAAACTAAAACAGGACATGACTTACTTCGACAAGGAAATAAATTATTGGATGGATACGGCTGAAGACCGAGATAAGATTAAAAAGACTGCTAGCAAGATTTACAAGAAACCTGAAACGGATAGCAGTTAGAACTCAGACGATGACATTGCAGCAAAGAACAGATGCACCGGTGAAGCTGGGCCTGAACCTAAACCAACTTAGCGGCGACATCAGATGCCCATCCACAGCCATAGATCATTATCACCCGTCCCTCCACTATTCCATTGCCTACTCTAGGACGGCGTCCTAAGGACGCACATCCAGTACGGCTCGCAAATCCTTCCATATCCTAAGGGTGTCTTCCCTACCATTACCGCGCCCCCCGGTCTACTCCTTGATATGCAATGGTTTCTGTAGCCCCATGTAGCATGAGGCTCCAGGTGTTAGTGCAAATCATTCATTCGATTTATCGAGTCTGGTTAAACCATGCTAGGGTCAGTGCATTTCATTAATTTATATGCGTAGCATTGTCATGTCCTTCCATATAATTGTATAGTTCATTATCTCAGTAGTGTTATAATATTCAACCCCTTTTTAAAATCCAATAATAACATAAAGAGGTAAGGACGTTAAGCTGACCGATGATGTACTTAAGCATTATATATAGCCAAACTAAACGCGTCAGTCGTCGGTGTTGTCAGCAACTGACCGAGTTGAAAGTTTTGGCAAAAATTAAAACGCGGTGTCGTGTTGAACGTTATTAGGAACTGTGGTGTTGTGTTGGAGTCGACTGGTGACGGAGACGCGGCTCGTAAGGCGAGGTTTCACTGCAACAGCATGGCGTTTATGATTCGGGCTTTACTTCTGTGGGTGCTGTTAACTAAAGCGATCGACTGCAACGGTATTGACCAACTGCAGCCGAGGATATTTATCAATCAAAGCTACCATGAGGATGACGCATGTGTGTTGAGTTCAGGCGATGTGCGCGGCGGCCGCGGCGGCGTACTGCGCGTACTGTGTGTAGAGCTGCGCGAGGCGGCGCCGGCGCGCGCGGCGGGCTCAGGACGGCTTGCGCTCGTCGTCGCTGGGCTCGCTGGACGACGACGAGCCCGCCTCCGCCGCCCACAGGCTGGCGTAGCTGGCCTGCTCCGCCAGCAGCGCCTCCTCCGCCTCGATGACCGCGTTGAACAAGCTCTTCTTTATCTGCAGACAAAACGGCTCTTCTTAATCGAATAGCATACTCTTTTATGTACCTACTCCATATTAATTATAGATATACTTAAATGTAGAAATTCTTAAAATAATATGCTTAGCATAATAAAAGCTCTTTATGTTTAATTGTTTTGTTTAGTTGTCAAGTTATTATGTTATTATTTGTAAGACTGATGATGCACCTACAGTAGGTACATAGTAGGCTTAGATTCTGCACAGCACACGCTCGAGGAGTGCCCTGCGTGGGCTGTCGAAAGACGGGTCCTGTTCGCCAGGATTGGACGAGATTTGTCTCTGCCAGTAGTAATTGGGTCTATGCTGGCGGTGTCGGAGAACTGGAGAGAAATCTTGAATGTCAATGGGAAGTTTGTTGTAAAAGCGAATGAGTTGCCAGAAGACGAACTTAAACGAATTGCCTACTCTGTGGAATCCAGGTCATAAGAAGTATTGATGGCTTCAGTATGATAAATTATACGAATTAATTAAATTCCCATATGTCTTGTGTCCCGCACCTTTGTGTTCTCTAAGATTATGAGAGTAGTGGTTACATAATTTAATAATCTATAGGTCACAAATCAGTACAATATTTCTTTGATGACCTCTTGTGCATTCGTTCTGATTGTAAACATGTTTGAAAGATGTTATTGAAACAATTGCTATTTCCCAAAAATTCCAGATTTGTTATAAATTATGAAAATAGTATAATTAGGCCATCACAGGCCTGTCAGTTTTTAGGTTTTGTAAAACAAAAATCCATTGAAAAATATTTGAAAAAACAGTGTTGTAGTATTAGAGACCTTGCTCAGTTAATAGGAACATTGACTGCCACATGCCTGGCAAATACATATGTTTGGCTTTACACAAAACTATTGGAATATTCAAAATTCAAAAGTCATTTATTCAAACTAGTCTGAGAATCAGCACTTTTCGAACGTCAAAATTACATAAGACAGTCCCCCAAAACGCCCACCCTTCACCACTTCCTAGTGCATTCAATATACCTTATAACCATAAATATTATGGTTTACTTTAAAGTAAAGAGAAGTTAAGATAAAACGATTATCAATCACCCAGATATTAAACTAGACCTACAGCAGTGGGCTGATAATATCAATAGTTTACACAAAAGTATAGCATACTCAAATAATGATTAGGAAATAATTACAGATGTGTCAAGAAGTGGGGGGGGGGACCGTTTGTAATGATAATATGGTTCATGGGTTCTGGAAAGAGAGTGAAAAATTTTAAGTAGGTATCTAGAACTACTCAACATATTTTAAGCCTTAAAAATGATTGTTTAAAAATAAACAACATAAATTAAAAAAAAAAAAATATATACATATTGTTACATGTTGATAATAAGACTGCCATATCATATAACAAGCAAATGGGAGGTATTCAGTACATTTAAATAACTCTGCCAGAAGCAAATTGGCTATTTGGTGTGAAGATAGACAAATTTTACTATTTGCTTCTTACATATAATCGAGGGATAATAATGAAGCAGGTGAAAAATCACATAGGTACAGCCAATCCTGACATAAAGTGAGAAATGAATACCTCCACATTCCAGTACGTTGTAACTCAGTTTTTTGGACCTGATAGGAATTGACTTTTGCTTCAAGAATTAATGAAAAATGAAAACATTTCCTGAAAAACCGGCCCGGATGCATCGAATATAGATGCTTTTACCGTATCTTGGACGAACGACATTTTCTTCCTTTTCTTTTTTCGCCTTTTTATGCCCATTTAGTATATTATTAAGATGTTTACCAAAAAATAGAAAAGATAAAGCGACAGGCATTATAGTTATGCCATACTGGCCGTCATAAACCTGACAGAACCACCCTCTACATGTCCATCGGGATATTATCAGGAAGGCGTGGCTAACATACAACAAAATGACATACAAATTATGGTGGGCCCTTTGGCAAAAACAAAGTACTTACCTATAGATACAATTACACCATCTATACCAATAATTATTATGTATTTTTTTTTGTAACCTAGCTATTCTATTTAAGGCCTTATGGGGTTTTTAAATTTACGTAAGTCAGCTGTTGCTTTAATAATAGACTCAAAAATGGGGGTGATGACCCCATCAAGAGGCTACTTCAAGGTTTCTATAAAAAATCAAACCACCTAGGGGCAAGTATCAAACTAGTTGGTACCCCAAGTAAAATATTAAATGATTAAAAAAAAAAAAAAAACTGACAAACTGACATTTTTTACTGAAAAAAAAAAAAAAGAAAAAAAAAAAAAAGGCTACAGTCGAAAGAGCACAGACTTTGTCTCTTATTAAAATACCTAACAACACAGTAAATCATGCACATTTTTATTACAGATGCTATTAGAACATCTGTTCTCGGTTGAAGCCAACCGAACCTATTTTTACCTTTCTTTGAACAGACTGAAATTTGTCCAGCTAGTACATTACGTGATAAAAATTACCTGTACTCAGAGCATTAGGGGAAGTATTACTCACTTAATACTTTCATCGTATAAGCCCCACAAACAGTTTCTACCTCTACCATCACCATCTCTATTATCTAATTTCAATAATTTTGGTAAATATACCTTCTCTCTGTTTGCATCATAGATATTAGTATTTTTCAGGACATGTACTAGACATGCCTCGACATCCACTACTAACGCTAAGGGTGTCATTAGATGTAATAAGGCAAACAGCAGGCTGGAAAAAATTGGTCTTCCACCTTTCGCTAGATTTTATAATTGGCAAATTCAAACGGATTTGCTCAGGCTGTGCTTAATGCTGAACAAAATACTTTATTAAGTATTATGAATATTACGTATAATTATTACGTGCCTTACAAAATATAAAACTAAATTAGACAAGAAGTTCAATATTAAGATGAATAATTTGATTGTTCGTCTAATAGGGTAAATTGATTAAAACTTGTTTCTAAGTTGGGAAATAAGTTTAATACTAAGATGAATGAGACTGTTTATCTATTATTTTATTATGTCATTTGTGTCTAAAAACTAAAAGATTTTAGTTTGTTATTAAAATACCTACTATTTATTTATAATTTCTTTGGAATCTCAATTTTCCTCATAAACTCTTAACATCTGCATGGTAAATGTTATATCGAGAACGAAGCCTGAAGTATAATAAGTGATCAAACGAACTTACCTGTTGTGAAGTTCGATCATTATTATACGAAGGGCTTCGTTCGAAGATATAAGGAACCCTCCCTACCCTACCCCAGAAAAATTGAGACTCTTCTTACTCTAAAAATAATGACAGATGACGTATAGAGCGGAATAGCTACACTTGTGCGTTTAGTTTTTGCTTTCAGCTCTAAATATGCGTTTGGTTGTCGACGAGCGTATCGACGCTGCATGGTAAATGTTATATCTTCGAACGAAGCCCTTCGTATAATAATGATCGAACTTCACAACAGGTAAGTTCGTTTGATCACTTATAATATACTTACTTCGCCAGGTATAGCATTCCGAGACAGAGTGGTCACGTGGGTAACACAAGGCTACGTCATCACATCTGTGTAACCAGAAGTTTGTAATAACTCCCCAACCACCTTTATTACCTGTTCGAATCCGATAAAACAATGAAGTTTTAATTAACAATTACGTTGGTTTATGTTTAAATTGAATTCTTTCGTTTGATTAGACACACGAAACTACAATTTTAAATGCTTTGTACATATTTTTAACAGAATGGTGGCTAAAAATCTTTCCATAATCGTGTTTTATTGCAATAAAGTGGCAACTGGATAGTGACGTAAGCATGTGTTAGTCTCGGAATGCCAGACCTTGTTTTATTAGACCATGGATGGGGCCGAACCATTTGGCGAGCGACAACGACAGCGCGAGCTAGCGGTGCACACTAGCGCTATCTAGTGACCTTATTGTAAAACTAACATTAATATTGGCCCCGTTTTAGAGAATTCTGAAAATGTTTTTCAGAAGAAATTCAAGAATTCTCTAGATTTCTTATGAGAAGGTGGTCCCAGGTGTTCCATCAATCAATACCTAGTAGTTAAAGGGCCGATTCCACTGGTGGAAATCTAAAAGTGAGCAATTTACTGCATTTTGAGGAGCTATTCTGCTCATCACGCCGAAAATCCTCATCAAACCTTCACCAATTTTTTTTGAGATCAACTTAAAGTTACCACCTTTCAAATAAAAAGAGAACCATCGAAATCGGATCTCATAAGGCTCCGATTGTCGTATTTTACAAATTATCTATAAAGTCGTAAAACCAAGTGTCGTTCAGATCATTTGCAAAATACTACGTTTAGAGGAGTACCAACAAACTGACACACAAAAGCAAATTTTGCCAGACTTGATGAAGCAGAGATGCTTCGCTTGCTCGGTCAATAAAAGAATGAAATAAATTAATACAGCCTGTGTTAATAAACCACACAAAAATTCTCTTCATTAAGAGCGCTTATCCTAAAAGTTGGCAACGTCGCAAATAGCTTTCAAACAAATAGGTACCTTACTGTATGAAAATATGAAATGTAGCTAACTAGTGAACTAAAATATTGATTATGAAATGCAATAATTAATATCGTAACACCGAATATTTAGTTTTAGATGCAAAAGAGTACCTATTTGGAAAATTCCTAAATGCCTTTTTTACTCCTTAAACGGTTACAACATAAAATTCAGTGTTACAATAATTAATTATTAATATTCTAGTTCACTAGTCATATTTCCGTGCAGTAATATTACCGAATTTATCTTAGAGTATATATAACACTGGAGAAGCCTTATGCACAATAAACCGAACAAAAAATTCTGTCACTTTTAGCGGGGGACGCGGTAGCTACTAAAAAAAAAACAAAAGCCGGACGCCCGAACAGAAAAGTCCGTACCATTAATTCTTTTTTTATCGATATCGATATTCATTCGTAATTTTGCTTGAATCCATGAAATAAAACAACTGTTGCATAAAATAGTTACATTTTAAAACAGAAAATAACTGTAGGTAAATAAAAGTAACTAAATTTGTAATAAGTAAGTAATCTCACAATAATAAATTGGTGAAGTTCAAAAAATATATATATAAAACCACTCAACCACTTCAATAGAGATAACAGTTATAAAACATTGAACAATCAAAACAAAAATAATTACTAAGTACTTAATTACTAATTGCTAAGTTCTTACTAAGAAATTATCGACATGTCAACTTTGGTTTCATACATGACCTCAACCCTACGGTAGTCTTGTTATCATTTTTACTAAAGGACATAATCGCCTGTCAAGGGCGTGTAAATTTTGTATATTTTCGTAACGCAAAAGAAAAGTAGTTTGATCTTTAAGCACATAAAAACGATCTGTAGCGAGACTCGGTGACGTCACAGAAGCAATGTGAGGAAAATACTCGATTCATGCTACGTTTTATATTGAATCATGGTTGAATCGACTGAAAAATCGAAATGTATTATGAGGTTAGGATTTTAAATTAAAAAAAAAACATGACTAAATATTATAAAAAAAATGTTAACATGGAAGGTTGTTCTTTATGTAAGTTTGACGAATTTGAACGCTTTTTACAGAATTTAACAGCACAGAATTTTCACGGAGCTACGCGCGCCTTTAAAACGATTTACGAAGTGCGTTAGAATCGATTTGAAAGTAGTTTTTATGAACGTACTAGAACATTTGTTCTTGTACTTTTACAGAGAGGAAGTGTTCGTTAAGCTAGTCTAGTGTTATATACTCTAAGGAATTTATCAAAACAGCAAAATATTTGACATCTATTTGCGACGTTGCCCACTTTTAGAATAAACGCTCATAAGAAACCAATTAGTCAGTAAGTACATACAATTTATGTAACAAACTGTTAAGACTCTGTAACCGAACCCAGGAATCAAGACGTAAAGCGTAATACATAGTTGGTTGTTGGAATTATTTAGAAAGTACCTTGATCTGCGTCGGGAAGGGGAACCGCTTAGTGGACTGGCACATGCTGTTGAAGAAGATGTCGAGCGGGTCGGGTTGCGCGGGCACTGCGGACGAGGCGGCGGCGGCGGGCGCGGGCGCGGGGCCGGGCTCGGCGCAGGCGCGCTTGGCGGACTGTGCCTTGCACAGGTAGTCCAGCTTGCGGTCGATGACGGTCAGCTGCGAGCAGTTCTTGCGTTTGGGCGCCGACTCCGCGTCCGACTCCGAGTCGGTCGACGAGTGCTCGGCGTGGCCGTTTTCGGCGGCCTGCTGCGGCGCGGAGTAGCTGGGCGAGCCCGCCGGCTTCTTGCGATTGCTCATGTACGGCTGCAGGAACTGCATCAGCCCCATGTACTTCCACGGGTAGTTCTTCTTGGCGGGGTTGGCGGGGTCCTTCGCCAGCATCTCGCTCTGTCTCTTCAGCGCGTCGCGGTAGCTGTCGCGCAGCTTCTTCCACTTCAGCTTCACCTCTTTAACTGAAAGGGTATTAAAAGTCACTAGTTTAATTTCTTATGCTGCTAATGAGGATACCTGATTAATCGGAGAAACGGATAAACTAGCTAGACTAGACGTGTTGTAGCACTACACAATGATGAAGTTTGTAACGTAACGATTACAATCGCTGCGTATTCCGTCACAGGTGTAATCGAGTGTCCAATGACACTCGCGCACATGTCCATGCCAATTGTAGCGGTTACACCGCCACATACGAACTACTCATCAAAGACATGACGTCACACAAATCCTGCATCGCGCAATTAGAGTTTACCGCGCGAACGACTTTATACAGGGGGCAAGGACATCGACGCGAAAACTGTTACCACGGATTCAGTAAATGATTCTGAAACCGCCTGCGTTCAAATTTTTCGTCGGTTATTTTTTTTTTTATCTGCTGTTCCATACATTTTGACCGCGTAGGTATTACAGTTTTCTATAATATAATATATAATAATCATTTTATTTCAGAATAATATTTCCATAATTTGTTATTAAACATTGATCTTAATAACTATGTTAGTAAACATGCAGGTTGGACAAAAAATTGACGAGCGGGCAATCAAATTATCCCGCAATAACATTCAGGAGACTGTTCGAGCTGCCCCGGACCCTCTGCAGCAGCGATGCGGCACGCTTACGTCTGATCGCTGCAAAACCATCAGTGTGCGCATCAGCAAACATTCCCGCACTGCAGAAGCGTAGCAGCCCCAACAGCATCCTGAATGCATTGTTGTATTGAACTAGAAGAAGAAGAATCTATGAAACAGCTGTTTTTTTTTTTAATAACCGACGAATAGTTTCAGCGCCCCCTACGTTGAAATTCATGGGGCGCTCAAAATCATGTACTGAATCCATGGTAACTGTTTTCGCGTCGATGTCCCTGCCAGCCTGTATAAGACTATCCGACATCAACTTTCAGGTAGTTGCCCGCCAGACATGACACCCATCTGGTCAGAGGATCCTCCCTTTTTATGGTGGATGAGTGAGCTTTGCACCCTGTTCCTCATACCACTAAACGATCATCAAAACGCACGTCCATCTTCATTGTTTTAAAGGACAATGATAATGGATGTAAGGAATCCCGTACCATCCTGCATCAAAATCAAACTTCGATCTTAACAAAGAACCCTTATAGTTTCGCCATCTCCGTCTGTCTGTCTGTCAGTCTGTCTGTCCGCGGCTTAGCTCAGAGACGGTTAGTACTAGAAAGCTGTAATTTGGCATGGGTATCCAAATTAATCATGCCGTCAAAGTGGTAAAATAATATAAAGAATAATATTGTTTTTAGGGTACCTCACCTACACGTAGGGATGTTTTTTTTGTCGTCTATCCCATGGTGTGGGGTGTCGTTGGAAAGGTCGTTCAAAAATATTGTACCTAGGTGTGTGAAAATCATTTTTCAAAATTAAAAGGAAAACTATCAGAGCAAATAGGCTGTACAGGTTAACGAGTAATAATCAACCAACTTAAATTTGCAGTTTGAAAAACATGATCTCCCATCATCGAGATATAAGTACTAACGTACTAGAGAAGCTACGTCAAGTAACTGAATTGTCCTATTCTTCGTAATTTGAATCTTTAGTTCGCTGCAGCGCTAAAATAATAACAATTCGTCTAAACCGTAACTAATTTACCACAGCGCTAGATTTGCTGCGGAAGTGTATTTATTCTCGGCAAAAAGGTCTTAAGCGCCATGTAAATCACGGCACTTACGCGTTTTCTGAACGAGACAAAGTAGGAATTTACGGTGTCTTCTCTAGTACGTTAGTACTTATATCTCGATGTCTCCCATACATTCCGTATGGGAGAACATGTTTTTCTACTACAATGTTAAGTTTGTTTTTGGGATAAATTCATCCCAACTACGGAACCCTTCATTGTGCGTGGTCCGACACGCACTTGGCCGGTTTTTTATAGATTCCATTTATCATATTTAAGTCACACAAAAGTCCTATTTGTAAACAAAATCCGGGTTTCGAATTATTTTATAAAATTGAAAATAACCTAAAAACTAGATAAATACATATTTTGTTCGACGCTACCAATGACGTATTTGATATAGACACGTCGTACACGAAATAACAATATTGCTCTAATAACAGCGTAATATTAGTAAGAATTACGAGTTATAGCGATGTATAGACACTGGGTACGTGACTGAAACTTTACCCTACTTTTATATTGCCAATACTGACCGCGGGTATATCATTGGACGCTACCGTGATCACACTAACACACCAATGCCAATAAAACATTACATAAGTGTGACCAGTCAGACTGAAAAATGTGCTCACAGAGTCTACACGGTGTCTTGAACAATAACCCTTTAATAATCCTAAGATACTATTCATGACAGAAACTATTGCTCATACTAGATGCCGTTGCAAATCGACTAGGTAAGTGATAAAAAAAATAAAACAAACAAGTCCATATAAAAGCCTTTTTATTCTTTTGGATTTAGAATTGCGATTCAAAGTCATAAATATTTATTTAAAATACTTATACTCAAATCGTTCATCGTATTCCTGAAAAAAAAGACATCTAAAGCCAGTGCCGTCGCAGTTACATATTTATAACGTCCCCAGCTCAAATACCACATTACCATCATTACATGAGCACAGCAGCCTACTGTTCGCTTACCGTCGAAGCAGCGACAGCAATAACATAGGTACTATGGCCGTAAACACAGAAATATAAATAATAGGAGAAGTGGCATGGGGGGGTGTCTGTGTCCGCGCGTCGTGATCACGATGCTCATGTCTCAGGCAAATGGCCGTCTCCACTAACTAGTGCGCTTTCGAACGTGATAGTGATAACATTTAAGAATACCGTGTTGTTTAGTGGTTTCTTGTAAAAATCGAAGCCAAACTAGAAACTTTACTTAACTTAACTTTATCATAGAACCACTTATCATAAATCAGCACAAGTATTTTACTATATTTGTGTTGAAAATCATGAAAAACAACAAATCGTAAAATATTTCTTGCCTATATCTACTACGTTATTTTTGTTTTCATACATCACAACGACTGTACTATTACTGTGTACGTTACCCCAGCAGGAAAGTGTCTCCTAGAGTTATATGAGTGGAACATTTAATTGGTGCCTTAGCTGCTGTAAATGTGCCCCCACATAAAAAGTGTGTGCCCCCTGTCGTTTTGGAAAAAAACGGAAAAAACGATTCCTGCTGGGGTAACGTTTTTCTAGCAGGAAAATTCTAAACGAATGATCGGAGAGTGAAAAATTGTGCATGGCCAGATAGCTTATATGGGTGCCAAAATGTGCCCCCAAAAATAAAATCTGTGCCCCTTCAGGCTTTCGAGATATTGCATTTACTGCTGGAGTAACGTTTTGCAGAATCGTATATCTCTAAAACCATTGCATGTGCCCCTGTAGAATAAACATACACGAGTAGCTCTTAATGTGTGCCCCTTAGTGCCCCAATTAGATTTAAGAAAATATTTATAGTTTTCAAGTTATCGCGGTTTAATGAAAACCCGAAAAAACATCGCAGCGCCTAAATGAGAGAAGGTATAAGTTCGCTGAAAACTGTTTTCGGTCCTTCTTGACGCTAATAATAATCATACAAAGTTTCAAAACTGTTAATGCATGCGTTTTTGAATAATCTTGCTAAAAGTCAAAACGATGGTGTCATAACTTTGACGGCAAAATACAAGGAACCGGCTCAATCCCAGATGTGTAGGTGTAAACCAAAATCTTGTGCCTTTAGTCAAAATTATGTGGTGAAAATATTCAGCTTGGAATGTTTCGCATTAAATAAATATTAACAAAAACCCAAAATATGTAAACAACGGCTGGCTATCCGACCAAATTCGAATGACTACTAAAAAGCGATGGATTGATACATATCGATGACCTTCTTTATTAGACGTATTATACCTGAGCTGTTGTCCGTACAGTCGCGTTCAAAAGTTTTGGGGGCTAATTAATAAATATATTAAATGCGCCTTGTGACCATATATAAAACAGCTTGTTGATGTGGAAATTATTATTTTTTATTCCCTTAATTTAAATTCTTAAAGTAATTATTGCATCAAATCACAGATCAAATTTCCTACCTATAAATATTAGGAATTATTTGCACGTTGTGTATTTAAATCACAGATCAGTTTTTCATCTGTCTAAAAATATAATTAGTAAATTCGCATAATCACAAAAAAAATACTTTAAATAAAAAAATAAAAATACTTTTCTACTTCAGTGTACTCAGGCACAACACGTGTGAACCGGTTAGTGAGTAAAGTAAAGAAGGTCATCGATATGTATGAATCCGTCGCTTTTTAGTAGTCATTCGAATTTGGTCGGATAACCAGCCGTTGTTTACATATTTTGTGTTTTTGTTAATATTTATTTAATGCGAAACATTCCAAGCTGAATATTTTCACCATATAATTTTGACTAAAGGCACAAGATTTTGGTATACACCTACACATCTGGGATTGAGCCGGTTCCTTGTATTTTGCCGTCAAATTTATGACACCATCGTTTTGACTTTTAGCAAGATTATTCAAAAACGCATGCATGAACAGTTTTGAAACTTTGTATGGTTATTATTAGCGTCAAGAAGGACCGAATATAATTTTCAGCGAACTTATACCTTCTCTCATTTAGGCGCTGCGATGTTTTTTCGGGTTTTCATAAAACCGCGATAACTTGAAAACTATAAATATTTTCTTAAATCTAATTGGGATACTAAGGGGCACACATTAAGAGCTACTCGTGTATGTTTATTCTACAGGGGCACATGCAATGGTTTTAGAGATATACGATTCTGCAAAACGTTACTCCAGCAGGAAATGCAATATCTCGAAAACCTGAAGGGGCACAGATTTTATTTTTGAGGGCACATTTTGGCACACATATAAGCTATCTGGCCATGCACAATTTTTCTCTCTCCGATCATTCGTTTAGAATTTTCCTGCTAGAAAAACGTTACCCCAGCAGGAATCGTTTTTTCCGTTTTTTTCCAAAACGACAGGGGGCACACACTTTTTATGTGTGGGCACATTTACAGCAGCTAAGGCACCAATTAAATATTCCACTCATATAACTCTAGGAGACACTTTCCTGCTGGGGTAACGTACACACTATTACTGCAGTAAATACATTGCTTCTTTACCACTACCACAGAATGTCGCTAAGTAACTGGACAAGTAATGTAAAAATCACAAAACGATACTTTCTTTAAGCTGTTGCATCGCATAGTACGGCTGCTGTAACTTGCGACGAGATAGTTATGTGGTTGTGCTGATCCACTAATGTAGGCTATCGACAACAATGTCGAGTGTCGTCTGAATTTATATTACTATTAAAGTTTATATCTTCAATTTGTCAACAGTTATAGCCTGGTTAGAAGACCGGTGTGATATCTTAATGTTGAATTTTTTTATTTACTTTATATATTTTTTTAGCTACGTTTTGTTTATTTATTACATCTTATTATGTACTAGCTGTGCCCGCGACTTCGTTCGCGTGGTTGTCGAGATCAAAACAACGTCGTTTAGATAAGAGTATATCACCTTTTTGATGATTTAGATAAGAGTCCTGACTTCGGTATAGTTGATTACGTTAATGCTATATACTATGTTAGCGGTGGAATTACCCGGAGCATATACAAAAAGGTTGTTTGGGTTGCTAACACGTGATAGAGAAACATAGAGTTGGCCGTGTGAAAAACAATCAAAAGTAAGGTCTACACCCGCAACGGATAACGTCTGGCCTTGGGCTTTATTAATAGTCATAGCGTAACAGAGGCTTACCGGAAATTGCACACGTTTGAAAGTAAACGGAAAGTCGCGGTCCGAGTTCTTTGCGAACTTAAGCGCGACTCCCTTTCTGTGAATGTCTCTGACTCACGTGAGAGAGAGTGGCGCTCCCGATCAGCAGACAGCCGGACTTCGCGTTCCTGCATACTCTCTTGAGACCGCAAAGTCGCGGTCCGTGTTCTTTGTGAACTTAAACGTGACTCCCTTTCGGTGAACGTTTCCGATTCACGTGAAAGAGCGATGTGCTCTCGGTTAGCAGATAACCGTGCTTCACGATCTTCTTCCGATTCGTGAGACCTACAAAGTCTCATCCTTTTCGTATTCCGGCTACGCAGCGAAAGGTTAGTTTTTTTTCTTTGAGGCATTATTTTCAAGGAAAATTAAAGCAATAAACAAAACCAACAACACTTATGACTAAATAGCCTACAAACTTAAAAGAACGGTGCGTCGAACAGTCTAGTGTGACAACGTATCGTCTGTTCTAGAGGTGGGTAACTCCGGTGGTACTGATCCAAAGGTGCCGGTTCCGAACGCGGATCCGGAAACCTTATTGACTCCTCACAATCCTTATCGGCACCGCGGTACCAAATGAAGCCGGTCCCGAGAGACGGAGCGGCGGAGCGGCGGAGCGGCGGAGCGCAGGTTCGGACTCGTTCACTTATCACTACTCGCTCACTCGCTCACTCAGTGACTCGGTGCGTCGTCCAAAACAATTTTTTTATTATAAGAAAGATATAGAGAGAAAAAAAGAACTGATTAAAAAGTAGTACTCATAATAAAGACTTATTTTTCATTTCTTTCTTTCCTAACAATTTACGCTGTCCGAAATTTAAATCGTATGAATAAAATAAAATAAAATGTCCTACTGTAAGTTCTGTAATGTAAACTGTTCAATTCAAAATGTGCCAAATGATCCAAAGTATTCCAAAGATCCGAATGAATAAAATGTTCTGGTCGAACCGCGGAACCAAAATAACCGAGTGAGTCCCGGTGCCAAACGGAACCGAAGGAGCCGATAAGGTGAACCGGTACCGGAGTCGGAGTCGGAATAAGTGAATCAATTCACTTGTCGGAATAAAGATTACCCATCTCTAGTCTGTTCGTGGTCGTGACTCAACGAATTGGCAACACTAACTTACTGTATAACGATTGGCACTATTGGATTCAAACTACGAAGTAAATAAAATACAATCTTTACTTCGTACTTCAAACCAATGACCATAGTTTACCAAACGAAACCAATTAGATAAGCCAATACATACTTTGTTTTCGACCAATATTTAGAAAATCGATAAACCAAGCAACCAAAGAACTTTTACGACACACGCAAGAACTTTTAAGACACCTAACGAAACCCAATCTGCCCAGGAATTAGTAAACACGGTGGACGTCATTCTCGCGCGGAAAATCTTAACACCGCGATTCAAAAAATGACGTCATTTGCACAACGCCATCTATCGGATTTGGATTTCAACTATCAACATTAGTTCTATTTTTAGTCTTAAGATGTCGTTGCAAGTACTATACTGAATTGCGTAACGTAATATTTTACTTCTTGAACTCACTAAATTAATCATATCTTTTGATAGAGTGAACCGATTTCGATGAAACAAAAACTAAGTTAAACCTCAAGTTGCGTATAATTTTTGTATATAAACATTGTCAGCATTGAATTCGTAGATTTTACGTGATGTGCGCACAAACAAACAGACAAACAGACAAACAGACAAAAATTTCAAAAATGATGGAAATGGGTTCTGTTACTTATCTTTTCACACGCTGGCTATTTTTTGTTTCAATTTCTTCAATGTACAAAAATGACTTTTCTACAGATTTATTATATGTATAGATATCGTTTTTTATTTATAATTTATTCAGGAACGCCCAAAATTTTAAGCCAATAATAAACGGGAGAATCGATAACTTTCCGATTTAGTCAATCACTCGCGTGTATGTAAAATAAATGGCTTTTGCACAGCACAACGATAGCGAACGATGTTTTCGTGTGAGTGAGTTATACAGTACATGGTAAATGCACGCTGTGTTTGATGGGATAAGGTTTATAATTGATTGTGTAGTACGTTCTGATTTATAAATATTATAAATTATTGCAAGTGTGAGCGCGACCACGTATTTATTGGGTTTACTGATCTGCATGAGTAGTTGTGGCGAGGTATCGAAACCCAATGGCTCCAACTCATCCTTACTGGATGAGTTGGAGACATTGGGTTTCGATACATTTTCAACTACCGGGCATATCTTCTTCTTTATTATATCTATGGTCGTAAACGTTCTGTTTCAAAACAATGAACAAATATACAGTGATTAGATGTGCTATCAGCACGCTTATACACAGAAGACATAATTGTTGGATTTGACCTAACTTGATCAGTGTGTAAGTTTTGTTGTGAAAGAGGGAGTGGCTAAGGTGTATTGAGATCCCCACTTGACCCAGCATCTGGCAGAATAGAGTCTGACAGACCAGGCCACTAGAGTCGTGCTGATCATGACTTTGCACCTCTCTTGTAGCTGACCTCCAGCAACCAGCACAATATACTCTTTCCAATCTGGAGATTTAAAAAGGAACATGTAATAAATTAAACAGATATAATATGTATGTACTAGCTTTTGCCCGCGGCTTCACCCGCGTGGATGCCGGAAAATATTCCACAGGAACACTTACCGGGATTCAGAGTATCCTATATCCTAACCCAGGTCATGGCCTATCCGTATGGCTTCATCTAAATCCGTCCAGCTGTTACGGCATGAAAAGGTATCAGGCAGGTAATAAATGTGTTTTAGGGTTCCGTACCCCAAAATTAAAAATTTTAAACCTTAAGGATGACTTCGGTGTCTGTCAAGACCCTTTTTCTCAAGAACGCGTGGAGGCATCATGTTGAAATAGATATCAAAAACTTATATCTACGGTCTCTTGGAGCTGTAACGAAAATCAAACTCCCAACTCATCGCAATAAAAAAATACGACCTTTTATGCCGCATATTTTGACACTCGAAAATAAAATTGATTATTTATAGTTAGTTGATAGTTGAACTGCAACATTAAGTTTTTCTTCTATATGGGATCAAAAATGTATAGGCCGTGTTTTGAAGTAACATTTAGTTTGTATTTCATTACTCTATTAAAAGTTATTTTTCGTTTGAATTGAACACATAATTATCTACTTACGTGTTAGAAAGGTTAGTTTACGAAGTTAAATTGTAATAACTTTGGACCGAGAGATTTTAATGAAATAAAGATTAAGTCTTTATTTCATATACGGACTATGACTATATTTCCAATCCTTTAAATCTCTTGAAAAGAAGCCACAAAAAAAAACAATATTTCATGTGAATTTTAAAATCATCCCCTATTTTAACCTCTTGAGGGATGATTTTTGAAAAACGCTGAAACACGTAATTCTTTATTTGTTACCAAAAGCATGAATTAAAATTTGCATAGCCCTAACTGAAGAAATGATAGGTTTCCCATACAAACTTTCATCCCCTATATCCCCCCCCTTAGGGTTATTTTTGAGACAAAAAGTAGCCTATGTCCTTCCTCGGGATGCCATCTATCTTCTTGCCAAATTGTATCGAAATACGTTCTGTGGTTTAGGCGTGTAAAGGTAACATACAGACAGTCAGACAGACAGTTACTTTCGAATTTATAATATTTAGTAAGTATGGATGCACATTAAATGTTTAATTCAAAACATTTTGCAAAGACTTGATAAAAGTGTGTATGTAATGGAGTGTAATGTGATGTAACTGTTTGATATTGGTACATGAAAATGATCAGGCAGTAATAGTGTCAAAAGAGACATTAATATCTAATAGCTACAACATTCTTTATTTTGTGAAAACTATACTTATACACAATATTATATATTATACAGTAATAATAAGACTATCAATTTATTACCATAGAAGTCTGGAGAAAAGAAGAACATTAACAAGACGATGAAGTATTAACTAAAATGTTTCTCTCTTGTCGATCTTGTCTAACAGGATAAGTAAGTTCAATATAAATTTCTACGTACCATGCATTATAGATGCTATGGGTATTATTTATCATATTCAGATTTACTAACTAAGTACAAGCTTGCAACACTCGAAAATAGACGTAAATACCTAGAAGCTATGAATCTTTATAATATTGTAAGGAATCAATTTGACTGCATTGCATTGACGAGCTGATCTGTGAGCTCAGCAATACCAATATCGGGTGCTCCATTAACGGGTACTGCGTCAATAACATCAGCTACGCGGATGATATGGTATTGCTGAGCCCATCGATTAGTGCTCTTAGGAGGCTTCTTCGCATCTGTGAAGACTATGCGGTGGCTCACGGCCTCAGGTACAATGCGACCAAGAGCGAGTTACTGGTTTTCAAAGCGGGTAACAAATCTTATGATACTGTCCCACCAGTCACCTTGGGGGGCGCTCAGCTTTCCAGGGTCACAAAGTTCAAGTACCTGGGGCATTGGGTCACCGATAGTCTGTCCGACGATGCGGACGTGGAGAGGGAACGCAGAGCATTGGCAGTTCGATGTAACATGCTGGCTCGTAGGTTTGCACGTTGTACTAGGGAGGTAAAAATTACACTCTTTAGAGCGTATTGCCAATCTATGTACACGTGTGCCCTATGGGTCAGCTATACAAAAAGCTCGTACAATGCTCTGCGAGTCCAATACAATAATGCCTTCAGAGTTATGTTGGGGCTGCCGCGCTTTTGCAGTGCATCGGGGATGTTCGCGGAGAATGGCGTGCCAGATTTTTACGCACTGATGCGGACACGGATAGCATCCCTGATGCGGCGAGTGCGCGACAGCTCCAACAACTTGGTAGCTATAGTAGCCGACAGGATGGACAGTCCAATTATGTGGCAATGGATGACCACTCATCGTGCGTCATTCCATTATTGTAAATAAGTTGTTTTATTGTATTTTTTGTATGTGTTTTCATGTATGTATGTATGTTTTGTGTATAAAATTGTAATGTGTGTTGTTTTATGGACTTATGGTCTGAAATAAATTTATTATTATTATTTATTATTTATTGTCTAACATGCTATGTTATGCAGTTCCTAGGACAGTCCATAGGCGAGAGGTGCGCGTAGGCAGACTATTTTCAGTGGGCTCTTGTAAGTCCAACTCTGGTCTGCGTTCACCTGTTCGCCGAATGGTAGACTCCTACAATAGGACTTTTGAACATATAGACATTTTTGTAACTGCTGCCTATAGGTTCAAAAGTCTTATACTTAAGGAGCTCTCCTGAATAGTTTGATAGTTTATTGTACTTCTTTTTTTCTCTTCATTCTACTTCGTTGGCCTATTCTATCTTCTTATAATTTAATTTAAACTCGATGGTTAAGTATAACTTATCATTATAGATCTGTATTGTGTAACCTAGTGATTATTTTATTGTTTTTATCCCACAGCTAATCTGTGAACAGCGTTGTGGGCTGCAATATTGTCATAAGTTTTGTATATTCTTTTATTCTATGTTTTATATTGTAGCTGTTAGTTGTTCCTATTGAATAAAATAAAAATAAAATAAGTACTATTTGGTCGTAGAATAGCACTGCCACAAGAACATACTCTTCTACTAATACCAAAAGCATGCAAAGCTAGACTTCCTTCAGTGATTGTGTTTGCTCGATCTTGCAGCAATGTCAAACGCTCTGTACAAACCTCACGTTCTGAAGACAGCTGCAATAAAAACCATGAATAAAAAATATTATATTTATAGCAGTTAAATTACAAAATCGCGACGTCACATCTGCTCCTTTTACTTGAAATATTCTAGTACTAGTACTGGTGGGGAAGGTTGATTTTCAACTTGTATAACAAGCCCTTGTGCCAAACCTTATCGAAGGCCTGTTGGATGTCCAGAAACACTGAGGAGCAGCATAGCTTTTCTTCTAGGCTTTTCCTTATTTTATAATAGACTCGATGAACTTATTCAGTAGTAGAATGCAACCAAATTGGTGGTCGACAATAATTTTATCATTATTATGGATTGGTAATATTCTGTACATCAGTAGCTTCTCAAACATTTTGGAGAGGATTGGCTTATGGGTCTATATGACGATACGTCGTTAGGAGGTTTACCGATCTCCCAATATAAATGTCTGCTAATCTCTGGCGCTTGCCGTGTTTTACGATATTTTCTTTATTTTTGTGATCTTTCTGTGTTTATGTTGTGCGGATGTCGTTGCGTTGAGCGAAAGCTCGTCCGACTAATCCATATTTGTGACCAGCCGGTCGATTCTGTAAAAATATCACCCTGAAACTTAGGTGAAGTGAGCGTGAAGTGAGCTGTCACTGTCACAAATCGACCGGCAGGATGCTAGGGATTAGTACTATATTGACAACTCACTTCACGCTCACTTCACCTAAGTTTATTTTTACAGAATCGACCGGCAGAAACTGATTTTGTGAGTGGTTGTGTCAAAACTGAGATAGGACTACAGTGTAGTGTTAAACTTGAGATTGGATTCTTCTAATTAATTAGGTACTTTGGTATATAGTAATAAAAAAATCATTACTAAATTGTATTTCATTTATAAATCCTTGAAATTAACACTAAAATACTACAGAATCCATAACCACAATATCTTTACACATTCTAAACATAGCTATAGCTAAGTAAAGCAAACTGGTTTCCAATCCAAAGGTGTAGTTATAACTATAAATATCAGATGGCGCTAGTTTCTTTACGAACGCAAAGATCCCGTTCCACGGAACAAGATTATTCTCTATTTCAATATATTACAAAGGACTCTGTGCCTAATACGTCAGTACAATTGTCAGATGCACAGATAACTATACACTAGTCCGAGGTCAGATGTGCCGCTTTAGGGTGTAATAGATGGCGTCGGGAGTCGAGAGCCGACTTCCGGCCACCGTAGGCGCGGGCTTGCGGACGGTGAGCAATGGGTAGCTCGCCGTCCGATAGGGATCAGGCCCGGTTCGACGGCGCGTTGTGTTCCACGCGCGCCTCAAAGAGATGTCAGCACCAACTGACGGGGTCCGGAAGGGTCAATGCCTGCCGGGGTTGCGGGTTTGTCCGAAAGGGATATCGCGACCCCGGCACACAGGCAACGGAAGGAACACGGGTGGGTTTTAGTCAGTAAAAGTCTGACACGCCCTCCCGCTCCGCCCAGAGCGGGAGAAGTTATATGATAATTTCCCACCCTCAAAAAAAAAAAAAAGTGTGTAATTAAATCAAAATCTTTAGGGTAAGAGAATCGATTTGTGTACTGATTTTACTTAATTATACTGTCATTCAAAGAAAACAAGGCAAATACAAATCCGTGAAATGTTTTTCAAGCAAACGTTATGGTTTTTTATTATGCAAAAGCAACGATTACTGGTTAGTCGATTCATCAACAATCGATTATATTGCATTCTACATCTCTATGATCGGCTTTGAACGGCCAATAAACCATAGATTTAAAAAAAAATCTTTTAAATACAAATTCTATTCCAGTTATTTTTAATTACATACATAATGTAGAATCAGTAAAGTATATTTTTGTACAGTGATCATGACACTTTCATAAATCAAGGTTAGGTTAATCGTATCATGTGAAACGGAACGTCATTAAAAGGGAGTAAAACAATATACTTACATACTTTTAAACTTTAAATTAAATTTCTGTGGTGGCATCTACATCGCCACATGCAAACTACCTACGTATCAAAGACCTGACGTCACACAACATCCTGACGTCACTCAATTCCTGCATCGCGCAATTAGAGTTTACCGCGAGGTGGACATAATATGTCCACCTCGCGGTATTGCGGCATTCGGCATCGCGGCGGGATTTTATCGCGCACAGGATTTTCAACTCTAGGGCCGAACGTTGAGAATTCAACAGAGTGCATCCCAGCACGTCGAAAAATCACACTCTTGGATTTTCAACTCTCGTAGCCAAGCAGAGCGTTGAAAATCCAGTGTGCGAGAAAATCCCGCTGCGATATTTTTACGTCCGTGCGAACGGTTTAGTCCCATCTCGGCACCTTCCCATCTCGGCACCCATGAATTAATTTATCATCTTTACGAAAAATTCCCATCTCGGCACTCCGTCATTAGTCGTTGCTAAGTACAGTCATCAAAAAATGGATACACTGTATCAGTATAGTGAGTAGGTAAATCAAATTGACTCAAAACTAAAAAATGTAAAAAAAAGTACCTATAAAATAAGTTTAATTTAAAAAATTTACTGTTTAGTGGACAAAGTAAAATATATTTTCATGGGACTTAAAAAAAAATACGCAAGTAATAAGTAAGCAAGTAAGTGTCATATTTTCTGGCTATCTCTTTCGCCTCGGTTAAGACAGTCAAACCAAAGTAAACCTAACGACTGCCCATTATGGTTCATTTTTGTGTAAGTAATACTAAATTAGAAGTGCTCAGTCCAGATAGTATAATAAGACAATAGCGCAAACTAACAAAAGAAAGAGCGAGATAGAGACAATTAGCAATGCGGCCGGTGTCAAGCCAGTTTAATGTACAAAAGACCTACTTTAATCAAATATTTAATTGTCGTGAAACATGAAAGGTGGTTTGCATTTAAAATTATCAAATTTTTCATAAAGTCCCATGCCGAAATCAACCAAATTGTAGCAAATTATGAAAATGGTTCGATAAATTTAAAAAGCTGCATAGAACAACTGTCTGCAATAATTGCCATATTTGTTTCGTGGGCGACGACAAAGTAACTGTGATTTTATTTATTTTTGATAAGTAATGTTTAAAATTATTGCTATTATTGTAAGAAAATTATGTACCTACAATGTTGATTTCTCTGTGATATAGAAGATTAAAAAATAGTCTATTTACAACTGTTGATAAGTGTAATATTTTTTTATTCGTTTGTTTTTTGTATGAAGAGTAACAACTTGCAGTGATTTTATTATTTCAGATATTTTTAAGACTAATATTTTTTTATATTTAGAATTTTTACCTATTATGTAGGTATGAAAATATACAATTCCGATTTATGTGATAATTAAGACTGAAAATGAATGTACAGCGAGTTATAGCAATTAGCTGACCCCCTTTGCAATTATTTTATTTATTTGAGCGAAGTTAATAAAATATAAAATAATTGCAAAGGGGGATCAGCTAATTGCTATGACTGTACAGTGAACGCGTAATCAAGCCTACTCGTATCATTTAGTACCAGTATGAAAGTCCTCAAAGTATGGACGCCCTTTTGCCTACGTCCCGGTTATACTGATTAAACGTTAATTGTACATAATAACTGTTGATTTTTGTAATATGTTTTTACATAATTGCTGGAAAGATTTTAAAACAATTATTCCTACGAACCGTGAATTTTTCATATATTTTAAAATTTGTTATGTTACTGCCAAGGCAGAGATAATGGAGCCTTTAAAAGCGATTCAAGGGCTTGTCTGTGAAAATAGTAATTTAAAAAGAAACAGAAATGATTTAATAATTATTTATTAAATCATTTTTGTTTCTTTCAACAACTCAACTTTATTATTAAAGTTGATTTACTTACTATACTGATACTGTGTTTCCGTTTCTTTTTGTGTACCTTAAAATGATTCATGAGAGGGTGCCGAAATGGGAATTTTTCGTAGACAAGATAAATAAATTCATGGGTGCCGAGATGGGAAGGTGCCGAGATGGGAATAAACCGTGCGAACGTGGGCATTTACTAGTCAGTGTTAGGTACACTGAGTGGAGTTCGGCAACCAGCTGAAACAATGGATTCACGGGGGCTTTGTAAAATATGTATGTTAAGTAACACTATCCACTAGATTCTATTGAGTATAAACAGGAACATTCTGTAGAATAACAGTAAGTTATAGGTACCTACCTACTTTAGTGTCGTTATACATCTCCATATTGAATTTATTACAGTACGACACTACTTAGATGTAGCATTGGCAAAATTCGTAAAACCGATCACCATCCGAACTGAGTGCGCCTTTAAAATATTTATTAGGTACTGCTTTAGGTGAAAATGATCTTTACGAAAACGCAATAACTTGTAAAGTCATATAAGTATCCTAATACATTCGTAAAATTGAAAGGAATGAATGAAAATTTTGAAAATGCTACATGTAAGGTGTGTCGTACTGTACCTACAGTAGGACAGCGCGTCTGCGCGGAGAGACAAGTGTACCCTACTCGATAGCCGGGGAGCGCATAGGGACAGACACACAATGTGCACTGCTGTGGGTAAATAACGCGTCAAGATTGTAAGAAGGTAGATTTTTTTTTAAACCTAATTTGTTCACATTATTATTGTTGTGATTTAATGCTTACTATTATTACTTAAGTAAATAAAAGTTAATACGGTACTTATTACATAAAACTGTTACGGGATGGGCGGTAAAGAGTGCCGGTGGCGGCGCCAGGTGTCGCCGCCGCACTGTACATCGAAAAAGGCTCTCGAAGAAATAGGAGCTTAAATTTAAAGTGTCGGTTTTTTGCTTAAAATGGCTTCTAATAGCCAATATGTATTATGCATAAATATATCATAGGATACAATCAGGTAGGCAAATTAGCCACTTTTTTCTTTCCAAAAAATTATTTGGAGCTAAGGCTTACCTATATCTCCAGAACGGAGAGAATAACCGTTATATCCTTGCACACGATTATTTATGATTTATTGGCATACATCATTTATAACGAGATTTAGTGCCTTTTTTTTTTTAAACAACGGCTCCTAATCTGTAATATTCAAGTACGTCAAAAATCATAAATAAATAGTTACATCATCGTGTGCAAGGATATAACAGTTATTCGCCCCGTTCCGGAGATAAGCATTAGCTCCATACATTTTTTTGCAAAAAAAACAATACCTGACTTGCTAATTTGCTTACCTGATTGTATCCTATCATATATTTAAGCATAATATTGGCTATTAGAAGCCATTTTAGGCAAAAAACAAACACTTTAAAATGTATGCTGCTATTTCTTCGAAAGCCTTTTTTCGATCCACAGTGCGCCGCCGCCGGCACTATATTTCCCCGCTCGGCAGTCTGCACTCGTCGCGTTAGGTAATGACACAGATAATATAATACCAGTAATGGTTTCCTTGTTGTGTGTGCCTCTATATCACAACAATAGAGTAGAGTGCGCGCGGCGGGTGTGCCGGCGTGCGTGCGGGGCGCGCGGAGCGGGGGTAGGGGGCCTCACCTGACGACAGGTCCGTCTCCTTCATGACCTCGGCCCAGGCGGCGTCCTTCAGCTCCTGGTCGCGGTACTCGATGGCCGTGGTGTTCCACAGGCACGGGTACTTGCGCACGGTCTCGATGAAGTGTTCCATGGCGCGGGCTCGGCGCGGTCGGTGCGGCGGCGGCGGCGGGCTCGCGCGCGATACTGAGCAGAGGCCGAGCGGCGCAGCGCGGCCGGCGGGGGGCAGCTGGCGGCCGCCCGGCGGCGCCGCGCCCGGCCGCGCCGCCAGTGCCCGCCGCGCCCGCCAAGGGCGCCACCGGCGGTCCGCGAGCCCGCCGCGCCACGAGCCAACCCACCACGTCACGCTACTCACACTCGGATGGTCACAACGGGCTAGATCACAGATAATAATAATCATGTTCCTACCTACATATCAAAATTACCACCGTTATTTAGGTTAGGTTATTGCACATCAAAGTTGAAAGCTCTTAAATGTCTTTAACTAAAGTGACGCTTATTTATCTTGAGCCTTATCACAAAAGTAAAAAGTAAAAAAAGTCATAATGACTTGTAAAGAAAAAATGCAAATGAGAACTTTATGCTCCTAGCAAAACAACTCATTATATCCTACACCTCATATTTTCTGCGAAATAAGCTTTGACATGGCCAAGCAAAGTTAATGGGACTTCCTCTACTAAACTTTGTCTAAGCAATATACATCCTATTCCAAATCCTAACTAGGTATACTTAATATAAATGCAAAAAGTGAGTTTGTTACGCTAAAACGGCTGAACGGATTTGGATGCAATTTGGCACACGTTATAAAAAAGTTGTCCTATTCCAGGTCATGGTAGACCATGACCTGGAATAGGACAACTTTTTTATCCCGGTAGTACGATCTGTGGGATAATTTCCGACCCTTTATTCGCTTATTATCAGATTCTCAAATTATTAGATTCACTAAATATTATATTCTCAAAATAGCCAAAGTACAATCAAGCACTCAAAATAAATAAAGCCAAGACTTTGTTTTGCCTTTTTATTTTACAATATTTACACAACAATAATAAAAAACCAAAAAATTTAAAAAGGTGATTAAGGTCAAAAATATATTAACGGTAAGTGTTAATTAAAGGTCAAGGTATGAACGACATCAATGAAAAATGTAATATATATATTTTTTTTATCTGCCCAATTAAACATAAATCATTTCAGACCATAATGCCGTGGAAGTTAGGTAGACCTTTGGTGTGGGATGCAACGTGTGTCGACACCCTTGCGCCATCCCATCTTCCTAGCACGGCGGGCTGTGCTGGGGCTGCTGCTGCAGGTGCGGAAAACCTCAAACGGCGCAAATACTCCAATCTTATTGGGACTTATATGTTTGAGCCGTTTGGGGTTGAAACACTAGGGTCCGAGTGCCCAATTCGTTTTTCAAGACATCGCAAAGCGGTTGCTCGACTCTTCATGTGACCAGAAGGCTGGCCTATTCCTCGGCCAGAGAATCAGCATTGTCATACAACGTGGCAATGCTGCCAGCCTTTTGGGCACTTTTCCTGTTGACAGCGATGCGGACGAATTTTTTGATGCCCTATGATTGTCCCCCCCCCAACCCCTTCTTATATACTTGTGCTGTTAATTTATTTTGTAAATATAATTTTTAATTACCTTAATAAATTGTAAGAAAATTGTTTAAGTATATTAAATAAAATAAATAAAAAAAACAATCATTTCTTCATGTAGGTACACATATATAAAATGTAAAATCATACTTGTCATTAAACCATGTTAGACCCTAGCTTTTTGATAAGAAATAAGATTATAGGTATCTATGCAACGGCAATCGCTCGTCAAGAGTCGCTGACAGCAAAGACGATTTTTTTTTATAGTAACATGTTAACCATTTTAGTATCGTAATTTTGTTTGAGGTGCAGTGTGTTATTAATTTATTATGTTGGCTATCTTCCTATCTATTTCAAAATATTGCTTTGCTCTTATTTTGCCAGGACAATGATATGCATTTCTTTCTAATTTTATATATATTTGTGTCTGAGCTTGTTTTAATTAATGTTAAAAACTGGAAGTGGGTTGGTTTAGACGGAATTTTAGAATTTATTCGACTTCATTCGTTGTTCGATGTTTTTCACTGCGGCAGCCGAATATATCCTTTGTAATTTTTTGCAACCATTGGGTGTACAAATAACCCAAAAAAAACTTGATATAATTCCGTCTCAGGTGCAATTTCATGAATAGTCAGATATGCTTTGGGATCAAGGCAGGAGGAAACAAAGCCAAAAGAGTGCAAATAATCGTATGTTTGTGACCTTCCTTAGTTTCATTGTCAGCCATTTTTTTAACACGCTTTTATTTTTGTATGTTTAATGGTACTTAATAGCAACCTTTGATGCTAACATCCGGAGACACTTCTTTCATTGCTTGAATTGCTGAGATTTCATACTCACATTTAGACGTGCTGATATTCGTATGAAATTGATCTTTCAGTATACGGAATAATCGCCTGTATGTATTTATGTTCCTAATAGGTAGATAGTAAAGCGTAGATAATACTCGTAGGTACAAAATCAATCAATATGCAAGGTATACAATTGATAAAAAGAAGTTGGTGTTACTTTATCAAGTGCCATCAGCGTAAATAGTTGTAGTGACAAACTGAAAATACTCGCGGAGCTTAGGGCCTGGGAATGTTGACATTGGTGCCGATTCTCTTGTACACCGAACTAAACTAACTAAACTAAGACTTTTGGCTATGAGAATCTTTAGAGCTATTCTGTAAATAAAATTCTCTAAATTAAAAAATAATTTTGACACAACTAAAATCGAATTTGACAATCGCGAATCCACGTGGTACCCGTGGTTTGCCCTAACCCGTGATTTTTTTTAGAGCCGGAGGCGCGCAGGGTGTGTAGGTACACTCGACGTGTTTTATATGGAATATTTCATTTTTTGTATGGAAAATATTAAAAAATATTACCTATATGTAGAGTGTTAGGTGTTTAGGGGTTCTATAAAGGGGGTCGAAATCTTTATTATTTTTGCGATAGGACGCACCATTTTCGAGATATGCAAAAGAAAAAATAAATACTGTACTGTTTTTGCACGTGAAGTCGAGATGTTGGCGTGAAATTTAGTTCATGACAACTTATTTTACCTCACACCTTTTTAATCGCGATTAAAAATTGTGAAGTTTAGTCTGGTTTGGTATTTTACAATCAAAATTTTAGATGAAAACGTCAAATTCAGAATAGCAAAATTGCCATTTTCACTAAATTAAAAACTCAGTAAGTACTATCTAAGTGCTGTCAAACTAAAATATATGAAGGAGCAGGAGGGCCTTCATCAGAACTCATCTTGCAGGGCGTGGATATAAGACGGTGAATAAAACCGAATACCCTTGAAAATCAAATGTGTTTTTCTCCAATAACACAATATAACTAAAATTAAACTTCTAATAATAAAACAATAGTCTCTAGTCTTTAAATCTTCACAAAACTTATTAAAAATCACTTTGATTGAGGCAATGGAAAGCGATTCGTCGCAGACATGGTGCACTGGCGCCGTTTCATTCAACAAATGTCTGTTGAAAGATGGCCGCCCTGCTACCATCGACACGACGCTCCGCTAGAGTGGCTTTGACAGCGATCATAAAGCCACTCTTGACGTTGACATTTCTATTTCGACGTCGACGCGCCGTCACGGCCGGACTGACTTACGACCGTCCTCGGGCGTTAATATGTATCTAGAACAAACAATTTTCTAATCACTAGGACATCCGCTCGATCATCCTGCTTATAACATGACTTCTCTGAATGAATTATCATCATCGACATCAACGCAATAATACTCGAACTAGGAACATCATCGCAATGACTTAGGCCGGACGAGTGCATCCCTTCAACCAACTCACATTGGTCTGGCCCGGACGACACTGTCCCTTCGACCAGTCAACCAACGCAATACATCTGGACCGAGCGTGTGCATCCCTTCAACCGAACCCCTCAGGTACGGCCCGGACGACACACCTCGACCAGGATAGACAACCTTCATTACTTCTGGCCCGGAACACACACCGAGGCCAGGATAGACAACCTTCATTACTTCTGGCCCGGAACACACACCGAGGCCAGGATAGACAACCTTCATTACTTCTGGCCCGGAACACACACCGAGACCAGGATAGACAACCTTCATTACTTCTGGCCCGGAACACACACCGAGACTAGGATAGACTACCTTACATCTGGGCTGGACTAGTGAATCCTTCCTCGTTCATTAAACCCGGATGTCACTATCCACCAGGATCGACAGCTTAGGCAAACACTTACACAAAAACGTAATGACATGTACACAATGTATAGGTATATACACAACTGCAGGTTATCTTGTTCAGCATAAATTTCTATTTCGTTTTGTATATCCCATGTCTCTGGGTCAGTCATCAGAGTGTACACTGAGAGTATCTGAACCGGCTGTGTTTGTCCGAGAGCCAGCGGAAACAGTATCCGAGCATACGGTCAAAGTATCACAGTTGTTTGAAGGTAATGCGTCATCTCGATCAATTAAAGTCATATCTATGCGTCATCTCGATCATTTAAAGTCATATCTTCTAGCGCCGTCTCGGGCTCATCATAATTCAAAAGGTTAGTCGTGATTTCAAGCAATCCATCATGTCCTTGGGGTACAGAGCGCAAATTCTCGTGGGCATACTTGTAAATTCGATGAGAACTACCGCCTAAACTTTTTAATTCATACCGATCATTGTCTAGTACCGTAGTTATGACAAATGGACCCCTAAACTTCCTATCCAACTTGGTTTAACTCCGTTCGCTATTTTTAAGAAACACAAATTCACCTTTTGTAAACGGTTTTATTTTTGCGCGGCCCCGATTAAATCGAACTTTAGCCGCTTTTTCAATATTAGCTGACGCATCTTCCCGTATAGTATCGAGATCTAAACGATCTTGTTGACCATTGACATCCAAGTTTAACTTAGACATACCTAACGATTGTGCACGAATCCCTAACATAAGTTCTGTAGGTGAGTATTTTGTAACGGCAGATTTGGTGTTGTTGAGTGCAAGTTGAATATTTTCTAGTTCATCGCGCCACGTTTTATTGGGATCGTTTTCAACAATGGTTAACAAGCTTTTGAGAGTACGCATAACCCTCTCAACTTGTCAATTTGCTCTGCTAGAGCCCGTCGCAATAAAATGAAGTTTTATCTTATGCTCAGCGCAAAAGTTCTTGAAATCAGAGCTAATATAACAACGACCTTGATCAGCAATGATTCGTTTAGGCGCTCCAAACAGGCATACTGTTTTTTGTAGTGTACGTATCGCACTCTTGGCGTCGAGAGAAGAAGTATGTTCAAGCAAAACATATTTGGTAAAAGCATCGATTATTACGGAGCAGTATTCTTTTCGATCACTCTTCCCGCTAAGCTTCCCCGTAAAATCGATGTGTATGGTGTGCCATGGCACAGAGACTTTTGGGATTGGGTGGAGCTGAACGGGCTGAGCTCCCGATGGGCCCTTCGATGCTTTGCAGATAATACACGAGTCGATAAACTTACGCACGCATTTCGACATCTCGGGAAACCAGTACTGCTCATAAAGTTTATCCAATGTTTTATCCTTGCCTAAATGCTGTATCTCATTATGAGTGTGGTTAATTACCGTCCAAATTAAAGACCGTGGAACTACTGGCAACCAAGAAATGGTTATATTTCGGTTGATTTTCCTGTATAAAATGCCTTCCCTAATATCATAGGTGTCAGCTATCGAGTCGGGAAACCCATTATCATTATGTTTCGTGATAAGATCTGGTATCTCGCTATCACGCTTTTGTTCGACGGAAAGCCAATCTTGATGAAGCTCAATATACTGAACCTGCTTTGCCTGTGTACTCTCGGAAGATGTGCTGGCAGAATCGATATTAGGTAGAGGATTTCGCGAGAAGTAGTCCGCGTGCTCCTTTCCTCGTCCTTCACGATACACAATATCAAAATCGTAGGCTTGTAAGAAAGCCCACCATCGATGCACGAGAGGAGTGAGGTCTTTTTTAGACTCTGAGGCCTTTAGGGAATTGCAGTCCGTAAACACTACAAAACGTCGACCGTAAAGGTAATGTCGGAAGTGTTCTACCGCTCGTACAACTGCTAACGTCTCTAATTCGTACGAGTGATAGCGCGATTCTACTTCCGACGTATGTCTGCTAAAATACGCCACGACATACGGTAAACCATTCTTTCTCTGTATGAGAATCGCACCATACCCTTCTGAGCTTGCATCGGTGTGCAACTCTACTGGTAGTTCCTTGGAATAAAATATAAGATTGTCATTGTCAACTTTGACGCATAGCCTTTGCTCAAAAATGTCTCTTCCGATTATAATAGGATCAGAAATATGACTATCTGGGACCACATGAAAAAGTAAATTTACTGTGAGTTCGTCAATTGTCACATCGCTTTGAGTTTGGGTTGTACATTGTACATCATCACCACCTATGCCACTAAGATAAACGAGACTCTTACGCACAATACCCAAAAGTTTGTCACAGCAGCCTTCTTCTCCACAGTATGTGATGAACTTGAAGTATCTCGCGACTTCGATCCAATATCGTCAGGTCGCTTCCTACACTCGGCTATACAATGACCAGCCAATCCACAGAAGTGGCACCTGCCACTGAATCTCTCCGTCATACGAGCTCGCTTAGCTTCAGGTTCTTGGGCTTCAGTATCCAAACGTCGCTTAAGTGATATTCCGCCAAGGATTCGGAATAATTGAGCTCGACTCATAACTGTTTGTGCATTTAATTCATGACGCATTAAGCTATCCTTTTGGCATAGCACCGATATAACAAATCCAGTTATGACTTCTTCAGGCATCGTAGATTTAGGAATTCGTTCGATGAGGTTCCATAGCCGAAGAGCAGATTCAGACGCCGTCTCTTTAACGCCTATTTGAAATCGCAAAACATCGTCGAAGAAGTCTTGAACAAGTCTCGGTTTAGCAAACCTTGCGATTAAAATCTCTTTAACTGAACTCCACGTAATTTCATTTAAATTTAGCTTAGTAAGGCATGCAGCTGCACGGCCTTTCAGCGCACCTGTCAGAGCCACGAGTAGGTTAATTCCTTCCAGGCGTTTATGTTGCATGATTGCTTCTGTTAGTTTACACCAACCATCGATATCTGAGTCTGAGTCATCCGGGTCAAACTTGAAAAATGGCGTTTGATTAGTACTCCCTGTTGGTGTCTGTTGCGCTGCTAAAACTCGGGTAAGTAACGCTTCCATGTTACACAAAAGTTGCTCAGCGGTTGTTTTATCCGATGGCTTAGCTTCGTTGCAGTCCGTTCGATCCCACTTCTGATGAAGGAGCAGGAGGGCCTTCATCAGAACTCATCTTGCAGGGCGTGGATATAAGACGGTGAATAAAACCGAATACCCTTGAAAATCAAATGTGTTTTTCTCCAATAACACAATATAACTAAAATTAAACTTCTAATAATAAAACAATAGTCTCTAGTCTTTAAATCTTCACAAAACTTATTAAAAATCACTTTGATTGAGGCAATGGAAAGCGATTCGTCGCAGACATGGTGCACTGGCGCCGTTTCATTCAACAAATGTCTGTTGAAAGATGGCCGCCCTGCTACCATCGACACGACGCTCCGCTAGAGTGGCTTTGACAGCGATCATAAAGCCACTCTTGACGTTGACATTTCTATTTCGACGTCGACGCGCCGTCATATAGTTAAGTTAATCATAATCATAATCATAAATCTTTATTTATCTCAACATCATATGTATTACAGGCACTGGTAAATAAAATGTACAATCTTAAATAGAGAAAGGTGTCTGAGGTAGGAGGATCCTGAGTTACAGATCACCCGGCAAAATCAAAGAAAAGCAAGTAAACATAAAGTTCAAAGAAATATAGATATTATTTTGGTACATTACGTACCTATTATTATGCAGTAATGCATACTTAGGTATCTGAATAAGAAAATAAAATATTATTGAGCATAACAAAAAAATTAAGAATGGAAATGGGGAAATGTTGTGTACTTATATTGAATGTTTGTAAGTGTAGGTGTGTGAGTGTAAATGTGTGGGTGTTAAGACATTGGTTTTAATAAGTTTTCAGTGGCAATGTAGTCCAGGTTTAATAGCCAAAAGCGTAATTTTCTTTTACAAATAGCTTTTGTATGTGTGTAGATAGATATCTTTTTATTAATGGAATTATAAAGAAAAGTGCCAAGAAAACAGAAAAACTTTTGGGAGAAACTAGTGTTATAACGGTTGATTGAACAAACATTTGTTGATCGACTATTTAACTTAGGTAAATCGTGATCTAAGGGTAGTTCAGTGTGCTTTTTTAGTACTGTCATGAGAATGAACAACTGTCGAACCGTTAGCACTTGGCAGTGTTGGTAAAGTTCGAAAGTTGGATAGAGGATTGGGAAAAAGCAACTAACTTTTAATATAGCTCTTTGGGCTCTCTCTAAATTTATCAAATATGTTTTAGAGGTACCGCCCCATGTGGTAATGCAATATACTAGCAAAGACTGGCATAGTGCAAAGTAAACTGTTTTAATAACTAATGTATTAGATATATGTCTTAAGTTTTTAAATATGAAGATTAATTTTCGGATTCTTTTAACTAGGGTTTCAATGTGTTGTTGGAAGCTGAGACGGTAATCTATGATTATGCCAAGATATTTGATAGAATTCGTTTTAACTAATACAGGACAAGAACAAGGGTTGATGAAATCACATGAGTGGGCTTTCAAGTTGAAGTTTGGTTGATTCTGGGGTCTAAGGGAATAAGTCATGTATTTTGTCTTATCGATGTTCAGGGTAAGCAAATTGGAATATAACCATTTATACACCGTATCAAGACCTTGTTGAGCATAATTTTCAACCTCATCCCACGAGTTAGCATCGAATATCAAGGCAGTATCATCGGCGAAAGTGATGATTTTACCGTTTTGTAGATTGATGTCACATAGGTCGTTTATATAAACTAAGAATAATGTTGGACCGAGGATGCTACCTTGTGGAACGCCGTACTGAATAGGAAGTTCGTCGCTAATCCAATTATCTACTTTAGTAGTTTGTGTTCTGTGTGATAAATAGTCTATGAATAGTTTTAGTGGTAGACCTCTTACTCCCATATTCTCTAATTTTTTTACCATAATAGGAACAGATACTGTGTCAAATGCTTTAGCTAAATCTAGGTAAATGGCTAAGGTCTTTTTTTTATTATCTAGTTTGTTGACTATGTGATCTGTTAGTTCGTGGACGGCTTCAGCAGTTGACCTGCCAGATCGAAATCCAAACTGCGATGGAGATAAAAGGGAATTTTGTTCAAGAAATTTAGTAAGTCTGGAATTCATTAACCGTTCTAAAATTTTTGACAACGTTGGTAGTATGGATATTGGTCTATAATTATTGACACAGTATCTGTCTCCGGATTTGAATATGGGTATTATTTTGGATTTTTTAAAGGCATTTGGAAATATTCCAGCAGAGAAAGAGAGATTGCATATGTAAGTAAGAGATGGGACAATAAAATCAGCAAATCGTTTTAAAAATGATCCTGATATATTATCAACGCCAACTGCGGACTCGTTTTTTAAATTAATAATCAAAGACCGTATTTCTTCTTCATCAGTAGGAAGAAGAACAAAGGAGTTGTGAGAAGAATTAGTTGGTTGACTATCGGGTTCTATATTAGGAAAATTTATATTTTGGGAGAGTAATTTTTCTGACAATGTTTTACCTACGTTTGCAAAAAATGAATTTACTCTATTAATTGATTCAATAGGATTGACTATTGAAATGAGCTGTGTGGATTGTTGTTTGGCTTTATTAGTATAGGTTATATTTTTAATTGCTTCCCAAAGTTTTTTGTTGTTTTTCCCTGCTTTTTTAATGATATCTTGCTCATAATTTTGTCTGACTTTCTTTAAAATATCGTTGCAAAAATTCCTGTATCTTTTGTAAGTGCAAAGAGCTACCTCATTATCTGGATTTTTAATGGTTTTAATATGTAATTGATCACGATTTCGCATGCATCTTAATAGGCCCGGTGTTATCCAAGGCTTCAAAATTATTTTACGTCTAGAAGTCGCGACTAGTTTTGTGTTATCATTTATAGCTTGGCCTAGAGAGTGTACAAAAAAATTGGTTGCTTCGTTAACATCTGTCATACTGAAAATCTTTTCAAAATCTATGTTCTTTACGTAAGTTTCAAGTCCTGCGTCGTCTATTCGTTTAATAGTTTTAGAGCCTTGGTTTTTGATAAGTGTACGGTCTAAAAATAGTACAACGCTATTGTGGTCTGTAACCGAAGTTTGAGCAACATAACAGAACGCTGATAATCTTGTCTTTAACATTATATGATCTAAGCACGTGCGACTATGAGTAGGAATCGTATGAGCTGGAAGCATACCATGAGAAGCGATAAGGTCGAGATATGCGTAGGATCTATTATCTTGGGAATTTTCAATAATGTCAATATTAATATCGCCAAGTAATATGATATTTTGAAAGGATGAGAGATTGCTTAGACAATCGTTGAGGGACATTAAAAAGTTATCGATATTTTTATGACTAGGTGGTCGATAGACAGCAACGATTACAGTGTTTGTGTTTATTTTCAAAATAAGGCAATTAGAATCGACAATTTCCGGTTCATCAATACGGTACTGTTCAATGTTTTTGCAGTAAATGACCACACCTTCGTTTTGAGTTTGATTTTTGCGTGTAGCGAATGAAATATAACCATCTAATTCAGGCACGGTAGGATTTCGCTGCAACCAGCATTCGGTTAGAACAATAATATCCCAATCAACTTTTGACCTTGCAAGTAATGTCTGAAAGTTGGGAGTGTTGCAATTAATACTACGTATATTTTGAGTCAATATTTTTAGGGTATTGGAAGAATTTTTTAACAAAGAGTTGCAGTCATCAATGTTACATGTGGCGGATTGAGCTACAGTAACAGAATCCAAATCATTATTTAGTAACGCGTTAAAGTCATCCATTTTCCAAAACATAATATTTTAGGGTGCAAGTTATATTACCAATGTATTTTAACAACCATCGAGTGACACTACGTCTCGCGCATAAAATGTTTATAATATTTAATCTATCAAGATAAAAGTCGGTGTTTGTGTATAATATGTGTGTGTTTGTTTGTGTGAATGTGAATGAGTATAATGAGGTGAGAGTTATATCAAAATTTTCGAAAATTGTGAAGTTAACATAATATAAGTCATTTTGACTGAGAACTAACATATTTTTTAACACTATTAAAATGAATATATTGAAATGAACATATTGACTAGTTATTAATAAGTTTTTTAAAGTTATTAAGAAAATCTTAAGAATTAACATAAATAAAGCTAAATAAGATTGAACAAAATACTGCAGCAAAGAAAAAGTAGCTAGTCAGAGTTCACACTCTGATTTAAGCTTATCTAAATCAGCCTCCGAATTTATGAGAAAACGATTATCTCCTTCATTTTTCCTAATAAATATCTTGCCGTGGGCGGCCCAACAATATGCAAAGTTGTAGGTCTTAGCAAAGTCACGCGCCAAGAAAAACAGCCTTTTGCCTTTGCTCGTTAGATTTTCAGCTATGAAAATTGGTTTACTGGAGCCATGGATATGCAGATGTGATGTATTCAATTTATTTTCTTTATGTTGCTTGTTGAAGTTTTTTGTTTTTTCTAAAAATTTCTCTTTAAGTAAAACTGAGTTGAAGTCCAAGATAATAGGCTTGTTTCCTTCAGTTTTTGTATTAATTCGGAAGACATCTTTTATGTCACTATTTTGAATTGACATATTTATTGCTCGTCCGACTGTATTCATTAACTGAGCAAGATCATCTTTCGTTTCTCCTCTTCTAGGAGGAATATTTCTTATCTCTATACTGGAGATTCTTTGCGCACTTTCAAGGTTTTGAATTCTAGTTTCGAGGGTGTAAATGTATTGTAAATTATCTCGTTTTTCTTTTTCGATTAATTCAAGCTGTTTTTTTAGGTTATTATAATCTTCAGACAGTATAATCTTCAGTTGTTTCACTTTAGTCTATTTCAGAATGGGAAATCGTCGTTTGACAGGAATAAACTAAATTTTAGTGACTTTTAGTTTAGTTTAGAGGTATTTGTGACAACAGAATCGGCACCAATAATTATAACTCTGTCATGATTCGATGTCGTAGTCGTCAAACAAAAATAAATCTTTAACGAATTGATGCGGCACACTTATTTTTTTTTGTCTTTGACCACTTAGAATTGCGATCGATTAAAAATTTGTTTCGGTTGCTATAGGGTGAAAGTGTTTTTGCGTAATTGAGTAACAAACATCCAAACATACAAACTTTCACATTTATAATATTAGCAGGATACTTAATTTAAAAAAAGATATTTACCGTGACATTTTAATCATCATACAAAGGGCCACTGAATGTACCCGACATAAAATACCTCTAGGAGCAATTAAAAAATTGTTACAATTTTTTATTTTTTTTTATTAATGTTTAGTAGTCGTTGGATACGTGATGTTGGCTGCTTTTGTAAGACGACTAAAATGTCATGGTGTATATATATAATCTATACATATCAAATGCTTTGTCCTGAATGACTGAGTGACTGACGGATCAACGCACAGCCTAAACCGCTGATCGTAGAGACCTGAAACTTGGAGGGTGTATTCTTTGTATGACTTAGGCATCCGATAAGAAAGGATTTTCCGAAATTCTACCCCTAAGGGGGTGAAAAGGGGGGCAAAGTTTGTATGGGACAATGTGATTCCTTGGTCCAATCTACTTCAAATTTTGCATAAACATTCTTTAACAGAATTGATGGAAGACTTTTTTTTTCTTTTTAATTTTTAGAGGGTTTAATCAAAAACTGATTAAATGCTACCCTCATCGGTACATACAATTGTTCCTTATAAGGTGACTGGGGGTAAGATAAAAAACGGGGAAAGATAAAAAAAATACAATAACGCCGAATATCAAGGAATTCTTTTACTACTGGCAATATCGTTGTAGACACCATTTTGTCTTGCCCCGCCCCGCAGTCTGCGTCAGTCGCCAAGTGAGAGCGCACGTATGTTTTTTGTCAATATTCCGTACGGACACATTTCCCGCGTAAAATTGAGTTTTTCCATCTTACCCCGCTTGCTGTATCTACTTACACAGGTGAGTAACAAACATTTTGTTTCGATATTTATAAATATATTTGAAATTTAATATGCTCTATAAAGTGGTGATTAGTATATTTCACGTATTTTAAGATTTATGGTGCCTTTCAAACTTTCCCCTGCAAAATTTAACGGGTTAAGATGGCAATATAAAACTTTCCATCTTACCCCGTTTACGAAACTCCTAGAAAAGGTCAGAGGTTCTCAAACTAAAATACACGGTGGAATCCCTTCCCCAACATCGTAACAAAAACTTTAATCATGGAATCGGTACATAATTCTAGACATAGAAAAGGTTTGTCGATTTCAAAAAAGTCGGATGTTCTATTCATATGTGCAATACCTACACGATCAAAATGTATGATACAGTAGATTTTTTAAGGAGATGAAAAATGTCTACGCTAGGGTGTCTACAATCGTGTACTGAATCCATGGTTAAAGTTTTCATTACAATGTCCCTAAATTTATAATGTTCTATTATAATCATCCTAAAACCATTGTGGTTACTTTTTTGCACTAAGTATATCCACCTACTGTTATGTTCTTGTTAATTTTATCTCCTCCTTTGGAAAATATATTTTTTACGAAATTATTTTATTTGAGTTCCTCGATGGTCGTCGCACGTGCAGCTGCTGTGCATAAGGTCTTGGGTTCGATGCCCAGGTCAGGCAGTGTTGTTGATTTTCCATTAGGAATCTCTCTGTAAGAGCCGGGAGTGTAAATTAATGCCCGGTTTGTCTCTTATTACATAGGACTTTACACATAGCTGGCAAAATTTGGGTGTACTATACACCTCTGCTATCTAATTGCGTAACAAATTTTCGTAACCGATTCAGTAAAATTGGTTTCATTTTGACAGGTCAACAACATGATACTAAATGAAACCGTGTGTTTTATTTATCGACCCGACTACGACTTGACAGTCATGAGCATGATTATAAATTTCATTTTTTTAATATCCTAACCTAATATTTTGAGAACCTCAGACTGCCTGCCGTTGTAACGGGGTAAGATTGATATATTTTATTTGATAAATTATTTTTTCTTGCATTTAGAAAGCGATTTTTAAATGTAACTTATTTTCAAGCTATTTAGGTTATTGGAGCAGAGGGTTTATTGATCACCACACATGCATAATGACCATGAATACGATTCTAGTCACTATATCAATCTTACCCCTTCGGCATTTCGTCTTTCCCCTACATATTGTTTTTCTGAAGACCAATTTTATTAACCTTTTTTTACATAAAATATTGTTTCAAAAAGATGTCTGTCAACATTATAGAAACAAGTTGACTGTACTTTCTTACCCAAAACATCATTTTATGCATTTCACTTGAATCCCTTTGTTTCGCAACAGTTTCAAGTCAACACTGTTTATCTAATCAAAAATCCATTCCAACTTACCCCCACTCACCTTAATCTAAATCCTATTTTTGCTAATTTATACAAGTATCTTGCATCCGTCGACAATGCGGACGCAAGCATTCTATTGCACCTTCCAACATCCAGTGACTTCGTTAACAATGTGATCCTTTCGGCCTCGTTCCGGACGCATTCCATCAGTATATGGTAAGTGTCTTCCACTACATTACACTCTGGACAATTTGGTGAAGTAACTTTACGCATGAGAAATGCGAAACAGCCATGCTATTCTGTAAACATCTTACCGTGAAAACTTGGGTGAAGTGAGCTGTTAATAGTGTCAATCCCTGTGGAATGACAGCTCACTCCACGCTCACTTCACCTAAGTTTTCACGGTGAGATGGTTACAGAATAGCACTGCTGTTCATTGGAATGTGTCCCGATCGAAGTCGAAGAGCCATTACAATTTCCGGACGACTCATGTTTGCCTGGTCGAACCATGAACAACGAGAAAGTGAAGGCTGGATTGTCCGATACCAGATTCCCTTGCTCAGTGATCTGATCGAAGTGTTCGTGCCACATTTTAGTGCATTCTTCTTTAACTACACAAAGATAATCATTGTACACGGGAAAATGTGGACAGACCAATCCATCATCACAAGCATCCTTCGCCAACCGATCTACTACTTTTTTGTCTTCCAAGCCAACATGAGCCGGTATCCATTGCAGTACAATATTCTTATTCTTAGACATAAGTTCATAAATAGATTTGATCACGCTGTAGGCAATCGGAGTACCCCGAAAACTCGAGGTACACCGAGCCAAATGTTGAAGAGCGCTTCTCGAATCTTTCAAAATAACATAATTGCCGCTTTCAAACGAGTCAATGTAAGACAATGCTTCATCTATTGCCACAAGTTCAGTACACATTATATTGCATTTTGAGTTTACCTTTAATTGCACTGCAATTTTAGTTTGCGGTTCGAAAAACGCTGCTCCCGAACCTATTTTGTCTTTCGATCCATCTGTGTATATTTTGTAGAAACTCGAGTACGTGTTATTTAAAAATATGGTACAAAGCTCACTTAGTTTAGCATTTCGGTAGTGTTTTTAGCCGCTATCAAACCATCTAATCTAGGAAATATGACTTGAGATAGATCAATCCTGTGAACCCAAGTGTCCAACGAGAACATTTCAAGCTTTGGGCTCGTGTAGACAGGTAGCAAATCAAGAGACTCATGAATTCTGACTAACAATGGCACCTTTCTTCTCCAGTTTGATTGTCGGGTATGTGCTTGCAGTTCTTCCAACACAGCAATGATATTATAATCAGCATATGATTTTATTTTAAGCCAAAATTTACCCGCTAGATAGTATCTGCGAAACTTCAACGGTTGCAGGTTTAGTTCATTTTCCATAACGTGAATCGCTGTTGTTGTTTCTAATAATGCCACAAATAACCCTCATGCAAACGTTTTGGACCCTGTCTAATTTACTTAGGTGAGTTTCACAGCTACTATCATAAAGGAAACAAGCGTAATCGATTGTACTTCGAATTGTTGAGATGTATAAGCGTCTCTGATGTTTGGGATGTACCGGGAGTGGGTCCATATTGGCTCAACTAAAGTTCTTTACCCGAAATTGTTCTTCCTAACGATTTCTAATCCGAATGATCACTCTTTCTAAAATTTTTCATCCTAAAGTTTTCATTCATACTATTTGTAGTGCTACCGGCGATGTTCATGACACTCATGTTTCCGAAAATTGTAATTAATAATATCATTAATGTAAATATATTTAAACTCCTACTGTTTTTTATCATAACGCTTTTATCCCTAAACATAATTACCATAATATTTTCACTCATACTCAGAAAGAAACATTTACCAAGTGTTATAAAAAATATATGTGGGTAGAAGATGATATTTATAGTTTTAATTTGAGGGTTTGATTATTTATTATTTGGGGGTATGCTTTACATAACGTACTGTGTTGTGTCTATTGCTAAGTTCATGTCGGTGTATTATGATTATTACGTGCATGTTTGTGTTAATGCTTTATTAATATGGAGGAAAATTATTTAAAATCATTTAAAACCAGTCGCGGAGGATTAAAATTAGACGTAGGTACATGGATTTATAACGTAAACGCACCCATTACCGCCAGTTTAAGCGGAGTTCAGATTGATATCCAAAAAATAAGCACATTCTTAATATGTGGCTTCAATAAAATATTTTTTCAAGTTCTGAAATTATCGATTTTTTTAGTTATGTATAAGAACTGATAATCAAAGAATTACTTAAAACATTAAAAATTAAATAAAAGGAAAAAGGGTCATGTCCCTATTACCGACTCAAAATATCGGGTGTGTGCCTAATACCGTTTATGTGACACCTAATACCGACCACTAAATAAATGGAACTGTTAAAGTTAAATAAAAGTGCTCGTGAGTATTGAACTGTTTATATAAATGCTCCAACACAGTACAGAACGCTATCAACACTTAACAATTATATGTATACTTATAAAAGTATATTCTCAACCGTTAAATCAATAAAAATATCATATTTATACGAATTATGAATAACAAATTACCAAAGGCCAGCATTGATTATAACTACTATAATATATAACCAATGGGGGCATTTGGTATTATACAAGAGTTCATAGTGTGTTTAACTACTATTGTGAACGGACGTACTGATCGCGCGCGCGTGCTCTAGTTAAGAGTATTTTGCAGACGCATCACAACACCGTCGTCGCGGTGTACGTCGATCTATCGGGGCCACCGCGATGACCCAGTTACAAGTGCGGAAATCGTCATGAAGTGTTTAATATAATAGTTTAGGTTTCACGTTCACCTTAATACTAAATAATGGCTGCAAATCAGTCTATTAAAATAAAAACTGATCTGGAAAAACAGTTGTATGACTGTTACATCCAGGAGAAAACGGACAGAGAAAACCTGCAGCAAATGGTACGTCAACTGAACGGCCACATACAAAGCTTACAGGAACAGGTACAAGATCTTCAAGGACAACTAAAATGCCTCATCGCACAAGAAAAAGAGCCCTCAGATAAACTGGTCAGTGAGACCATAACACCTGCTCAGCCTACTAAAAGTGACGTTGAGTACTGCACGGATGAGGATGAACTCGCCAAAGAGACTGGGTGGATTAGGGCGAAAAACAGGAAGAAAAGGAAGTTGAACACCTCCCTTACTCCACCACCATTACAACAAGCTGGAACTAGCGCTCAACAGCAGCAAATAAACACCAAAGAGAAGGCAACCACAAAAAAAATTCTAGCACCGCCGCCAATCGTAGTGGACGGTGTTAAGAATTATCAAACATTCTACGACTTTTTGACAAAATCTCAGTCAGTAGAAACATTTACCGCCAAAATGTTAAGCGGTAATAGTGTGAAAATAAATGCCAAAACTGAAGAGTCCTACAGAGTGATTGCTCGACGCTTAACAGAAAATAACTGTTTATGGCACTCCTACGAGGATAAGCAGACCAGGCCAATAAGAGTAGTGGCGAAAAAATTGCATTCTTCGTGCCTACCGGATCGGATTAAAGATGATTTAATGTCGCAAGGATTCCAGATAGAAAATGTCATTAACAAGTTAAGCTGGAGAACAAAAGAACCGCTGAACATGTTTATATTATCGTTCAATAATGACGAAGATGTCAGTAAAATATATGGCATTAAACATATCTTAGGGTGTAAAGTTGAAATAAACCCGCTTAAAACGTCAAAAATAATACCGCAGTGTAAGAGATGCCAGGCTTACGGTCATACCCAAAAGTACTGTTCAAAAGAACCAAGGTGTGTCAAATGTACAGGTAAACACCTCACAGCTGATTGCAACAAACCTGCACAAGAAAAACCTAAGTGTGTCCACTGTGGCTTACCTCACCCAGCCAACTATAGAGGGTGTTTAGTTGCCAAGGAGATGCAAATGATTAAGAACAAAAAGTCTAAACATAATCAACCAAACAACCCTGCCGATAAGCAAATTGTTAGAAACACCGACAAACAGACAACAAAACAAAGTGCACAGTTTGCTCAGACAACCGCGATAACTGCACATTCATCTAAAAGTGTCTCATACGCACAAGCGGTAAAGCCAAGCACACAACCATCAAGTCTTGAGGACAAGCTCAACCAGATCTTGAAGTGCATATCCTCATTTGATAAGAGACTAGAGAAATTAGAATCAAGTACTATAAAAATCAATCATGAATAACACACTAAAAATAATGGCGTGGAATTCCAACGGATTGCTGCAACACCAACATGAGCTGCAAGTAGTCCTAGACACAGATAATATTGATGTGTGTTTGATCTCTGAAACGCACTTCACTAAACAGTCTTTTGTAAAGTTTAGAGGCTATAAGGTTTATCACTCCCTACACCCTAACAACACAGCGCGAGGAGGTAGTGCGGTTATTATTAGAGAAAATATATGTCATTACGAACAGTGTAAATACGAAGAGCCATACACGCAAGCTGTGGCGATAACAGTTAAAACAGATAAATTTAATGTTACTGTAGCGGCTGTATACTGTCCCCCAAGACACACGATAAACAAAGAACAATATACACACTTCTTCAGACTACTTGGACAGAGATTTATATTAGGCGGTGACTTTAACGCTAAGAATACTCATTGGGGATCGAGATTAACTTCAACAAAGGGAAGACAGCTCCTAAGTGCAGTGAAAGATATGCACTGTGAGGTCATAAGTACTGGAAAACCCACATACTGGCCGACTGACCACCAGAAACTACCAGACCTTATCGACTTTTTCATAGTCAAAAATATCTCAACCAATTATCTGAGTGTGAAAGAGGGGCACCACATGAACTCCGATCACTCTCCGATATTATTACAATTAAGTCACAAAATATTACTAAGAGAAAACCACCTGACATTAGTTAACAAGTTTACAGATTGGGAAAGTTTTAGCTTAGACCTACAAAATATTATTGACCTAAAAACTTCATTAAAAAGCAAAGATCAGCTCGATTCTGAAGTAAACAAGTTTAGCAGCAATATTCAACAAAGTGCATGGAACAACACACCACAAATTATAAAAAAGTTTAAAGGAAATTCTTATCCAAAGGAAATAATAGACCTATTATATGAAAAAAGGACTCAAAGAAAAACATGGCAGCAAACTAGATTCCCGCAAGACAAAACTCTATTGAACAACCTTACGAAAAGACTGAAGAGGAAAATACAAATCTTTCAAGATGAAGCTTTCAATACTAACCTACGTCAGTTAACCAGCGACCATACAACGCAATACTCTCTTTGGAAAGCGACAAAGTTACTCAAAAGGCCAATTACACCAATTCCCCCTATCAGAGATGACAACGGAAAGTGGGCCATAAGCAATGAGCAAAAAGCTCTAAGATTTGCTCAACACTTAGAAAACACCTTCCAGCCAAATGACAAGTCTGAAGACAACCTACAGTTTGCCAATATTCTGCAAGAGCAAAGAATTAAGCTTGTGACCCCGAAAGAAGTTGCAAAGGAAATTCAAATTATTAGCCTAAAAAAATCCCCAGGGTACGACCTTATTACGGGAGAAATTCTAAAACATCTCCCGTGTAAAGCCATCGTTAAGCTTACTAGGCTTATCAATGCAGCATTCGTGCTAAAGCATGTTCCTGAGTCATGGAAAGTTGCTGAAGTGATTATGATTGCAAAGCCCGGTAAACCACCTCACGAAGCTTCATCATACAGGCCCATTTCTCTGTTGCCTATACTATCAAAGCTGTTTGAAAAATTGTTCCTAAAGCGTCTAAAACCTATCATAAATGAGAGAAACCTGATCCCTGACCATCAGTTTGGTTTCAGAGAGAAACACTCAACAATAGACCAAGTACATAGAATCACCAACATCATTGAGAGAACGCTTGAAGATAAAAAAGTCTGCTCCACCGTATTTTTAGATGTAGCACAAGCTTTTGATAGAGTTTGGCATAAGGGTTTGATATACAAGCTAAGGCTATTGTTGCCAAATGATTTTGCCGATATCTTGCTATCATACATCACAGATAGAATGTTTCGAGTAAGGCACGAGGATGCCTTTTCAGAGTTAAAAATGATTAAAGCTGGCGTGCCTCAAGGTAGTGTGCTGGGTCCAGTCCTCTACCTGTTGTACACGTATGATATACCAGAGCTGGAAAATAATACTATTGCAACCTTTGCGGACGATACTGCCATAATGGCGACAGGTTCATGCCATACGGAAGCAATCGAAAAAGTACAAATCGCTGTAAATAAAGTTCACGACTGGGCACAAAAATGGAGGATCAAATTGAATGAATCGAAGTCACTTCACATTGATTTCACCAACAAGAATTGTGATTACCACCCAATCTTCATAAATGGCCTACAAGTGCCATATGCAAATACAGCCAAATACCTTGGTATAACGCTTGATGCGAAACTGCGCTGGAAAGCGCACGTTAAAAAGAAAAGACAGGAGCTAGACATACGTTTTAAAAACATGTATTGGTTGATTGGACGGAGTTCCTGCCTATCAATACATAACAAAATTTTATTATATAAGCATATTCTTATGCCAATATGGACATATGGCATCCAACTGTGGGGCTGTACCAAACCAACCAACATCAAAATTATACAAACATTCCAGAATAAGGTACTCAGGAGTATAGTTAATGCGCCCTGGTATATAAGAAATGACGACCTCCATCGTGACTTAAAAATGGAACCCGTCACCAACATAATCCAAAAATTTGCTGAGGCTCATGAACACCGACTCCACCGACATGTGAACATCGAGGCCATTCAGCTGTTAGACCAAACAAATATAGTGCGAAGACTAAAACGAACAAAACCTTTTGAGTTAGTGTAGTGTAAAAGTGTAGAAATAATAGTGACAATGACACACATATAACACATGAACAAAGTGTTTATAATATTATATCAGACTCTAAGAAAGTGGAACGGACTTGTATAAAGTACCTACAATCAGCACTATTCTAAGTTTTAAAATAATTATCACGTAAAAAGTTAAGTTAGATTAAAATTGCTTATTAGTCTTATAGGCTAGATTGTAATTAATTATTAAGAACTTGGTTCTTTTTAATAAAGGATAAAAAAAAAAAAAAAATTATAGAATCTTAGTAAAAATGTAACATAGTCATATAAAATTACAATAACATTTATGAGGCGGTTTACCGTCCACTAGAACCGCTAATTGAAAAAGTATCAGAACTCGTAAATTGAATAAAAATACAAAATGTGGTCTATTAAAACAGTAAAAAAGGCATTTGACTGTAAACCGCCTCTTAAGTTTAGTAGTCAAAGTAAATAAATACCAAATAAAAAAACATGTAGTATGGGGTCCGTCGATATTGTACAAGTAGATCGGTAATAGGTTTTCTTAAAGGAAATCGTATAACCTATTACCGACCCAAAGGAATGTGTATGAATTGTGTAAGTATATGTGATTTTTGTACATGTATATGATTTTAAGTGGTGCGGCTGCAAAAAAAATTTAATTATAATGATATTTCAGCTATAAAAATACACTATTTAAAAATATACCTCCTTTATTCATCAAAATATTTACATAAGAACAAAGTTAGTGAATACGGCTACTAAAGCTCTTGAATATATATTATGACGTTAATAGCTCAAATATAAGTTAACATACTAAGGAACTGAGTTAGTATAGCCTCCTGCCTATTTACTTATGCATTTTAACAAAAATCATGGCACACAAAAGATACGACAAGTACTCATCAGCGACATGGGTCGGTAATAGGAATAAAATTGAGATTTTTGTTCCTATTACCGCCTATTTTTAATATTGAATTTTAAGCAAATTAAAATAGTATCTCATCAAAATGAATCATTACTTGTGTTCCTGAAAGTATCAAAAATGCATCAAAAGAACTAGAAGTTACATTAAAATGCTTGACGATATAATCTTCTGCTAAAAAAGAAACAAGAGTGCTTACGCCATTGGGAATGCCACACTATGGAAAATGCACTAAGGTCGGTGTCCACGGACGAACTGAGCAATTATTATTTAAATAGTCGAGTTACGCACACAAACAAGAGATGAACATTTGCAATACAAATACATCTACATTTTCTTTAAAGCAACCAATTGTGTAGCTTTAATACATGACATAAAAATTATAGTTTTCTGAATAGGGCGGTAATGAGCGCAGATTTTAACGGGTCGTTATTAGGTGCGTTTACGTTATATAAAAAAAAACCGAATAACAGTGGATAAACAATATTGGGCGTGTGAATTAAGAAGCAACAAAAAGTATAAGTGTAAGGCGAGATTAATCACTACTTTCGATAAGGAAGTCAATAAGTATAAATTGCTGGAAGGTCCGCACCAAGAACATAATCATGAACCAGATGCTTTAAAGGAAAAGGTTTGTTTTTAAACTATTTCTTGTGATTACAAAACGGTTCCCTATCCATTTGCATAAAAACTTTAGACATAATATAACATGGCATAATTTTGTTTATCCTAATTATATGTACGCATAACTTAATCAAATTCTAAAGCATAAATTTGTTTACGCATAATGATCATGACCATGCATGCAGCAGGCATGCAGCATGCAAGCAAGCATGCAGCATGCAACATGCAGCAGGCATGGTTTCTGTCACGGCTCCGGCGCTGTGGGGCTCCGGCGATCCCACGCGAGCTGCTCGTCGCAGATGTGTTTAACGCTCACCACCGTAGCTTCGGCTTGCTGGCCGGCGTAGCCGGCCAGCCTCAGCCTCGGCGGCGGGCGTTAAAACCACCTGCTCCTCAGCTCGCGGGCCGCCTCGCCCCTCCGCGCCTTCGCGATTTTATATAACACTCTAGGGGTAGGGCAAACAAGACTACGTGGAGTCGATTTTGCAACGATTCGTTTCTTGGGGGCACTATGAAAAAAATACTTAGAAAAATTTCGCGACCAATTTCGATGTAGCGCTCGCCGGCCGCTGCCGCGGCACCGCTCGCTTCGCTCGCTCGGCTCGCGCGTAGTTGGTCACAGTTCTAACCTTTTTTTTTTTCCGGGGTGGAAAATCCTCATGGATGTCCTCCGCCCTGGGGCGGGCGGAGGGGTCTGTCAGACTCTTACTGACTAAAAACCACCCCGGTGTTCCGACTCACACCTACGCCGGGGGTCGCGGGAACGAAAGAATCTTCCGCAACCCCCAGCCGGTGCCGGCCCGCCACCGCGGGCCTCCTCTCGGGTCAGGGGGGGGAGTGAGGTGTTTGACTCCCCCCGCGACGTCTCAGAGGGGCGCGCGTGGAACACTACGCGCCGCCACCTCGGATCCTGATGTGTGGGGGGCGACGGACGTCCCCGAGTCCTTCGCCCCTGGACCCATTTAGGGGGGCCGGAAGAGGGCGTTGTCCGCCCTCCGCCGACGCCCGGTGCGCCTGCTGCGGGCCGGGTGAGTGGACGAGATCTCCCTCTCCCTTTCCGCAGCCTCCTTCTGCGAGACGACCGTCTCGCAGAAGGCGACCACCGCGTCCCAGGACTCGGCGCCGCCGACCATAGCGTTCACTACGGCCGGCAGCGACAAGTCACTGCCTACTTCTGAGATGAGGGCACGGCGCGGCTCCTCCCAAGCGGCACACTCTGCCAGCGTGTGCCGCGCCGTGTCCTCCCGGCAGTCGACGCAGTGGTGACACCGGGCGTCCGGCTCCCTGTTTATGCGACACAGGTACTTCCCGAAGTAACCATGCCCCGAGAGCACCTGCGTCACCCGAAACGACAGGGAGCCGTGCCTCCTCCCGAGCCAACGCTCGAGCACCGGCCGGACCGCCTCGACGACGTCGAGGCCGGCGGTAGGGCGCGAAAGCCTGTCCCGCCATTCCGCCACCAGGACCTCGCGAAGCTAAGACCGATGCAGCTCCACGTGTCGCTGCATCGGTCGCTCGCCCCGCGCCCGCGCTTCCTCGCGCCACCGATACGATGACGCGAGTACTTTCGCCTCCAGGTCCCAGGGCGGGGATCCGGCCAGTGCACAAGCCGCCTCGTAGGAGATCGTGCGATACCCCCGGATGACTCTGACGGCCATCGCCCTCTGCGGTCTCCGCATGACGGCGATGCTCCCGGCCGTCAGGTCAGCCGCCCAGTCACAGTTCTAACCTAACCTAACCTATGGATATCTTTGCAGGTACACACCGCTATAAATAAAATTAAAGAAGACGCTTTAATTAATAAAAACAAGAAACAAATTCATATAATTAGTGAGTGCGAAGCAAGCACTTCCTCAAGTGTACGTGCTAATATGCCAACAAACTTGAACTTGAGACAAGTAATATATCGTCAAAGAAAAAAAAAAGAAAAAATTACAGAACCTGATACTATTAACTTTGAAATAAATCATAATATTCTACAATTGGACAACGATATGATCTTAATTGATGAAAAATGGCATGAAACAAAGAGAATAGTATTATATACAACTAAACAATTTCTTACTTTTTTATGTGCTTCCACTTATTTAATAATGAACGGAACATTTAAAGTCGCCCCAAAATTATTTCAGCAAGTTTACACAATACACGGCTGTATAAACACGAAAACGTTTCCTTTAGTTATAGCATTGTGTACAAATAAAGACAAAAGCACATACGACAAATTGTTCTCATCTTTGATCGAGTATTGTCAATCATTAAATTTGATTTTATCGCCAAAATACATATTAATGGATTTCGAAAAGGCGTCACAGTTAAGTGCCAAGTATAATTTTGAAAACGCAGTGTTAAAGGGTTGTTATTTTCACTTGGGCCAAATTTTATATAGACAAGTGCAAAGTCGAGGTTTCCAAAAACTATATGGATCAAGCGAATCGTTTTCATCAGAAATCAAATGCATTTTAGCACTTGCATACCTACCAGCAGAAGAAATTCCCACATATTTTGACGAATGGCAGCAAAATATCTCTCCCGAAGCAAAAGTGATAGCAGAATGGTTTGGTGAAAATTATATATGGGGTACCAGTTCTTCACCACCTAAATATGAACCATGCTTATGGAGCACGTATGTTTTAAACGAGGAAAACGTACCACGTACTCAAAATAGTGCTGAATCATTTCATAATCGTTTTCAACAGTTCGTAGATCAGCACCACGCAGGATTTTATTTGTTATCTAAGAAAATTATTCTAGAATTACAACATCAGGCTGCAGAAATCCAAAAACATCTTAACGGGGCTCCCCCTGCCGCCAAGAAAAGAAAATACAATGACAAATATAATAGAATTAAATATATATTGAATTTTGAAGCAAAATACACCAATAAAAGTGATTATTTGAAAGCTATAGCCGCTAATATTAAACTATGTATTTAACTACTTGTACCATGGTACTATTATTGTTAAACGTTATATATTATATGTTATGTGAAAATAAAGTTCGCAAAATTAATGTATATAATACTGATTATTATGAATAAAAAGAAATCTAAACAAAAAAGATATGACTTTGAATAATAGTATAAAAGATTGTTATGTTGAGAAAATATAGGGAAACAAATAAAAGTATAATAGATGTTTATTGCTACTCACATTATGAAGTTGAATGCTTCGGAATTATGAACATTAGAGACAGAGTAGTTAGGAATTGTGATTGTTAGGATGAAAAATGTTAGGAAGAACATTTTCGGATTTCCAATTATCGGAGTTGAAAATTTAGGTGAACTTTGGCGCACCCACCGGGAGTACATCCCAAACATCAGAGGCGGTTATATCCAGATCCGGCTAGAATTTTAAAAACATTAACAAATTTTAACACCTTCTCTCGAGTCTCATTAATATGCTTAGCCCACCTAAGTGATCGGTCAAGCCAAACCCCCAAATATTTCACATTAGGTACCACCGGCAGCGATATCTCATTAATTCTTAGAGTAATTATCTCTTTGGCCACCCCGTTCCTAAAAATACAAACACTGCTTTTCAGAGGGGATATCTCAAGACCCAAATCCAAAAGAAGTTTAGTCATCTTATTTAAAGCGGGTTGTAATCGTTGTTGGGCCGATGAGACATCACTGCAAGTGGTATACAACACAATCATCCGCGTACTGCGATAGAAACACGTCCCCACTACTATGACATAATAATAATAATAATAATAATCTGTGGCCCGACTGTCAAAATGACGGTAAAGAAAAATTTTTTCTCCGTGATATTTTCTAGTATTTTTACAAATTAATCATCCAAAAATGTTGTAAATAAAAATAAAACAAAACGAAATACACATAAAGTACCAGGATGCAAGAAAATTGCTTAGATAAGAATACACGGAGAATACCTTGGAAATGCTGACGCGAAGTCGGGCACGACGACTTATTGACACACACCCAACACCTTCGGATTCGTCGCTCAGCTCCGCCTCGCAGTTGCCGGATCCTGCTCCAGACGTGAGTCCAGTGATACCGGCCGCTGCAGCTGCGTCGAGCTCGAGCGACGAATACTTCTCGCCGCCGACGTCACCACCACCAGCACGTCGCGGAAGAGGCCGACCACCGGCCAGCTTAGGACTCCGAGGCCCACCGGCCTCTGATAGGGTCCCCGCTCCCGGTGGAAGTGTGCGGCGCATGAGATGGACACAAACTGTCAACGAAAATGTCATGCGCGCATACTTTGGGGCTACAGAGGGAGGAAGTAACTTGACTGCGTACCGTGGTCGGATGCTCTCTCTGTTTCAGGTGCTTGAGCCAGCTGTCAACGTGTCGGCCCAACGACTGTCGGATCAGGTGCGGGTCATCCAGCGTAACCATATGCTGGACGACGCCGTACTTGATCGACTACGCCTCGAATCACGGAATAACCGTGTTACGCCTGCCTCGCCACTGGTCGCGGTGCAACTACAAAATTCACTCAGTGCTACACCGCGACCCGACCACGTTGGCGAAGAGGTTGATGACGGGGTTATATCTGTGAGTTCCCAATGCAATGCACGATTGAGGAACGCTTTGGAAGATGCTTTCCGGGAGTACCGCTCCACTCCACCTGGACTTAGGCCACGTTTACCTCGTTTGCCCATGCACAAGAAAAACAAGGCGCTGGTGTGTACTCTAGATTCACTGCTGTCCAATTATTTTGACGGCAGCAAAGACCTCGCCGATACCCACTCGATCTTGTACTGTGCAGCTGTAGCGGCATGTCGTGTAGCTCATGTTAAATTTCCCAGCAGTGACAGAGCTCCACGACCAAAACCAGCTGTACCAGCTTGGCAGTGCAGGATTGAGCGTCGTATCGGTGAGGCTAGAGTACTCATCGGCAAGCTAATCTGCTTCAGGGAGGGCAATACCCGCCCTAGAGTGATGCGCTTTGTGAAGCGGGCGTTCTCGGGTACTGATACTAGTTCTCGAGATTATCTGACCCGCGTCACAGAGCGTATCGACTTCCTGAAGCAGAAGATCTGTGCTTGGGCAAACCGTATTCGACGATACAGGCGGAGAGTTGAGCGGTACACTCAGAATCGCACATTCCAAAGCGATGAAAGGTGGGTTTACAGGGCTTGGGAGCGGCTGGATCAAGGTGTGATTGACACGCGCCTGCCGGATGATGATGCCATGTGTTCGTTCTGGCGAAGCATCTGGTCGGCGCCTGTCAATCACACCGAAGGAGATTGGACTGGGAAGATCGAGCGGGCGTGCGAGCGAATACCAGAAATGGGGGCAATTAACATCAGCCCCCAAGATGTAGCTTGTGCAGTCCGTCCGTTGCCTAACTGGAAATCTCCAGGGCCGGACGGGCTGCACAACTTTTGGATAAAGTGGCTCCAAAGGTCACACGCCCGATTGGCATCCCAGTTCCAGTCAGCCTTAGAATCAGGGTCGCTGCCCCAGTTCCTAACGACAGGAATAACCCACCTGCTCCATAAATCAGGTAGTACTGCGGAACCCAAAAATTATAGGCCGATCACTTGTCTGCCGACGGTCTATAAAGTTTTTACATCCATTTTGAGAACTAAAATTAACAAACATATAGACACCAACTCCATCATGTCTGCCTCTCAAAATGGATGTAAGAACGGGTCCCGCGGTACTAAGGAGCTGCTCCTCATCGATATGGCCATTAACCAACAGGTTCGTCGATCCCGAAGGGATCTGTCGACATGTTGGATAGATTATAAGAAGGCCTATGACTCGGTGCCCCATACATGGCTCATGAGGGTGCTGGAGTTGTATAAAGTAGATGCAACTCTACGCACCTTCCTGATATCATGTATGGGGCAATGGAGGACGGTTCTTCGCTATCCAGGATGTCGACAGATCCAGAGGAATAGCGAACCGATAAGGATCGAGCGAGGTATATTTCAGGGCGACAGTTTGAGTCCACTTTGGTTCTGCCTAGCCTTGAATCCTCTAAGCACACTGCTGGAGGACTCAGGACTGGGCTATCGATTAAGAAGAGGTGGTCAGGTTATATCCCACCTCCTTTACATGGATGACTTGAAACTCTTTGCCCCCAACAATTTGCAACTGGTGGAGCTACTGAAGGTTACCGAAACTTTCAGTAGCGCCATCAGGATGGAATTTGGTGTGGACAAATGTGCGGTCATGCATGTAAAGCGAGGGGGGATTGTGGAATCCGGGGGAACCCAACTCCCGGACTCCATACACCTAAGATCTCTCTCCTCAATCGAAACCTACAAGTATTTGGGTATGTCGGAAGCGTTAGGTATCAACACTGCTGACATGAAGCAATCGCTGAAGGAGCGCTTCTTTGACCGCCTGAATAAAGTATTAAATAGTCTTTTATCAGGCGGGAACAAGGTGCGCGCCTTCAACGGTTGGGTCATGCCGGTTTTGATGTACTCTTTCGGCATACTCAAATGGACCCAGACGGAACTTGACGCCCTGGATAGGAGGGTCCGCACACTGCTGACCGTAAATCGGATGCATCACCCACGTTCATCGGTGATGAGACTGTATATCCCGCGGAAGTGTGGAGGTCGAGGCTTCTTAAATGCTAAGACCCTGCACAACCGTGAGGTATGCAGTCTCAGGGAATACTTCCTAGAAGCCGACGTGGGGATGCACCGAGATGTGGTCTCAGTGGACAAAGGCCTTACCCCGCTATCCTTGGCTAACGAGAACTGGCGCAAACCTATAGTATTAGATACTAATGACCGCAGGGAGGTATGGCAGAGCAAAGAGCTTCACGGGCGCTTTTACCGGGCCTTACATGGGCCCGATGTAGACCTATTAGCGTCCGTATCCTGGCTGCGATTCGGTGATCTCTTTGGGGAAACCGAAGGTTTTGTCTTTGCGATTATGGATGAAGTTATGATGACGAACAACTACCGGAAATATATTGTGAAGGACGGCACGGTTGACATCTGTCGGGCATGCCACCGTCCGGGGGAATCTATCCGACACATTATCTCTGGCTGTTCTCGTCTGGCTAACGGAGACTACTTGCATAGGCACAATCTTGTAGCCAGGATTATCCACCAGCAACTTGCTCTGAAATACAACCTTGTGGAATCGGAAGTACCGTACTATAAGTATGTGCCCGACTCAGTTCTTGAAAATGGCAATATCACGTTGTATTGGGATCGATCTATCATCACTGATAGGACTATTGTTGCCAATAAGCCAGACATAGTGGTGATAGATCGATTAGAGCGTCGCACAATGATTATTGATATTGCGGTCCCGCATGACGAGAACCTCGTGAAAGCTGAAAAAGATAAGCAGATAAAGTATCTTGACCTGGCTCGCGAGGTTGTCGACATGTGGGATGTGGATACAGCAGTCATTGTGCCGATAGTCGTGACGGCCAATGGTGTAATAGCCAAGAGCCTCGACCAACATCTGAGGAGGCTCTCGTTAGGTAGCTGGATCAAGGGCTTGATCCAGAAAGCGGTACTTCTGGACACGGCGCGTATCGTTAGGAGATTCCTCTCTCAGGAGCCCTGACCACCGGTAGCTTGGACCCTGTTCCCGATACCGGTGGGCTACTATTTTTTATATTTTTAAATGTTTTTTATACTTTTTTTTTAAGAAATATTTAAAAATGTATTTTATATGTCCAAAATTAAAATAAACGAAATAATAATAATAATAATAATGTTTATTATCAAAAAGCCAAATACAATTTGTCCGTCTCAATCAAACAAAAAGAAAACAATGAAGCACTATGCATTATTTGAGACAGAGTGAACGTCTGTGTCTGTGCTAGTATAAACTGTGTTACAGACACAGGCGCCTTCCTCTTACAGTTCATTGATAATTTGCTTCACTTGATAGGAGTTTTGGTACGCATAAATCTTAAGTTTAACGTATGTAGGTACATAACACTTATTAAAATTTTATAAAAGCAAGGAATGGTTATGCGAGGTGTGGGTGTATGTGTGTGTATATGTGTGTGTGTGCGTGTGTGTGTGTGTGTGCGTGTGTGTGTGTGTGTGCGTGTGTGTGTGTGTGTGTGTGTGTGTGTAAGTGAGTGTGTGTGTGTGTGTTTAGTTGTGTGTTTCGTATATGTTACAGTTTAGAATAAATAATAAAGGAGCAGTTTAAATATTATATTTTTAGATGCGTTAGTAAGATTTCCTTGCAAAGAGTTGTTCAGTCTCATCGTAAGTTAACTTTTGAAGAAAACTACTAACTATAGTTTTACATTTAAATTTAGGTAAAGAATATACGTTGCAGGTTTCGTTTATAGTATTATAAAGGTGGCTGCTAAGACACGGGTAGCTTCGCCTCGCCAGAGCAGTTTTGGTGGTGACAGGTGGGCAGACAGGATCTTTACGTCGTTTATTTTGCTGTAGTAACCTTGGGTCATAGGTCAATGACGAGTGTACACGTAAAGTGATGTTAAGTGCACAGAGCTGTCGGACAGTGAGTACAGATATGTCTTTATAGAGCTGGGTAGTCGGGTACCGATAAGGTTTGTGAAGCATGACTTTCAAGACAGCTCTTTGTGCCCTCTCAAGGCGAAGCAAATACGTTTTAGGTGTACCACCCCAGACTGATATGCAATAGGTAAGAAGTGACTGAGCTAAGGCAAAATAAATAGTTTTTAACAAGGGGTCGGCAACTACTCTTTTTAGTTTCTTCATAGGGAACATTAATTTACGAACACGCGTAACTGTCACACTGATATGCTCTTGCCAACTCAATGTGTTATTAATGTGCACCCCCAAATATTTAACACAAGAGGTTCTATGTATAGTAGGGCAGCTGCAAGGGGGCAGTAAAGAGTGACAAGTATGGGCTTTAACGTCTGGCATACTTGGCTGTGTAGCAGAGTTCGCTGAGAAAGGGACATAGTGGGTTTTAGATATATTTAGCGTAAGTAAGTTCAATGAAAGCCAATCCATCACTATGCTAAGAGCATTTTCAGCTGCGTGGTGAGCAGATTCCCATGTCTCTCCACTTATGATAAGCGCAGTGTCATCTGCATATACTACTATCTTGCATGCATCTTACATATATCCATGGTTGCTAAATTAAAAAGTAAGGGTGACAATGGATCGCCTTGTGCCAATCCCCGACCGGACGTGCGACTAATGACGTGATTACCATTGTAATATTAAGATTTCTCAGCTTGAGAAAATTCCAGATGTAGCTACAAATCATGAATCCTACACCAATTCGTTGCATGATTTTCAATAGACCTTTGACGTCTACGTAGTTATATGCGTTGTTAATATCTATGAAAACAGCCACTGTTATTAGTTTTTTAGAAAAGCCAGTTTGAATGCGAGATACTAAAACGGATAAATTGTCTACAGTTGAGCGGCATTTTCTAAAACCTGTAGTGTTATTTGATAAAAACATATGTTTTTCGATAAACCACTCTAATCTGTTCATTAAAATGTAATGAAAAACTTTACAAACGCATCAGATCATTGAAATAGGACGAAGAGATGATAAACTTCGTCCCGGTTTAGGAATTCAATTACAATATCGCGCCATTGTCTAGGAACAAAACCCGAAGTGAAAATCCTATTATACAGTTGAATCTTGTTACCATTTTGTGGTAACCTCTTGATCATGGAGTAAGAAATATTGTCGCCTCTGGGTGCAGTATCTTTAGATCGGACACATTTATAAAATTCTAAGGGAGTAACAACGGCATCCAGTTCAGAGTTATTCATGTCAAAAGCCAGGGCGCATGGGAATACAAAGTCCGGCGTTAAACTAAGAAGCAAATCAGTAGCTTTGTGTTTATCTACGTATTGTGTTGAATATTTTTGTCCCTTCAGCCACTTCATTTTCCGCCATACGGTAGACTGAGATGTAGAACACAAGTCGCGAATCATTTTCTGGGATTCGCAAATCTTATTTAGTAATGTTTCATAATTATGAGGGTTTGGATTACGTCTGAATTTAGGCAACGCCAATCGACGCTCAGCCACACATTTAGATAACTTAGGCTTCCAATAAGGTTTAGGTAAAAATGTACTAGGTATCTGGATTTAGGTTTATCTTGACTAAAGGGATACAAAGATCGGCAGCCAAGTTTAAACAATCAATGAATCTGTCATAATCGCCCTGTAAGTCCCCCGCGAATGCAAATTCTATAAATAGCGTATTGAGTATCTTACTGTATGAAGTCAAATCAGCATTTTTACAATTCTTTCGGACTAATGGCGAACTATTAGATTGAATATGTGAAGTGATTTTGATAGCCATATGATCACTGACTTTTTTTTTTTTTTTTTTTTTGAGTATGGGAAATTATCAAATAACTTCTCCCGCTCTGGGTGGAGCGGGAGGGCGTGTCAGACTTTTACTGACTAAAACCCACCCGTGTTCCTTCCGTTGCCTGTGTGCCGAGGTCGCGATATCCCTTTCAGACAAACCCGCAACCCCGGCAGGCATTGGCCCTTCCGGACCCCGTCAGTTGGTGCTGACATCTCTTTGAGGCGCGCGTGGAACACAACGCGCCGTCGACCCGGGCCTGGTCCCTATCGGACGGCGAGCTACCCATTGCTCACCGTCCGCAAGCCCGCGCCTACGGTGGCCGGAAGTCGGCTCGTATGATCACTGCCTAGTGTCTCATTCATGACGGACCAGTCGAACATCAAAGCTATATCATAAGATAGGTACCAAAGAAATGTCGGGTGCAGACTTTTGACATTGATGGAAGACTTGTTACGTATTTTATTGAAATTTATCAACTAACGGGGTTAAAAAGGGGTAGAAAGTTATTTTGGGGGTGATTTGCTTCGAAGTTGATATTAATACTCCTTAGTGCTTTTGATTTAAATTACATTTTATTTTGACACATGTTTGAAAACTCAAGCCTATTTTATTCATAAAAGGTTGAACTCACATAAAAGCTTAGTGTAATGCAAATTCTCTTTAAAATTTGAATGTCCTTAAGAGGCTTACAACAGCTAAAGCGCGGTCACTGTCGGACTGCATAGAAATGAAAGAGAAGCGCGATGACACGACGCCGGTAATTTATTGCAAAATATGAAGCAGTTAGCGATTTACAGAAAATCAATTGATTGGACTGGATCATTAAAACACTATTATGCTAATATGTAGCTTGTAGAATAATCTGACAAAAAATCAGAATGATTGCATGTAAATTAATATGATTTTTAATCGTTAAAAGAAATTTTTAGAGGTATCTTCATGATTTTTTTCTATCGTATCAAATTAGTTGTATTATGTTTTCAACACACTATCATACTAGCATATATCCTGAAGAATATCATATATTTTTCTGATTTTGTTTACTGCAGTGGATCATATTCTTTTAGGCATTATAAAACTTGCGTTTAGGCACGTTTAGGTCCTGTAGTCCCTTTAATATAGTTTTCTTTTTGCTTTAATATAAATATTCAAATTTTAACTTTAAGCTTCGTGCAGACAAGCGCGACGCGACAGCGCGACGCGACACCGGCTATTGTTATACCGTGAAGTTTTCTTAGAAATTGTATTATTCGAGTCGCGTCGCGCCGTCGCGTCGCGCTGGTCTGCATGAGCCTTTATACTTATGTGCATAGATTACTAAATATGAACTGAAACAACTTTATATTAAGTATAATATAACAATATATTAGCTTCAAACAACAAAAAACATGAAACGACTGCCTCTTACAAAGGTCTTCGTACAAGTCCATTCTTATAGTCTTAATTTAACAATGGTCACCCACCCAATCTTATCGATATTTACGTCCGGTTCGGGATACAGCGGCCCGCACGCACCTCGTCTCACCGTGGGCCACCACGCCGCTCCGGTGATGTAATTGTTAACTTTATGAAGAGCGCGCGGCAATCGCCAACATAAATTGGGATGAAATTTGACACACAGATAGTTTATAACTTGGATTAACACATAAGGTACTTTTCATTCCGGTAGTACGTTCCAGTAGGATATTTTGCGACATCCACGCCGGTGAAGCCGCGGGAAAAAGCTAGTATAATATATATATAATGGAGAGGGTATGTGTCTCTTGCGTTATTATCAGGCATATTTTAGCTACTGTGGGCGTACTGTGGGTAGTGATGGTTATTGCGCAATAGAAAAACCGTTTGCAGTTCATATCACATTATAATTTACTATCAAATTAATCACACTAGCAATTCACACACTGTAGGTATTGTACACGACTATTCGGAATGCACGACAGTTTAACGTCTTCACTGCTTGACCGCCTCCTATGAAGTCGACTGAGCTCCAGCCGGCGGCGGCGGCGCGGCGGCGGCGCCCGGCCCCAGCGTTATGTTGTAGACTCTCGACCGCCGCTAGGCAGCACAGGCGTCCCGATTAGTCAACTCAGTAACGTATTTCCGAAGTGTTTATTTGTTAGGGAGTTAAAGACTCATTGATTAATGTCATAATCAAAAAAATATATATATAATGGCTAAATTAATAACCTAACTGTCAAATATGTTAGCTAAAAGATTGAAATCAGTCTACGATACGACGAGTCTAGTGTAGTCTTAGTGAACCTTTACTACAAATCATCTTATAATCAACTTTTGATAGTAGGTACATTATGAGAGCTTGAGTGGGGAGAGCCTATCAGTATGGGGTACCCCCCATAATGATAGGTTCTCCCACTATTACATGGGTCTCAAACGTAACTGGCGAAATGTGGGTGTACTATAGATACACCTCTACCTAACCCTTCGGGGAATACAGGCGTGATGTTATGTTATTATGATACAAGTGTGTAGGAATGATAATGATCAATGCACACGCGTTTCATACGACGTTTTTCAACAAACTTGCGAAGAAAATAAGACTTGTTGTAAAAACATAAGCTACAAACGTAACTATTAGGGATGATACATTTAGATTTATAAAGTGTTACTGACATTTGATGCCAGGTACTGAACCGGAGCTTCTTTTAAAAACTTTTCTACGTCGGTTGGTAACAATACTTTAAATTTCGTATTTTTGATGAGTACAACGAAAACGATAACAAATAATTTATTGAAAATGGCGCGGTGGTTTTATTTTTCCGCTAGCGATGCGCGCGCAAGTGTAAATAAAGGCACACGCAAAACCGCTGAACAGCCTAACTATATAAAAATATAACAAACACAAAATAATAATTTGAATACGCAAATTAAGATGAATAAATAGTGAATATAATTTGATGAAATATTATGTTAATGTATCATATTTTATTTATTTACACAGTAGGCATAAAAAGGTAAGAAGTACCCACGCACAATGGTCCACGAGAAGGACTAAGGGTGGAAACCAAACCCCATAACAGAACATAGAAGGCAAAAAGTCTCTTTGATGAGATTAAAAAAGCACAAATCTCTGCTCGTGTTAAAAAAGAGAATGCTCATTTAATAGTATAGGATAGTTCATACTAGTTCCATGTATTCAAAGTCAATTTCTTTATACAAATTCCATGCTGCCATGATAGTACTTACAAATTCCATACTGCCATGTCGCGTTTCAAAATTTGTCAAACAACAATGGCCGCTACAAATTGTCTATGGTTTTAGTGATGTAGTGATCTTTAAGTTTTGGTACTTTCGAAGTTACGATTTTTTTTGTAGGTAGTGTTTCATCAGTATTTTTTTATATTGAGTAGCTTTTACATAAAAAAACAAATCCATTGAAATATGTTCCTATGTTAAACCGTGAAAACGAACAAGATAGCATGGGTACTTACGTACGTTTGGTATCTCAAAGATTAAAAAAAAAATGCTTATGCTAACCAGATACCTACCTGACAAAAAATACGAGACTAGCTTAAAGATGGTGTAGCTCAGGAGTCACCAAATGGCGGACCGCGGTCCAGATCCGGACCGCCGACCTATTTTGTACGGACTTTAAGTAAACAGTTAAATTTATAACAAAAACCTAATCAAATTTAATTGAGTAGGTAATTAAAAAGAATTAAGCCCACGCTTTGTCGACACGACAACGGACGACGCCAGACGCAAGCCGCATGAAGCTGCAAATGTTTTCGGGAGTAATAGAGCTAGCTGGGTGAGGTACTATACAAATCGAAATGATCTATTTCCAAAAAAGAAAAAAAATACGCAAGGTTCTTGAACATCTTTTAGTCTTGGTTGCTAGAAGGTAACGTTTTCCAAACGGACCGCGAGTCATATTTTTTTTTTATATGGACTCTAAATAAAACTAATTGGTGATCCCTGGTGTAGCTCATATTCTCTGCTCTTACTTCCGTCGGACATGTTGAAAGTAAAAAAAAAAGAAAAAAAAATCGACTATAATATTGTAAAGATATATTGTATTCGTCTAGTTAGCTCGGACGATTTAAGATCTCTTAAAGGGGATATGATTGAAGTTTCAACTCCCAGAAATAGTCTTCCTTTTGACATTCGGTATTGGATGGCGGGCAAATACGTCGCCAACCCGAGCTCTTTTTGATGGTGTTCGTTATGATTCGTAACAAATTCGGTGTTAAAGCAGTATAATATTCTAAAACTTGAGGGGTCCCCATATTACATACAGACCTACGACATTATTTAAAAGGAAATAGGACCGCATCTTTAAACGCGGGCTAGTTCCAACAGCATCTTGAAAATCCTAGCCGAAAAAAACGATTGCTGTCAGTATAATAATTTTAGTTTAGTTTATTTCCACAAAAAAGTATTACATTATAAATACATTACATAGTTTTTTTCCTATTTAAAGGAGTAATAAAATACTCCTTGAACGAATAGTCGATATTTATTATGTCAATCACTAGCATTTCAATGACAAGATAAAGACGATATAAAAAGGATGTCGGTTGCCTATGGTCGGTTGTTTGACGTTTATAAAAGTTCAAAATTTATTCCAGTTTTTGCTTTTGTTAATTGAAATAGTTTAATTAAAAGGTAAGAAACACGAATAGGATGTTAAAGTGGGTGTGATAATACGTGTTTCCTATTTAGTGCGTATTTAATCAGTGACACGTAGATATCGCGTTCAATTCCCTGGAAAGTCCAATGTTATTGTTTTTAGCGAGTCGCAACCAAATCCTGTTTAGTTATCTGTGGCATTGCAGCACTAGTCCGATAATATAAAGTAAAAACCACGCGTTTTTAATACACTGTATTATGAACCTAAATCGGTTACCTATTTGGAACATAAAGTAGAAATCGCATAGGTACGAACATTTACGCCAAGAAAACGAAATGTGTTAAGTTTGCCCTACCAAATGTTAGAAATCTAGGACCCAACATCGTCTTAAATAAAGAGGTGCTTGAATCTGTAAATTCGGCAGTTTTTCTGGGCATAACAGTAGATGCCAAACTTCAGTGGGGCCCACATATATCGAGCCTAGCGGGAAGGCTCAGTTCTGCCGCCTACGCCGTCAGGAAAGTAAGACAATACACTGACGTCGATACAGCTCGATTAGTCTATTTTAGTTATTTTCATAGCGTTATGTCCTACGGTCTTCTGCTGTGGGGCAAAGCTGCTGATATTCAAAATATATTTGCCCTTCAAAAACGAGCTGTTCGAGCTATTTACCAGCTAGGCCCCAGAGTTTCTCTGAGAGATTTTTTCAAAGATATTGGTATCCTCACAGTGGCATGTCAATTCATTTTCGCCAACATCTTATATATTAGGCAAAATATACATTTATACACTAAAAACATTGATTTTTACAATGTTAACACTAGAAATAAGGAAAAACTAAGAGTTCCTTTTCACCGGCTTCATAAGGTTCATAACTCATTTGTTGGGCTTGGTATAACCTTTTATAACAAGTTACCCGCTTCTTTGCTAGATTTGCCTTTTAATGCGTTTAAAACGAAAGTAAAATCCAACCTTTGTTCAAAGGCATACTATTCTATCAACGACTACTTAAATGATTAGAATAGTTGGTCGCTGTGATTAACTCAAGACAATTTTTATGTTCTTTCACCAGAATTAGCTTACCTACTGACAGGTTATGTCAGTTCATATAATTGTTTATTTTAATTTATTGTTGACATAATCTACTCATTACAATGTTTTTTTTAATGAGTTGTATTGCAATATGTAACTAGTGACCTCGACAATAGATCATATTATTTATTGTTATTAGTAATTAACTGTTTTTTTATTATACCTCGATGGTCCTAGTTTATCATTTATAACTTCCAGTTACAGCTTTATGTAAGCGGGCACGCCCTTTATGCCTGGAGGCTTTTATTAAGACGTTAAGTTTTGTTTACGTTTAGTTTTTATTTCTGCCCGAGTATAGTTCTCGATGATTTTGTTTGGTATATTGGCGTGTGCTAGCTAACATATGGATAATAATTTAAATTAGGTTAAATTATGTTGAATACTATTATATAGAGTCATTTTTTTTTCTTTCTAACTGAACAGACAGCTGTGCTGCTGGGGAGTTTGTTGCGCCACTTCTTCTTCCCAGCTAACGCACTAGGAAGTGGTGAAGGGTGGGCGTTTTGGGGGACTGTCTTATGTAATTTTGACGTTCGAAAAGTGCTGATTATCAGCCTAGTTTGAATAAATGACTTTTGAATTTTACGATAGGTAGGTACATACTACTAATTTCATGCATTCACCATTAAGATCTGCTAAAAATTAATTGTTCGAAAATCGAACTGGCCACCACGAGTAGAATATAAATAAAAGAAAAATAGAATACAAATAAGCTGCCGTATTGGTGACAATATCAAACTAAAAACACCTTTGATAACTGATCCTTGGACACCTTTGTCACCACAACCTTCCACATCAAAACACTATTCATCTAGCCCGCTGCCTCAAGAACAACCTTCACCAACTTTTACGATCCAAAATGGTCCTCAGCAGACCCAAGTTTCTGAAACTTTACTTAACAGTAATACTCAAATAAACTCTACCTCAACTTCAATGTATCAAACCGGTCTAATGTATCAAACATTACCTTTAACATTTAATTGTTTTAAATAGGTATAGTAACTGTAATTGTAAGTTTAATAAATACTTTGATTCTAGTACTATTGCTTTTTATTGTCTCGTGTGTAAAAAGTAGAGTATTCTCCTCGGGGATAAAGGTGCCTTCGCCTTGGGCTAACTTGAATCCCACGCTGCACTCAGGATTCTTGTCTTAACTCCCTCGCTTTGCTCGCTAGAATCCATCGTTTTGCTCGGGATTCAATACAGCGCCTGCTACATAAGACAATACTTTATCTCCTTAGTGCATAATCTACTATTTTTTATAAACTAATTACAAATGAATCTGCAGTAGTATCCCGCGAAATTCAAATTTTCAAACGTTTTTTGCAATTTACAGGTGAGTTTCAGGTTGTATCTTTGAAGTGCCTATGGGGGTGAATCGAAACACGTATGTTCAAAACAAGCGTTTATTACCGACTACCTGATGGTTACACTTAACAATGATGCTTACTTCTAAGTACATTTATCCACTTCACCTCCGGGGGTGAAAAAAGAAAAAGAATTTAAAGACAAGCAAAGCAAAGGTTCAAACCTTTTCTTATAAACATACTTACTTACAAACATTTTTTGGCCTTTCCTTATGTATTACATCTACCTTACCCTTTTTGATTATCTTTACATTAATGCCTAAATCTTTCGACACTTCAAAAGGTCCATCAAAAACACAGTCTAATTTACGGGTTATTCCACTCATCCCCATCATCAAATCTTGCATCACAAATGCTTGCATTAAATCTTGACGACGTAAATAAAGCCCTACAGCAGGTTCAAAATTGGTTCACTGCTAATAATTTAGTATTTAATGGCAAAAAAACTAAGTGCATAAGATTTTCTTTATCAAATGTCAAAAGTAGTCATTGTCAGATAGTATTGAATCACGTGAAACTAGAATTCGTGGATAAAACTGTTTTCCAGGGGATCACGCTCGACTCAAGGCTTCAATGGTCCTCATTTAACATCCCTTTCAGGACGGTTAAGTTCAGCAGCATAAGCTGTGAGAAAAATCCGTCAATGTACTGATGTAGGTACCGCGAGGCTAGTCTATTTTAGTTACTTTTATAGTATACAAGTACCTACTCGTAGTAGTAAGCAAAAAAGTAAAGTTAAAACGCCCACCTGCACCATGGATGACAATGCGACGTAGGAACCGTGCTTTCCGTAAATTTAAGGGATCGGACTGACGAGAACTGGACAAGATTCAAGACAACGCAACGCTAAACGCCGCCACATTCTTGATACTATCAATACTTCCTCTTCTGCCGATATTTGGAAATTTCTTGGAACTCTTAGTATCGGCAAACCGCGACATTTAGACCTTCCTAATTCAATTCTGCTGGGGAGTTTGTTGCGCTACTTCTTCTTCCCAGCTAAAGCACTAGGAAGTGGTTAAGGGTGAGTGTTTTGGGGGACTGTCTTATGTAATTTTGACGTTCGAAAAGTGCTGATTCTCAGCCTAGTAGTTTCTACCGTGGATCGTCTAACCAAGCAACAAACTCTGTCTTTAATATATGGTCTAACGCGTCCTTGTATTAATCCTTTCAGTTTCATTCCAGTTGAGCCGGGAGAGATTAGAAAGACCATTCTCTCCATTAAATCCAAAGCTGTAGGATGTGACAATATCACCCGTGGTATGATCATAACTATTCTGGATCATCTCCTCCCCGCAATTACCCATATTGTAAAATTTTCTCTGTACACCGGAGTATTCCCTTCCCTGTGGCGCAAAGCCTGTGTTCGTCCACTACCCAAGGTATCTAATCCCTCTCTTCCTACCGACTTCCGTCCAATTACTATACTACCCTTCCTGTCCAAAGTGCTCGAGGCCTTTTTTTTGTTTTTGTTTTTGAGGGTGGGATTTATCAAATAACTTCTCCCGCTCTGGGCGGAGCGGGAAGGCGTGTCAGACTTTTACTAACTAAAACCCACCCGTGTTCCTTCCGTTGCCTGTGTGCCGGGGTCACCATATACCTTTCGGACAAACCCGCAACCCCGGCAGGCATTGGCCCTTCCGGACCCCGTCAGTTGCTGACATATCTTTGAGGCGCGCCTGGAACATAACGCGCCGTCGACCCGGGCCTGGTCCCTATCGGACGGCGAGCTACCCATTGCTCACCGTCCGCACTGTCAGTGAAAATGCTAATCTTGTGATTAGGGAGTGCATTATATTTTGGGAAGAAGCTAGAATTCCCACAAAGGCATTTCCCAACTGCGTGAAGAAATGTGTTGATTTATATCATGTTTGGAAAGAACTGCAGAATTAAAAAAAACACTTAAGAACCGTGAAAATTATTTTTGGAAGAGACCTTGATAAATTATTAATTTGGTCTTGCATATGCACATGCCTTTGAAAGAATGGAAATAGAGGAATACCAAGTTTTTTTGAAAAAACAGAGAGAGCCACGTTGACGGGGATGCTTAGGTGGTGTAGACAAAAATTTGGCGGGCAAAAAATAAAAAGGTAGACAAAGACGATTAGACGAAGAGGATAGAAAAGTGAGACAAAAAGAGTTATTGTCTGTTGCATCGACTTCTACTACACATAACTTGGAACATTCACAAGATTCAGACAAAAGACAGATTCCGAAGTCAGCTTGCCAGAGATTCCTACCCTGATACAAGTTCGAAAAGGTAGAAATAATCTGATAACACCTAAACTTGTTGCAGCTTTTGATCGATGCCAGCTAAGCATTAGAGACTGCGTTTATATTCTTCATGCGGTTGTAGAACCGCTTCATGTGAGCAGCGAAGATTTCCCCATTATCAAATCCTCGATCCAGCAAATTCATACTCAGACGAGAAAATTTAGGGCAGAAGCAATAAAACTGACTTTCAGAACAATGTACCTGACGTAGTCACAGTCTATTTGGGATGGAAAATTATAACCAGGCTTCAGACTTGAATATGCGATGTTCAAAAGAACAACGCTTGCCGATTATCGCTTCATTTGCCGACAGAGAACAGCTTGTAGCAGTACCAAAACTAGAGAGTTCTACTGGTAAATATCAAGCTAAAGCTGTCTCAACTGCCCTCTATGACTGGAGCCTTAGGTACAAATAATGCGTTGCGACATAACAGCTTGCTGGCCATTTCAATGGAGCTTGTGTTCTTTTGGAGCAGAATTTATAAAGAGAATTGTTACCTACTTTTGGCTTGTCGTCATCATGTTTATGTGTTGGTGATTGTTGTTATTTTATATGTTTAAATAAAGATAAATATTTCTCTTATTTCATTTTGTCTTTTATTCACTTCATTTATTGCATTTTTAATAATTTTGTAGGATTAACCAAATATTAGGACAAAACACGATTTGCACAAACTTTGTGGCTCGGTCGGCACGGGTTGCAATCATGCTAGAAAGGTAAAATTTCATATTTAAGTATGGTTTTGCATTTATAGAAGATATAGCGGGTATGTATTTCAAAAAATTTAATTTGCGTCGTATAAGGGACACCCTAATGTATATACATATTACATAAATATTTATTCCACAATTTTCGATATTGCTAACAAACACTAATAACTACCTACCACTGTTTATCTTTGCATCACCCAAAGGTTGACTGGTAGAAAATGCCTATGGCATTAAGTCCGCTTCTGTACATTTTTGTGCTTAAAGTGTTCAATAAATAAATAGTATTACGTCGTATGGTATTCTACTATGGGGACGGGCTGCAGACATCAAGTCTATTTTTATTCTGCAGAATAGAGCCATCAGAGCCATATGGCCTCCGCAGGCGCGACTCTCAAAGGGAACTGTTTAAAGATATTAACATCATGACGGTACCTTGTTAATATATGTATCTATGAAAACATTATTTACGTAAGGAAAAATCTACATCTTTTTAGTAAAAGAGGTGCAAGACACAATTATATCACTAGGAATAGGGATCAATTAGTTCAACCGGGTTTCAGGCTGGCTAAATTGGACTCGTCTTTCATGGGGTACTGTTTAAAATGTTACAATAAAAGACCTCCCCACATACTTCAACTGAATGAGACGAAATTCAAATCTTGTATAAAACGCACACTATACAGGCGCGCATATTATAAGTTGGGGGATTACATCGCTGATAAAAATACTTGGCTCAATGCTGGTCTAGCTCTACAACCACAACTAAGTAATTGATGAACATTTGAAAATACTGTTGGAGCTGCTGAAGATTGTAAGACCAATTTTGCATTGTATAAAATCAATCTCCTTTGTATTACAAAATTGCATAGCACAGGCGTGAGTACTATGTACTAAAGAGCTACCATTTACCGGGTAATATGTCTTTTATTGACTTGAATGTGCCCTGGCAGCTGTCAGTACGTCATGCTCACTCAGATGTCTCGCTGATGGTGGCGCGTGTGTTGGATCATTTAGCTCCCTTCAAAATAGTTGAGCTGAATGGTGCTGATCTAAGCGTCATGTTCGTGAACGGGCGCCGTCAGTTGGGACTGATCAACTCTTAGCTGCAATGGCTTATTTTAATTTTTGAGTTGTTCTTTGTGTTATATTTTTATTATGGACGCTTCTAACGTGCAAGTCTTTCTACATTGTTCTCACTTATATAATTTCATCATGAATGATGTAACCAATACTTTGTAACATTTTATTTTATTTAAAAGCCTGTAAATAGTTTAATTGAAATAAATGCTTTCAGTTTGAGTTTTGATAATAAATAAATTTTAGTTTCACCAATTAAAGAATTATCAAATCTTTTGATAATGAGTATCATTCAGTTCTTATTCTGCATGGCTTAGTCTAATTTTTATAGTCACAAAGCCATAAATGAACCTCGCGGTCATCCGAAGACTTTGGTCGACAATGGTGCCGATTCTCTTGTCACAAATGCCTCTAAACTAAACTAAAAATCACTAAAATTTAGTTTATTCCTGTCAAACGACGATTTCCTATTCTGAAATAGACTAAAGTGACACAACTTAACTATATTTTAGTTTGACAGCGCTAAGATAGTACTGAGTTTTTAGTTTAGTGAAAATGGCAATTTTGCTATTCTGAATATGACGTTTTTCACCTAAAATTTTGGTTGTAAAAGACCAAATCAGACTAAACCTGACAAATTTTAATCGCGATTAAAATGGTGTGGTATAAAATAAGTTGTTATGAACTAAAATTCACACCAACATCTCGACTTCACGTGCAAAAACAGTACTGTATTTATTTTTTCTTTTGCTTATATCTCGAAAATGGTGCGTCGTATCGCAAAAATAATGAAAATTTCGACCCCCTTTATAAAACCCTTAAACACCTAACACTCAACACGTAGGTAATATTTTTTTCACATTTTCCATACAAAAAAATAAAAATTCCATATAAAGCACGTCGAGGCTACACCACATGCGCACCACCGGCTCTAAAAAAAATCACCGGTTAGGGCAAACCACGGGTACCACGTGGATTCACGATTGTCAAATTCTATTTTAGTTGTGTCAAAATTATTTTTTAGTTTAGAGAATTTTATTTGCAGAATAGCTCTAAGATTCTCATAGCCAAAAGTAAGTAATTTTAGTCTTAGTTTAAGTTAGTTTAGTTCGGTGTACAAGAGAATCGGCACCAATGACGAATTAAAGGCGATTGTGGAAGCTGATGATACACAATCTACGGCTGAATTAGCAGCAGCTTTCGAAGTTAGCGTCAAAACAATATTGGTCCATTTGCGTCAAATTGGCAAGGTAAAAAAGCTTGACAAATGGGTGCCCCACGAACTCAATGATCGCCAGCGCAAAGTACGCGTCGAGACGTGCCTTGCACTGCTCAACAGACACACAAATGAAGGAATTTTGAACCACATTGTTACCTGCGATGAAAAATGGATTCTGTTTGATAACCGCAAGCGCTCAGCAAGTTGGTTGGATCCTGGTTCAGCACCTAAACAATGCCCTAAAAGAAAACTTACCCCTAGAAAAGTGATGGTCACTGTTTGGTAGTCTAGCGCCGGTGTGATTCATCACAGCTTCTTAACAAACGGGGTGAGCATTACTGCAGATGTGTACTGTGAAGAACTGAACACAATGATGGAGAAGCTGGCACATCTCCAACCAGCATTGGTCAATCGCTCGTCTCCGCTGCTACTGCACGACAACGCGCGACCTCATACTGCACAGCAGACGGTCTCCAAGTTGCAAGAACTGGGGTTGGAAGCTCTCCGTCATCCGCCCTACTCACCAGACCTTGCGCCTAGAGACTACTAGTTTTTCCAGAATTTGGATAACTTCTTGGCAGGAAAAAAATTCAATACCCAAGAGGCAGTACAAAATGCCTTTGAAGAATTTGTTGCCTCCCGTCCAGCTGATTTCTGGAAGGGCATCAATAAACCGCCACTGCGTTGGCAAAGATGTTTTGATTGCATGGGTGATTACTTCGATTAATACAAATAAAAAATACATGAAAAAAATTCGTTTAATTTTTTTCTTACAAAACGGCAATTTCATAGGTAAAGACCTATTATATTTTATGTAGGTATGTAAAGGTACCAGAATGTTACAAATGTCTTGACCCACACCATCGCTTTAAAAATACTTCAGTAATAGATATTTTTAATAAAATTTCACAATCTCATAAAAATCTGTCAGAAAGAAAGCAATTAAATACAGGGAATTAATGTGAAGCTGATTCTTCATTCTTAGTCCATTGCAGATATGCAGTCTGAGAGCTAATGATAATAACCCACCCAGTGAGGATCTGTAGATCTCTCTAACGTGAAAAAAATATTTCTAATATATACTTGTAAATATTATTATTTATACTATGCCCTAGTTATAACTGGCGCCCGAGACGCGCGTTTTGTACGTTACGGGCGCTCAATAAAATTGTATGAATTTCTAGTAACGAATTACATCTAACGCTGCCGTCAACTCTAATCAGGTTAAGTATTTCTTTCGTATGCCTCCAGTGTTAACAAAATAAACTATAAATTATAAAACGTTCATAATTTTATGACTTTTCCATTAGCTGCTTCTTTACCAGTGGAGACGCTTGTCCTTGGGTCGTCTTTTCATAGTGCTTTGAAAACGGACAACTGTGCTGCCACCTATGATTGAGCTTTCAGTTTTTAACCCAATTCTTAACTTTTCCATCGTGTCCTTTTCAAGCAAACTGTCTTATGTTCACCTTATTAGAGAGGAGACATTACAGTAACGGCTTTCTCTTTCAAGACCGATTTTTCGGTGCTTGTCAATCTTGTAAGCATTCCAGTTGGCCTATAGAGTACTAACGAATTCCATATATTGTTGTTAACGGCACTGCCGCAGACGTATAGATGACAGTTGTGTTGTTGTGACGCAGAACTGACAGCGAATCAGCGAACGAAGTTTGACGTATTGTCTAAGCTATCGAGCAAATTTTAATTCATATTTGTCAATAATACATACCATTATTAAATTTAATCGAATTATCTATTTATTATAGTCAATATTGGCAAATATTAAAGAAACATTGAAGCTTTTGTAAAAAAAAAATCATAACATCGTTAGTAAGGAGTAAGTGATAGTGCTATGTACTTGTGATTGAACGTTAGTGCAACCTACCTAGGCCTTTGTTTATGGTGGAGACAGGTGAGCGGTGAACAGTGTGCGCCAGGACACTGCCGCCGGCGCCATGGACGGCCAGGCCGACTCCGAGCGCGACAGAACACTGTGAGTAGAACCCGCTACCTCGTACTATTACTACCTATAGTTGACGCGGGAAGCGATCGTTTTGCATTTCGGATCATAACAATCGAACGTCCTGTTTGTAGTATCACTCATTAAAATGCTGATATTTAATCATATTTCCCACAACACACGCATTTCTTTTCCCTGCAGCCCAGGCATTTTTCTATAACGATAATATTTTAAGACATGAACAGAATGGAATATAATATTTGCAGATCAGGAGTGGATAACAGTGCTGCCGAGGGTGATGGAGACAGGGGACGGTACAGGTTAGCTTCTCGAATGTGTTATGTTCAGTAGTGACATGTGTATTCATACTTCCATCCATACTAATATTATAGTGCCTGACAGTCTATTACCTTTTCATACCTAAACTATGTTAATGTATCATATTTTGAATGATGAAATTTAGCACATTGATAGATCATTACCAGGATCAGGACGAAGGATACATTTATCCCGGTAGTACATCTCCATGGGATAATTTCCAACATCCACATGGACAACGCTGCAGAAAAGAACTATTAGCTAACATAATTATTGTTGTGAATGTGTTGTAAACTTATAGTGAATAGATTAAACAAAATTTTTGTTTCAAGCATAGGTTTCATCTATAGCAAGATAAACTTGAGTGACTCCACTCTATTTACTGTCTTTAAATGCAGAAGCAAAGGAAAAGGAATGAAAAAACACACATACATGGAAATTCATAAAATTTTGTTTAGAACCCAAAACGCAGCATACCAGATTCTGGGGCCTCTTATAACTAGGGCCTAAACTGATTTTGATTTGTGTATGTGTTTTTACCTTTTTTTTTGTACTAAAATAAATTTAGTTTTACCAACTTAAAATTATTCAGATTTTTCAACCGTATTCTTGAAAACGCGACTGCGCTTAAGAGTTGTAGGTCGTAGGTTCAAACCTTGACAGGCGCTTTACTTTGTGTTAAATTATTTGCTCACAAAATGGTGACGGAAAACATCGTGAGGAAACCGGCATGACCTAGAACTAAAAGGAGAATGACAAAAAGTGGTACCAAACTTTCTCACCTCTCAAGATAAACTTAATACAGTAGATATTTTTTTATTTTTTTACGACCTTCTGCGTCGGGGATTTGATTTTCGAATAGGGAATTTAATTTTAAGTTAAAAAGTTATTGTATTCCAATGCACGTTTCCGTAAACACTTTCTTCTTCCTTCTAATGACGTTCCGTTTTACATGATTTGTATATTTTGATCCTGATCATGATCTTTTGCACAAAATCATATAAAAATAATAATTAACTGACTTTACATGTAACTGTATGTAATAACTAAATGATTAATTGTGTTATTATAATTAATCCTTTGTGCTGTCTTTCTCTGGTATAATTTTTTATCTATGGTTATTTGTCCGATCGCACCGGTCTTAGGGGGGTATTACACTATCAATTATCTAGGATCCTATATAGGATCCTATCTTTTATCCTACTTATTTGACGTCTAGAATCATATCTGTGTATTACATTATCATTTATCTAGGATCCTATTTTTTTGATATATGTGGTTGCAATCGTCTATTAAAACAAAATACTGAGCCTTTCGGCACACAATATAACAAATAGAACTTAGAAGACTAATGAAGCCAAAACAATTAATTCCCGGCTGCCCGGCAGCAACTTGCTTTTTTTTTTTAGTACAGCAGTGTTGCCAACAAATAATTTTAGAATTCTAAATCGTATTGTGAACTTTAGCGAAAATTTCGTTGTGCTTACGTTTTATCCGTCAATAATCCCGTCAACTTAGAATATGGCAGTAGCAAAACTGAAAAGGCAAAAACACATAATTTTATGGACGGATTTTGTATCAGGAAATTATGAAAATAAATGTAAAATTCAGTATATAATATTCAATATGGCAAGACCCGTTTTTTTGATCCTATCTAACAACAAATGTCAAAAATCTTTGATCAAAGACGATTTGATTCATATGTTTGTATTACATTATCATATAAATGTGACTCAGAGATCTAGGATCCTAGATATTTGATAGTGTAATACCCCCCATAGAGATGACGCAATTGAATCGATTTTCGATAACATCGGGCTCAGACATATCTATTTTCGATGAATCTACTCGCTAGTCAATTTTTATTTATAGAATAGACAAATAAGTTTAACTGGATAAACATTTTACATATTGTGGCTATTTGGCTTTGTGTTCTGCAACCACAATATTGCCGTCAAACGCAAGAGTTTTGATTATAATCGATTAATAAAAAAAAACACATAAACCTACAAGGGCACTTATGAAACGTCAGAAGCTAGGTGCACGGTTCCAGTTGTTCGTTTCCTATGGAGAAGAGCCGGCAAGAAACTCCACGGCTACTCTTTTAAAAGTAAATGGTTTTTACAATGTTTCCAAATTACAGTGTTAAAAGATATGAGAGGACAGTGTAGGCCCATCAACAAGTACCAGGTACTTAGCAAAATATTAAATGGTCCACAGATCTACAGTCTGTTATGTCTACAACAACGTTCTCCCATTCACAATATTTAAAAGAAAATAATCTATATAAAAGATAAATGAAATAATAATAATAAAAACCTATTTAAACCAAATGATAATGGTTGCCTCTACTGGCTGTAACAAATCAAATTTAATTTAATAACATAATATTATGTCTGGTTTACCTACTGTAGAATTCAATGACATGGTGTATATTTTATTGATTTAAGGGGTTCTAGAATCGATTTAATATTTATGATTGATTAAAAAAATGATTTCTTTTACTCGTAAAGATTTATCGATATTAGATCGATATCGCATCCCTAGCCGGCCTGGCTGAAATTTTGAGTTTGACATTTGTAGTTGTACAGTGTTTATTGATTTAATTGATGCAACACTAACTTCCATTCCCTCTTGACTAACTTTTCCCCTAAACTGATCCAAATCCTAGCAAATTTTTAAATGAAAATTATATAAAAATGTAGTCTGGTGTGTAATACGAGGGCGGCACTTAAAATTTCGGGAATCAAGGAAGTGACACAACATTACTATTTAAAAATGTATTTATTGCTTTTCGAAGTATTCTCCGCGAAATTTGACACATTTTTCCATACGATGGAACCAATCATTGAAGCAAACAATTCCATTCGGAAGTTGGGGTCTCCAAAATGGCCGTTTTGTAGGCGTCCACAGCTTCTTCAGGTGATGAAAATCTCTGTCCACGCAATTTATTCTTTATTTTAGGGAAAGTATAGAAATCATTAGGGCTTAGGTCGGGGCTGTACGGCGGATGGTCTAATAATTCTATGTTTTCTTGCTCTAAAAACTCTTTTGTTCTGTGCGCGGTGTGAGAACTCGCATTGTCATGATGGACGATGATGCGGCGGTTGCAGTTCTCTTTACGGAGTTCAGAAACGACCTGTGGCAAACAAATGCTAGCATACCATTCTGCATTAACCGTTCTTTGTCTCTCAAGAGGAATAGTCGTAACATGGCCGGTTTTGGAGACAAACGTGGCCACCATTTTTTTTGCAACACTCCGTGAACGAACAATTTTTGTTAGCTTTAACTCATTTTCGAACACCCAAACTCGTGACTGGTTTTTTGTTTCGGGTTCGCACGCGTATATCCAGGATTCGTCACCTGATACAATGTTGTATACAGCATTTGAGGATCCTGCGTGGAATCTTTCGAGAGTTCTGACGCACCAAGTAACGCGAGCCGCTTTTTGCTCTTCACAGAGCGAATGCGGTATCCATCGGGAAAACAACTTTTTTACACCTAATTGTTCATGCAAGATTATTTGTATTTGTAAAGTTGCCTGAATTTCGCGGTATGTCACATGTCGATCTTCCTCAATCAGCTTACGCACAGCATCAACGTTTTCTTGGGTGACTGCAGTTTTTGGACGACCTTGACGGGGATCATCACTGAGCTTGACACGTCCACGTTGAAATTCAGCAAACCAGCGATAAATTGTGGTTTTGGATGGGGCTTCATCACCAAATGCAGAAATCATCCGGTCAACACACTGTTTTTGTGTTAAACCACTCCGAAAGTCATAATAAATCATCGCTCTTGAATTTTCTCGAGTCAATTCCATTTTCTCAACGACTAAACAAGTTTGACAAAACCTTGTGACAAGACCGAGAATCTTTTTTTAAATAAATAAATGGTATTCGATTTTTAAAACCAAGGAGTTTTCAATTAAAAAGATTTTAATATGACAGGAACAGTGGAAATATTCTATTTCCGATACTTTTAGTGCAGCCCTCGTATCGGTCGGTCGGTCTTTACCTATGAAATGGCCGTTTTGTATGAAAAAATTTAAACGAATTTTTTTCATGTATTTTTTATTTGTATTAATCGAAGTAATCACCCATGCAATCAATGCATCTTTGCCAACGCAGTGGCAGTTTATTGATGCCCTTCTTAAAGAAATCAGCTGGACGGGAGGCAACAAATCCTTCAAAGGCATTTTGTACTGCCTCTCGGGTATTGAATTTTTTTCCCGCCAAGAAGTTATCCAAATTCTGGAAAATGTAGTAGTCTGTAGGCGCAAGGTCTGGTGAGTAGGGCGGATGACGGAGAGCTTCCAACCCCAGTTCTTGCAACTTGGAGACCGTCTGCTGTGCAGTATGAGGTCGCGCGTTGTCGTGCAGTAGCAGCGGAGACGAGCGATGGACCAATGCTGGTTGGAGATGTGCCAGCTTCTCCATCATTGTGTTCAGTTCTTCACAGTACACATCTGCAGTAATGCTCAACCCGTTTGTTAAGAAGCTGTGATGAATCACACCGGCGCTAGACCACCAAACAGTGACCATCACTTTTCTAGGGGTAAGTTTTCGTTTAGGGCATTGTTTAGGTGCTGAACCAGGATCCAACCAACTTGCTGAGCGCTTGCGGTTATCAAACAGAATCCATTTTTCATCGCAGGTAACAATGCGGTTCAAAATTCCTTCATTTGTGTGTCTGTTGAGCAGTGCAAGGCACGTCTCGACGCGTACTTTGCGCTGGCGATCATTGAGTTCGTGGCACGCATTTGTCAAGCTTTTTTATCTTGCCAATTTGACGCAAATGGACCAATATTGTTTTGACGCTAACCTCGAAAGCTGAAAAATAAAATATCTAGCGGAACTTTATTTTTCTAACACCTAGTTTTGACAACGTCTCGTCTATGGCTACGTTAAAAATTCGAGTAATTATGGAATATGAGTACCGTCGTGGCAGCAACGCGGCACAAGCGGTCTTCAGGGTCTTTAAGGTCTTCCGAACTTTCTCAAGCATCAGTGTCTGAGACGCAGTATGCGGATGCCAGACACAGGCGCTGGACTCGAGTTTACTCCGAACCAAAGTGGTGTAAAGAAGTTTAATAATACTGGGATTGCGAAAGTCACGAGCGTTCCTCAAGACAAATCCCAGACGCCTGAAGGATTCCTTTGCAAGGGCAGACACGTGGTCTCTAAATGTCAGACTGCGGTCGAAAGTCACTCCTAAGTCCTTAACGCTGGTGACACGAGTGATCACTATACCCCCCAAACTATAATCATATTTTATTGGTCTCAACCCACGACCATAAGTCATAACGCTGCATTTACTAATATTAAACAACAACTTGTTCGCCATGCTCCACTCATAGACGGTATCGATATCTTTTTGTAGGAGTTCGCAATCCACCTCTGTTCTGATTTGCGCAGCTAGTTTTAGATCGTCGGCATATAGTAGACATTTTGCGAATCGAATCTTACAAATTAGGTCGTTGATCATGATCAGAAACAGAGGCGGCCCCAACACGGATCCCTGACTCACGCCCGAGCGAGTGTAATAAGACTTCGACTCAAAGCAGCCGTGGCGGACGAACTGTTTGCGATCCCGTAGGTAGTCGGCGAAGAAGTTAAGAAGGCCGGATGAGAAGCCCGTAGCCCCTAACTTTGCCAAAAGCACATCGTTGTCTACTTTGTCGAACGCCTTCCGGAAATCAAAATACAGAGTGTCGACCTGCCTACCGGATTCCAGGCTACTGGATATGAAGTCAACATGAATCAGCAGATTTGAGTTCACGGAGCGACCAGGTCGAAAACCATGTTGAGCATCAGAAAGATACATATTGGTTTGTTTACAGATAACAGTGTGAAGTATATGTTCAAAGACCTTTGCAATGGTTGATAAAATAGCGATGGGTCTGTGTTCCTCGACATATTATGTCTTGTCACTGGTTTTAGGGATGGGAGTAACACGTGAAGTCTTCCACGGCTCCGGATAAACGCCCGACTGAAGAGCTAGATTAAAAACATGACATAAAGGGGCTGCTAATATACTGCTACATCCTTTAACGATATATGCAGGGATGTTATCTGGGCCAATCGAACTGCAGGTTAGTTTGGAAATACCCCTAACCACGTCCGGAGGGACTAAAACGGGTAGGGGAAAATTACCTCCCTCACTATTCACCGTGATTGATTTCGGGTCCAATTCTGGTGTGTCCGGCAGAAATACGCTGGAAAAATACTCAGCAAATGCTACGACAGAAAACAATAACATTAAATAAACCTGACAACCTAACCAAAAGTTTAGAAAGAAAAGAAGTAATACAAACTAAAGAAGTAATACTGTACTGTACCTACCTATGATCCACAGTAAATATATTTGATTTGATTTGATTTTAAACAAATTTAAAATTAAAAGAAGAAAGTCTAAAAAACCAATTTCATCAATTTGATAGTTTGGAAGAAGTTTTGAAATCAATAACTTATTGCAAGAGATTTTTCAAGGGGAAAAGGATGGTAAACAATGATGCTGTCATAACTACTCCAGAATTAGATGAACTCAAACTTAAAGCATTTATTTCAAATAAACCAATTATAGGCACTTTTGAATTGTCAAATGGTCAATCAGTCAGAAAGATGAAACTAGTTGCCCATTCCAAAGCGTAGTAGGCTCCTATGGAGAAGAACGGGCAAGAAACTCCACGGACACTCTTTTGAATCAAAATATTATAACAACATATAGGTTACATCATTCGTGTTGAAATTATACATGTAAGAACAATCTAGAAAGACGTGCACGTTAAAAGCTTCTGTAATAAAAAGATAAAAACAATTCAAAAATTAAAATAAGCTATGGCAGTTAAGAGATGACCAGTCCCTACTGACGGCGCCGGTTTACGAACATGACGCATGGATCAGCACCATTCAGCTCAACTATTTTGAAGGGCACTTAATGATCCAACACACACGCCACCACCAGCGAGACATTTGAGTGAGCATGACGTATTCTCAGCCGCCAAGGCACATTCAAGTCAATGAAGAGACATACCCAGTAAATGGTCGTTTTGTAGAAGGTAATGGTCACAGTGCTCACACATGTGCTTACAATTATACAATACTAAGAGATTGAATGTATACAATGCAAAGATTTTTTGTAATAGTATTTGCAATTTATAGTTAATAGTTTTTGCAATCTTCAGCAGCTCCAAAAATATTTTCAATGCTAATCAGCCTGTGGAGCTGCGTTAAGTCAATCTTTTTTGTCAGCGATGTAATCCGCCAACTTATAATATGCTTTGCAGTATAGTGTGCGATTTATACAAGATTTATATTTCGTTTAATTTAATTCGAATATATGGAGAGGTATTTTATTGTAACATTTTAAACCATGAAGGATGAGTCTACTTTAGCCAGTCTGAAACCAGGTTGAACTAATTGGTCCCTATTATTCTTGTACTATAATTATGTCTTTCACCTCTTTTACTGAAAAGATTAAGATTTTTCCTCACGTATATGATGTTTTCATAGATATATTGACAAGGTACCGTTATGATGTTAATATTTTTAAACAGTCAAAATTTGTTGCACGTCTATCTACCTTTAAAATTAAGGAACTATCGTCGGCAAATATCACCGTTTGTGTTTGGTTTTTTAATAAATGGGGTAGATCATTAATACATACTAAAAAGAGGAAAGGACCCAATATCGAGCCTTGTGGAACACCATTTTTATTTTTAGACCGAGTGAATTGACCCCATTAATTTGAACTTGCTGTTGTCTATCATTTAAATAAGATTTGATTAAACTGAGCGCAAGTTTACCTAGTCCGTATTGTTCAAGTTTCAAGAGTAAGGTTTCATGATTTACGCAGTCAAATGCCTTGAAGAGGTCACAAAAGATTTCTATGGCATCTTGGGCCTCCTATCTCCTATCTAGAGCCAGATGACACCTTGTTGTTGTTAGTTATTAGAATAGTTGTATCTATATCTTCTGTTGTCCTACAAACTAGTTTAAATCCGGAGTTGACCCCAAGACTTCAATGTCTTAATAAGACAAGACTTTTCGACATACTACCTATGTCTGCCTTTATATAAAAAGCTAATAGCCTTGCTATTATGTGTCTAAAACTAACAGGCAGATCACAATACCCCTAGTCGATTTCAGCGTTTCCAAAGAACGTTTTGGTGTCAAGAAATACAAGCTTGTCACTATAATGACTAACTAAAAAGTGCATATGCTTATTAAGCTTATGAATAATTGTTTTGCCTATTTGTCAATCATCCAAAATATGGGAAAGCAAACAATATTATTTTACTACAATTTAACTTTAACAACTCAGTTACACAGTCAGTAATTTCTTCTTGTTTTACATTAGACTACGACTACCTAAAAGTACATTAATGATGGTTTTAGGATTATATACATTTCCTGTTACTGATGCCATTATTCGTTTATAGGTAGACCCTGGCATACAATAATTTTGAGTAGAATAATGCAGGTTGTTACTAATTAATGTACCTAATCCTCTTCCTATACTATCTGAGAACATAACTGAATGATAACAATCATGACTACTAAAATGTAGCACTCAAAACCTGCATTAGAATAACACAAAGGGAAAGATTCAATGATGAAATTATGAATTTAAGCAAAGGGAACGGAGTAAAAAGGGATAGCAAATTAAAATTCCTGCGACCCTACCTGGACAAAGAAAATATACTTAGGGTGAGCGGTAGATTGAGAAATGCAGATATACCGGAAGACTCCAAAAACCAAATAATATTGGACAATCACAGCAATTTATCCATGCTTATCGTGAAAGATGCGTATCTCAAGTCTTTACATGGTTGAATTCAAATAATGATGGAGGCACCTAAGAACTTAATTTTGTTTAATCATGGCGAAGACTAATCAAATCCAGAATCCGCAAATGTGTAACATAGTGCTGCAACAAAAAATCAACTTATGGGTGACTTACCAAAAGTCAGAGTCACTCCAGCCAAACCATTTCTGAATAGTGGGGTGGATTTCGCCGGACCATATAGAAAGAAGAAAGAAAGAAAATAAACTTATTTGACTCAGGTTAAGCACACAATATTCACACAAAACCAAAAAAACAGAAAAATAAAGATAACTTAAAATAATATTGTGTGCGCCACGGCTGCGTCAAATAAGCCCAGTTCAGCATAAATGCCAGACAACTAGTGTCTGACGCTGGTTTTCAACTGGACCTTAAGTTACCAGGACGTCTTCAAGTCTTCGTTTGTCTTTAAGTCTTAAGACATCAAGTCTTAGCGTCCAAAGGCAGAGGAGTCAGAACGAATAAGGCGTATGTTTCCGTGTTCGTTTGTATGTCCACCAAAGCCATTCATCTAGAAATGGTCGGCGATCTCAGAACCGAATCTTTCATCGGTGCTTTAAAGAGGTGCGTCGACAGACGCGAAAGATGCTCACAGATATGGAGTGACCAAGGCAGAATGTTGTAGGAGCCCCTAAGGAACTGGCAGCTGCTTGAAAGGAAGCTAAATTTGAACTCGAAGATCCAGTAGCAGAGTTTTGCACTTAATGGAACACAGTGGCACTTCATACCTGCCTACAGCCCTCATGTCGGTGGTTTATGGGAGGCGGGCGTAAATCTATGAAACACCACATGAAAATAATTCTGACCAATAACCTGACATTCGAAGAAACGAGCACCCTGCTTTGCCAAATCGAGGCGTGCTTAAACTCCAGGCCGCTAAGTCCAATAGATGATGAAGACACAGACAACATAACACTCTTAACACCAGGCCACTTTTTGATTGGCGAAGGCCACTTTTAGATATTATGATTGTGGTGTGTATTTGGTTATTAACATAATTCATAAGTATGTTATGTTGTTACTTGCGGAACCCTAAATTCTTATGACGAATACCTACCGCATTAACAATGACTACCTACCGAAACCTAAGTCTCGATCCCGTGGGAATATCGGGATAAAAAGTATCCTCTGTCTTAATCCGGGTCATGGTCTACCCATGTGCCAAATTTCATTAAATCTGTTCAGCAGTTTTAACTTGAAAGCGTAATAAACAAAAAAACTCACTTTCGCATTTATAATATTATTATATATTACGAGTATATTAGAGTTAGGATCTTTAAAACTCTTTTCAGGCGTAAGTGATGTAGTATAGTTTGGAACCAAGACGCGCGCGTTCACGTTACAAACTATACACGAGCAGTATCACCGCAAAATTCGTGTATATGTCGCAGGCAAATTGTATGATTCGTCATTTTACAAACGGCGCCATCATACAAACGCTGCGCTGGTGGCATTTTGCAAAACCGCCAGCGTTTGTAAACGGACGGCGCCGTTTGTAAAATGACGAATCATACAATCTGCCTGCGACATATATATAGATTGGAAATACGCTCCGCAGCATGATGGTGCGCTGTGCGTCGCAGTCGTCGCTGGACGAGTCGTCGCAGCGGCCGGCGGGCGGCGGCGCGGGCCCGGACGCGCACGCGGCGCAGCCCGCGCGCCTGCTGGCGGCGCTGGCGCGGCTGCGGCGCGACGCCGTGCTGTGCGACGTGCGCCTGCACGCGCGCGCCGCGCCCGACGCGTCGCCCTCGGCCGCGCTGCCCGCGCACCGCGCCGTGCTGGCGGCCGCGTCGCCCTACTTCCACGCCATGTTCACGCAGTTCGACGAGAGCACGCAGCCCATCATCACCATACAGGTACCTCCCGAACACTGCATGCGGGCGTGATTAAATTAATAAATATATTTAAATAAATAAATTTAACAAATAAATGTAGTTTTAACCAACTTCCAAAAAGGAGGAGGTTGTATGTTCGTAGCTTACGTTTTTTTATATGTCCACCCATTTTTCCGTCAATTGTGGACCGATTTTGAAAATTCTTTTTGTATAAAGGGTATGCTCTCAAGTTGGTCCCATATAAATTTTATTAACTTTGCTTGGATAGTATGTGAGTAAGCTTCTATAATACGTACCTATTTTTCCCACTTATTTTATGTGGATGATTATGATGATAACTTCTTGTCACTGTTATTTACATAGCAGGTAGTGGTAGTCGAATTTGTGGGATTTTGTTTGTTTTGGTTTAGTTGTCTTTTCTTAAAAGTTTTTTCCTTTCTTTCTTTGAATTTGACGGATCGAAGCGAAACTTTACGCTTAGTTTCGTTACTGTATTTTACCAAAATGTGGTTAATTTCACGCGGTACACTCCTTACCGATTCTCTACCGACTTGCTTTACCATGAGACAAAAGGACTCCAGAGACCGCCAGATTTTTATTCTATCCACCTGTATTAAAACACATAAAAGTGTTAAAAGCAGACCTGACTACTGACTACCTTCAATAAGTAAAAAAGAATGTACAGAACCCCCACATTTGACGATACATTTATGCTAGCTTGAGGCTCTCCGGACTATTTACACATAAACACCACAATTTAAAGTTCCAAGTTGGCCACGGTAACTTGTGCCCGGGAAGCTCTGTGATGGCTGCGTCAGCAAACAGTATTCGCGTTGCTAAATTTTGGGCCGAACTAATTTAAAAGTATATGTATTTATTTTTTCGCGTTATTTTTGGCATCGACACGCTAAGAAGAATAACAACATCTGCAAATACTGCGATATTAAAAATACTTCAACATTCAGCATTAAGACAATGGTTACTAAACATTGGTTATGAAGAGTCAGAACAAGTCATCTAAAGGAAACCATCAACAACCTAAACGTAATGGGAACAAACACGCACACACATACTATTATGCATACCACACCACATCACTTCACACTAAGCTGTGGTTACCTGCAGTGCTATTCTGCAACCATCTCACCGTGAAAACTTAGGTGAAGTGAGCGTGGAGTGAGCTGTGATTCCACAGGGATTGACACTATTGACAGCTCACTTCACCTAAGTTTTCACGGTGAGATGTTTACAGAATAGCATGGCTGTAGTGCTATTCTGTAAAAATCTCACCGTGAAAACTTAGGTGAAGTGACCTGTCAATAGTGTCAATCCCTAGCTTTAGGTGCAATGACGGCTCACATCAAGCTCACTTCACCCAAGTTATCACGGTGAGATGTTTACAGAATAGCACGGCTGTAATTGAGCGTGCATTACAGGATAATGTATACTCGTATCGATAAAAATTGTATACTATGCGAAAAATTGTATATTAGTGAATAAAGGACGGATTTAAAGCGAGAGCCATAGATGAATCACGAGCAAGTGAAGGATTCTAACGACTGAATCACGACCTCAGGGAGTGATTCATGATTCAAGTGTTAGAATCCAGAGCGACGCGAGTGATTCATGGCCCTCGATATAAATCCATTTTATTCAAGAGTTGCATACTATACTTTATACCATGACTACGAGAAAAAGAAAGATTTAAGCAAAATTAGACATTTAATGAAGAAAAAAGGAAGGTTGAATTAATTAAAATGCACATTAAAATTGGAATAATTACTAAAATTAAGAGTAATTTTCTTATTATTACTAATAATAATCAACTTGTGAAGCAATATTTATTTCCTGTGTATCGAGTATGTTTTCCAGAGGAGGTTCTATAGCATTGAGATGGAGGTCGAATATATTGGTGTGTTCTAAATTCAAACACCAAAATAGTGATTAAAAGTGCTTTCGTCTTTTAATCACTAATTGCATAATATACTATTGTATAAATATTATTTCTATCTATGTATGTCACAAGTTACATGTTGGTTTCAGAACGTGGAGCCGGCCGCGCTGGAGGCTATCATCGAGTACGTGTACACGCCCGACTCGCTCGTCATCACCGAGGACAATGTGCAGGTATCGGCAGTAACCGATGTTCACTGTATCTCTGTAGCCTGAGCCAGGAACTAATTAACACATGGACATACTCTGCTACACTACATATAGTTTTTAGATATTTATTTAGTTATGATGGAGTGGGATGCAATATGCGTTCCTGGTATATACGTGTCATGTGTTGTGTCGTGTGGTGAGGAGCTCGTGGCTAAGTTATAACAGCCGTACGAGTCGATCCATCAGGTTAAGCTACGCTTGCCGGGGTTGGTCCGTGGATGGGTGACCATCTTTACATACCGAGACTCCTCCGTGGCTCGGAAAGCACGTTAAGTTTCATCTTCATCATTATCGTTTCATCTTTGACAGTCGTTACGGGTCGTCAGAAGCCCGAAAGTCTGACAACTAGTACCAAAGGGTATCGTATTATTGGGTTGTGGAGGTCAGATAGGCAGTCGCTCCATATAAAATACCTGTATTCAGCTGCATCCGGTTAGACTGGAAGCCGACCCCAACATAGTTGGGAAAAGGCTAGGCAGATTGATTTTGTGCTGTGTCGTGTGTAGAGCCTGCTGTCGGCGGCGTCGCTGCTGGCGGTGGGCGGCGTGCGCGCGGCGTGCTGCGAGTTCCTGGCCGGCGCGCTCGCGCCCGACAACGCGCTCGGCATCCGCGCCTTCGCCGAGCTGCACGCCTGCGCCGACCTCAGCACCGCCGCCGCGCGCTTCATCGAAAACCACTTCGTAGAGGTGAGCGTGCCGAGCGATTGTCTGACTTTAGATTTCAAATTAAAATAGCATCGAGTACCTATTATGATGCAATGACATAAATGTGTAAAATATGTAACATGCGGTGCCCGGCCGCCGCTCCCCGCAGGTGCTGGACACGGAGGAGTTCCTGGCGCTCGAGGCGGACACGCTGGCGCAGCTGCTGGACAACGACCGCATCACGGTGAGTGTCGCTCGCGCCCGCTCGCGCTCCCCTCGCCGCGCTGACCCGTCCGGCGCCCGCAGGTGCCCAGCGAGGAGGCCATCCTGGACGCCGTGGTGCGCTGGATGCAGCAGGCGCCGGGCGCGCGCGCGCCGCACCTGGGCGCGCTGCTGGAGCACGTGCGCCTGCCGCTGCTGGCGCAGGACGCGCTGGTGGCGCGCGCCAACGCCGAGCCGCTGTGCAGCGCGGGGCTGCGCGTCAAGGACCTGGTGATCGAGGCGCTGTCCTACCACCTCATGCGGCCCGAGCGGCGCGCGGCGTGCGCGGCCGGCTGCGCGCGCGCGCGCCCGCGCCAGCCGCCGCGCGCGCCGCGCGTGCTGCTGGCCGTGGGCGGGCAGGCGCCCAAGGCCGTGCGCGACGTGGAGGCGCTGCAGCTGGACGCGGCGCGCTGGCGCCCGGCCGCGGCGCTGCTGTCGCGGCGCTGCCGCGCGGGGCTGGGCGTGGTGGGCGGCAAGGTGTACGCGGTCGGCGGCTTCAACGGTGAGTGTGTGTACTGTTCTTAGGGCTCCGCAGTATGACGAGGAACCCTTCTAGTTTCCCCGAGTCCGAGTGTCTGTCTGTCCGCGGTTACACTCGGACAATCTTGGAACTGAAAAGCTGTAATTTGAAAAACGTTATACAAAGTTAAGAGACGTTTAAACGTAAAAAATTTAAACAGACGCTAATCATTACGAAACGTACGCCTATGTATTATGATGATAAGTTACTAAAAGACCACTCTAAACCTAGAATATAGAACTACCACGTTGATCTAGTGGTCGCAAGCACTACTGCTGAGCATGAGGTCCTTGGTTCAATTCCCAGGTTAAGCAAGTGTTATTTGATTTTACTATATAGAATTTCTCGGTAGCAGCCCGAAGTCTGGATTTGTGCCCGATTGATGACAATACGCTCGCCCCCCTATTACATGGTACTTAAATATAACTGGTGAAATGTGGGGGTACTATAGGTACACCACTGCCCTACCCTTCGAGTAAACAAAGCGTGATGTTAACTTTAAGCAACGTTTATAATAAGAGTTAAATGTTTGTAAATGGCTTTGAAGCCAATTAGTCACGGTATTAAAACCAGAGGCAGCAGTAAAGTAAATATTATACAGGGTGGCAGCGACATCGACGCAAAAACTGTTACCATGGATGCAGTACATGAATCTGAAACCCCCAGCGTTGAAATTTTTGTAGGTTATTAAAAAAAACAGCTGTTCCATACATTTTGACTGCGTAGGCATGGCACTTTTCTATGAAACAGCAGATTTTTTTTATAACCGACGCCATATTTCAGCGCAATAAGGTTAAGAATCATGTTCTGATTCCATGGTAACCGTTTTCGCGTCGATGTCGGGATGCCATCCTGTATTATGCTCTGTCGTCGGCTTACGATATGATTGTGATTGTGTTGTCTTTAATATCAAGATTACACAAGCAGCCTCGCGCGGCGGCTCGTATTGCTCCGCGCCCGCTCGGGGAGGCTCGGGGAGGCTCGGGGAGGCTCGGGCACGAGGGCGGCACCAGTCGCGGATCATGGAAGGCGCACATCTCATGATCCCGGGACCAAGTGTGGGAAGGGAACACCGGGGTGGTTTTTAGTCAGTAGGAGTCTGACAGACCCCTTCGGCCGCCCCAGGGTGTAGGACATCCATTAGGATTCTCCAAACCAGAACTATAACAAAAAAATTTTAGGTTAGGTCGGAATTGGTCCAAATGACGTCGGCTGATGAAACTTACTCCATTTAGTAGTTCATGAATGCAAGGTGGAGCATACGGTGGAGGTCTTTCCGGCTTGGGCAGAGCATCGCTGTGTCCTTGTGGAGGCGATCGGTGGCGGTGATCTCTTGCGTCTGACCCTGGTGCAAGCCATGGTACGGAGCAAGATGGCACGGGAGGCCTACACCTCCTTCTGCGAAGCTGTAATGCTCGCGAAGGAGGAGGCGGAACGCGTGAGGGAGAGGAAAATTTCGCGCCCTCACACCCCTAGCCGCCGCAGGAAACGCCCTGGGCGTAGGGAATCGCAGGTCGATTCCCGGCCACCATAGGCGCGGGCTTGCGGACGGTGAGCAATGCTCGCCGACGGCGTTATGTTCCACACGCGCCTCATAGAGATGTCAGCACAACTGACGGGGTCCGCTGCCTACCGAGGTCGCGGGAAAGCCCGAAACGAATACCGTGGCCCCCCGCAACGTACAGGCAACTGAAGGAACACGGGTGGGTTTTAGTCAGTAAGAGTCTGATACGCCCTCCCGCTCCGCCCAGAGCAGGAGAAGTTATTTGATAATTTCCCACCCAAAAAAAGGCCTACACATATCACGTGTGTCAACTGCAACTTAAGTCTCAATAAATTGCGCTGATACCCGGCATTGGCACTTGACTCGAGAGTCACTTCTTTAATCTGCAGCTGGGTATACCCTCAAATTGTAAGTATTTCTGGCAACTAGTCAAGTTAACATATATATTATAGTGATTATCTTCCTTAGTAAGCGGAGTATACATAGTACAAGATTATTAACCCTAGTTGAAAAAATTGTGTTCGATTTCTGTTAGCAACTAGGTTATTGAAAATCATGATTTTGAATGAAATACAGACGTAGCTGTTCAAAGCTTAATTTATTTTTAAATAGGTTAAAGGAATGTTCTGTTTATACTTGCAACATATTGAGCTTCTACCATAAATATCTTGAATTACAATTGGCAAGCTTCAATTAGTACATCTATTACATTGGTCACGAAACTATTATATTATCTATGTACTATTTTAACAGTATTATCCTTTTTACCGTAGTAAACAAGGAACCCTTATAGTTTCGCCATGTCCGTCTGTCTGTCAGTCTGTCTGTCTGTCCGTCCGTCCGTCTGTCTGTCCGCGGCTTAGCTCATAGATGGTTAGTACTAGACAGCTGTAATTTGGCATGGGTGTACATACTAATAACGCCGACAAAGTGGTAAAATAAAAACAAGAAAAAAAATTTTTTTAGGGTTCCTCCCCTACACGTAAAGTGGGGATGTTTTTTTCTCTCTCATCTACCCTGTGAGATGTTAGAGTCATGTGTTCTCCCCCCCCCCCCCCCCTGCCAGCTGAATGGTTGGACTTGGATTTGTGATAAAATTTACAGCAGTAGTACCTATATAATATATAACGAAATTAAATGCAGATTTGCTTAAACATTATAAGGTATTGAAAATGGATTCCAGACGTTCACTTATCATGGTTGTGATGCTGTACGGTATATGCAATAACAAATTTAATTGTTCTGAGCTCTCGAATAGAGCTGTTATTCAGCGGGAGGTGCGCGCACCTCAACTATTCTACACTGCGCGTTGCAGAACGAAGGCTGGGGTGCGAGCCCCTCTCCGCCGACTTTTAGAAACCAGACAGTCAGGCAGACAGTTTATTGATTTTGATAGTTTCGCGTTGTCGCAATCTAAATTTAAAAGAATGGTTTCTCAATCCCTTACACGTCGCCTATAAGTCGGATGGTCTTGTCATCCGCTTCCATCCATTCGTCGGTATATAGTGTTTTTTTTTATTTCTCTAAATATGTACCTCTTTTTTATTTTTTGTGTTCCTTTAGCATGCGTTCGTTTTCATACTCCGATATCATTTCGTGGATAATAGTGTAGGTTATACGTTTTTTCGACTGTAATATAACTACTTTTTGTAAATGCTGTAATGTATAACTGTTTTTTGTCCCAAATAAAATAAATAAATAAAAGGAAAACTATCAGAGCTAAGTAGGCTGTACAGGTTAAGGTAATAATCAACCAACTTAAATTTGCAGTTTGAAAACATGATCTCTATGACTATGTTAGTGCCAGAAAATACCTTGTTGTTATTAAGTGTAAATAAACTGTTAGAGGTACCTTCTGTTGTCTTACAAACTAGTTTAAACTATTTGGGCTAACTGTGGTACTAATTGTAAATGACTTAGACATACTAATTATGTCTGGGTTAATATTAAAAGCTAATAGCCTAGCTATTTGACGTCTAAAACGAATGGGCAGATACACAGTATCCCTAGTCGACACCAACATTTTGGTGTCAAAAAATATAAACTTGTCACTATGGTGACTAACTAAGAAATGCATGTAATTATTTAGCATGTGAATATAGTTATTTTGCCTATTTGATAAATGCTCAAAATATGGAAAAGCACACAAAATTATCTTCTTACAATTTAAGTTCAATAGTTCATTGACACAATCAGCAATATCATCTTTTTTAACATTAAAACTATTACCTATAAGTACAGTAATAATGGCATTAGGATCATATTCATTCCTAGTTAATGAAGACATTATTTGTTTGTAGGAATTCTGAGGCATACAATAATTTTGAGAAGAATGACTCATGTTGTTGCTAAGTAATTTACCTAACCCTTTTCCAAAACTATCAGAAAACATAATGGAGCAAACTTTACTACTACAAGGGACAGAACTAGCTTCTGTCTCAACTACTTGCAATGGACCTTGTTCAATATCTGATGTAACTTTATTGGGAATAGAGACCTGAGCACTTCCCAACTGGTACGGGTCCTCCGTTGCCTCAGGTTGGGGAGTGTCAAGATTGGATGTCCTTTGCAATGAAGATTGATGGCTGCTGGGAGTCAGCGGGTCCACTTTATCTATATTAGAGTTGCACATTTCCACTAACTCATTTGCAGCAAGAATGTGCTCCTGAATTTGTTTTTCAGACCTCACATACTTAGTATAGAGTGACTGTAGTGACGCTTCTAGTACCTGAATTTCAGACTGTAACTGTTGAGTGTCAAACTCATAAATGTTCTTACTGTCTTCTAATTTAATTTGATAGTTTTTTAATTTATTTACAAGAAAACCACGTTCTTTCCTTAGTTTAATATTGTTGGAACTGTGATTTTGTTGTTTTTTATATTTATTACATTTATTTATAATTTTATTTAGCTTTGCATATTTTTTAATTTTGTTTTGACTTACTTTATAACTACTATTATTATGTTTCATTATTGAATCTTCAGTAAGGTCTATTGTTATTAAGGATTGCGGGTTGCAAGTAGTGTATAATAATTCATTATACAAGTTATTGTTCTTCTTAGCCTGAGTACATTCTTTAAGTTTCTGTAATTTTGTAATTCGTACATTTGCATGAATTAATTCAAAATTCAAAAGTCATTTATTCAAACTAGGCTGATAATCAGCACTTTTCGAACGTCAAAATTACACATAAGACAGTCCCCCAAAACGCCCACCCTTCACCACTTCCTAGTGCGTTAGCTGGGAAGAAGAAGTGGCGCAACAAACTCCCCAGCAGCACAGCTGTCTGTTCAGTTAGATAGAAAAAAAAATGACTCTATATAATAGTATTCAACATAATTTAATTAATTACCTAATTTAAATTATTATCCATATATTATGTTAGCTAGCACACGCCAATATACCAAACAAAATCATCGAGAACTATACTCGGGCAGAAATAAAACTAAACGTAAACAAAACTTAACGTCTTAATAAATGCCTCCAGGCATAAAGGGCGTGCCCGCTTACATAAAGCTGTAACTGGAAGTTATAAATGATAAACTAGGACCATCGAGGTAAAATAAAAAAACAGTTAATTACTAATAACAATAAATAATATGATCTATTGTCGAGGTCACTAGTTACATATTGCAATACAACTCATTAAAAAAAACATTGTAATGAGTAGATTATGTCAACAATAAATTAAAATAAACAATTATATGAACTCATATAACCTGTTAGTAGGTAAGCTAATTCTGGTGAAAGAACATAAACATTGTCTTGAGTTAATCACAGCGACCAACTATTCTTATCATTTAAGTAGTCGTTGATAGAATAGTATGCCTTTGAACAAAGGTTGGATTTTACTTTCGTTTTAACCGTTAAAGGCCTGATAAACAACTAATTAACGTGCTAATTGACGTGCTTGAGGGTCACCCAGGGCTTTACCGGTTAAACGCATTAAAAGGCAAATCTAGCAAAGAAGAGGGTAACAGGTTGTTATAAAAGGTTATACCAAGCCCAACAAATGAGTTATGAACCTTATGAAGCCGGTGAAAAGGAACTCTTAGTTTTTCCTTATTTCTAGTGTTAACATTGTGAAAATCACTGTTTTTAGTGTATAAATGTATATTTTGCCTAATATATAAGATGTTGGCGAAAATGAATTGAGATGCCACTGTGAGGATACCAATATCTTTGAAAAAATCTCTCAGAGAAACTCTAGGGCCTAGCTGGTAAATAGCTCGAACAGCTCGTTTTTGAAGGACAAATATATTTTGAATATCAGCAGCTTTGCCCCACAGCAGAAGACCGTAGGACATAACGCTATGAAAATAACTAAAATAGACTAATCGAGCTGTATCGACGTCAGTGTATTGTCTTACTTTCCTGACGGCGTAGGCGGCAGAACTGAGCCTTCCCGCTAGGCTCGATATATGTGGGCCCCACTGAAGTTTGGCATCTACTGTTATGCCCAGAAAAATTGCCGAATTTACAGATTCAAGCACCTCTTTATCTAAGACGATGTTGGGTCCTAGATTTCTAACATTTGGTAGGGCGAACTTAACACATTTCGTTTTCTTGGCATTGAGAACTAGGTTATTTGTCGTAAACCAATCCGTAACCATTGAGAGTGCACTGTTTACATCGTCAAAATCTTGTCTATTCCGGTCTACTTTAAAAATAAGAGAGGTATCGTCTGCAAATTCTTCTTCTAGGTCCCTAACCTTACATAAAGCCTCCTCATATATGTTACTGCAGTTGTTGAAACCATTCGTGACCACCCGCAGTTTGTCCCGTTCATCAACAACATCCAAGTATTGCTGATGAAGTATTAGGTGACTTCCTTTTCACTTTCATCTATCTCCTGTAACAGTTGTTGACATTTACAGTTTGAAGCCTCAAGATCTTGAACGGCCGTTCTCAATTTAAGCTCCAACTCCTGAGCAAAAGCCTTACGGGTCATCACAGGCATGGTTTCAGGAATTAGTACTGAAAGTAGAACTATAGGAACGGTGAGAACTTCTTAGACAGACAAACACAAAAAACATTACAAACAAAATTTCGCCAGTGATCCTACTTCAACATGTAATTTATTCTCTAGTTTCTTTCACTCGGTGTGTGAACCCTCCACATTTGATCTTGATTCATGGGTACCTCCGTCTACTAGTGATGCTTGTGGTATTAATTTATTCAAATTGCACTTTCCCTTAGAAAGTATTTGTAAAGAACTAAAAATGCTGGATTCTACCAAGGGACCTGGCCCGGACGGTATAACTGCGATTTAAAAAAAAATACTCATAGTACATTATGCTATCCCTTATTTATAATATTTAATAAATGTATATCATGTGGAGTCTTTTTTGACGTGTGGAAACGCGCAAATATTGTACCAGTGCATAAAAGTGGTCCTAAAAATGACGTGGAGACGTATCGTCCAATCTCAATATTATCGGCATTCTCTCTTTGAAAGGATTGTTCATGTTGGGATTTACCCGTTTGTTCGTCGTGTTCTAATAAAGGAGCAGCATGGTTTTGTCCGAGATAGTTCTTGCATAAGCAATCTCTTAATATTTGCATCAAAACTTTTTGAAAATATGGACAATAGGCAACAAACGGACGCAGTATAAACTGATTTTCAGAAAGCATTTGATAAAGTTGATCATAGACTGCTGCTCAATAAAATTGCATTCAATGGTATCAGAGGGGACCTCCTACGTTGGTTTGTTTCTTATATAACTAATAGGACCCAGAAGGTTGTGATTGATGGCTTCGAGTCCAGCTGTATCCATGTCACATCCGGAGTCCCGCAAGGCTCAATTTCAGGACCTCTATTATTTATTCTATTTATTAATGATATTAAAGATTGTTTCCAAAATTCAAAATTTCTCTTATACGCGGACGACTTAAAAGTTTATAAAAAAATTGCAAATAAACAAGACTGTTTAGATTTTCAACAAGATCTTGATCGTTTCTCTGACTATTGTTCTACTAATAAACTGTACCTTAGCCTGCCCAAATGTCATGATACCATGACATTTGGGCAGGCTAAGGTACAGTTTAAGGTAAAGTTATACAACTTTTACTAAAAAGAAAAATGTTATTAATTTTAACTATCGACGTCATAAGAAGTCGGTTGGACTATGGCTGTTATTTGTATGATTCTGCTGCAAAGACACATGTTTCTAAATTGGATAAAGTACAGAACTAAGCCCTAAGAGTTGTAGGGGGCTTCATTAAAAGCTCACCAATTCATGTGATGGAAAGCGAATTGCACATACCACCACTGTTTTTGAGGCGGCAATATCTCTCCTATAAGTACATTCTGAAATCTCGATCATGGACAAATAATTTTAATATTAATGTAATTTCTGAATTAAGTTCTCTTACAAATAATAGTTATTGGGTAAATAAAAAGAAACCGTTGCTAGCTTCTACGCTAAACGAATTAAGTCAGCTGCATATTGTCTCCTCAGATGTTCTGAAAATGTTTACTCTCGATGTGTGGGTGTCCGCCATACAAACTAAAGGAGTTATTAAATGTGATTTAGAATATGTCAAACAATCAAAAAAATATTATGACCCTAATTTATTGGTAAATGAAGTGGTAGCAGAATTAAATAATAAGTATAATGATTGGGATAAAATCTTCACGGACGGATCAAAAAATGTTGGTGGTGGGCAGCTTTCTTTCATAAAAATTTAGACTTTAAAGTTAGCTTTAAAATCGATGCCAATACTTGTATAATGTCACTGGAACTCATTGCAATATACGAAGCAGTAGCATATGTTCTCAATCAAAATTTACACAAAGCAGCTATTTTTACCGACAGTAAAAGCGCTTTACAACATGTAACTCGATGCGCCTCTGGTTGCAGAGGTGCATCGATAGCTTACGACATTCTTAAAATTATAAGCATTATTAATAAAGATGAAATTAGAATTATATTGCAATGGGTTCCAGCACACATAGGATTACGCGGCAACGAGGAGGTTGACCGGTTGGCAAAATTGGCAATTAACGCAGGAAATGAAGTTTCTTACCTACCTGATCACTGGGAATATGTCTCAAAAATCAAGGAGTCTTGTTATAATAAATGGAAAGATCATTTCAACAAAATTTCGAAAAAAAAAAGGTATATGGTACAAAGTAATTCAGAGTGAACCTCCTCGCGTGCCCTGGTTTGAAAAAAAAAAAAAAAAAAAAAAAACTATCGACTTCCTAATAGTATTATCAACAAAATTACTTGTCTTCGTGATCTTGGTGTGCAGTTTGACTCGAAACTTCATCTGGATAGTCATGTTGACCGTATAGTTAATAAAGCATACCAGATGTATGGCTTTGTGATGAGAGCATCTAGAGAATTCCATCGACCCTCCACTTTCTTTGCACTTGTACAAGTCCATAGTTAGACCACAATTGGAATACGCAGTACCTATCTGGAATCCCTCTTATGCAAAGTATTGTGAAATCATAGAATTAGTTCAGCGTAGGTACCTTCGAGCCATGGAGTATAGATGTTTTCGAAAAAAAACGTCTTATCAGTCCGTTCTCAAAAAATATGGTCTCCTTACATTACAGTCAAGGCGCACGCTCCTTAAGACAATGACTCTTTATAGTGTATGCCGAAACAAATTTTATTGCCCCGACTTGGTGAACAGTTTGTGTTACCTGGTTCCTCGAACAGTGCAGGGACGGGAGGTACGCACCAGGCAACTATTCGCTACTAGCTCTTGCAAATCTAATGCTGGTGTGTGCTAACCGCTGCGCCGTTTAGTCGACACATACAATAAGCTATTTTGTGCAATTGATATATTATTTGTAAGCAGATATACCTTTAGAACTGACATAATCAAAATTTTGAAGGATCGACAGTAGCTTCTAATGTTTCTACATACCCTGACTACAATTAACGTATACTAATCAGTTTGTTTTAGTTTAAGTAGTAATCTGTGGAAAATGTAGTGGGTAGTATATTTGTTAAGTCATAATGTCTAAGATACTTTGTATATTTTTAGTAGGTATACTACTGTTTGTTTTCCCTATTAAAATAAATAAATAAAAGAGGCAACAGGGTCCACTTACGACAGCGGCCCAGCGTGGACTGATGATTCTTTCGAAATATTTGTGCAATAAATCAAAACAGACCAAAAATAAAATAACCCTTAATGCAATCGATTAAGATTCATTCGATATAACAAAATGTGTGAAAAAGTTAGTTTCGTTTTTTTTTTTTTTTTGCGACTATTCGTCACAAGTTTTAGAATTGAATATTTGTCAGCCTACTAATAGTATAGTAGTAAAAAAATTTACCTAAACCCAACCCGGTGTCGTTAATTATGTGGAAAATGGCAACGGAAGATCGTTTTTAGGGTTCCGTAGTAAACAAGGAATCCTTATAGTTTCGCCATGTCCGTCTGTCTGTCCGCGGCTTAGCTCAGAGACGGTTAGTACTAGAAAGCTGTAATTTGGCATGGGTATACATATTAATCCCGCCGACAAAGTGGTAAAATAAAATCAAGTAAAATATTTTTTTATAGGGTACCTCCCCTACACGTAACTTGGGAATGTTTTTTTTTTCTCGTTTCCCCCATGTTGTGGAGTATCGTTAGAAAGGTCGTTCAAAAATATTGCGAGTTTGTGAAAACCATTTTTTGATTCAGGGATCCGGAATATTAAGCTTAAAAGTATTCATTTTTGTTAGAGTCAAGAGCAAGTAATAATCGACCAACTTAAATTTACATTTACGGTTGCAAAAACATTTTCTCCCATACGGAATGTATGTTTACATGTTTTTCAACTACAAAGTTTAGTTTGTTCTTGCGATATATTCATCCCAACAATGGAACCCTTCATTGTGCGTGGTCGGACACGCACTTGGCCGGTTTTATTTATACTAGCTTGTGTGAATATCGATATCTTTCATTTTATTTAGAATTCCAAATTCAAGTTAATTTTATAATATAGCATGACTTTAAATTTTTCAAAATCAGTTGTTCATTTGTATTCCCGCCGTTCGATTTTTCTTTGATATCGCTGTTTCTGTAACCATGTAAAAATCGAAATAGCGCGCTATTTTAGAATTCGAGTTCCATCGTGGCACAACGCAGCACAGACAGCATGCAATAATTACGACGTGTATGGATAAGTCAACGCACGATGCGTTTTTTGTTTGATTGCTTCCGTTCTGGAAATTTTTATCTCAACATTGAGCCCCGTGGTAACGACGAATTGAAAGCCATAGTGTAAACAGATTCATCTCAAACCTCGTCGGAACTTGCACCAGCCTTCAACTTAAGTAATAAATCGATGTGAATCGGATTGCCACCTATGATGAAAAGTGGATTCTGTGTGTCAATCGAAAACTTTATCAAAAGTCTTTCGGACTTTTGATAACTTTTTACAGGGGAAAAATTTCAAATCCAACGAGGCGGTGAAAAACTCCTTTCAAGATTCCCTTCCCTAGGATTTCTATAGCAGAGGCATCAACGAACTTCCATTAAAATGCTAAAAGTATATCGACATTAATGGCCAACACCTCGATTAAATAAATAAATACTTTTCTTTAAAAAGATTTTCTATGTAAAACGGCAATTTATTCAATAATATTATTATTCATTTACTCAAAAATAAGGCATACACGTAAAAATTAAATACAGTTTTACAAAATAAGTACTATATCTACAAACGTGTCGGTGAGCACTGCTCTCCCAGCTAGGTTATTTCATAGGTAAGGACGTATTGTTCCGTGTGGTGCCGGACGTAAAGAATAGTACCATCCCATTTCTTCCCGTGGGTGTCGTAAAATGCGACTAAGGGACTTACTAGAGCAGGGTTTCTCAAACTTATGGTTCCACGTACCCCTATTAAATTTTCCAGATGACAGCGAACCTCTTTTTTTATTTTTTTGAGGGTTGGAAATTATCAAATAACTTCTCCCGCTCTGAGCGGAGCGGGAGGGCTTCAGACTTTTACTGACTAAAACCCACCCGTGTTCCTGCCGTTGCCTGTGTGCCGGGGTCGCGATATCCCTTTCCGACAAACTCGCAACCCCGGCAGGCATTGGCCCTTCCGGACCCCGTCAGTTGGTGCTGACATCTCTTTGAGGCGCGCGTAGAACACAACGCGCCGTCGACCCGAGGCTGGTCCCTATCGGACGGCGAGCTACCCATTGCTCACCGTCCGCAAGCCCGCGCCTACGGTGGCCGGAAGTCGGCTCGCGTCTCCCGACAACCGGGGCGTCTCCTGCGGCGACTAGGGGCGCGAGGGCGCGAATCTTGCCTCTCCCTCGCGCGCTCCGCCTCCTCCTTCGCGAGCATTACTGCTTCGCAGAAGGAGGAGGCGGAGCGCTCGAGGGAGAGGCAAGATTCGCGCCCTCGACAATTTTAGCCTTAATTCTGACTCGGCATCAAGTTGAATCTTGTATTTCGTTTTATCATGATCAGGTTTGCTTTCCGTGAGAGTTCGGGATGTTCTTCCCGTCTAGCTGCCCAAAAATCAATCAAAGATATCCTTGTTAAATCAGCTCGTTTTATCAACGGACATTTCTAATAATGACTCCTATTGCTTAAACTAGAATTTACTCTCTCGGTCATGCATGACTATAAATGGGCGCGAACCCCTACCGTCGAATGGCGAACCCCTAAGGGTTCGCGTACCCCCTGTACTAGAGAATGGGCAGCAGCCTTCTCTATGCATTTCTACTGCAATCGCCAACCCGCCTGCCAAGCGTGGCAATTATGGCAAACCTCCCCCCATTTGGGGTAGGCCTATGTCCAGCAGTGGACGTCTTTCGGCTGAAATGATGATGATGATGATGAAGGACGTATTATATGATGAGTTTGTTTCGGCATTTTTTCTCAGGGATCAGTCAGGGAATGCAGGCGCCATCTCGTTTTAAAATATTGCTTATTAGAAGAATTAGATTTCTTATAACATTTACAGTTTTTCGAAAACGAGATAATTTTGACCTCTGATTTAGCACGCGAGATCTCGCGTTGTCAATCTGTAGATTGCATTCCCTAGCTGTAGGTAACGCGTGCGTGTGCAGGTACCCTGCGCGTGCGCAGCGTGGACGTGTATGACGTGGCCACGGACACGTGGAGCGCCGGCCCGCCGCTGTGCGCGCGCCGCTCCACGCTCGGCGTCGCCGTCATCGGACATGTCATCTACGCCGTCGGCGGGTGAGCCATCTTACCGAGAGGTACACTTTGTGCTCGTCGCCAGTGACGGACGATGACTCGGAGCCTCGGCGCAGGTTCGACGGCGCCACGGGGCTGAGCTCGGCCGAGGCGCTGGACACCCGCGAGGGCGTGTGGCGCCCGGTGGCGCCCATGTCCACGCGCCGCTCGTCTGTGGGCGTGGGCGTGCTGGGCGGCAAGCTGTACGCCGTGGGCGGCTACGACGGCGCTTCGCGCCAGTGCCTGCACACTGTGGAGCGCTATGACCCCGCGGCCGACGCCTGGGAGCCCGTGGAGGAGATGGGCGCGCGCCGCTCGGGCTGCGGCGTGGGCGTCGTGGACGGCGCGCTGTACGCCGTGGGCGGCCACGACGGGCCCGCCGTGCGCCGCAGCGTGGAGCGCTGGGCCGGCGCGGGCTGGGCCGCGGCGCCGCCCATGCACACGGCGCGCCGCAACGCCGCCGTGGCCGCGCACCTGGGCCGCCTGTACGTGGTGGGCGGCGACGACGGCGCCGCCAACCTCAGCAGTGTCGAAGTGTTCGACCCGGCCGCGTCATGCTGGGCGCTGCTCCCGGCCAGCATGTCGCTGGGCCGCTCGTACGCTGGCGTGTGCGTGGTGGAGCGCGTGGGTACATGAGGGCGCGCGGCGGCGGGGGCCCCGCGTACCCCGCCGCGCGCGCCACTGCCGCGCGCGCCCGGCCCGCACGTCGCGCCCGGCCCGCACGCCGCGGCCGGCCCGCACGGCGCTCCCGGCCCGCACGTCGCACCCGGCCCGCACGCCGCGCACGCCGCCTACACCGCGCATGCTGCGCACGCTGCCCATGCCGCCCACGCTCTGCGCTTACATCTGCCGCCCGAACCAGGGTAAATGCATCACTGGATAACAAACCAGATCTCGTCCACATTGCTGACATAATACATAATCTGTATTGCTATGTCTGCAGATACGCGAACGTGGGCGTGTACGGTGGAGCCGGCTTGGTGGCGGGGGTCCCGGGAGCTGCGGGGCCCGTGGGGCTGGCGGGGCCCGTGGGACTGGCGGGGCCCGCGGGGGTGGTGACGGGGCCTGCACCGCCGCGCTGGAGGCCACTGTACGTGCAACGACAAGATTCCGAACAGGTAAATGATAAATTATTTTATTTCCGTAAGTAGATTTGTACAAACATTCGGTTCCACTGCCTGCCTCGGAGCAGAGAGCCACCCAGCTCACGGGTCCCTCCGCCGCAGGAGCACGCGTACGAGAGCGTGGGCGGCGCGTGGTGGTGGCGCCGCCGGCCGGCGCGCGCGCAGACGCTGGAGTTCCACTCGCGCGTGCGCGTGGCGCTGCACGCGCGCCTGTCGGCCTCGTGCGCCGCCATCGACGCGCCGTGCGTGCTGCTGCTGCCGCGGCCGCGCGCGTCGTGCTCGTACCACGTGCTGCCCGAGGCGCAGCGCGCGCGCCGGCGCGCCGAGCTGCCCGAGCTGCGCGACGAGCGCGAGCCCGCGCGCGCGCCCGACTCCACGGAGTCTGACGACGACTGACGAGCTACATTCCGAGTGCTCGCATTCCTCTCGCGCGGTGCCGCTAGCGTTCGCCGAACGTAGGGTAGGTAATGCCGCCGCGAACAATCTCAACATACCTGTAATTATTTTTCTATCGCTAGCCTAGTATTGTAGAATTTGTAGATATAAAGTAATAACGCTACAAATACTTCTCTGATTGTAACTACTTCTGTGCATACTTGTATATTTTTTTTTAATATAAGGAAGTTAATAAATATCTTTAAAATCGTAACATGTGATATTTTATTCAATAAGTGTATTTCCAAGTCAAACAGACGAGATGCATGAAATCAAATTGGTAGGGAAGCCCAGAGGGTTTTTGAGTAAGCATATTCGCAACAAAGCTTATTATTAAACCTTCCTGTGATTGTGATGTTTTTTGTGTTCCTGCATGATACTAATATAGTTTTTAGTAAGATGTAATACTAACACCCTATGGGTCTTGATGCCAGATTTTTTTATTCAAGACGAAAAGCTGAGTAGGTGCGGCGTGAGCCAGCGAGTGCCAGCGACTTTCACAATGTCATCGCCCCAGCGAGCTATGGGCCTTCCTCTATTTCTTTGGCCTGCTGGGCTTGGCCATGACGTTATTCTTGAAGTCCAGCGGTCGTCTTTGAGTCTTGCAATTTGTCGGACAAATTGCGATTGGACGCACCATTTTCGAGATATGAGCAAAAGAAAAAATAAATAGAGTACTATTTTTGCACGTGAAGTCGAGATGTTGGTGTGAATTTTAGTTCATGACAACTTATTTTACCCCACACCTTTTTAATCGCGATTAAAAATCGTCAGGTTACGTCTGGTTTGGTTTTTTACAATCAAAATTTTAGGTGAAAAACGTCAAATTCAGAATAGCAAAATTGCCATTTTCACTCAATTAAAAACTCAGTACTAGTTTAGAGGCATTTGTGACAAGAGATTCGGCACCAGAGGTGCCGATTCTCTTCTCCAAAAAATAAATAGTATTTATTTTTCTTTTGCTTATATCTCGAAAATGGTGTGTCCTATCGCAAAAATAATGAAAATTTCGACAACCTTTCTAAGACCCGTACACCCATATAACTCAACATGTAGGTAATCATTTTTCATATTTTCCATACAAAAAGTGAAAAATTCCATATAAAACACGTCGAGGCAGTCAACCGTGCGCTCCCTCGGCTCTAAAAAAAATCATGGGGTAGGGTAAACAAGTCGGTACCACGTCGCGATTGTCAAATTCGATTTTAATTGTGTTAATATTATTTTTAAATGTTGAGCTTTTTTTTTTTGCAGAATAGCTATAATCTCATAGCCAAAGATAAGGAATTTTAGTGATAGTTTAGTTAGTTAAGTTTGTTCTTGGTATAAATTCATCCCAACTACGGAACTCGACTCGCATTTCGCCGATTTTTATTTTATGTTTTTAATTCTTCTCCTCGTTACCAAATCTACTACCTATTGCTAAAATCCTAAAACTGAAGAAAATCTAGATTTAAGCATTGACATACTAAAAACCCATAAAGAAGCATTCGCAGCAGCGTGAAAATTGCTAGATCACTCACACAGAAATGAAACTATTCCGCCAACTCGAGATATTTTTGTTGTATTCTTATTACTTGTCCTTGAACGCACCGTGTCATGTGCTATTTAAAGAATCTACCATAATAAAACAACGCCATAAGTATCTAAGTCGACTCCTAGATGGCGTTGTAAAACTAGTCTCTGGCAATTAGTAAGTCGCTGATACTGCCATCTGTTGAAAAAATAGAGGAAGAAAAATAGCCAGCTCAATAGCCAGACTTAGGGAGGTGTAATTTATTTGTAAGGGATTGGGTATCTGTACGTAGTATTATATTATCTGTGCTTCGGTAGGTATTTTATCACTGATAAGTGGCTACTTTAAGGTTGATGTTCCGATCGACCAACCATACATTTCTTGAAGCAGCGTTACGCAAAAAAATAGACACTCTTTGTTTAAAACGAATCATTTTATCACTTTTCTACAATGAAATGTGGTCGCATTTGACCTTTTTTTAGTAAATAACTTACATTAATTACTCAGAAAAAGAATCGTGAAATCCAGGGAAAATTTGACACTTCTTTCCATGTGTGGGTTAGTTTTGACAAGCAAACTACACGTGCGACAATCTAAGAAGCCCGATTTGACACCTACCAAAATACTTTGTGTAGTGACGGGAAAAAAAAATCGTTTGCTGTAATAACCGATTCTTGAGGGATATCGATAATCATACTTACAGTTTGTAATCGACAATTTATCTACATTCGCGAGGCATATCTTTTTATTACACGTCATCATCATGATCAAAAGTCAAAGTAATTTATTTGCTATAAATGCGGTTTTCAATACATATGTATGTTAATAAATATGTATTCTTGTGCGATGACACATTTCGCCATATTTTGGCATGCAAATATTAGTAGTAAGGCTTATTTAAATAAGCAATTATTTATAACTAAAGTTGAATATATTTACTAAACATGAAATTATTTAAAGAAAATCAATCTTCAATTTACACAACAGAACTAAAGTAAAATAAAAATGTAATACATTTGGCACAACAAAATGAACCGAATTATATCTACAATCGCAGATTTTATATATTTTAAGTCTAGTCTACAATGCATTCCTTAATTGATAGGACAGACAAAAGTTATTTTTTGAAATTCACCTATTGAATAATAACTATGTAAAATGAGCCATTTTTTTTGTACTACGAAAAATTTTCTGTAAGGAAGATCAGTTATAAAATTTGGAATTGAAATATAAATAAGTGGCGCCATATATATACGCAACTGCGTCGGAATAATTCGATCCTAGGGACAGGCATTTTAAATAAATATTGTGTGACTACGTTTATTTGCACACCATTTTTAATCGCAATAAAAAATAGTCAGATTTAATTAGACAATCAAAATTTTTGGTGAAAAACGTCAAGTTCAGAATAGAAAAATAGCCATTTTCACTAAATTAATAACTCAGTGTCATCTTAGCGCTGTCAAACTAAAATATAGTTAAGTTGTGTCACTTTAGTCTATTTCGAAATGGGAAATCGACGTTTGACAGAAATAAACTAAATTTTGGTGATTTTTAGTCTAGTTTAGAGGCATTTGTGACAAGAGAATCGGCACCACTATCGACTTTAGCACCCTAAGTTAGTTTTCACTTCAATATTAATGTTTTACTTACGTACTAAGACTTGGCGATCATAGTATACTCGTGCAATATCGTTGTACGCACGACAAATTGAAATGGTTTGCTCATGGAGTTTTATAGTAGTTTTAAAATATTTCTAGAAAAATAATAGAACACATTTAGTCAAAATTTTAAATTGCAAGTTTTTAACAAGATGTTCTTCTATTACAGTAATCTATTATTATACTAGCTGCCCGGCTTCGCACAGGTAGCACTATGTACTTATCTACGACGCATCTACCTACCTACCCATCCTACCCTACCTACCTGCCCTACCTACCCTACCAACCCTACCTCCCAACCGAACTACCCAACCTACCCTACCTACCACCCTAACTACCCAACCTACCCTACCTACCCAAACCCACCCTACCTACCCTACCTACCCTACCTGTGATTGTGAGTGATTATAATAAAATAAGAACTTTATTGAATATCAATAAAGTTCAAATTGACTCTAAATTTTATTTAGAAAAACGTTTATATGGGAAGAAGAACAGTGCTGTTTTTAGGGTTTTCGAATTTTTCTCACCATTTAAACCTTCCCTAGACCTCCACGGACATTTCAAGACCAAGATAAGATAAATCCGTTCAGCCGTTCTCGAGTTTTAGCGAGACTAACGAACAGCAATTTATTTTTATATATATATATATATATAATATATATATACAGCGTGTAACAGAAACCCTATTGCTATCCTTAAGCACTAAAGATAACAGCTGGTATAGAGTCACTAAACGTAGTTTCAACTCAAAATAAAATACTCTAAGAATTGATACCAAATTTTCGGTTTCATATGTTTCTTAAATTCAAATCATAACAAACGTGTCACCGCACTACGTAGGTCAATAACTTTCCACGTTACTTGCCAATATCATGATACATCTCCTCCGTAATTCAGCGCGCCTAGTACAGTAGTAGCCTACAGCAGGCGGTGTTCTTTGTCGGCGCGAACTGACGAAAGAAAAAACATGCCGGCGCCGCCGCGCCGCCCAATGCGATTGCGCGCGCGCGCACTAAACCGTACCTACTTTACCATGATGTAAAAATTAATGCGTAATTATTGATTTACAGGTTATTCGTTAATATCAAGCCAGAAATTGCACGTAAAAACTGAGATAACAGAACTTACGTAAAAAATTGAAACAAAGTTTAGGTAGGTTAACTAGTTTCATCTCTTATTATTACTTATTACCGAGTAAACAGTAAAATCTTAAAGCTTTGCTTATTTTAGTAAATTGACTTACATTTTTAAAGATGGGGTTCGATGTGGTTTCCTTGGTATTGTATGCACAAGGCCGCTCGCTTGTTTATGGACACCTGAACATTGCGTAGCATGTCTGGTGTAATTGTACTGAAAGCGGCCTCAATCCGCACTTTCATTAGGTCCATTGTATCACACTGCACTGCGTACACTAGGTACATTTTTACCGCACTGAACTGATGCGCGTATCACAGGGATAGGAACTAGTGCACTAGACGGAGACGCGGAACAGTGTCGACTGACGAGCAAACCAATAACAAACAATAATGCTAAATAAAGCTTCTATTCCCTGCTATTCTGGTACTTAAATATTATTTCGTTAAATTTAGATACCTATAGGGTAGCTGTCCTATTGTGTGCACTACTATTGAAAAATATTGTTCAAGAATTCAAGATTATTTTACATCCTTTAATAATAATTTCAACTAAACTCCGTTAAAGTTTTAAGAAAATCTCACACATCAGAGCAGACTAATTACGTTATTCAAATGCAAAATTGAAAAATCATTTATCTTTTTGGGGATGGGAAAATCACCAATGACCCACTTCCCGCCCTAGGTGGGACGGAAGGAAGTGCTTAGACTCTTACTGACTAAAAACCACCCTGTTCCTTCAGTTGCCCTTGCATTCCGGGGCCGCGTTATCTTGTTAGGACATTCCCGCAACTCCGGAAAATCTTTAATTTCAATCCATTAATGATCATATTATAATAATAATAATAATAATCGACTACGCCTCGAATCACGGAATAACCGTGTCACGCCTGCCTCGCCACTGGTCGCGGTGCAACTACAAAATTCACCCAGTGCTACACCGCGAGCCGACCACGTTGGCGAAGAGGATGATGACGGGGTTATATCTGTGAGTTCCCAATGCAATGCACGATTGAGGAACGCTTTGGAGGATGCTTTCCGGGACTACCGCTCCACTCCACCTGGACTTAGACCACGTTTACCTCGTTTGCCCATGCACAAGAAAAACAAGGCGCTGGTGTGTACTCTAGACTCGCTGCTGTCAAATTATTTTGACGGCAGCAAAGACCTCGCCGATACCCACTCGATCTTGTACTGTGCAGCTGTAGCGGCATGTCGTGTAGCTCATGTTAAATTTCCCAGCAGTGACAGAGCTCCACGACCAAAACCAGCTGTACCAGCTTGGCAGTGCAGGATTGAGCGTCGTATCGGTGAGGCTAGAGTACTCATCGGCAAGCTAATCTGCTTCAGGGAGGGCAATACCCGCCCTAGAGTGATGCGCTTTGTGAAGCGGGCGTTCTCGGGTACTGATACTAGTTCTCGAGATTATCTGGCCCGCGTCACAGAGCGTATCGACTTCCTGAAGCAGAAGATCTGTGCTTGGGCAAACCGTATTCGACGATACAGGCGGAGAGTTGAGCGGTACACTCAGAATCGCACATTCCAAAGCGATGAAAGGTGGGTTTACAGGGCTTGGGAGCGGCTGGATCAAGGTGTGATTGACACGCGCCTGCCAGATGATGAAGCCATGTGTTCGTTCTGGCGAAGCATCTGATCGGCGCCTGTCAATCACACCGAAGGAGATTGGACTGGGAAGATCGAGCGGGCGTGCGAGCGAATACCAGAAATGGGGGCAATTACCATCAGCCCCCAAGATGTAGCGTGTGCAGTCCGTCCGTTGCCTAACTGGAAATCTCCAGGGCCGGACGGGCTGCACAACTTTTGGATAAAGTGGTTCCAAAGGTCGCACGCCCGATTGGCATCCCAGTTCCAGTCAGCCTTAGAATCAGGGTCGCTACCCCAGTTCCTAACGACAGGAATAACCCACCTGCTCCATAAATCAGGTAGTACTGCGGAACCCAAAAATTATAGGCCGATCACTTGTCTACCGACGGTCTATAAAGTTTTTACATCCATTTTGAGAACTAAAATTAACAAACATATAGACACCAACTCCATCATGTCTGCCTCTCAAAATGGATGTAAGAACGGGTCCCGCGGTACTAAGGAGCTGCTCCTCATCGATATGGCCATTAGCCAACAGGTTCGTCGATCCCGAAGGGATCTGTCGACATGTTGGATAGATTATAAGAAGGCCTATGACTCGGTGCCCCATACATGGCTCATGAGGGTGCTGGAGTTGTATAAAGTAGATTCAACTCTACGCACCTTCCTGATATCATGTATGGGGCAATGGAGGACGGTTCTTCGCTATCCAGGATGTCGACAGATCCAGAGGAATAGCGAACCGATAAGGATCGAGCGAGGTGTATTTCAGGGCGACAGTTTGAGTCCACTTTGGTTCTGCCTAGCCTTGAATCCTCTAAGCACACTGCTAGAGGACTCAGGACTGGGCTATCGATTGAGAAGAGGTGGTCAGGTTATATCCCACCTCCTTTACATGGATGACTTGAAACTCTTTGCCCCCAACAATTTGCAACTGGTGGAGCTACTGAAGGTTACCGAAACTTTCAGTAGCGCCATCAGGATGGAATTTGGTGTGGACAAATGTGCGGTCATGCATGTAAAGCGAGGGGGGATTGTGGAATCCGGGGGAACCCAACTCTCGGACTCCATACACCTAAGATCCCTCTCCTCAATCGAAACCTACAAGTATTTGGGTATGTCGGAAGCGTTAGGTATCAGCACTGCTGACATGAAGCAATCGCTGAGGGAGCGCTTCTTTAACCGCCTGAATAAAGTATTAAATAGTCTTTTATCAGGCGGGAACAAGGTGCGCGCCTTCAACGGTTGGGTCATGCCGGTTTTGATGTACTCTTTCGGCATACTCAAATGGACCCAGACGGAACTTGACGCCCTGGATAGGAGGGTCCGCACACTGCTGACCGTAAATCGGATGCATCACCCACGTTCATCGGTGATGAGACTGTATATCCCGCGGAAGTGTGGAGGTCGAGGCTTCTTAAATGCTAAGACCCTGCACAACCGTGAGGTATGCAGTCTCAGGGAATACTTCCTAGAAGCCGACGCACAGTGGTCTGAAAATCAAGCTCCATACTCATAGAAACTTAACGTCAGAAATTAATAAATAAAAATATGTTTTGTGTTTAATATACCTCCCTTTGTTTTACTAATATAGTATGAAGGGTATGAGTAGCTCCATGCGTGAGAAATTTTTTTTTTTCTTTTTTTTTGTATGGAATAAAACACTTAAAGTGCTTTTTTTCAAAACTGAATAGAACTGATGGGCTAGTATTCACATGAGCTATTGCACCATACACGGCGATCAAGATGACATACAATTCTTGAGCCTTTCGGTGCCGCTTTGCATGTAGCAAGCTTTGGAAATTTTGAATTTACAGTCGGTGATCTTTCAAATCTTTGATGGTATTTTGTGAAGCTACATATTGCTTTGAATATGAAAATAGTATGTAAACTAATACTCATGCAAGAAGAGACAAACATACACACACACACACCCTCACACACTCACAAACTTTCGCCTTTATAATCTTAGTGTGATTATAAAGGCGATACTTTGTGTGTGTGTGTGTATGTTTGTCTCTTCTTCACGCTCAAACAGCTGAACGGATTTGGATGAAATTTAGCACACATAATAGTTTATAACCGGGAATAACACATAGATAATATATTTAACAACACACAGGTATATAATTAAATGAAGTAACCAACCACATAACTGATATTGTCGTTAGTTAATAACCTGCTAATGACTTTTATAATGAAAATATTAGAAAACGATGTAGATTATTTACATTTTACTACAAAATTAATTTCACGAAATAACTCATTTGTTAATCACCGTCATTATTGTTGAATTTTAATTTAATAAGCATTATGGGACAGCGAGTGTTAATGAGGGTAGTTATAATATAAATAGGACATTTAAACTAACTTCACTCAGTAGCTCTTTGCACTTGTGCTTTACTATACTTATTACGTTCGATTTGTTTTCGTGTTATGATGGAAGCTTTTAGTACCAATTTGGATATTTTTATGTTTGTGGCTAACAATAGCTGTTTCTCACAGCCCAGTGTATTATATGAAGTTTTTTTCAATGCCGTTGATTTGTCAGAAATCGAAAATAAAGAATTGAAACAATTCTGTCAGACTCGTGTGTGTTCGTTGAGGAACAAATGGATCTCGTGTAATCGCACGAGACATACTTTCATAAAAAAGTATGAGACATGGCTGCAAGAAGACATAAAATGGCCTGAGTTCATGAAGGACAAGATGACACCTTGTTTAATGTTAGAAGAGCAGCAACCATGTTCCAGTTTTGACTTCGGTGTAAATGAGGGTGCATCAACATCATACAAACCGGAGACGTACAGTGTTGGAACATCAACTGTTGTGAGTCCAAGAAAAGTGTTCTCGGAGCTAAGCCCGCTACAGAAGAGAAGAAGAGTGAAAGAGCTCCTCACGCATAGCACTGAAAGCCTTGCTTATGCAACTGGTTTAAGTGCAGATAACAAAAATGTAGCAGATATAATAAAATTGATCACAGAGCATCCCGAAGAGGCTACAAAGATAAAGGAATTGTTGAAGTTCAAGAAAGCTATGCCCATATATTCCGCTGATAAAGCTTTAGGAATTCTGACTTCATTGAAGCTTTCAAAATGGCAGTATACAATATTAAGAGCTTGTGCAAAAGAAGAAGGAATACTACTATATCCTTCATATACTGCTATCTTAGAGGCGAAAAAGGACTGTTACCCACCAAAAGACACCATAGAAATTACCGAAAGAGGGGTAAAAGTAAAGCTTCAAGCGATTTTGGACAAAACTGTTGCTAGATTTGGGAAATTCCTACGTTTGGAATCTTCGCTAGATGGCAAAGAGCTAACATTGATATGCAAGTGGGGCTTTGACGGTGCTTCAGGGCAAAGTTTGTACAAACAAACTATGGCGGGTGAAGATGATTCAAGCAATTTTATGTGTTCTTTTGTGCCTCTGCGCTTAGTTTGTGGTGAAGAAAAGTTATGGGAGAATCCAAAGCCATCTTCCACAATGTTCTGCAGACCGCTCTATTTTAAATTTGCAAATGAAAACAAATTAAATATTAAGGAAGAACAGGCTTTGATTGAAGCTGAGATTGCAGCACTGGAGCCGTCTATTATGGGAATTCATACTGTTAAGCACTCAATGCTTATGACCATGATAGATGGTAAAATCACTTCGCAACTGTCAAATACTTCAACGCAGACTTGTGACATCTGTAAAGCTACCCCTTCGGAAATGAATAAGTTAGAGAAGATCTCAGAGTAAGTTTTGAATAATTTGTTATATTTCAGATTACCGTAATGCTGTGTATCTTTTTATTAATTAATTCACTTTCTTTCCAGAAAACCTGTTTCAACAGATATATATCAGTATGGTTTGTCTACACTTCATGCTTGGATTAGATGTATGGAGTGCCTACTCCATATTTCGTATAGACTAGACTTCAAAACATGGCAAGCCAGAGATGCAGACAGCAAAGAGTCATTGAAGAGTAGAAAAAAAACTATACAGCAGAAGTTTCGTGATGAAATGGGCCTCCTAGTAGACATCGTTAAACAAGGTGAGTTATGATAACAGTCGTTGTTCTTAAATCTTATTTTTTCAAATAACGTTAGTTCTATTTATTCTTTACAAAGTTGTGGATTAGTTTTGATTCATTTATAATTTTCAGGTTCCGGAACCACAAACGATGGAAACACAGCGAGGAAATTTTTTGGTAATCCTGCCAATACTGCAGCTATTACAGGCTTGGATCCTAGTTTGATCCAAAGATTTGCAACACTTTTGCGTGTGATGGCCTGTGGGGAGCCCATAAATGTTGAGGCGTTTAAAAACTTTGCGCGCCAAACAGCAGAATTATATGTGGAGCTCTATGGCTGGTATTACATGCCTTCGAGTGTCCACAAACTTTTACTGCACGGTGCTGAAGTTATTAAACACTTCAATATTATGCCCATTGGCAAATTATCTGAAGAGGCATCGGAAGCCAGAAACAAAGACTTCAAGAAAATCCGAGAACAGCATTCGCGCAAATTTTGTCGAAAAGCGACAAACGAAGACATTTTCAATGGTCTCCTTGTCTCGTCAGATCCCTACCTGTCCAGCATAAGACCTGTGCTGAGAAAATCAGTAAATACACCTATTACTGATGATATGAAATCTCTTCTTATTGGTGACGATGCAGATCTAGACAAAGAGAATGTTGAATTTATTGATATTAACGCGTCAATGCTGGACTCGGATTTAGAGGACTGACGACAGCAAAGATACTCTCTGCTAATCGTTTTTGTATAAGTAGTTATAGCAAATAATTATAATAAAATAATAATAAGAATATAATTAAATTAATTAATATAATTAATTAGTAATATAATTAAACAGTAATATTTAATATATCATAGTTATAGGAGCTGTAAATAGTTGTTGTAGTCTTAAATTGACAATTTTGACGTTACTTTTATTGTTATTGCCTTTCTTGCACATAATTTTTGTTGTAATGTATTAGTATTAACTATTTCATTAACAGCTCCCCCAAACGTATTATACATTAACTATTTAATACATGTTTTTATCTTTCTTCACTTTTAACCATATATTTAAAAATAAAAATATCCTTAGTACATAATTATTTATTCCTTACTAGCTGCACCCCGCGGTTTCACCCGCATAAGTCTCGATTCCGTGGGAATATCGAGATAAATAGTAACCTATGTGTTATTCCCGGTTATAAACTATTATGTGTGCTAAATTTCATCCAAATCCGTTCAGCTGTTTGAGCGTGAAGAAGAGACAAACATACACACACACACACACAAAGTTTCGCCTTTATAATCACACTAAGATTATAAAGGCGAAAGTTGTGAGTGTGTGAGGGTGTGTGTGTGTGTATGTTTGTCTCTTCTTGCATGAGTATTAGTTTACATACAATTTTCATATTCAAAGCAATATGTAACTTCACAAAATACCATCAAAGATTTGAAAGATCACCAACTGTAAATTCAAAATTTCCAAAGCTTGCTACATGCAAAGCGGCACCGAAAGGCACAAGAATTGTATGTCATCTTGATCGCCGTGTATGGTGCAATAGCTCATGTGAATACCAGCCTATCAGTTCTATTCAGTTTTGAAAAAAAGCACTTTAAGTGTTTCATTCCATACAAAAAAAATTAAAATATTTTTTTTCTCACGCATGGAGCTACTCATACCCTTCATACTATATTAGTAAAACATAGGGAGGTATACTAAACACAAAACATATTTTTATTTATTAATTTCTGACATTAAGTTTCTATGAGTATGGAGCTTGATTTTCAGACCACTGTGCGGCGACGGAGTTCGCCACACATCGCATAAAGGTGAGTTCACACCAAGAACCTATTGCTTGTCCACCGTACAGGATGTCGCAGAATAAGAAAGAGGCCTTGCAGAAGGAGCTTGATAAGCTGCTGCGAGATGACGTCATCGAAGAGTGCGAGTCACCTTGGGTCTCCAATGTCGTGCATGTGGCTAAGAGGGACGGCGGCGATATCCGCAGCAACCAGGTATTGGACCCAGAAGTCCGGAAAATTATTGAGGACATGGAGTCCGACGAACCCTCTAGGGGGAGACCGTGGTCTGACCGCGGGTACACCATTTCCGACGGTATTCTATACAGGTACAGCTTGGAGTCGGATGATGGAGAGGACTGCTGCTTAGTCGTGCCCGAGCATGAACGCAGGCTGGTCATGGCCGACTTCCACGATGCGCCAACAGCTGGCCATTTCGGCGTAGAGCGCACGTTGAGCCGCGTTCGCGCAAGATATTATTGGCCTGGTATGCGCACGTTCATCGCAAACTATATAAAAGAGTGCGTGCCTTGCCAGAGGTATAAAGCCGCCAACCGCAAACCAGCAGGACTGCTGCAGACGCCCGCTGTGTCACGACGATTCGAGACCGGTAGGAACGTGGGGAAATATCACGTTTCGCACCTCACGCCTTTCGCTGGTCAGATAGAACCGCCCATTCGAGAGAAACGTAGACGTGGTAGGCCGCGTCGGTACCTAGACTAGCCTAACCGCGAGGGCACTTACTTAGGCTAGAGGGGGAGGATATAGCGCGGGTTTTCTACGGTGGTAGTAAGTATGATCCATATTTATGTTGTTGCTACGCCGTGCCATACCGCGGGCGCCCCTCTTCCGCCGCCCGCGCGCCTCGCTGCTGCCGCAGCAAGAGCGACGCGGGCAGGAGAAGAGAGAGAACCCCGATCGCGAGCGGAGGCGGACGCGTGTAACGGCGATCCTCCGCGACTCTCAGTTGCGGTGATAATTGTTTTCCCAGTTCTTGAAAAATGTTATAATAATATGTTGTGTTCTTCGTGCCTACTGAGCAATAAATTGAAAGACCATTAAACCTTTTTTTGTATTTAAAGAATTGACTTTAAAAAGATCAATTACATACATATGCCGAGACTTTTTAATTTCTCTGCACACTTTTCTTTACAGGAATATTGTTTTTGAATTACGAGTAGGTAGGTATTTACTGTGTTGTAGGTACGATGCAGATGGTAAGGTGGGTGGTGGGTGGAAGATTATACTATGTAGATAATAATTATCTACAAAGTAATCTTGTAAAGGACAACTACGTAAAAAACCAACAAGTGTGTAATGTATCTAAATATTATTTCGTTACATTTTGATACCTAGACCAATTTTATGAATTGTATTGTAACTAGTTCACAGACATAATCAAAGTTTAGGAAAAGTCAGTAATAATATTTCGTAAACAAAAAATAAACATGCGGAACCTTTTATTCAGAAATACCAGGAGTAAGAGGTTTATTTTTACTTACAAATAGTTCGCTGACACCGATCAGCTGACTTAGTGCTAGTGATGTGTTTATTTCAATTTTAAAACTTCGGTTTCTGGTATCAATGTGTTAAAAAGTCTCATAACTTCCAAACATGTAGAGATAGGATTAAAAAACCCTTCCAATATCGTTTAATATCATCCAAAGAAGCCGTGCCGTTGGTATGTATATACCCTTTCCGTTACACGTTGTATAGATTAAATTAATGAATATATTTTGGTAAAAAAAAACCATTTTATTGACCAAAATTTCTTTACAATTTCGTTTTGTTTGGATTTTTATTTCTCATGTAGGGAACTTAAAATGTTTTTTTATTTTTTTAAACTAAGTTTTTTCCTAAGGATATTTTGGAGTCAGATAAAAAATATTTTTAGTTCAGTTGATCAGTAATTTAAGATATTTGTAGCTTCTAAATTGATGAATATTTCCTAAAATTATTAGTAATTAATTTGGTTTTAATATAATGTTTGATGGATATTAATTGGGTCGAAAAGTACTTACTGATTTTGAGCAAAACAGCGCACGGATGGCGTAAACGCTCTTAACACCAGAAATAAGGACAAATTGCGAGCTCCATTTCACCGGCTTCATACCGTTCATAACTCATTTTTTGGACTTGGTATAACCTTTTATAACAAGTTACCATCTTCTTTGCTAGATTTGCCTTTTAATGCGTTTAAAGCCAAAGTAAAATCCAACCTTTGTTCAAAGGCATACTATTCTATCAACGACTACTTATACGATAAGAATGGTTGGTCCCTGTGATTAATTCAAGACAATGTTCATGTTCTTTCTCCAGAATTAGCTTACCTATTGACAGGTTATATGAGTTACATAATTGTTTATTTTTATTTGACTGTACCTATATGTCAATTGATTTAAATTTTATTTTCATTTGTTATTGACATAATCTACTTTTTTTTTTTTTTAATGAGTAATATACCTATGGTTAGCTAGCGACCTTGACAATTGATCATATATTATTTTTGCCTAACTGATTATTTATTTTTACTTCGATGGTCCTAGTTTATCAGTGACTTCGAGTTACAGTTTTATTAGCTATACTAGCTTTTGCCCGCGACTTCGTCCGCGTTTCCGTCGTTTTTCGTAAAAAAGTACCATATGTCCTTCCTCACGGTTCAGTGGTTTTGATGTAACAGACAGATAAACTTTCGTATTTTAGTAGGGAAATATAATATGTCAATCCAGTAATTAACCGATGTGCTCTTTCCTCTGCCGATTCTTGAGAACGCGTAATTCTCATTCTCTTAGCTTTACTCGAAGTTCGAGATAAAGATAATCGTTTTTTAGGTGGCATTGTGTATTTTATTTTTAATCGACGGTAACGGAAAGGCTGTCAGCTACCTAACAAAATAACCTACGTTAGAGGTCCTAACTATAGCTACCTTACACTTAAAATCGAAGTGCCTATTTAAATTAAAATATTCTAATAGAATTATACCCAGAAATATGTACAACTTACAACAAAAAAGGAAATGGAAATAAAGCTGAAACGCCTGTGCAATACTATCTACCTATACCTACTTCACTTAAAAATAAATACCTATAACTACTATAATTAATAAAAGTATCTACGCTTTTACCTACTTAGTATTAAAATAAAATTGAACATAAATTAGCCAAAACTTACCTATCGGTATCTAAAAATCTATGCGTACTACTTCTACTTCACCTTAAAAGAAATAAAATGCAAACTATTATGTAATAATTTGTAATTTGAACGAATATTTAAACACTACCAAAACAACTAATACCTATTTTATAAAATAACAAGAAAATAAATTCAAATAAACTATTTAAAGACTAAAAGTCGCGCTGATAAGCACGGTTTGTTAATATCAATTATTGTCTGTCAATAAGGTCGAACGCTCTGAACGCATCAACAGCCAAATATTGAATGAAACTCGCGCTCGGACTTCCCGCCTTTTTATACCCTACCGCCACGACCCGCGTCGAGCGCGGCAACCGTTACACAAAAATAATCCTTATGGCATGATTCAGTATTCACGCGCGACGGCGCGATGGCTTATTAGCGTATTTCATGTATAAGTTTGGTGTTTCTATACCGATTACTATGATTCTTTTTTTATTGAATAGGTAATAATATTAACTTCTTTTAATTAGGGATGAGTGAGAGTATTATAAACGTAAGAGTAAACAAATATAATCAGAAAGCTCCGAACTGCTAAGCTATCGGGAGTTACACGTGTTATTGTGAGTCAACTATAAAAGATAGACATATGCTGTTGTGGGATATTTTTTTGATAATTTTATGTAGAACATTTCCGTCATAAATGATTTCTATGTAGCTTTAACCATTAAGGCTTCACACGCGACGGAAGCTTAAAAAATGGAGCAACTTCTCCCGTTTTCCCAACATTTCCCTTCACTGCTCTGCTCCTATTGATTGTAGCGTGATGAAAAGTATACCTACTATAACCTCCCCGGGAGTATGAAGAATAATTATTGTACCAAGTTTCGTTAAAATCCGTCGAGTAGTTTTTGTTTCTAAAGGAACATACAGACAGACAGACAAAATTTTTACTGATTGCATTTTTGGCATCAGTATCGATCACTAATTACCCCCTGATAGTTTTTTTGAAAATATATATCATGTACAGAATTGACCTCTCTACAGATTTATTATTAGTATAGATGTAAGCGGGCACGCCCTTTATGCGTGGAAGCTTTTATTCCGGTATTAAGTTCTGTTTATGTTTTGAGTGAGTGAGTTTCAAAAACGAGTTGTTCGAGCTATTTACCAGCTAGGCCCCAGAGTTTCTCTGAGAGATTTTTTCAAAGATATTGGTATCCTCACAGTGGCATCTCAATTCATTTTCGCCAACATCTTATATATTAGGCAAAATATACATTTATACAGTAAGAACAGTGATTTTCACAATGTTAACACTAGAAATAAGGAAAAACTAAGAGTTCCTTTTCACCGGCTTCATAAGGTTCATAACTCATTTGTTGGGCTTGGTATAACCTTTTATAACAAGTTACCCTCTTCTTTGCTAGATTTGCCTTTTAATGCGTTTAAAACGAAAGTAAAATCCAACCTTTGTTCAAAGGCATACTATTCTATCAACGACTACTTAAATGATAAGAATAGTTGGTCGCTGTGATTAACTCAAGACAATTTTTATGTTCTTTCACCAGAATTAGCTTACCTACTGACAGGTTATATGAGTTCATATAATTGTTTATTTTAATTTAATTTTAATTTATTGTTGACATAATCTACTCATTACAATGTTTTTTTTTAATGAGTTGTATTGCAATATGTAACTAGTGACCTCGACAATAGATCAAATTATTTATTGTTATTAGTAATTAACTGTTTATTTATTTTACCTCGATGGTCCTAGTTTATCATTTATAACTTCAAGTTACAGCTTTATGTAAGCGGGCACGCCCTTTATGCCTGGAGGCTTTTATTAAGACGTTAAGTTTTGTTTACGTTTAGTTTTTATTTCTGCCCGAGTATAGTTCTCGATGATTTTGTTTGGTATATTGGCGTGTGCTAGCTAACATATGGATAATAATTTAAATTAGGTTAATTAAGTATGTTGAATACTATTATATAGAGTCATTTTTTTTCTTTCTAACTGAACAGACAGCTGTGCTGCTGGGGAGTTTGTTGCGCCACTTCTTCTTCCCAGCTAACGCACTAGGAAGTGGTGAAGGGTGGGCGTTTTGGGGGACTGTCTTATGTAATTTTGACGTTCGAAAAGTGCTGATTATCAGCCTAGTTTGAATAAATGACTTTTGAATTTTGAATTTTTTGAATTTTGAGTTTTTATTTTTGCTTGAGTATATATATTTCGATTGTTTTAGTTGGTATATTGGCGTGTGCTAGCTGTCATTATGGCAAATAAATTTATTTACTGTTTTGTGTTGAGTAATGTAAATTATTTTGCTTACTATTGTATAGAATCAAGTCACATTTTTTTTCTAACTGAAGAGACAGCTGTGCTGCTGGGGAGTTTGTTGCGCCACTTCCTCTTCCCAGCTAAAGCACTAGGAAGTGGTGAAGGGTGGGCGTTTTGGGGGACTGTCTTATGTAATTTTGACATTCGAAAAGTGCGGATTCTCAGCCTAGTTTGAATAAATGACTTTAAAATTTTATGTAGGTAGGTACTTGCCAAAACATGGTGTTAGCTATTTATAGAGGTACATTTTGTAGTTTTAAGATGTTTGTAGTAATTTTGAAACAACACAATAATTGTATTTGGTAATATTAAAAGTATTTGATTTGTTTGAAATGCTAAAATGGCGCCACCGGATATTATGATGTCATTTGACTATTTGAGTCTGATAAGGAGGGGGATTTTTAAAGGAGATGTTCCTAAGGAGTTACTTTGTTATGGTTGTGGTAAACAGGGCGTCGTGAGATCGAAATGTGATGTTTGCGTGAAAACATTGTCGAAACCAGACGAGAAAACATCTTTCAACACTGTTGATGTAGATTTTTGTTGTCGTAATGATAGTAGTGCCGATAATAACATTAGTACGAGTGATACCGCTTCGTGCGTCCAAATTACGAATATGAGTGCGCGCGAACATCACCCGATGGTAAATATTAGTGTTATGGGCCGTTAACGGCGTGGCGATTGTAGATACCTGCGCTACACATAGTATTGCGAGCCCTCTATTACACCGACTTTTGTTCGATTCAGAGGGTCTAGTGTGAGTTTCGTTTAACCATCTCGATTTTACGCATCGACCGCGTTCGGCGCTCCGAGTGGCCCATCACTAGTGAAGGCCAGTGAAGGGCCAATCAGAGCGCCGAACGCGGTCGATGCGTAAAATCGAGATGGTTAAAAAAAACTCACACTAGACCCTCTGGAGTTCAGTTTAGCGAAACTAAACGTTTCGTACGCCTGGCTGATGGTACACAAGGGTGGAAAGACCTGTTGTCAGCCGAGGTAGATATTATTATTCAAGGTCGTAAGGTACTATGTCAGTTCTTAGTATTGCCTGGTAATAATATTAGGACGCTTTTAGGTATAGATTTTTTGGCGCGGGCTGGCATGGTAATAGACGCCGCCCGACGCAATTGGTCATTCTCGGACAGTCCGGGACATTGTTATGATTTTGTTTACACATATACGCTTGACCCTACTGATGCGGAACTCTTGTGCACCGCATCCACTGAGTTATCGTTGCGCTCAGACGAAGGTTCTAAGTTGACCCCCGAGCAACGGCGTACACTCAACGCTTTCATTGAAAACCGCGCGCCGCAGTTCGCACGTGACGGACCGGCGACGGAGTTCGTCACACATCGCATAAAGGTGAGTTCACACCAAGAACCTATTGCTTGTCCACCGTACAGGATGTCGCAGAATAAGAAAGAGGCCTTGCAGAAGGAGCTTGATAAGCTGCTGCGAGATGACGTCATCGAAGAGTGCGAGTCACCTTGGGCCTCCAATGTCGTGCTGGTGGCTAAGAGGGACGGCGGCGATATCCGTAGCAACCAGGTATTTTACCCAGAAGTCCGGAAAATTATTGAGGACATGGAGTCCGACGAACCCTCTAGGGGGAGACCGTGGTCTGACCGCGGGTACACCATTTCCGACGGTATTCTATACAGGTACAGCTTGGAGTCGGATGATGGAGAGGACTGCTGCTTAGTCGTGCCCGAGCATGAACGCAGGCAGGTCATGGCCGACTTCCACGATGCGCCAACAGCTGGCCATTTCGGCGTAGAGCGCACGTTGAGCCGCGTTCGCGCAAGATATTATTGGCCTGGTATGCGCACGTTCATCGCGAACTATATAAAAGAGTGCGTGCCTTGCCAGAGGTATAAAGCCGCCAACCGCAAACCAGCAGGACTGCTGCAGACGCCCGCTGTGTCACGACCATTCGAGGTAGTTTCCGTGGACCTGTTTGGTCCGCTCGTAGAGACGCCTAGGAAGAACAGGTGGGTACTGATCGTTGAAGATGTCTGCTCGCGCTGGGTGGAACTGTTTCCGTTAGAGAATGCCACCAGCGTAGAATGTGCTCAGACTCTCGCGAATGAGGTGTTCCTCAGGTATGGAGTGCCACGTCGCCTTATCAGTGACAACGGCGTGCACTTCGTGAGCGAGGTTATGCAGCAGGTTTGCCACGTTCTTGGAATAACCCAGTCGCTCACGCCCTTTTATCATCCCGAGGCCAATCCCATAGAAAGAAAGAACCGGGACCTCAAACCTCAACTGGCTATGCTCGTTGGCCATGACCATACCACTTGGGACGTGCATCTTGCAGCAATCAGGTTTGCTATGAACTCTGCCGGCTACCAGCAGTACAGGGTATTCGCCGGCGTTCCTCACCTTCGGCAGAGAGTTACGAGCTCCTTCCGACTCTGCGATAGACATGAGGGCTATCATAGAACAGGACAACTTCGTGCCCAGCATTACGCCTTATCTAAAGAAGATGGCTGCAACCCTAGACGAGGCCAGGGATACTCACGAGAAAGCGCAGGCCGTCCAGAGGCAAAATGCTGACCAAAAGAGAAGGCCGTCACCAGGGTACAAGGTAGGCGACCTAGTTTTATTGAAAAGGCAGGGACCTAACGACTCTGGCCGCGGACAGACCGCGAAGTTTATCCCACGTCGTGACGGCCCATACAAAATCGGGAAGGTTATCAGCCCGACAACTTACGGTCTGGAGAACATACAGACCGGTAGGAACGTGGGGAAATATCACGTTTCGCACCTCACGCCTTTCGCTGGTCAGATAGAACCACCCATTCGAGAGAAACGTAGACATGGTAGGCCGCGTCGGTACCTAGACTAGCCTAACCGCGAGGGCACTTACTTAGGCTAGAGGGGGAGGATATAGCGCGGGTTTTCTACGGTGGTAGTAAGTACGATCCGTATTTATGTTGTTGCTACACCGTGCCATACCGCGGGCGCCCCTCCTCCGCCGCCCGCGCGCCTCGCTGCTACCGCAGCAAGAGCGACGCGGGCGGGGGAAGGGAGAGAACCCCGATCGCGAGCGGAGACGGACGCGTGTAACGGCGATCCTCCGCAACTCTCAGTCGCGATGATAATTATTGTTTTCCCATTTCTTGAAAAATGTTATATGTTATGTTCTTCGTGCCTACTGAGCAACAATTTGAAAGTCCATTAAACCTTTTTTTTGTATTTAAAGAAGTGATTTCTTGTTTTAGTTCATCTAAATTGTGTAGGTATCACAATTTCATGTCTACTACGTGTATTTATATTATGGAAATCGTTTCTTATTTTGAAAAGTCCTAAGTTTTTGCGAACATACACAACAGAGCGACCCCGCCATACGGCCTCCCGCGCAGTAAGCCTCCAGACATGTCTACCGCAAATTTATGTGTCCGCGCATCCAAAGCCCCTGTCGATTGTGCTTAAATATGGCATATCATCCGGCAGCAACCATGTTTCTTGTAAAGCAATCAGATCACATTGTGACATAGCTCCGTAATACTATCTACGGAGCGTTTCACGTTTTTACAGTTGAAAAGCGTTTCACGTTTTTACAGTTGAAACTGTCGAAGTTATAGTGCATCTATCCATTACGATGTTTAATTTGATCATCCGCAGTTAACAATCTGCTCGGATTTCGGCGTTTAAAATACATAAGACGTCTAAATATGATACCTTTAGGCCATATGTTCTCGTCTAGGTACAAAGATAATTTCGATTCAGAGACTAAGAATGTATATACCTTGTGGCCTTGCTCTTTCTCCATAATTATTTTCTCGATGGATACATGGATGCACACTCAGTCTTACTGAGAATATATTTAATTATGTCATCCTCTGTCATTTCACTGTGGATATATCACACCTACTCACATAGTTTATAAGCTCATGTTGTTGTTAACCATAATGGATCATGTTATCTGACATATAAATAAAAATAATTAATACATCTCTTTATGTTAGATTTCGTCGCTTAAGTTCTATAACGCGAAAGTCACACCATTATCGTGTTGTACAGAAATCAAATGGTTTTTCTCTCTGCTGAAAAGTTTCGTATTTGAGATTTTGACATCCGCGGTGTGAGAACTTAAATGACGATTTGTTCCTGAACTGATGCATAAGAGATTTGTTCTTATGGTGTTTTTTTAGGGTACCTACCTCCCCTACAAGTAAAGTGGGGATGCAATTTTTTTTCTTGTCTGTCCATGGTGTGGGGTGTTGTTGGAAAGGTTGTTCAAAAATATTGTGAGTGTGTTAAACTATTTTTGGATTCAGGAATCCATTTGCGAAATATTAAGCATTTAGAGTGCAAATTTTTTGTTAGAGTCACGTGTCACCCCCCCTCCCCCCTGCCAGCTAAATGGTTGGTTTTGGGTATGTGAAAAAATTCAAGGCCGTAGTACCTATATTCAACCTTAGTTTTTGTTTACCCTAAACCTCATAAGAGGTCATTGTACTCATTATTTTGAACAACTTTCACTATGAGACCACAGATGAAATCGCGAAAAAAAAATCTGCTGTTTCCTACATTTATGTTCGTATATCTCGTCGGTTGTATAACGAAATTAAAAGGAAAACTCACACAGCTAAGTAGGCTCTACAAAATCGAGTAATAATCAACCAACTTATGTACAGTTGCAAAACATGTTTTCTCATACATTCCTTAAAGGGAGAACATGTTTTTCAACTACAATGTCAAGTTTGTTCTTGGGATATATTCATTCATCCCAACTACGGAACCCTTCATAGTGCACTGGGTCGGTTTTTTTATTAATACGATTTCACAAAGCCCTTCTTTCAATATCAAGATCCTTGTAGCACTGTACTCTTATGCTGGTGCCACAATGTCGTGATAAGGCGAACTAAACTTCGCGCGCTCCCTCTCGCACACTAGAGGTGGGCAAAGTGTATCATTTTTGCGATTGGATCATTTGCATCTTGATCACTGAAATGATCCGAATCATTGATATGTTTCATTTGGATCATTTGAATCATCGACTCACAGGATATAAAAATGGATAACGACAACGAAAAACTGTGAGGGTATGAGTGATACACATCTCATTTGGTATAGAATCTCTTTCTGACTTAAATAGATTGGAATGTGTCACCCGCTCACTCGCGACTCGCGAGTCAGTTCAGTAGTAGGTACTGACTAAACTCAGCGAGACTCAGCGTCTCTGTCTTTCTCTCTCGCTCACTACTGCTCAGTCGCCTCGCAAGCGATGGTAGCGCGGAAAGAGCACAGAGGCAAAGTAATGATTCAGATTCAAAATATGATGTGTAACGTTGTTACTGAACCAATCTTTTGGAACACTTCAATGATCCGGATCAGTGAGTCGGTTCCGTAAAGAGTAGGTACACACGCTCGACGTCTCGCTGAGCAACAAAGAGCGCGCGATGAATAGTTCGCGATAACGCGACAATGTAACCCGGGGAGCATTAGTATTTAGTAGTACTTAGTCTGTGGTATACCTGTACTTGTATAGCGTAGCGGCGACCGACGGCGCTCTGTCAGTGCCATAGAGTACTTTTTGAAAGTAGGTAGTCAGTACCACAGACTACAAAATTATATACCTATGTCAGTACGCGCCTCACCGCCGCGCGCGCCACACGAGTGACGTGTGCGCAGATTGTTGAGTGCCGCGAGTGTCAGTGCAGTGCGGATAACGGCACCTGTTACGTAGGTACTACAGTGCGTGTACACATCACCAAACAATACCCCTTGTTTACACTTCACACCTGGCCTTGCTGTAATTTACTGGATTTTCTATTTACCTACTTGTTTGTTAAAACGACGGCGACGTACCACTATTTGCAGATAAATTTGTGGTCAATTGCTGTCAGCACCATCCTGTCGGTATACCAACATCAGCAGACAAGACTTTCCTATTCCTATGAGGGTATTTGGCCATCTCTTCGTTAGTCTTAATACCATTGACCGAGGTACATAATATAATAATAACAGTAAGTAGGTACTTACCTAATATTTTTCGTGCTTCACTTATCCCGACTCCCAATAAATTTCAAGTGGTCGACGGATGTCTGAAGTAAACATTGCGCGTTAATTGATACAAGGTAGGAACTGTACCTCAAGTAGCATCAAATTACATTATAATAGGTACACATTACCAGCCGGTCTATTCTCGAAAAACCTCACAGTGAAAACTTAAGTGAAGCGAGTGGTCATCCGACCTGATGCCACTATTGACAGCTCACTTCGCGGCTATTCATTAGAACGCCATAGCAGATGTGTCAGCCATACAGCTGGTCGGCATGAGCCAGCTCTAGCTCACACAGACCCCGGGCGAGAATGCTCCAGCGCAAGGCGCGGACAATACATGATGAGATGCCCCTAACATCAGCGTGGTGCTCGTCAGCGCCACCTCCAACAGCAAATTAATTCAACAATCGCGCTGTTATGTACTAAATATATTTTAATTCTTTTTATGGGGACTGATAGGCGAGAGCTATACCCCCTACTTACTAGTAGTAAATGCGGGGGACGAAGCCCCATACAATAATGACAAATAGTAAATTCTGTTAGCAGATATTGTTAAGTGAGCCGTGGGGTGGTGACCCTCTGTGTGAGTGACGTGATGCGCAGCGCAGCGCCGCCATGAGGAAGTTCATGCGCACGCGCGCGCCCCCCTCCCCCTCGCCCCCGCTCTCGTCCCAGCCATCGCCCCCCCCCCCGGCAGCGTGACCCCCCCGCGCTCAACGGACACGCGCACAAGAACAACGGATACGCCAGTAAGTAAAACACCGCTACCTCCATAGACTGCCTACGAGTACTATAACAGCTCATTTCGATTGGGGGGTCGTGCTCCAATGGTTAGGTAGCTCGCAGATCACAAACAGATCACTACTGAACCTGTTGATAAGCCAGATAAAATCTTGTAGGCATTCATCTAAACTAATATTATAAAGACAAAAGATTTTTTTTTTTTAAAGTTTGTTTGTAATGAAAAAACTCAAAACCACTGGACTGATTCGAAAAAATAAAAAAATCTGTAATAAATGAAATGAAATGAAATTGTTTATTCTGTAAATAGGATATCGGAATCACTTTTACACGTCATATTTTTTTTTTTTTTTAATAAACTAAATGAGGTTGGCGTTTCCTATCGGACTACTCTGAGAGGCAAGGCCGAAACAAACTTAGTAGTTAGGGAGGCGAGGTAGCTAAATGGCGTAATTCAACGGCGCCGTCGAGACCTATCAAAATCGAAAGATAAAATAATTTCGAAAAGAAAAGCTCGTATGGTAAAAACCATTTTAGCGGTGGGTTTGGCGTGTACGGTTTTTCAAAAATGTTAAAAAAAACAGTTACTTGGGCATTCTCGAGTGCGTCAGATATTCATACTACGTATGCCCCAAGTGCCTCTGATAACAACGGTATACTAATCTGCCGGTTTGCGTGGTGGGGGTAGGCATATGAAGTAGTCAAAAATGCAATAAAAAAAAATATACTCGAGCGCGTCAGATTTTCGGAAGGGGTGTTAAGTAGGCCCCAAGGAAGCTCCCTTTAAAAAAACTGACGATTTCGGCGTGACGATAAGTTACGATGAATTTTTGAAAATGCAAAAAAAAAAAGTTTTTTTGAAATTCTCGAGCGCGTCAGATTTTCATAGGGGAGGTTTATCTCGGTATCCTGAAAGCATATTTTCTTAATCTGACAAAAATGTTGGTGGGTTCTCTTAATCTGACCGAAAAAGGTTTTTTGGTTTCTTTATTTTCCTTTCTTTCTCCTTGATAAAACGGGGAATTTAACATTCGAGAAATATACCGTCGGGTCTTTTCTCTCTCTTCAATCGGCGTCATACTGAGGGCACATAGGTCTACGGTAGGGGACCATAAACATATTATATATAGTATATATATATATCGCGTAACTTTTTCCGAGTCCACGAAAATTGCCGAGAAGCTTTAGAAAAAAAAAAAAAATTGAGATATAATAAAAGTCACATAATTTAATCATCGTTATTTCATACCAATTTTTTTTAACACCCTCAGTTTTCGAGATATACTCAAAAAACCGGGAGTTTGAGTTTTTATGATGCTTCAAGTCAAAAAGTTTTAACTTTAGACAAAAATGAAAAGAGACCTTTTTTGTGTAAAATAAAATTACCTTTTTTGTTTATTTAAACTTTTTTTTTGTAAAATGTATCGTTCGCGACTTATATGCCGCAACGCGTTTTTCGGAAGACGAAATGGCTCCTCCACACTTCCGGTCATGCGGAAACCGGCAGATTTTGTATTTTTAGTAAGTTTTAGATTATATTCTTCAAAATAAAAAAATAAAATATCGCGCTCGAGAATGCCGGATTAACGTTTTTTTTTTACAAGTTCGCGACCCTATAACTCGGCGGCGTCAAGGACTTATCGTCAGATTAGTTAAATTTAGTCTTAAAACACTAAAATCAACTCCCAATATCTTAATCTGACGCGCTCGAGTATTTCAGACTATCGATTTTTTTTTACTAATCTGATCGTCTATCCTAGGCGTTCGTCACTACATATAGAGCTAAATACTTTACAAGGTTGTTCTATTAGGTCTAAGGTATCTCTCATATCTTAAACTGCCACGCTCGAGTATTACCGAAAATTCCCCTATTCGCCTCCCTAACTATAGAGGTCGCAGTCTCTTTTAAAGTCTGTCTCAATTAAAGAGAAAAAATAAATATCCACACAGTCCTCACATTCACAATAATTAAAATAATATAATACTTTACAAAGTAGTGTCATTTTGTATAAAATTATACTTCACGGCGCGGCGATCTGAAATATAATTATTAACAAAGTAGTATTCCTAACACACCATGTAACATCGCGTTTTTTTAGAGATATAATATTGTAAATATTTTTTTAGATAGGATTATCTTCCTCGTTCGTTGGTAACACGGAACTGTCACTTTTCTTTCCGCGTGCATTCCGACATCTCAAGAAAAATTCTCTCTCGTCAAAATATTAATTTAAAATAAGTTTATGATACTCATTAATAAAATAACAAATTAACTATGCTATGTGACAGAAAGTGTATTAAGTGCATCGTTAGTGGAAACCTGATCGTATTATGTGCATCGTTAGTAGAAACCTGAGACGGCCGCGGCGCTCATCAATGACATCAATAAATACATCAGAAGCACTCTTAGTCCTGACCAAAATTGGATGTACTTAGATTCTGAGGCCCCCCACAACCTTAATGTGAGAGAGTGCCTGGCTCTAACTGACCACCTTGTACGTGATACTGACTGTGTTTTATACATAACTAGCTGCCCGCCCCGGCTTCGCTCGAGTAGCACTAAGTACTTATCTACGGCGCACCTACCTGCCTACCCTACCTACCCTACCTGCCCTACCTGCCCTACCTACCCTACTAAAATGTCCGTCTCCTGGTTCTAAGATACCTCCCCACCAATTTTCAGCCAAATTGGTTCAGCCCTTCTTGAGTTATAAATGGTGTAACCAACACGACTTTCTTTTATATATATAGATATAAGCACTTGGTGGACATTAACACTGTTTAATGCATGTGTGTTGCAAACTTGTTAAAACATTATCTCTCCAGTCGACACGAGATGTCCTCAGCAACGTTACCTCCACGTTACTAGCTGGATGAGAAGCTGCCAGGGAGGCACGTGATGCCCTTAGCGATGTTACTGTACATAGCTAGCTGGTATGCGATTGTTACCATTACCCCTCCAGTCGACACGAGATGTCCTCAGCAACGTTAATTCCACGTTACTAGCTGGTTGAGAAACTACCAACCAAAGCGGCACGTGATGCACTTAGCGATGTACACATATGCGATGTGTGCTACATAGCTAACGCTGGTATGTACTCGTCGTAAGACGTAAGTCCCATTTCTATGACCTTGTTGAAATTGTAAAAAGGTGGTTCTATATGCTTTCAATTTACGAGCATGAAGGCTGCGAGACAGCCTTACCTACCCCTGCACAATGTCTGTTTCATATTACTACTATCGGTTCAGGATATACACTAGATGGTATGAACATAAGTGAGACAAGCTGTATCAGAGACCTTGGTGTAGTACACGACGGCAAATTGCTTTTTGACGATCACATAGAAACTATTGTCAAGAAAGCTTTCATGGCCTTGGGCTTTATTATTAGAGCTTGCTCTAGCTTTCGGTCTCTAAAACCAGTAAAAGTCCTTTACTGTTCCCTCGTGCGCAGCCACCTCGAGTACGTTTCCCAAGTCTGGAACCCTCAAATAACTCCTAAATAACGCAAAGCAATTCTCAGTGGACTACGGACACCGTTGCAAGCAATACGATTTCTTACCGTTGAACACGAGACGTAATATTGGTGACATATGTTTTTTGGCAGGCATAGCAAATGGCTCGATTGATTGTCCGGAATTACTTAGCAAAATACTTCTTCGCACTAATCAAAATAGCCTGCGTAGACGACCTCTGCTGCAGGCACCATGCGCATCGACTAATTACATGCGCAACGCCTTCTCCATTCGTAGTGTTAAAGCCTTCAATAGTCTACCATCGCACCTGGAGATCGATCTATTTTGCACCAGCGCACACAGTATTAGAAGGATCTTAAACTAGAATATTTTGGGGATAGTCATGAATAACTACTGAATGGTTCGGTTTGTGATAACTGATGGAATGTTGTGTAGTCGCTAGTATATGACTTAACTGTTTTGATGTTGCACGACTTGACAAACTTTTTCTTTTTATGTCTATTTCTTGGTTTGCAATTAGCTGTTAACGAACATTTCGTTAACGCAAAGTATTTGTTACTAGATGTATACATGTGGAAGCTTGTAATTAGCAAATTTTCCTACCTATGAATGATTTTAATTGTGTTATTAGTCTGTAAGGTTTCAGTTAAAATTAAAAAAAAATATGTATATATAAACTTGCAAAAGCACTATACTCCCTATAGTGAGTGCGGGATTCTACCCCACTAACTGGATTGTTATCAGCGAGTACTCATAACTACATTGAATGTATGTTTCTAGCTGGTACATATTTGGAATAATGTGCACAGGCTTAGCACGAGATGATCATAACATGTTAAACCAATACCATGTGTGATCTAGCTTGACATCAAGGGTGATAATAGTATGGAAGAACACTCTGCCTTGACTGATTACTCCTTATCAGCTAATGTTACACATATCTGTTACTGATATAAACACCAGCCCATTAAAATGCTATTATATTTATATTCATGGCTATACCGCTGAGTTGCTATTTTAAACAAATAAAATATACCTACTTAACTAAAAGAAATCACCGTGTACAAGATACTCAGTGACTTACCTAAGCACTAGGTGGCTTAATTATTCTGACATAAATTGATAAATGATATCTATTTTGTAAATTAAAACAATAAAGCAAAATTGTGTAATTTTACACTCATACATTCAAACACTACTACAAGATACTATGTTAAAATGATTCTGTGATACAATAGCTGATGACAATTAATGATTCATGGACCAAACCCCTACAAAGCATTATTCCATGCTCATACATATTCATAAGGCATATAATATTTTATCTCTAAAAAAACGCGATGTTAAACGGCGTGTATTAAGGAATACTACTTGTTAATAATTATATTTCTGTTCACCGTGAAGTAAAATTTATAAAGATGTCACGACTCACGATGTTTGCGCTCGGCACTCGTTCGCTCAGATAGAGTTAGATAAACTTACAAACTTACTCGTATAGTCACGACTCACGATGTTTGCGCTCGGCACTCGTTCGCTCAGATAGAGTTAGATAAACTTACAAACTTACTCGTATAGTCACGACTCACGATGTTTGCGCTCGGCACTCGTTCGCTCAGATAGAGTTAGATAAACTTACAAACATACTCGTATAGTCACGACTCACGATGTTTGCGCTCGGCACTCGTTCGCTCAGATAGAGTTAGATAAACTTACAAACTTACTCGTATAGTCACGACTCACGATGTTTGCGCTCGGCACTCGTTCGCTCAGATAGAGTTAGATAAACTTACAAACTTACTCGTATAGTCACGACTCACGATGTTTGCGCTCAGTACTCGTTCGCTCAGATAGAGTTAGATAAACTTACAAACTTACTCGTATAGTCACGACTCACGATGTTTGCGCTCGGCACTCGTTCGCTCAGATAGAGTTAGATAAACTTACAAACTTACTCGTATAGTCACGACTCACGATGTTTGCGCTCGGCACTCGTTCGCTCAGATAGAGTTAGATAAACTTACAAACTTACTCGTATAGTCACGACTCACGATGTTTGCGCTCGGCACTCGTTCGCTCAGATAGAGTTAGATAAACTTACAAACTTACTCGTATAGTCACGACTCACGATGTTTGCGCTCGGCACTCGTTCGCTCAGATAGAGTTAGATAAACTTACAAACATACTCGTATAGTCACGACTCACGATGTTTGCGCTCGGCACTCGTTCGCTCAGATAGAGTTAGATAAACTTACAAACTTACTCGTATAGTCACGACTCACGATGTTTGCGCTCGGCACTCGTTCGCTCAGATAGAGTTTATTTATTTATTTATTACATTTGGGAAAACAAACAGTAGTATATTAAGCATAAACAGTGTTGTCTTAAAATTAAACTTAACTAATATACTACCCACAACATTTTCCACAGATTACCACATTAGATAATAAAAACAAGCCGTTAGCAAGCGTTAACTGTAGCAGGGCTAACTTAATAAAAAACAAGTTAAAAGAGAAAAAAATAAAAACGTTAAACTATATTCTATAAAAGATGTAACAAACAAAAAAGGAAAAAAAAAAACTAAATTCAAACAAATAAATTCAAAAAGATTCATGCGTGATGTATCATACATGTCCCTAGCCTATTAATAATGATACCTACATTGTGTAAAACCTATGGAGCCAACTGCCGATCCTTTAGAATTGTAATTATATCACTTTTAAATTTGTATCTGCTTAGGAATAATATGTCTATTGCACCAAAACGCGTATTGTATGTGTCGACTAAGCGGTATAGCGGTGAGCGCACACCAGCATTGGTTCTACAAAAGTTGGTAGCGAACAGTCGCCTAGAGCGTACCTCTCCAAAGAGAGAGAGAGAGAGAGAGAGAGTTAGATAAACTTACAAACTTACTCGTATAGTCACGACTCACGATGTTTGCGCTCAGTACTCGTTCGCTCAGATAGCTCTGAGCATGCTCGTTGAAGACTCGTTGAGGCGACACTAGAGAAGCTCACCAGCGCGGAACAAACGAGGCCTCTCAGCTAGACAGGCTAAACGCGGGGGAGCTCTGTATCTGTGCTCTGCCCCACTACGTTATCGGTCTCAGTCGGTATTTCGGTTTTCGGTAATTCAGGTATTCATCATGCAAGTAATGGCTTGATTTCGTGAGGCTTATGCCAAACAGTGGCCAGTTAGCAAGGTGGTTGCGAGGCTACCATTCTGTGGCGTGGCTGAAAGCTGACTGCCCAGGATGCGCCGAACGTGGGAATAGCTAGCAAGGTGGTTGCGGGGCTACTATTCTGTGGTGGGGCCGAAAGCTGACTGCCCAGGATGCGCCGAAAGTGGGCATAGCTATCAAGGTGGTTGCGGGGCTGAAAGCTGACTGTCCAGTGCCCGGGATGCGCCGTACGTTGGAATAGTTTAAGCGTCGCCATTTCGTCACTCCATCTTGTAGGTGTTTGGTTACACCTGACACCTGCAATGGTTTTTAAGCCACCTCATTACCATAAGCAATGTTTTGTTTCGTGACATTTCAAAAATGTAGGTAATTACAATGTCGTGCACCTGATGTGGTTACCGGGCATCGTAACGAAATCGAAAGTCGTAGAACACGCACGAAAGAAACGTTACCGCGGCCGCGGTATCTACTGGTAACGTGTCGCATGCCAGTCAGCCATTGTCCACCGCACGCCGCATGAACCCGTACTGCCGATGTCAATGATCGCGGGTGACACGGTAGCCCAGGATGAGACAAAAAAAGGCCAAACACATGAATTTTTTCATATCCAGCTGAATTTTGGCACATCCTCTATTCTGTATGTGTTATTGAATCATTTCTTTAATTGCCCAACCCTCCTCCGCTAAGCGAGATGATCCTGCAGTCTTCAGACGATACGTGGAAGTACCGGCAGCTCAATAGACGTCTCGAAAAACGACCTTTACCTCTTTTATATTGAACGTATTATGAGCCCATAGTACCTCAGATCAAATTCACTTTTTATCTCGCTCGGACCATACTGCTCGCGGCCGGGCGGAGTGAGAGCGAGGCTAAGTGGGGAGCTCGCGGCTCCAAGATGCCAATAGTTTAGGTAATTTCTTTTTACGGCGAAAATTATTGGAATCGTGTTTTCGTCAAACAAATAAATTTTGTAATACTGCAGTATTTTGGATATAACTACTGCTAAGCAATTTGAGGTAGTACCTATAGGTTATAATTTTCATTGCACACTGTCAAACAGTGGAGTAAACTCCATGCGACGCAAGGGCCGGCGCACACCTGGCGAGGCGCAGCGCAGCGCGGTTGTCACCGCCAAACAACAATCAACCTTGCGAGCCTACAAATAAAGTTGAGTAGGTATAAATAACCTGAGACGAAAAGGGGCGCGCCCCTTTCCGCTGTCAAGCTGGAAGCTTATTTGCTTTCAACTTTATTTCAGAGGTCATTGCAAGAGATCTGTCTATTGGGCAGAGCCAGCTTATGAACCTGACGACTCCAAACTTAAACTTTTGAGGGAGATCGAGAGGTTCTGAATCAAACGCAGATATTTCCAGTAATTTCGTTTAATTTTAGGTAGAAAATTTTAATACTTATAACAATTATTACAATGGATAACTGCTATCTGCCTACTTTGATAGCAGCACGGTAGGCAACTTAGTTAGCACCATGTTGACTACATCGAACCGAAGCAACACAGTTTTTTATTTTCACACTAAAGGGCACTATGTCTTTATGATAATCTGGCGGCAGTGGCTTTAACTTTTTCACGTCATGTAGACACGTGTTACTGATATAATAATGTCCGAGTTTCCAAACTGTAATTCCAACGTAAACATGACTATTTCAGGAGATGTAGAACTAATCAACAGAGCTGGCACTGGTGCCGATTCTCTTGTACACTGAACTAAACTAAGACTAAAATTCCTTACTTTTGGCTTTGAGAATCTTAGAGCTATTCTGCAAATAAAATTCTCTAAATTAAAAAATAATTTTGACACAACTAAAATCGAATTTGACAATCGCGAATCCACGTGGTACCCGTGGTTTGCCCTAACCCGTAACACATTCGCTTCTAAAAACGGACTATTAGACATCTAATAGAATTTAATTTAATTGTCTACCTTAAGAGTAAAATATCTCCCAAGTAATATTCAAGAACGCTTATAGACACGGTTTAGTAAGAGTGGGCACTTCTCATAAGAATGAGTTAAGAAAACATGAATAGATAGAGATAAGAGTTGTACATTTTCAAATTGTCTGTAGAGATTTTTCTAGTGTCTCACTAAACGGTTTATAGACCACAAATTTTACTAGTAGATAGTTTATAGATAAAGTTGAGACCTTTAAAGAAGTCTTTACTCGTCAAGTTTTTAAACCAAAATTAACTCAAGACTAACAACTTTAAGTAACATTTGATTTGTAATAGACAACGACACATAATGGCGCAGAACTTACAAGAGTTATTTAAACTTATTATTGCATTGCATCATGGCGTAACAAATTTCTTATTTCGTATATTACTTGTGTTTTAGCTAGTTAATAATGGGTAAACAAGCAAATATACATACGATTGAAATTCTATCGTCGAATATTATGTAAAACTCTCTTAAAATAAGAGCGCCCGCTGTAAATGTAAGATTTAATATATTTTTTACCAAATATGAATATTATTTATTATAAACTAATTTTTTAAATTGCATTTTAATTGTAAAAATATTAATTTTATTTAAAATATAGTAATTTAAAACATATTAAATGTTTAATTAGACGTAGGTAATTGAATTATAAAAACATAAAAATAAGCATTAAAATATGTAACAAAAATCATTTGAAGCAAAAATAGGCAATAAAAATGGCATCAAGATAAAATTTGCTAGAAAAACGAATTTAATAGAACAAATACGTATACAAGTATGACTCTAGCCTATGACAAGAATAATTTCACTTGCTACATACTAAACTATCTAGTGAAAGAATAAACAGATTTATGAGTGGTTTAAGATTACCTAGTAACTGTCATTTCTGTATTCCTTTTTATCTTCTCAAAGTATTTCTAGACGTTCATCAGTGAACTTTGATGTGAACGGTGGACCATTTTATGCAGTAACAGAGCAATCTAATTAATCAATTCAAGAGCGTAAGTAAAAGATGTTTCTGTTTTATATAATGACAATTTGAAAAATAGTAGATATAATAATAGGTAGGTATCTATAGATATACGCCGGCGGCGCGCGGCGGTGCCAAAGACGCAAAGTGTTAACATAAGGCTGGTATACAAAAGTGGACGGATCCCTCCGTAGCTGCGTATTCATTTACGTCTGAGGGCTTGCCGACTCCGCAATATATACCAACCACCAATACAGGGATTGATGGCATTTCAATATTTTTATCAAAATGTGCCAGTTTTCAACTTTCGAGCTTTTATACGTAGGTAGTCCATCAATTTTAACATCGATTGTCACTATTTTGTTCTCTGTCAAATTTTGAAAATATCTTGTGAGATTATTCTTCAGCCCGTGATGCCAGTATTCGCCATAACCGATTTTTTTTTAATTTCAATCGTTCTTGGACTCTGCAGCAATGTTCTCGGATCCTCTGGGAGGGTATCGGGTTGAAAATTATTTATTATTTGAAATAAGTCCTTCAAGGCTATGTGAGTTATAGCATGAGTTGCTGACCACTGGCGCAGATCCCTTTTAAGGCAATTGGTTCGACTTTCGTCGTCGTCATTTGCTTTACATTTATTTTCGTTTTTATATTATTTTTGTTTTTTATCTTTCATCCCATTATCATCTGTTAGTAGACGTTGGTATCTGGGTGACTTGTCCGTGTAGTATGGAGGCCTGGAGACCTGCAACACAGGTATTCCTAGTACAGGCTCCAGTCTCCACAACATTAATGTATTTTTGTATTCACAATTATGTACTGTACTAACTTTTCATTATATGGTGGAGAAAATAAACGTTTTTATTTATTATTTTATTTATTATTGTTTTCATCCGAATCGGACTGCTCACTAACATAATTTTGTGATGTTGTAGGGGACACTGCAAATTCAGTTGTATCTTCTGTCGTAGAACAATTTCCCGCGTTTTTGAGGAAGTTACTAGAAAGTTTCGATTCTGAATCTGAATTATTTTGCAACTCTTCTTAATTTTTTTTCCTTTTTAAATATTTGCCGATTTTTCCTTTAAATTTTAATTTTTTTCACTGTCTCCATTGCATAAAATCATCCAATTCAAATATTTAATACAAATGCACTTAATTAAGCTATTTTTAGGAAAACTACTAAAAACACGTTTTCACTATAATTTTTGTAGACAAACTGAAAAATATCTATTAAAGTATTTTATCTAGACTTAAGTCTCTTTGTAGACAAAGATAAGAGTACCAATAGCTAAAACAGAATGTTTTATCTCATCTTACTTATCTATAAAATTACTTCAAGTTAGTCTAAGGCTTTATTAACTATTTGTAGAGCATTTTATATTAAAACTTTCAATATATACCTATAAACGTACTTAAAATATGTGTGCTATAGAACAAATGGTCTAAAAATAATCGAGCTTGAGAAAAAAAACTCTATAAGAATACATTTTCTTTATTGAAACCATCCTTAGAAAGCCCCGATCTAAAGATTAACCATGAATAGACTGTCAATAGACAGATTTGTTTTAAACCTCCAAGACTGTGTTACTTAGGCAGGTGGTGCAGCCTCGACGTGTTTTATATGGAATTTTTCACTTTTTGCACGGAAAAAAAGAAAAAATATTACCTACATGTTGAGTTTTAAGGTGTTTATGAGTTATATAAAGGGGGTCGAAATTTTCATTATTTTTGCGATAGGACGCACCATTTTCAATTGTATAAGCAAAAGAAAAATAAATACAGTACTGTTTTTGCACGTGAAGTCGAAATGTTGGTGTGAATTTTAGTTCATGACAAATTATTTTATCCCACACCTTTTTAATTGCGATTAAAAATTGTCAGGTTTAGTATTTACAATCAAAATTTTAGGTGAAAAACGTCAAATTCGGAATAGCAAAATTGCCATTTTCACTAAACTAAAAACTCAGTACCATCTTAGTGCTGTCAAACTAAAATATAGTTAAGTTGGGTCACTTTAGTCTATTTCAGAATGGGAAATCGTCGTTTGAAACTAAATTTTAGTGATTTTTAGTCTAGTTTAGAGGCATTTGTGACAAGAGAATCGGCACCGTTACTTCTTTAGCGGAGACCGCGGAGACATTTTCTCAGACGCCATAAGTTCTCCCTCTCAATAAAGTTGCACATGTTTGTCGACTCCTGGTTTGCAGTTTTGAAGAACAGCCATTCCATAGGGTCACCAGAAAATAAAGGAAGTTCCCGTGGTGTGCTGAGGCGGCTGAGTAGATTTGAATTCGAGCTTTCTCCTCCGCCGCGTCCCGTTCGAGCTTCTTTCTTTGTGCGACTACCGACGATGATGACGTCCTTGTTCTCGAATGTTTGATTTCTGAGTTACGTGTTCGCATTTTTCTTCTACTTTCACACTTCGAAATGTTTTCTCTAATACTTTTGAAGAATCGATAACCTTCGACTTTCCATCATCCACTTTGGTCGATAATTGCTCTTCATCCTTCCTTTGTTTTGTGTGGTACCTACGCGTGTTAACCATTTTGTTCTGCGGCGGCGTGTGGTACATTGATAGATCTGGCTGAAGGACCAATGAATCAAACGCAGATATTTCCAGTAATTTCGTTTAATTTTAGGTACGAAATTTCGATACTTATAACAATTATTATCATTGAGAAAATGTAAGAAATTAGCGTGCGGCTTGCGTGAGGCTCATTCAAAACATAAAAACCTACATGCAGACATATCGCGTCGCTTACAGGTTCTACGCACAGTGGTACACGACAACCAGTAAACCCGTTGCAAATCTGAAATGACACAAGTGCTACATTGACCCGACACTATACCGAAAACATCCCGGACATCAGCCTGAACGAGATTACGGTGGCTCTGAAGCAGCTTAAAAACAACAAGGCGTCGGGCGACGTAATTACGACCGAACTCCTGAAGGCTATCATCGAAGTGCTGAAGCGTCTGTATGAAAACTCATTTATCCTTCTGCAGTAAAGCTTCTGCACGGAGACGTTATCTCTCCGAAACTGTTCACAGCTACACTTTAGGATGTCTTTACACTTTAGGGTTCTACACTGGAGAGGATTAGGCATCAATATGAACACTCACGGTTTGCCGACGATATAGTAGTCATGAGGCTATGGTAGATCTCCGTACAATGCTCAAAGGCCTCTGTAGAGTAGAGTAGAGCTTCCAAAAGACTGGGTCTCAAAATGAACATGTAAAAAAACAATGGTCAAATGATTTGCCCATGTGAAGCACACTCGCATGAAGATCGAAGGAGACTCTACACTTGCAAGTTATTGACGAGAACCTAAGCAATATCTTCTCGTCTCACATACCGCAGTGTCTTAAGATAAAAGTCCTAGCTTAGGCTAGTGATGACTTATGGTACTGAAACGTAGTCACTCACAATGGGCCTCATAAGAAGGCTGAAAGTCACCCAAAGGGCATTAAAGAGGGCTATGCTTAGAGTTTCCCTCCGTGATCATATCAGAAATCAAGAAATCCGCAGGAGACCCTAGGTAACCCCGAATAATTGCCAAATCGAAGTGGTAGTGGCTAGGGTACATTACTCGAAGAACGGATGGCCGATGGGTCTGAAAGGTTATGAAATGGGCAGCGTTGGAAGGCCTTCCACAAAGTGGACCGATGAACTTTTCAAGGTTGCTGGAATCCGCTTGATGCGAGAAGCATAGGATCGGTCGATGTGGCGACATTTGGGGGAGGCCTAATTCTAATAGTGGACTTCTTTGGGCTGAAATGATGATATCGATTGCACAATAAATATTCATTTACGTAAGACATCGCAACGCAAGCAAGCAAACCCAGATCACTGGATTTGGTATATGAGTAACGGTCCGGGAGGGGAGGGGCTGTGTATGGTCACACGTCACGTTACCAAAACAATACCCACAGCCAACTGAACTGAGTGCACGCCTTCCCAAACAAGAGGACTCACCTCCAACCTTCAGGAGGGAAGACGACTATATCTAGAGACGCGGAGGCGCGCGGAATTTGGACACATTATTCTTCACTAATTTAAATGCTTACCTATGCAAAGTTTTAGCTGTTTGGTTATGAAAAATTGTATGTCTAAATCGTGGGCTCAATGTTTTGCACTCCATATCAGGCGAATTTTTCAGCGAAATATTCGCCTGATGTGGAGAGGCCTGGTCCTTATCGGACGGCGAGCTACCCATCGCTCACCGTCCGCAAGCCCGCGCCTACGCGGAAATCGGCTTGCGACTAGCCTTATAATACCCTCATTTTCTATCAGATGTTCGCAACCAAGTGTGTGGACAGATGACAAACTGGTGCGGGTGAACGTTGAGTGTGATATAGTCGCAAAAAATGTTAAATCTAATGCCGTACGTTGCAATAATGTGACGTCAGAAGCCCGTTTGTTGCGGCTCGTTATCATAATTAATGAGTGACGCCGCGCGTCGTGCGGGTATTGTGTGCGCACGGGCCGACGCGACGCGAAACGGCCTTCTGCGATTGTTATAGCAACAATAGTTTGTATTTGTATCTCTATATTTATACTAAGTTGTTGAGTCAATAGTATCCTACACAATCTGAGAAAATATTTAATTGAGGCCTTAACAGTTAGTACCAACTACTAGAATAGTAATAAAATGGTCATCATTACAATTTGACAATTGCTTTCATTTTAAAAACGGCTCCTTAAAAAGCTGTTAACGCCGAGTGCTGAGTTGCTATTTCTTCATAACTCCCATATTTCGGAAGTAATTTGAGAAAATGTGATATTTTACTATGAAAATGAGTGTATTGAGCTCTCTCCCTCCTGATTCCGGCGTTGTTTCAAGTAGCGGTCTCTAATATCATAATGCTAATACTAAGAGCTATATTTAATACTAAGACACATGGTGCGCCAAATGTGCACTTTCTGGGATAAAAGGAAATGAAAAAAAAAAAAAATTAAATGGTTTTTCCTCATTTGTATTTATTTTAAACTGCAGACAGACTACAGACAGTATGTAGAGGTCATATATAAATATATTAAATATTGTTTTTCACTGCCTTGTTTCACAACATCGAGAAGTAAGCCCGTTTCTCTTCTTACAGCCTCTTGAACTCTTTTCTTCCTGTCATCAACTTGCCTTTTTGCTATATCACCCTTTGCTTGCCATGACTTTATGTCTAATTTGTAGGAAATGTGTAATAAGCATTCCATTGAGAGAATCCAAGCGTGAAGGGAGCTTAAGCTATATTTATACATGTCCTCGTTTGCGTGTTTATCTTTGATTAACTCTAAATTATTCATCTCTTTAGGACTAGCCTTGCATATGTCACACACTGAAGCTGCTGTATTGGATATAATGGAATGAATTCTACCATCAATCATTGTCAACAGCAGTTGGTGTTTGACACTTATTCCATCAGTGATGGTGGATGGAGTTAAGGTTTCAATCTCGGCTTCGATTTCAGCCATCTCTCTCTGCACATTTTCTTTGGTTTCCTTTATAAACTTAAACAATATTGGCCGGCAAAATGAAGTGGAAGATGGTCGCTCGTTTTCCCAAATTGTTACACCTTTTGAGACGAGCCGCAGTGGTACAAGACTACTCATAAAATTACTAGCAAGATCGATTTGCTCATCTTCACTCGTCCTTAGATGATAAATGCTTTGGCTAGATGATCCGTCAAAACCCCATTTGCTGGTCAAAATGAGCTGTTGATTGGGATCAACAGGGGTTTCTAACGACCTAATAAGTCTTCTTGAGGTTAAATCCATCAAGGCTTGTAATTTGATTTTTGCAGAGCTCTCTGTAACTGTGAGATCTTCTTTGGCCGGCTAGCACTTATTTTTTTCTTTAACCAACATGTAGTAACTCGGGTATTTAAGAGCTCCTTTTTGGGTGTTGAAATCCCGAAGAGTGTTGTAGCGCCATTTTGATAAATTCATCTATACATAAAGAGCCAATGCCTTCAAAGGGGATATTTCCTGTACCTGAATCGATTTACCTTCAATGAAGGCTTTGATTTGTGAGGCCTCTTCTGGATTCTCCATCCAATATTTCATTACATCAGCTGTATCGCTTTCTCCTGCCTTTCGAAGCGCCCTTTCGGCTGAAAACACAATTTCAGCGCTGCTACTGCTGCATGGAAGAGTCGCATCTTCAGTGCGTCTTCTTTTTTGCCGGTTACTAAGGTCCTCAAAAGATTTACGAGGACTAGGATGTGTACAAGATGAAGCATCAGATTTAGCAGGAGAAATTATGGGCTCGATGACGTCACTTACATTTTCTGTAGAAGATTCAATATTTTCATTCAGAAATTCCGGCCACTGAATTGCAGCCTGTAGCCAAATCTCATGTTTCTTCCGAAACTTATCTGTGCTTCTTCCAGACTGTGTCCATTTTGCATAAATGCGGTAGCAAAATCGACGACACCAGTCTTTTAAACTTGTTTCAGAACTTTCACATAACTGAACACAACAGTTATCTTTTAAAACACAGAACAAATAGTTATAGTCGCGTAAATCTTTATGTGAGCGTGCGCATAAAGCAAGGTGAAGATCAAGATTTGTATTAAAATTTGGAAAACACATTGCAACATTAGCGTGGCTACAACGAGGTGTAAATCAACACTGATTTTAAAGTTACTAATAGTGACCTATTTATATTTAATCCAGGTACCCTTATTTGTTAAATATTGCAAGGTAATTAGTTTGAAAATGATGCATGCTAAATTAGTGTATTTAAGAGCCATTTAGTAATTAAATAATAGCAATCTTCTTATCAGTAATCATTGGTGCATCAGTTTTATATGTAAACCTTAAGTCCCTAATCACATATCCTAATTCTCTTATATCTTCTCTAATTGGCTGCTCAGAAATGTTATTGTAATAAGGTAAACCTTTAGAAAAACGGTTTTAATCAACAAAATAAACAAAAAAAAATATTTTTGTGTTATAAAATAAACATCACTCTTTATCCCAGAAAGTGCACATTTAGCGCACCATGTGTCTTAGTATTAAATATAGCTCTTAGTATTAGCATTATGATATTAGAGACTGCTACTTGAAACAACGCTGGAATCAGGACGGAGAGAGCTCGATACACTCATTTTCATAGTAAAATATCACATTTTCTCAAATTCCTTCCGAAATATGGGAGTTATGAAGAAATTTATAAGCACAAGTTATGAAGGCATTAGGTAATTGAATAAGATGGCATCATTCGTTTGGCATAATTTAACTCTTTTTTTTCGGAGATGTCTACGTCCAACCTCTCCCATACATTCGTTCCACTGTGCGCCGCCGCAACTCCCGCCTGCGATGGAGCCAAAATGTAGCGCGCGCGTCGTCGATTCGCGCGCTTTTCGAACTGTTTGATATCGGTTGTATACATATAATCAGCGATGCCGATTATATATCAGCCAATATATCGGCATCGAAATCGGAATCGTTATTTGGGTAAAAACGATTTTTGATTAAAAAAAAATACTGACACAATCAAGCGTTATTTTAATAATTTACGAAAATATTTTATACAAAAATAAATGATACGAGGATATCGTGTCATTTATTTTTGTATAAAATATTTTAAGTCGATGTTCACGAGCGCACGCCTGTCAGCAAAAGAGCCCGCGCGCCGGTTCCCGTTGGCTTATAAAGGGTCACTGGTCACTCGTAAGTCCCTCTGGTCTGAAGTTGTAGCTTACAATATATACAGGGTGTGTCGTAAATAGTGGTCCACCGTTAAGGATTCGATTCACCAGATAATTTACTATAACCTACTACAATTTTAACAATTTTTACCCAACGGTTCCGGAGATAATTTTTTTTAGCGATTTCTGTAAAAACAATGTACTATACTCTCAATGCCCATAAGTTCTAAAATATGCTTACTAAATACCGATTCCAAAAATTTATCATAGTAGCAGATCCTATTGGTTAACAGAAAGATAATTAATTTTAATCTAAGAAAGGACGATTTTCTTTAAAGTACATTTCAAGTTTTAGTTACGTTATTACTTACAATTTTTATAAAAAAATGACTACACTGCAATGCCAATAACATTTTTTGTCACTATTGTTGCAAAGTGATATAATACACCTAACCTTTTTGGCCAAAGCAAAATAAAACATTTCATACTAGTCAGCATTTATTAAAATCTTTAACATGGTAAAAATGGTTAAAATTGTAGTAGGTTATAGTAAATTATCTAGTGAATCGAATCCTTAACGGTGGACCACTATTTACGACACACCCTGTATATATTGTAAGCTACAACTTCAGACCAGAGGGACTTACGAGTGACCAGTGACCCTTTATAAGCCAACGGGAACCGGCGCGCGGGCTCTTTTGCTGACAGGCGTGCGCTCGTGAACATCGACTTAAAATATTTTATACAAAAATAAATGACACGATATCCTCGTATCATTTATTTTTGTATAAAATATTTTCGTAAATTATTAAAATAACGCTGTATACAAATATTGCTCATTTAATAGTATAGGATAGGATTAATTTATACATTATAGATAAAACACAGTTATTTCAAAGTTTTAAGTGTTCACTTCTGTCAGAAGTGACCAATTTTTTGCTTAATTTAGATATTTATTGATATTATAGCATTTAGATACGAGAAATTGTTTTAGTTTATTTAAGAATGTATTATATTTTTGTTCTTTTTTAATTATTTCTGGTAATTTATTATATATTTTAATATTGACATTGACACTAGGGCAATTGTTGAGAGTTGAGATGCAAGAAGTGTGCACTGCTAGCAGTGTTCGGAATCACTTGTGGCTAACGTGTGTGTTGTGTGCAGATGGCGGCATGCGCGACGACCTGCACTCCTCGCTCTCCAGGTGAGTCTCCAGCACCCCCGTCACCCCGCATCACACCGCAATGTCTTGCACCGCCCCATACTGCCCCGCACGTATTTCTTAACTGCCAAACATTCTACTATGTTCTCATTTATAATTAATAAATGAATAACCATGTTTATTTGAGGAAACTAGACCAGTGATTGTTGTATGTAATGCAGTGAGTGACCTTTCACACAATGTTCGTGCAGCGGTGTGAACAGATCTTATCTGTGCCTGATAGTTTCTCCGAAAACTCTCGAGTACGCCGCACGATGTTCCAGCAGAGCAAGTGTTGATGATGTTCAACTATTTTGACAAACATTCACTTGAGCTTCCACAGTCGGCTTCGATTAGAAGTGAGCACAGTTCTTACGGACTGCTATAATATTGATGATTTTGACGAACGGTAACTGGTAACGTGTCCGTGGCTCGAGAGCGTCTACTGCCATACTCACTACGCTTGGCAAGCTGATCTACAGATTAGGTCGATCGGCAAAAACCTGCCAAGTACTTGTCGGACCACGCATCCCCACTTTATGAGTAGGGGAGGAACCCTAATTTTATTTTTGTTTTTCCACTTTATTGGCATGATTAATATGTATAAGTATATATGCAAATTACAGCTTTCTAGTACTAACCGTCTCTGAGCTAAGCCGCGGACAGACAGACGGACATGGCGAAACTATAAGGGTTCCTTGTTTACTACGGACCCCAAAAAAAATGAAACATGTTAAGATTTTTCTTGGTTGACATAAAAACTTATTTTAGTTTTTGTACTTTCTTATATGCTCCCCGGGCGTGCATGTCCGGCGGGGCGTGTAGAAGTGCCTATAGCGTATTTATTTATGTATCCTGGCACTGGTATAGTGCACTGTTCTTACACAGACAGGGCAAGGACTAAGGCAATACGTTCAGTGTAATGGCAAGCGTCAAGTGCACGTTGTGCGTAGTTGCTGACCCGCGCCTGCCGCTTGTCATCTTTACGACTGGCACGAATGGAAGGCGGCAGGATCGTGCGGTATCAAATGTGTGTGTGTATGTTTAGGTACTGGAGCGGGTCGGAGGCGTCGGGCGCGCTGTTCGAGGACGTCGCGTTCCCTCCGGCGTGCGCGCTGGGCGACGCCCGGCTCGCGCGCTCCGCCAGCTGGCAGCGCCCCCACGTGAGTTGCTCGCACAAATGTCTCGAACGACAACAGTCCGGCCACCTCTAGTGTGAGGAGATGGAGACACGTGTCCCGGGACATTTTTCTCCAAGTGTTTACTTGACTTAAGATAAGATCATTTATTTGTCCAAAACTTAAGTACCCATGCCATGCAAGAAGTAGTAGTACCTAAGAAGTTAAACTAAATTATATCTCAGTGATATTTTACCATAACAGTGTACAAATACAGAGTGTAAAAAGACATCAAAAAGCCGTAGACTACGCATACTGTACATATAACTAAGTAGTTTTGCGCAAAAAATATTATTGGGAACCGACTTTTAATTATAAGTACACATAAAAAATTTTAAAAAAATGCGGGCAATGTAACGCGAACCTACTCGCAAACTGACTCAGTCTTCGCTATACGCGGTACGCTAGGTAGACTTGTGACATCTAAATAAATCATTTAGTATGAACGAAATGATTTTTTTAAATGTTTCCGTGATAAATGTACAACTAAGTACCTACCTATGATATGCTTGATATTCTTAAATTTAAACTCTTAAAAACACTAGTTTTTAGATAGCCTGTGTTAATTTAAACAGTGTAGGTATGTATCTTTATTCTAGTAAGTAAATAATTAGCTCAAACCAAAAGGTGGTGTTGCTAGTTGCAGGCACAGAACAGATAAAAGAGCACCTTTTTTATCAGTTCTGTGGTTGCAGGCTATAGGTACTTAGGTAGGTTATTTGTGCAGTACTTATAAAATAAATTCTTCGTTATTTGCCAGTATCTTGATTGTAAGTAGTAACTAGCAGTTTACTTTTATTGTAAAAATGTCGGTGGCCGGGAATTGGCCTGGGATTCCCAACGCCCAGGGCATCTCCTGCGGCGACTAAGAGCGTGAGGGCGCGAAATTTGCTTCTCCCTCACGCGTTCCGCCTTCTCCTTTGCCAGTATTACTGCTTCGCAGAAGGTGTCGGCTTCCCATCCGCTCGCCTTCTCGCTACGTACCCTGGCCTGGACCACGGCCAGACGCGACAGGTCACCGCCGCCGATCGCCTCCACGAGGTCGCGGCGGTGCTCCATCCAAGCTGGGCAGATCTCCACAGTATGCTCCACTGTGTCCTCCGGGCGATCCACACAATGGTGACACTCGGGCGTTTCCTCCGCACATGCTGCCCCCTTGTCGCTACGACACATTTTGCAGCGACCGTTTTCGCGGGCCTATTATTTCGTGTATAAGTCACCCCCTGCCATTTCACCTGTATATTTTATATAAAATATTGTTCAGGCAGAGGCCATAGTTTTTCCATCACGAGCACGACGATCGGTTTTCGATCATCATTCGAGCAAAATGACAAAAAGTCAGAAAGAACGCTAAGCGAAAACAAAGTTATAGCGCTGGCGGGCGATGCGATGCGACGGGGTGGGTTAGGGGCCGAAATTTTAAGCCGAACTTGCGGGCAGTAGCTAGTAGAACTCTATAATCAAACTGGCCAATTAAATGTCTAAGTAATTAGGAATAAAATATAGATATTTCACACAAGTTAGATTAATTGTTCAGTCAGAGTCAGTGCTGAAATTTATTATTTATTTATTTAAATGCCTTAAAAACTACCATTACAGGTCTTAACCTAATGCGATAGCTAAGTCACACACACCAAGAAAAAAAAAGAAAATTAAAGCAATAAATATATAATATACTTAGATCAATTGTTTATAACATAATGTAAACAATAGTATTTTTGCGAATTCACCCCAGTACCATGTAAATATATCAATTTCAACCTGAATATAATTGATGGTGCGTATTGCTCTTGTCAGAGGGGTTTTAGCCAGCAAGTTGGTCCTGGCTGATGGTACGACCAGCAGTGGCGGGGGCCGTCGCCTCCACACATAACGGTACGGTACAAGTGCAACCGCTGCAGCACTCTCGGGATGTGTACTATGCCTCGAAGCAGTTTCACCAACTACGACACCAACGCAAATTCTCGTCGCACCCCGAGTTGATTGTACCCCACCATACCCAGTACGAATAGAGTGGGGTACATCAAAGGGAAAATGTATATACCCTGTATAGGTGGCGCACAAATTTGTTCTGGACTCGCTCCAACATCACTGAATACTTAGCCTCATGTGGAGCCCATATGACAGCACTATGTTCCAGATGACTCCTGACTAATGCGTCATACAGGACTCGTATAGCTGTGATGCTGGTAAAGTCTCGCGTCTGTCTCAGAACAAAACCCAAGTTTCTAAATGCCCTTCTGCAGATCCTAGTTATATGATCGCGAAATGACAGTTCCGGAGTGAGAACAACCCCTAAATCCCGTACCTGCGTGACTCGTTGCATCGGTACTGCATCCACTACGTATTCGTAGAGTAGAGGTGCACGTGCGCGGGTGAAACTTATCACCGAGCACTTGGATACGTTGAAGTAGAGCCTGTTCTCATGACTCCATTTCACTATCCTATCAATGTCATCCTGCAAACGTCTGCAATCCGACTCCGTCTTGACCTCCAACATCAACTTAAGGTCATCTGCAAATAACAAACAAGATCCATTTTTGACTACTTCTGGTAAATTGTTAATCATTATTAGAAATTCCAGAGGCCCCATATTGCTGCCTTGACTCACCCCGGACCAGGTGTAATAAATATATAGTGCAGAGGTTCCGCTAATACCCTACTACAATCCCTGAATAGGAAGGCTGGTATTCCATCTGGTCCTGCTGACTGCTTCGGTTTTAGGCGCCCGATTTAATAGACTCTCTAACAGCCTACTTCTTAATTTAACAGACTCTCTAACAGCCTACTTCTTAATTTAATAGACTCTCTAACAGCCTAATCCTTAATTGAATAGACTCTCCCTACTTCTTAATTGAATAGACTCTCTAACAGCCTACTTCTTAATTGAATAGACTCTCTAACAGCCTACTTCTTAATTTCATAGACTCTATAACAGCCTACTTCTTAATTTAATAGACTCTCTAACAGCCTACTTCTTAATTTCGTGTTGCATATAATTGCTTATAATACGTGTAGGGCTGTAGGAATGTGTGACTGTCGCAACGGGATCCGGCTTCCGGCGCGCTCCGCATACCGCATGACGATGCCTTAGGTACTTAGTATCGTGATCAACTATTCAAATGACTTTTTTTCATGATATACAGAATACCTATTTTTTTAAGAATTTGTCCCTTTCGTTGTAGTCTTCAAAAATGTCAATGTATTCTTGAAAATCGGGCAGAGCTGTCTGTCGAATGTGGCGTATCAGGCGAGTAGGGGGCGGGCGGGCAGTGTAGGCTTCTGACGCGCCGCGCCCTGGACGGGCTCGTAAAGGTCGCGGAAGTGACGTCGTCGTCGTACGAAAGACATCAACGCGCGCGGTCGCTCGCCACGTGTCAAGGGCATGCGCAATGAGCCGCCATCGCCATTCCTTGTGAATACCAACACTCTACTGTACCTATATCGCCACTTCATTCACACTCACTGTACTGAAACATTATATCCAGCTGGATTCCATAATTCGAGGCACTCCGTGTAGATCACCCATTTTAAAACACCGCCCATGCGCGGGTTACAGCTTTATGTAAGCGGGCACGTCCTTTATGCCTGGAGGCTTTTATTAAGATGTTAAGTTTTGTTTACGTTTAGTTTTTATTTCTGCCCAAGTATAGTTCTCGATGATTTTGTTTGGTATATTGGCGTGTGCTAGCTAACATATGGATAATAATTTAAATTTGGTTAATTATGTTGAATACTACGAGTATTATATAGAATCATTTTTTTTCTTTCTAACTGAACAGACAGCTGTGCTGCTGGGGAGTTTGTTGAGCCACTTCTACTTCCCAGCTAACGCACTAGGAAGTGGTGAAGGGTGGGCGTTTTGGGGGGACTGTCTTATGTAATTTTGACGTGAAAACGCGAAAAGTGCTGATTCTCAGCCTAGTCTGAATAAAAGACTTTTGAATTTTGAATTTTGATCACCCATAGTATTTCATACTGCGCACCCATGGTCGCAGTGTTAGTTAGAGACAGGCCTGAAGTATTGGAACATTCCCGATTCCCGCTAGGTCGAAAGTAATATTTATTTATTTGTTTATTTGTTTTCGGAAGGCTTACAGACTAATAACATTATAGTAACAATAATATTTAACTAAATTGCTAATTACAAGCCCCACAGGTAATGTAGGTAATTGTCACATGGCACAAAAAGTGAAGCCCATTCAGTCATAAATAAAGTCATAATTTATTTTATTATTAAAATCATCTTTGGTGAATATCCAACAAAAAGTACTAGTCTTGCAAATTTTGTAACTAATAAACATTTTTTTACATTTCTATCGATGCTGTGCAATATTTCATTTCTCTCTCTAACTACCGCCACAACATTGGGTGCGCAAGGCGGAATACTATGAGTGATCCGCGCATGGGCGATCTTCAAATGAGTGATCCTCCTGTAATTATGGTCATTCAAACGGCGTAACGGTGCTTCCTGGTCTCGAGAGCGTTCGCGTCAACATTAGAAGTGAGAGAAATCAAAGTTGGTAGGCGACAATCAACGTGTGCACTGAGTCACTGGTACATCGACACCTCACCGCGGTGGGGCACACAACTATTCGATCCTCATCATCAATAATCATCCTCGTCCTCAAGTTAACAAGTTCTTCATGAGGGAGAGGGATATTGTCTGTGATACGATACGCCCTGCTCAAGTAAGTGGTTCATGCAGCTATCCGGATGGCAAGCGTGCACGCTGCACGCGCCACACGTCCCACGTCACGGCACGAGCTCGCATCAGTACAAACACGCATTGAGGTTGCACTTGTTAAAACAATGAGGCGAGTGTTTGTTGACTGTGGCGCGGCGGCACGAGGTCACTCGACCAACTAATCGTTGAAGCATTTTCTGATAATTATAGATTGTCAGAAAATGCTCCAGTCTAGGTAGGTAGATTTATTTTTATAACTAGACGAGTTACTTTATCAGAGTTATGAAAGTTGAATACAGTTAATGTCAACTCAGTGGCAATACAACCTATATAAGGTGACCTGTTACTTCATTGAAACACTTGAAACTCCGTGCCTACTTCGCTAGAACAGCTCAAGGTTTATTTATATATTTATTTATTATTAGACTCTTCAACAATGAGTACACTATTACTTTACAATTTGTACGTTGTTGTTTGTGCGTGCGTTGTCGGTTAAAGTATGGCGGTGCGGTTGAGTGTACTGATACGGTTATACCTACCTATTGGATAGGTACTATTGCTGTTGGTGTGCGTGGCAGACCCGATGTGCGCGTACTCACCTGTGCTACCTTCAAGTTTCTCGTGATTAGCTTCCACCAACGCATGCACCTGCGCGGTAATCAATGCTATTAACGGCCCATTCACGACTTCGGTCTTAGCGGCGAGCGGCGCGGCATGCGGGGCGGCGGTGGCAAGCGGTGCGTTTTACACGCCACGTACCCTCAGTAGCGGCTAGCAGCAGCGGCCCAGGTGGACGTATTTAGGTAGTCGGAACGTGCTCAAAATTATGGCGTTATCAAAATTATCCCTTCTGTGTTTAGAAAGCAGTATATTTTTAAAACCAGATATTCTTAATATGAGAGAAGGAGTGCACGAACTGAATAAAGATCGATATTAAATGGCGAATTTCGTGACCTATACGAAGATTACAGAAAATAACCAGATAAGTTTTATGAGTACACAAGAATGAGTGTGGAAACATTTGATTATATTCTGCAGCACATACCTACTTAGACGTATATTTAAAAAAGCACATCAGATCCAAAAGGGTTGCCCACAACCTTTTTATATCGTTTTTGTATTTGTGTTGGGGATGTTTTGACATCCATACGGTCGATTTAAAATGTCAGTTATAAACGCCTCGGTATCAATTACCACCACAAAATCGTCAATATTTTTTTATTTATAAGTTCGCCGCCGTTACACCTACACCGCTATCCGCGCCGCTCTGTTTCGTGGCACTCATTCGCTTGTACTTTTGATCTCGCCGCTCCCCGCACCGCGCGCCGCTGCAACGATTCGCTCCGACAAAACCGCGCTTGTTTTCGCTATGAGCGGCGACTCGTGGCGTGCTTCAAACATTTTCATACTTCTGTTCTTACCGCTCGCCGCCCCATGCTTAGCCGCCGCTCACCGCGGCAAAGTCGTAAATGAGGCCTAGACTTTCTCCGCAGCAGCCGCGCCCGACGACGCCTGGCGCCGGCTGGCCGCACTGCCGCGCTGCTTGCGCACCTTGCGGCCTGACTAGGCAGCAGACGCACGGTATATACGCGACTGCGCGCTAATGAGTTAAATTACCTCGCATATACATAAACGTCAGCTGCACCCGTCACAGTGAAACCTTTGCGTGGAAAGCGCAGCGAGCCGCGCGACCTACCGAGCGAGTCGCGGCCGCGCGTGTCCCGGAAACGGTCGCTGTCATCACGAGCAAACAATGACACTGATCAAACGCACACACAAGAAATAGCACAAGTTCTTCCCAAAACAACAATTTCATAAAAACACAGAAAATGATCAATAGGTTTGGGGGCTATGTTAGGTTAAGTCGGAATTGGTCTAAATGGCGTCGGCTGATGAAACCTAGTACATTTAGTAGTTCATGAGTGTAGGGTAATTTTTTACTATGAGCACCATAAAATTGCCCCACGGAGAAAAAAGTTATACAATCCAGAAAATTTAAGATAACGTTAGGTTAGGTTTTGCCGCTGCCCCCTATCATATAAAGCCCGAGGTGGGGGTGCGCAATGAACAGTAAACGTTCAAAAGTGCATGGGCACGTTAAGAGTCGTTTTGCTGTGCGCGAAACATCATGAAACCTTAGGCCCGTATTAATAAACGTTACTCAATACTCAAGCTTAACTTAAAACTAGATTCAAGCCATTTGATTGGTTGAAACTAGTTTTAAGTAACGCTTGAGTTTTGAGTAAAGGTCTTGAAACTTGAGCATTACGGATTAAGTAGGTAAACTTGCGCTCAGTTTACTAAAATCTTATTAAAATGATAGACAACAGCAAGTTCAAATTAATGGTGTCAATTCACTCGGTCTAAAAGTAAAAATGGGTGTTCCACAAGCCTCAATATTGGGTCCTTTCCTCTTTTTAGTATACAGGGTGGCAGGGACATCGACGCGAAGCCGGTTACCATGGATTCAGTACATGATTCTGAAACCCCCTGCTAGCTGTTTCATAGAAAAGTGCAATACCTACGCGGTCAAAATGTATGCAACAGCTGATTTTTTTTTTTAATAACCGACGAAAAATTTCAACGCAGGGGGGCTCAGAATCATGTACTGAACGCATGGTAACCGGCTTCGCGTCGATGTCCCTGACAACCTGTATATTAATGATTTACCCCATTTATTAAAAAACCAACCAACCATTTGCTGACGATACTTCTCAAATTTTTAAGATAAATAGACGTGCATTAAATCTTGACGACGTAAATATAACGCCCTACTGCTGGTCCAAAATTGGTTCACTGCTAATAATTTAGTATTAAATGGGAAAAAAACGAAATGCATAAGATTTGCTTTACCGAATGTTAAAAGCAGTGATTGTGATATAGTATTGAATAAGGAGAAACTAGAATTCGTAGATAAAACTGTGTTCCTGGGCATAACGCTCGGTTCCAGGCTACAGTGGGGTCCTCATTTAACATCTCTTGCAGGAGGGCTAAGTTCAGCAGCATATGCTGTAAGAAAAATCCGTCAATTTACTGATACCGCGAGGCTAGTCTATGTCAGTTACTTTCATAGTATCATGTCTTACGGTATTTTACTATGGAGACGATCTGCAGACATCGATTCTATTTTTATTCTACAGAAAAGAGCCATCAGAGCAATATATGGCCTCCGCAGGCGCGATTCTCTTAGATAAACGTTTAAAAATATTAACATCCTGACGGTACCTTGTCAATATATCTATGAAAACATCACGTACGTAAGAAAAAACTTACATCTTTTTAGTAAAAGAGGCGATTGTACCCCACACAATTTCGAATACCACTATCTGCTATGTAAATAACAGTAACAGGAACTTATCATATCATCCACATAGTCTAAGTGGGAAAAATACGTATTATTGGAGCTAACTCAAAAACTATCCAAGCAAAGTTAATAAAATTTATATGGAACCAACTTGGCAGCATACCCTTTCATACAAAAAAATATATTTTTAAATCGTTCCACAATTGACGGAGAAATCGGTGGACATACATTTAAAAAAAACATACATACGCGTCGAACATATAACCTCCTCCTTTTTGGAAGTCGGTTAACAAAAATGCTTGGCTCAACGCTGGTCCAGCTCCACAGGGCGCACAAACTAGTTGATTAGCATTGAAAATATTATTGGAGCTGCAAAAACTATCTTTGCATTGAATAAATTCAATCTCTTAGTATTATATAATTGCATAGCACATGTGTGACCTTCTACAAAACTACCATTTACATGTGTGAGTATTATAAAGCTACCATTTAGGTACTGGGTATGTCTTTCATTGACTTGAATGAGCCCTGACGGCTGAGAGCATGTCGGATCATTAAGTTCCCTTCAAAATGGTTGAGCTAATTGTGCTAATCCATGCGTCATGTTCGTGAACGGGCGCCGTCAGTCTGACGGTCTGAGACTGGTCATCTCTTAGCTGCCATGGCCTATTTTAATTTTTGTATTGTTTTATCTTTTTATTACGGACACTTTAAACGTGCACGTCTTTCTAAATTGATCTCACATGTATAATTTCAACATGAATGATTTAAACAATATTTTGTAACAATATTTTGATTTAAAAGTGTCCGTGGAGTTTCTTGCCCGATCTTCTCCATAGGAACCTACTACGCTTTGGAATGGGCAACTAGGCTTATCTTACTGACTGACCGACCCCTTGACAATTCAAAAGTGACTGTAATTGGTATATTTGAAATAAATGCTTTGAGTTTGAGTAAATAAATTCAGTAGTTTTTTCATAATATCTGTACTAACACCCACAGATATGTTCATGAAATTTAACGCGCTCGTTTTCGTTATAAAGCATCGTTTATTACACTAAGTAAATAAAACATAATAAAAAAACAAAAAATAAATAAACTAATAACATGCATATTAGCCAAACCAACGAGTTGGAGCCGTCGTCTTCTAGTGCAACCTTGAATAGAAACTTTCGTTGTTTTTGATCAGTGATGTGTGAGTGTGATCCCAGCACATTGACGCCTGATCACGGCGCGGCACAAGTAGCGCACCGCACATAACACTAGTAATAATGTTACCAGCGCGGCGACGCGGGGCGGCGGCGGTTATTGTTATACCGTGAAGTTTTCATAGAAATTGTATTGTTCGAATCGCGTCGCGCTAGTCTGCACGAGGCTTTACTCTAAATGTAGGGCGATGTTACCTTGTGCCGTTTATAAAAGTTGACTCTTACGTTATCTAGCCGCGACTGTTCTACCGCGGCATCACACGAGCACGCGTCTGATCCACTTCCTACAAGTTATCGTTTCCCGGGAAGCTGCGTGAGTGCGAGCAGCTTTGCTATTTCTTTGAACGGTGACTTGCGGTTCCTCTGGCACACTGCACCTTCTTTATGACTTGGCTCAGATTTGCAATAAACCAAGAATTGAATAGCTGTCAATGTGAATCGCCCCGGCTTCGCACGGGATGAAAGCGGGTATAGTCAGAAAAATCTTGTCGAAGCTATCTCGTGTGCAGCATGACACGGTTGTGTCAAGCAAGGGTTGACGGTTGCCTACCCTTCCTCATGGCGCAGCTAGCTCAGGGTCAAGGGCCATCTCAACTCATTTCGGCCTGTAACAGAGCTAACTGGGTCAACGGTGCAGTGCAACAAAATACAGGGTGTTAAAGTAATTCCGTGCCATAGCTTCAGGGTGAGTTCAGAGTCGATAAAGGAACCCAGGAAAAAAATAAATATCTTAAAAAAAGTAAAGGAACCCAGGAAAAAAAAGAATAAAAAAATTGCAACATCCATCTAATTTAGTACCTACTAACTTAAAATAGCAATCGTTTAGAAGTAAAATTATTTTATTTGTTTAAATACTTTAATTACTTACTTTCATTGCGTTCGATAGTAGGTAGTAACTCTAGGAAATTATTTATTAGCATTTAAACAAAATAAAAACGTACTTTAAGCAATGTTTTTATCAATTCTAAACGATTGCTATTTAATTAGTAGGTACTACATTAGGTTCATCTTATGATAATTTTCGATTTTTTTTTTCACATTTTTTTAAATGTATTAATTTTTTTATTTTTTATGGGTTCCTTTATCGACTCTGAACTCACCCTGAAGCTATGGCACGCAATTACTTTAACAGCCTGTATACAGCCACCTTTATAAAGGAGTTTAAAGAATTACTATTTTATCACTTGGATAAATACTTGTACATCGTGCGCGCGACATCTCTGTGTTCCCTAGCGTATAATAAACCGCCCTTACTGGTACATAAAGGCTCAATGTCAGGTTGTTGCCACTGATGTGCGGATGAGTGTACCAGTTTGGTGCTTGCAGGAGCTGTGCGCGCTGCCGCGCTTCCGCGGAGACGACGGCGCTGACGAGTCGCCCGACGAGCTCGCGGAGCGGTAAGTACCTTATTACTCAATATCTTTATTGCTTTACTTAGGTGGTAACTACATAATTTAGATCATTATGGTCCCTGTAGGGCACAGCAAAAGGGTAGGAGGGAGGAAGCCCTGTTTTAGGAGATCATTAAGTTATATTGTGGGAACAAGTTTTAACTTACGTACACCGTGTCCAATAAATTCGAATACCTACACTTTCAAAACTCAATAAATAAAAAACTATCGTACTTAGTTTAAATACAAAAAGTACAGTGTAGTAGTAGTAGTTATATTATAAAACGTATTTTTTTTTTTTTTTTTTTTTTTTACAATTGGAATAGATGTTTCGGTATAATTCCACCTTTGACCTTACTCATCAGCTTCAAACGTTTTTCAAACCCGTCACACGCGGCACGCACAGCTTCCATCGGCATTTCCTCCCAAACGCGCTGGATAACTTTCTTGAACTGCTCCAGATTTGCAATTTTGTAGTCATTTTGCTTCGACAGCATGTATGACCATACAAAAAAATCCAAAGGATTCAGAAACCGCGTTTTGCTGTGTGTGATGTTGCTCCATCTTGTTGGAAGATGTAATAATCATCACGAAACATGTGAAGTAAACTCGGTGCTACAGTTTTTTTCCAAAACTTCCGTCTTGTAACATTCAGCGTTCATTTTAACACCCTTTTCGATAAATATCAAAGGAAGTTTTCCACGTTTACAAGTCGCCCCCCAAACCATCACAGACGGTGCACCTTGATATATCGGAACGTATTTCTGGTCCTCTGGAATGTCTGCTATCCTTGCTGCCCACAATCAATCGTTTTGAACATTGTGCGGATGCTCCAGGACAAACAGTTTCTCATCGGAAAAGACGAACTCATCCCCAGCGTGCCAGGAAAGTATTGTTTTTGCTCTATCTAAGTAGCCTCTTTTTCTTACAAGCATTTGATACGCCGTGAACTTTACGTTTTTTATAGGCCCGACACCCAAGGTCCATTTTCAAAATAATATGCGCAGATCCCCTTGAAATTTTCAAATCAACCGCAAGTTTTCGCAGAGAACGATGGTGTTTTCGTCGAATCCACTCCCTTACGATTTTCACTACCCGTGCTGACCGTACTGAACGCGGCCGACCAGATCTTTGTCGATCCTTTAATGAAGATGTCTCCTTGTACCTTTTTATGATTTTGTACACAAAATCACGTTTGATCCCGAGAGGTTTCAAAGCTTTAAAAATTGCACCAGGCATTTCGCCACTGAGATTTTTTTTAACAACTTCTCCTCGAAATTGCTTCATTTTTAAATTTTTGACCAAATACTAGCCAAAAACACGTCAGTTAATTTAATTTTCCTTATACATAGACAATAAACTGTCAAAAAAAGGTCCTCTCCAAAAAGTTTGCTTTATTTAGAATAAGTGCCCGTCTTGCTATTGCGCTAGCAGAACACGTATATTATTTAACTTAGTGTATAATTTGGGTCACCAAGACACAGGCTGTGCCTAGTTTGGGACCCGCTGTTAACTATGTCAAAAGTCTTCTGTTAGTTTATTTTATTTTGTTACTTGTTTGTTAAGAACTGCGTGTAAGTTAAAATATAATAAATAAAAAAATAAAAAATAAAAATAAAAAAAAGTGTATTCGAACTTATTGGACACGGGCTATAATCAAAATCAGGAGATCGCGAATAAGGTACTAACATTTCGCTTATCTATTATTTATGTATTATTTTATCCGCAAAACATACTTAAATATTTTAGATTATTTTTATAAACCTATATAACCTATATCTACACTAAAATTATAAAGAGGAAAGATTTGTATTTTTGTGTGTGTGTATGTTTGTAATGAATAAACTCAAAAACTGCTGCGCCGATTTCAAAAATTCTTTCACCATTAGAAAGCTACATTCACCTTGAGTAACATAGGCTATATTTATTACTAGAAAAGATTAGGGTTCCTTACTAAAACTTTAGTAACGTAACCCAAGGTGTAAAAAAAATGCCATAAAACATCTTTCGTCGCATGCGCTGCAGAAACAATTGATGATAGAACAAAAGTATGTTCGACAATATTAAAGAACATATCAATAACTACAAAAAACTTCGTGATACTATATGTCCAACTATTATCGTTATGTCACAATAACCACTTTTTACATTTTAAAAGTTGATGGAAATACCGAACAAAATTAGACCATGTTATTCATACTTCTGTTTCAATCCTTATCCAAATAAATCATATTGATTTCATATTTATTACTTTTTGAATTGAAAACAACAAAAATATTAAAAAAAATAACAAAAAAATATAAATAAAAAAAAATATTATATAAAAAACTTAGGAAATTTAATTAGATAGGATCAGGTAAAAATGTAAAATATTGTAAAAATGTAAATAAAAAAACTAAGTAATATGTCTCACATAAGATTAAATAAGTTACTTAAATAAAACAAATTTATTGAACCAACCCGAATGACAGCTTCCTCTGCCACCTGTATAGATAATATTTTTTGTAATTGTAATTACTTACACAAACAAATTGTAAACAAGTTGCCATCAGATCACAGTGGACAAACAATAACATTTTGCTCCTACATACCTTTACAAAAAATTCAAATAAGGTTTAGGTCAATTACATGTAAATCTTTGGCCAGTAAATTATGTGTTCAGAGTTGTAATAATATAGGTGACCCAAATGAGTTCTACGCCGAATTCTTTTCACTATTATCACGCAATTTAATGACACTTTTCCACTAAAGATTAAAAGTATTTACACCAAGTTCTTATTTAGTGATTGGGCGACTCCAGGTATTCGTAAAAGCAGGGAAAAACTATTTGAACTTTATGGCCTAAAGCACACACAAAACTTTTAAAAGTGTGTGCAAAATAGCCAAAGCTCTTTATATTAGTAATAAAATAAAATCAGCTGATGATAAAATAAAAACTACCTGGCAAATAATAAATAATGAAACAGGTAGGAAAAAACAGCGAAATACTGAATTTTATTTAGAGACTGCACATGGCCCTATTAACTCAGATGTAGAAATAGCACAGGAATTTGAAAACTTTTTTGCTAATGTTCCCATTAAAACTATTGAAGCTTTAAATTCCTCACCCGCGCTTTCTGCTGCCTTACTTAGAATGTGAAGGCATGCACTTTGGAGTTTAGGTTTCAGCATACAAACCCTCACCCAGCTGTTATAAAAGCTTTTAAAGATCTTAAAATTAAATCAACAGAAGATCTCTGGGGAATGTCTGTAAAAGTCTGTAGATGTATTATCGAAACCATTGCGCCCTATCTAGCTTTCATATTTAACACCAGTGTAGACCAAGGAGTCTTTCCGGATCTCATGAAACACAGTAAGCTAGTTCCATTGTTCAAATCCGGTGATAGTAAAGAACCCAACAATTATAGGCCTGTGTCAATTCTACCAGTTCTCAGTAAGGTGTTTGAAAAGTTGATGCTCAATCAAATATTACGTCACTTTAATAAAAATTCCATCTTTCATGAACAACACTACGGTTTCACCAAAGGGCGTTGTACCACTGACGCTGGTGTCACCCTAATAAAGAACATTTTTAATACCTGGGAAGAAGCACAAGATGCCATTGGAATCTTTTGCGACCACTCGAAGGCGTTCGATTGCGTAGACCATGAGACACTTCTGCTGAAACTGGAGCACTATGGGATTAGGAATACAGCTCTTGATTTACTAAGAGCATACCTGAAAGATAGAAAGGTTAAAGTTCAAGTAAACGGCGTAAACTCATTAGGGTCTGAAATGGCAATGGGCGTTCCTCAAGATTCGATATTGGGTCCATTCCTCTTTTTAGTTTTCATTAATGATTTACCCCAATTACTCCAAAATCAACCGAAGATGGTGTTATTTGCAGATGACACATTATTGATCTTTAAAATCAACCGACGGTCACAAAATCTTGACAACGTGACTACCTCTATTCTTCAGGTCCAAGATTGGTTTACGGTAAATAATTTGGTACTAAATAAAAACAAGACCAAATGCATTAGATTTAAATTACCTAATGTTAGAAGTAGCGAATGTGACATCTTATTGAATGGAGAAAAGCTAGAATATATTAATCAAACAGTTTTCCTAGGAATCACGCTAGACGAGAAATTACAATGGTGACCTCATATAACATCTCTTGCGGGGGCGGCTAAGCTCTGCCGCTTTTGCTGTTAGAAAGATAAGACAGTTAACAGATGTAGAAACCGCGCGTTTGGTCTATTTTAGCTACTTCCACAGTATTATGTCGTATGGCATTTTACTGGGGTCGGGCTGCTGACATTGAATCCATATTTATTTTACAAAAGAGAGCTGTCAGAGCCATTTATAATCTACATCGTCGCGAATCTCTCAGGGAACTATTTAAAAGGATTAATATTATGACAGTACCTTGCCAATTCATTTATGAAAATATTATGTATGTAAGAAAAAATCTACATATTTTTAATAAAATAAGTGATAGACATAATTTTAATACTAGAAATAAAGATAAAATAGATCAACCATTTTTCAGATTATCTAAAGTATCTTCATCTTATATGGGGTACTGTGTTGCTACATGCTACAACAAAATACCTTGTGATATATTACAATTAAATGAAAGAAAATTTAAAACTCATATTAAAAGTACACTTTGTAAACAAGCATATTACAAATTAAAGGATTATATCCAAGATAAGAATGCTTGGAAACATGCTGGTCCTGCTCCATAGGATAATCTAGAATCTAGACAAAATCAAACTGATTGCTAATTTAAGTTGTATAAATTATTATATTTATTATATGACATTGATTTTACATTCTGTGATTACTTCCTCACACACTGACTTATTAATTGTAAAATTTTAAGAAATCGTCTATTTTGACAATATTTGTAAATATGTGAGAACCATGTATCTATCACATAAGTAATTAATTTATCTTTCGTTGCTTCATTTTTATTAATTCTTCTTTTTACCTATTGTGGTAACGTATTTCTTTTTTTTAGATGCATCGTCTTCACATATAATTATGTAACTAATGTACCTACATATACAAAATATTGTAACGCTTTTTAAAAGAGTAACGGTGGAGTTTCTTGCCCATTCTTCTCCATACGAAAACTACCTTTTGGAAGGGGCGACTAGAATCAATACAATTTTTTTGTAAACTTTGATGTTCAAAAGTGACAAAGATGAACAAATTCGGATTGTAAGTATACATAGATAATGTGATAATGCGTTTAAAAAAATATAAAAATAAAACAACAAAAAAATATAAATAAAAGGTAAAAATATTTAAAAAATCTTATGTCCACCGTGCGAAGCCGGGACGGGCCGCTAGTGTATTATAATTCTGTTTATTCATCTATATAAATTGTTTTTTTTTCGAATAATTATTATTGCTATATTGTTTAATTTATTATAATTGATAATTTATTTAATAATTATTTTTTTAATATATTTATTTATTAATAATTACCGTATCATAAATTTTTTGTTTCCTATTATGTATGTTTATCATTTAAATATTCATATAAGCAGTAATAGCATTTGTTTATCATTTTAAGTTTCTTTATAAACATATTGAACTTTTTTCCTTCTTTAATAATTATGTCAGGTAGTTTGTTATATATTTTTTCAACACACTTACTCGTAAAGTGGCTCTTATTGAACCGTTTTTAGCATCATAATGCAGTTAAAAGTAAACGTTAACGGGGCGACGTCCTCGGGTTCTCTAGTTAAAGGGACTACAGGACCTAAACGTGCCTAAACGCAAGTTTTATAATGCGTAAAAGTATATGATCCACTGCAGTAAACAAAATCAGAAAAATATATGATATTCTTCAGGATATATGCTAGTATGATAGTGTGTTGAAAACATAATACAACTAATTTGATACGATAGAAAAAAATCATGAAGATACCTCTAAAAATTTCTTTTAACGATTAAAAATCATATTAATTTACATGCAATAATTCTGATTTTTTGTCAGATTATTCTACAAGCTACATATTAGCATAATAGTGTTTTAATTTTCCAGTCCAATCAATAGATTTTTTGTAAATCGCTAACTGCTTCATATTTTGCAATAAATTACCTGCGTCGTGTCATCGCGCTTCTCTTTCATTTCTATGCAGTCCGACAGTGACCGCGCTTTAGCTGTTGTAAGCCTCTTAAGATGGGCGTGCCTCAAGGATCAATTCTTGGCCCTTGGGGTTCCTATTTCTAGTATATATTAATGACCTTCCTTACATGATGGCCAACTTATCAGATATAATTATATTCGCTGATGGCACTTCTCTTATTTTTTAAATAGATAGAAAAGATACGGATGACTTACATGTCAACAATAGTCTAGCAGTTCTTTCGAAATGGTTCGCAGCTAATAATCTTTTACTTAATGCGAACAAAACTAAATGTCTTAAGTTCTCATTACCAAATGTACCTCAAGTAGGTCTAAATTTAAAACTTGATGGTAAGAAACTAGATGTTATTACGGAAACTGTATTTCTAGGAATTACTTTAGATTCGAGATTGCAATGAGGCGCCCACATTAGAGCTCTTTCAGGTAGATTAAGTTCAGCTACATATGCAGTAAGAAGCATGCAGCTAGGTTAGTATACTTTGCTTATTTCCACAGTATTATGTCTTATGGCGTTCTGTTGTGGGGATCGGGAACTAATGTAGATTCAGGTTTCATTTCACAAAAGAGGGCAATTCGCGCGATTTATAAAATGGGTCCTCGTGAGTCCCTTAGAGATAAATTCAAAGAAATTGATATACTTACTCAGCCTTCACTTTATATTTTAGAAAGTATTTTGTACGTTCGCAAAAACTTAGGACTTTTCAAAATAAAAAGCGATTTCCATAATATAAATACACGTAGTAAACATGAAATTCTGATACCCAAATTTAGATTGACTAAAACTAGTAAGTCTTTTCTTATAAACAGTATTCACTTTTATAACAAGTTGCCAAAGTCAGTTACAGAACTTAGTGATGGAAAGTTCAAAACCCACATCAAATGTGTCCTTATCTAACAAGCATATTATAAGATGAAAGACTACGTGAAGGCAAGGAAGTTTGGCAATAATTCCTTCTGCTACCTACCCTACCTACCCTACCTACCCTACCTACCCTACCTACCCTACCTACCCTACCTACCCTACCTACCCTACCTACCCTACCTACCCTACCTACCCTACCTACCCTACCTACCCTACCTACCCTACCTACCCTACCTACCCTACCTACCCTACCTACCCTACCTACCCTACCTACCCTACCTACCCTACCTACCCTACCTACCCTACCTACCCTACCTACCCTACCTACCCTACCTACCCTACCTACCCTACCTACCCTACCTACCCTACCTACCCTACCTACCCTACCTACCCTACCTACCCTACCTACCCTACCTACCCTACCTACCCTACCTACCCTACCTACCCTACCTACCCTACCTACCCTACCTACCCTACCTACCCTACCTACCCTACCTACCCTACCTACCCTACCTACCCTACCTACCCTACCTACCCTACCTACCCTACCTACCCTACCTACCCTACCTACCCTACCTACCCTACCTACCCTACCTACCCTACCTACCCTACCTACCCTACCTACCCTACCTACCCTACCTACCCTACCTACCCTACCTACCCTACCTACCCTACCTACCCTACCTACCCTACCTACCCTACCTACCCTACCTACCCTACCTACCCTACCTACCCTACCTACCCTACCTACCCTACCTACCCTACCTACCCTTCCTACCCTGCCTACCCTGCCTACCCTTCCTACCCTGCCTACCCTGCCTACCCTCCCTACCCTACTACCCTCCCTACCCTACCTACCCTCCCTACCCTACCTACCCTACCTACCCTACCTACCCTACCTACCCTACCTACCCTACCTACCTACCCTACCTACCATACCTACCCTACCTACCCTTCCTACCTACCCTACCTACCTACCCTACCTTTTCATTGTTTTTAAGATGTATTCTGCTATTCGGGGCGGAGACAAATCCAACGAATCAAAAACCATGAAAATTGGTCCAGCAGATCTCGAGTTATAAGTGTTATAACAAACACGACTTTCTTTTATATATATAGATAATTAGTAAAGATAATTATAGATTATTTTCTTTTAAATTTTGTGAATGTGAGAACGTTGTAGGCATAACCGACTGTAGATCTGTGGACCATTTTATATTTTGCTAAGTACCTGGTACTTGTTGATGGGCCTACACTGTCCTCTCATACCTTTTAACACTGTAATTTGGAAACATTGTAAAAACCATTTACTTTTAAAAGAGTAACCGTGGAGTTTCTTGCCGGCTCTTCTCCATAGGAAACGATCAATTAGAACCGTGCACCTAGCTTCTGACGTTTCATAAGTGGCCTTGTAGGTTTATATGAAATAACATATTTTGAATTTAGAATTTGAGTGTATTAAATACCGTGCTTTTTACTTTATATTATGGGGCTAGTGCTGTAATGCCACAGATAACTAATCTGGATTTGGTTGAGACTCGCTAAAAACAATAACATTGAACTTGCCTGGGAATTGAACGCGATATCTCCGTGTCACTGATTAAATACGCACTAAATAGGATACACGTATTATCACACCCACTTTAATATCGTATGCGTGTTTCTTCTCTTTTAATGAAACTATTTTAACAATAAAAGCGAAAACTGGGATGGATATGAATTTTTACAAACGTCAAACGACCGACCATAGGCAATTGACCTTTTTTATGTCGTCTAAATTTATCTTGTCATTGAAATGCCAGTGATTGACATAATAAATATCGACTATTTGTTCAAGGAGTATTTTATTACTCCTTTATCGAAAAAAAAACAATTTATTGTATAATTATACTGACAACAATCGTGTTTTTCGAGTAGGATTTTCAAGATGCTGTTAGAGCTAGCCCGCGTTTAAAGGTGCGGTCCTATTTCCTTATTAAATAATGTCTTAGGGCTATAGGTAATATGGAGACCCCTCAAGTTTTAGAATATTATACCGCTTTAACACTGAATTTGTTACAACTCATAACAAATACCTTCAAAAAGAGCACGGGTTGGTGAAGTATTGCCCAAAGTCGTCATTCAATACCGAATGTCAAAAGGAAGACTGTTTGTGGGAATTGAAACTACAATCATATCCCCTTCAAATGATCTTAAATCCTCCGAGCTGACTAGACGAATACAATATATCGTTACTTTTCGAAACAATATTTAAAAAAAATTGTCTTTGACATTCAACATGTCCGAGGTAAGTACGAGAAGAGAATATGAGCTACACCAGGGATCACCAATAAGTTTTATTTAGGGTCCATATTAAAAATTATATGACTCGCGGTCCGTTTGGAAGACGTTACCCACTAGCAACCAAGATTAAAATATGTTCAAGGACCTTGTGTATTTTTGTTTTTTGGAAATCAATCATTTCGATCTGTATAGTACCTACCTAGCTCTATTACTAAAAAATTTGTAGCTTCATCCGGTATTTTTTTTTGGGGTGGGAAATTATCAAATAACTTCTCCGCTCTGCGCGGAGCGGGAGGGGTTGTCAGACTCTTACTGACTAAAACCCACCCGTGCATCCCTTTCGGACGTTCCCGCGACCCCGGCAGGCAGCTTCATGCGGCTTACGTCTCGCGTCGTCCGTTGTCGTGTCGGTGGCAGAAAATACAAGGCGTGGGCTTAATTCAATTACTCAAAAATTGTTGATTAGGTTTTTGTTATAAAGGACATGTCTGATGGGGCAATGGACGATTGCCTAGGTAATCAAAATCAATGTTCAGTAATGATTGTTATACAGTGTGAGTCTTTATAATGTGCACATATCGAAATGAGGGAATCTATGCTTAATTTTATCGACGAATATTAAAAAATCTAAATATTTTTTTATATTTTTCATGGAATTTTTAAAAAAATTGTCCGCTACTGTGACCCCAGTGTAAACAAAACAGTATAGTTCTTAAACTGAATTATCTATCGCGATGAAACAAACTCCATAATGATTGGAAGCAATTAGGCGTCCTCATAAAATGAAAATAGTTGGAATAAAACTACCCTCAATTGAAAATAAACATGTTTTTTTAGCAAAAAAACTTTTATAAATTATTACTATTATCGTAAAATTTCTCAATAAAGGCTCGTGCAGACCAGCGCGACGCGACCTGAACAATACAATTTCGCAGAAAACTTCACGGTATAACAATAGCCAGTGTCGCGTCGCGCTGTCGCGTCGCGCTAGTCTGCACGAAGCTTAAGACGCCCCCATTACCTACCTTTTTTATTACTTTAACGTATTTTTCATCGTATTAGCCACCCAATAATAAAAATGGCATGTTTATAACACAAACATAACATTTTCTATCAAATGTTCAAAGATGGCACTCCGAACGCGCCATTTATTGTTCTCTTAAGGATGGTTTATTGGGTATGATAATGAATACAAAAGAGTTCAGTTAAAACCATTTATTATTTTACACAAAATTGAATGCATCATGTTCTCAAAATGCACCTCGTTGTTGTAGGCATAAAGCCGCGCGAATTAAAATTTGTTGTGTCGCTCTCCTTATCATTTCGGGATCATTGCGAATATCATTCGCACAGTTAATTATGCGGTCACGCAAATCGGCCTCACAGTTGAAGGGGGTACTGTAGACGCGTTGCTTCATGGTCCCCCATAGAAAGTAATCAAGGGGTGTCGAATCGGGTGAACTCGCAGGCCACCCTACAGGTCCTTGCCGGCCGATCCATTTATCACGATAATTATCGTTTAAAAATTATCTAACATTTGCAGCATAATGAGCAGGACGTCCATCTGCAGAAACATCCTTCGACGCAAAGCCAGTGGTACATCCTCCAATAATTCAGGTAGATCATTACTCAATAGACTTAAAAATCTTACACCGGTCAACGTTCTCGGCAATATGACTGGTCCAATCAACATGTCATCGATAAGACCAGCCCAAACATTTACTGAAAATCTTACTTGAAAAGTTGATGAACGTTTCAATCTCGGGTTTTCACCTGCACGGCACCATCTGTGTAAATTTCGACAGTTAGTAATACTGTCTCTAGTGAATGTCGCTTCGTCCACACATACTTAGTATGTTTTTTGGAAAGTTTGGGTTTGCTCTGGTTTTTCTTTGAATCCAAGTGGACATCACACACCTTGGACGGCAGTCTACGTCTTCATGTAGATGTTGCACCCTTTGATAGTGATAAGGATGCAATCCTTCTTTCTTTAAAATGCGCCACGCTGTTTTTGGCTTATTCCGTGACGAAGAGTCAGTCGACTAGTACTTATGGATGGATCAGGAAACAAATCACTCAGTACTGCTTATTGAGTAGCTACGTCGATAATTAAGTAATTAAGTAGTTTGTTTAATTTTTAAGTATCAGTCATGGCTGTCTTACAAAAAAACCCAATTCCGGCAGAGTTTGGGAAGAAATGCGAGATAGTCAAAGGGTATTTAAAGGCAAGCTTAAATGGTGCCAAAATCATCAAAATCAAATAAAAATGGACATAATAACATCTCAAAGATCGTCCAAAAACTTTAGCCGGTTTTGGAAGTCGACATCTCGACTTGATCTTAAACCAGCTTTGCCGGTGACAGTGGCGGGCTGCAGTACACCAGTGGAAATAGCGAACACTTTCCTGAACCACTCACGTGTTTCCTCGCCGCTGAAGCCTTCTGAATCAGTGGTCGATGCTGAGATCTGTCACAATAGCCCTCTTATTCGTTTTACAGCCAAGCAAGTATCATCTACAATACAGAAAATGGCCAGAGGCAAATCTCCAGGGCATGACAGTCTCAGCATCGACCACTTGAAACATGCGGGTATACATTGTCCGAGAGTGTTATCCATGTTTTATTCTTTGTGTTTAAGTCACTCTTATCTTCCTCCTGAGTTGATGGACACATAAGTTGTCCCAATCATAAAGAATAGAACTGGTGATATCTCCGACGTAAGTGATTACAGACCATTTCACTTGCCACTGTACTAGCTAAGGTGTTGGACAGTCTGTTAGATAAAACTCTCAACAAATGGTTGAAATTAAACGACGCACAGTTCGGGTTCAGGCCTGGACTTTCCACTGAAAACGCAGTATTGAGTCTTAAACAGACTGTCCAATATTATACTGATAGAAGCACGCCTGTGTACGCGTGTTTCCGCGACCTCTCTAAAGCTTTCGACCTCGTCTCCTATGACATATTATGGAAAAAGCTCGGGGAAGCATGCGTGCCAGCTGAAATTATACGTGTTTTCCGGTACTGGTATGGTAATCAAGTGAACTATGTAAAGTGGAATAATTCACACTCTGCTGCGTATGGGCTGGATTGTGGGGTTGAGGCAGGGGGGGATGACGTCGCCGCCAGAGACTCCGCGAGAGCGGAAATGCTGGAGGGTCTCGACAACGACCCCTACGGGAGACCGTACAAGGCGGCGCGGAACAAGCTGCGCCCCTTCGGTCCCCCGGTGGCCGAGACCCTGGAGCCCTCCTTTCTGGATGGGGTGGTTCAGTCCCTGTTCCCGTGCAGGGGCGACTTCACCCCACCAGCGATGGCCCCACCAGCCCCGCCAGCTGAAGAAGAAGAGGAGACCCCTCCCGTCACGGAGTCGGAACTTGGCGCGGCTATTCTCCATATCCGCGCCAAGAAGACGGCTCCGGGCCCCGACGGTGTCCCGGCGAGAGTGGTGGCGATCGCCGCCACTCAAATGGAGGAGCGGTTTCGGGACCTCTTCAGCGCATGCCTTGCGTCTGGAAGGTTCCCGAAACCGTGGAAGGAGGGACAACTGTGCCTCCTTCGCAAGGAGGGCCGCCCGGCAGACTCCCCCTCGGCATACCGGCCCATCGTTCTGCTCGATGAGGTCGGTAAGATGTTCGAGGGGATAATCGCTGCCCGCCTGAAGAGCCATCTGCGGTGCATCGGGCCGGACTTGTCGGACGCTCAGTACGGCTTTCGGGCTGAGCGTTCGACGGTGGACGCGCTGGCCTGCCTCAAGGGGCAGGTGAAGGAGGCAATGGAGGCGGGGGACGGGTTGTTGGCCGTGTCGTTCGACATTGCCAACGCCTTCAACTCCGTTCCCCACTCCACCATCCTAGAGGCGCTCCGATACCACGGAGTGCCTCGCTACATGCGCGTGCTGCTGGCCAGCTACCTGGAGGATCGGGTGATTCTCCTGGTCAACAGGGCTGGCCAGGTCCGGCGGTACGCCGTTGAAGCCGGCGTTCCACAGGGGTCAGTCTTAGGACCTCTCCTCTGGAACGTCGGCTACGATTGGCTCTTGCGGGGAACTCTCCTCCGAGGCACGAGTGTCGTCTGCTACGCGGATGACACTCTCCTCACCGCCCGGGGGGAGAGTTTCAGGGCGGCGGCCAACTTGGCCTCGGCGGGCGGATCCTTGGTCGCAGGGAGGATCCGCCGCCTAGGGTTGACGGTGGCGCTGCAGAAGACCGAGGCCGTCTTCTTCCACGGTCCCCGGCAGCGCCCCCCGCCACCTGGCGCCCACATCTTCGTGGAGGGCGTCAGGATTGAGGTGAAGGCCCAGATGAAATATCTGGGCCTTGTACTCGACAGCAGGTGGCGCTTCGGTCCGCATTTCAGCGGGCTGTCGTCGCGCCTGCTGAAGACCGCGGGCGCTCTCTCGTGGCTCCTTCCCAACTTGGGGGGGCCCAGTGCGCGATGCCGGCAGCTCTACGCCGGCATCCTGAGGAGCATGGCCCTCTACGGGGCCCCCATCTGGGAGGAGTCCCTCCACAGACGGGAGAACGCCGCGGCCTTGCGGGCACCTCAAAGGGCGATAGCCCAGCGGGTGGCGCGGGCTCACCGCACGGTGAGCTTCGCCGGGGCATGCGCTCTGGCCAGCACCCCTCCTTGGGAACTCGAGGCGTGGGTGCTCGCCAGAGTGTACGAGTGGAAGGCGGGGCGGAGGGCGGAGGGTCAGCCCTTCGCCCCGGAAGAGCGGGAGGCCGTCCGGCGGGAGGCGAGGGACGCCATCGTCGTCCACTGGACGACGGACCTCGCCGCCGCAGTCTTCGGCCGCCGAACCCTCGACGCGATCGGGCCGGTCCTGCGGGACTGGCTCGAGCGGCCGCACGGGTTCCTCTCGTTCCGTCTGGTGCAGGTGCTGTCCGGACACGGTTGTTTCGGATCGTACCTGCATCGGATCGGACGGGAGGAGACGCCGTCGTGCCACCACTGTGGCGCGGCGGAGGACACGGCGCAGCACACTCTCGAGGTGTGCCCGTCGTGGTCCGAGCCGCGCCGCAGTCTCGTCGCGGCGATCGGGGTGGACCTCTCGCTCCCCGGCGTGGTGGGCGCCATGCTGAGAGACGAGGGGTCCTGGGCGGCAGTCGCCTCCTTCTGCGAGCACGTCATGTCCCAGAAGGAGGCGGCGGAGCGCGTGCGGGAGGACGATCCCGACGCGGCACCGCTCCGAAGGCGGAGGAGGGGTCGAAGGAGACGTCAGTTCGACAGTCATCTCCGACTCCTCCTCCCAGGTGGAGGCCAGCAGGCAACGGGTGCGGGGGCACCCTCGCCTGCATCGCACAGGCCTCCACCAGTGCCGGACGGGAATGGCCAGGTGCTCCCGGCCATTCCCGTAGCCCCCCACCACCCAGGTGGGGGGCATGTGGGGCCCGCCAGCTAGGCGGGCATGCGCCGGGAGGGCTGTGGATGTAAAGGCTGAGCCGGTTTCCCATGGCCCTCCCATCACGGCGATGCGGGAGCACCGCTGAGTTTTAGTGGGTATACTGCATTTTACACAGGAGTCCCACATACCCCGACTCGTCCCCCACGAGCCGGGGATGCGTAACGCATTTCTCAGCGAAAAAAAAAAAAAAAAAAAAAAAAAAAAGGGGGGGATGACGTCGCCCAAGCTTTTCAACCTTTACGTCAACGAGCTGATCGCTGGACTCGCAGTAAACGGATTGGATGTTGGATTGACAACGTTTAAGTAAGGGCTCTTGCTGTGAGAAGCAATATGTTGGTTCGCAGGTTTGCGTGTTGTAGTAAGGAGGTTAAAATTACGTTGTTTAAGGCTTACTGCCAGACCTTCTACACAAGCAGCCTGTGGACCAGCTACACGCGGAAAACAATGGACGCCCTGAGGGTCCAATACAGGGTTTTTGTTTGTAACTAACTAACGATAAATGGATCTTTGTTGTCTGAAAATAAATAATTTAATTTTAATTTAATTTAATTACTGGAGGCGGCTCGCGACGATCTCTATTTGATCCAAGTCCAGTGATCGACAACCTTCTGTGAACGTCCTGGAAGTTGCGGGCAGATGGCACTGGTTGCCTGTTAGGAAAAGCAGCTATGTAAGCTGCGCGCGCAGCTCTGCCACTTCCTCGTCCCACTCCATAATATGTAAAAATGAATGTTGGCAATGTGTGCCGGGGAGAATTCACTTAAACGCGGCATCATGTAGTAGCGAACAAAAGTTACGAAACTCAGGTAGCAGCGAACGAAAGTAACGAAACACTATAGCAGCGGCGAATAATTCGGAGCGACTGCCTGCCTGTCATAATTCAAGGTCCCTTCGGCTGGCCCTACCTCCATGCACGCCGACCCGCGCACATTCATAATAAAAGGCTATGCCTGCTAAACAATAGTGCGTAGCCGTGCGCTGGGCCTTTCTTTAACAGTTGATAAGAAATGTTGGGATTAAGTTAAAAACATGCAATTTTTACCATTACGTGGCTAATACGATGAATAATAACTTAAATTAATAAAAAAGGTAGGTAATGGGGGCGTCTTATTGAGAAATTTTACGATTATTATAAAAATAAACGATTTTTGCAAAAAAAAGATGTTTATTTTCAATTGAAGGTAGTTTTTTTCCAAAACTTTAATTTTATGAGGACGCCTAATTACTTCCAATCATTATGGAGTTTGTTTCACCTCGATAGATAATTTAGTTTAAAAGTCACACCGTTTCGTTTAAACTGGGGTCAGAGCAGCGGACAATGTTTAAAAAAAATCCATATAAAAATATTTAGATTTAAAAAAAAAAAAAAACCGTCGATAAAATTAAGCATAGATTCCTTCATTTCGATATATGAGATAGTGGAGATTCGCAAGAGCAAACGTGCTCGGAGGAAGGAAGTATTCCAGTAAGTGCTCGTAGGGATCTTGACCATCTTCCGGGCTCTGGGATTGTTCTGAAAGCCGTGGAATACCTCTCCACTCCTCAAGCACCTCAGGACGTGTTGCCCCCTTGTCGCTACGTCACTATGTGCTAGCGACAGTTTCCAGGGGCCCATTATTGAGTGTGCAAGTCACCCCCTGCCATTTTATCCGTGTACATATAAGACATTGATCAGGCAGGGGCCATAGTCCTTCCATAGTTCCAGGTCACCAGTCAACTTTAGCCACCCAAACCCATAGTCCAATATCTTTGTTTCCATATCCTGCAATAGTCCTACGCCAACCGGGGGTTGTCCTTGGGTGCTCTTGCATAGTGCACACAGGGACGAGACTGCGGCGCGGCTCGGACCACGACGGGCACACCTCGAGAGTGTGCTGCGCCGTGTCCTCCGCCGCACCACAGTGGTGGCACGACGGCGTCTCCTCCCGTCCGATCCGATGCAGGTACGATCCGAAACAACCGTGTCCGGACAGCACCTGCACCAGACGGAACGAGAGGAACCCGTGCGGCCGCTCGAGCCAGTCCCGCAGGACCGGCCCGATCGCGTCGAGGGTTCGGCGGCCGAAGACTGCGGCGGCGAGGTCCGTCGTCCAGTGGACGACGATGGCGTCCCTCGCCTCCCGCCGGACGGCCTCCCGCTCTTCCGGGGCGAAGGGCTGACCCTCCGCCCTCCGCCCCGCCTTCCACTCGTACACTCTGGCGAGCACCCACGCCTCGAGTTCCCAAGGAGGGGTGCTGGCCAGAGCGCATGCCCCGGCGAAGCTCACCGTGCGGTGAGCCCGCGCCACCCGCTGGGCTATCGCCCTTTGAGGTGCCCGCAAGGCCGCGGCGTTCTCCCGTCTGTGGAGGGACTCCTCCCAGATGGGGGCCCCGTAGAGGGCCATGCTCCTCAGGATGCCGGCGTAGAGCTGCCGGCATCGCGCACTGGGCCCCCCCAAGTTGGGAAGGAGCCACGAGAGAGCGCCCGCGGTCTTCAGCAGGCGCGACGACAGCCCGCTGAAATGCGGACCGAAGCGCCACCTGCTGTCGAGTACAAGGCCCAGATATTTCATCTGGGCCTTCACCTCAATCCTGACGCCCTCCACGAAGATGTGGGCGCCAGGTGGCGGGGGGCGCTGCCGGGGATCGTGGAAGAAGACGGCCTCGGTCTTCTGCAGCGCCACCGTCAACCCTAGGCGGCGGATCCTCCCTGCGACCAAGGATCCGCCCGCCGAGGCCAAGTTGGCCGCCGCCCTGAAACTCTCCCCCCGGGCGGTGAGGAGAGTGTCATCCGCGTAGCAGACGACACTCGTGCCTCGGAGGAGAGTTCCCCGCAAGAGCCAATCGTAGCCGACGTTCCAGAGGAGAGGTCCTAAGACTGACCCCTGTGGAACGCCGGCTTCAACGGCGTACCGCCGGACCTGGCCAGCCCTGTTGACCTGGAGGATCACCCGATCCTCCAGGTAGCTGGCCAGCAGCACGCGCATGTAGCGAGGCAATCCGTGGAATCGGAGCGCCTCTAGGATGGTGGAGTGGGGAACGGAGTTGAAGGCGTTGGCAATGTCGAACGACACGGCCAACAACCCGTCCCCCGCCTCCATCGCCTCCTTCACCTGCCCCTTGAGGCAGGCCAGCGCGTCCACCGTCGAACGCTCAGCCCGAAAACCGTACTGAGCGTCCGACAAGTCCGGCCCGATACACCGCAGATGGCTCTTCAGGCGGGCAGCGATTATCCCCTCGAACATCTTACCGACCTCATCGAGCAGAACGATGGGCCGGTATGCCGAGGGGGAGTCTGCCGGGCGGCCCTCCTTGCGAAGGAGGCACAGCTGCCCCTCCTTCCACGGTTTCGGGAACCTTCCAGACGCAAGGCATGCGCTGAAAAGGTCCCGAAACCGCTCCTCCATTTGAGTGGCGGCAATCGCCACCACTCTCGCCGGGACACCGTCGGGGCCCGGAGCCGTCTTCTTGGCGCTGATATGGAGAATAGCCGCGCCAAGTTCCGACTCCGTGACGGGAGGGGTCTCCTCTTCTTCTTCAGCTGGCGGGGCTGGTGGGGCCATCGCTGGTGGGGTGAAGTCGTCCCTGCACGGGAACAGGGATTGAACCACCCCATCCAGAAAGGAGGGCTCCAGGGTCTCGGCCACCGGGGGACCGAAGGGGCGCAGCTTGTTCCGCGCCGCCTTGTACGGTCTCCCGTAGGGGTCGTTGTCGAGACCCTCCAGCATTTCCGCTCTCGCGGAGTCTCTGGCGGCGGTGATGGCCCGATCGAGGACCAGTTTTGCCGCCAGGTACACCTCGTAGAGGTGGTCCCCGACGGCCTGGTCCCGTCGACGCCGCCGCCGACTCCGCGTGTAAGCCCTCCTTGCCTCCACACAGGCTGCTCGAAGCCCCGCCAGCTCCGCCGACCACCAGTACACGGCCCGTTTGGGTGGTGGTCGGCCAGACCGAGGCATGCTCGAGTTGCATACCTCGGTCAGAGACTCCCTCAGTTGCCCCGCCACGGTGTCCACATCCGGCAGCCGGCTGGCGGAAGGCGGCGAAAGCCAGTCCTGGACGAACGCCGCCTCCCGCGCTGCCTCCCTGTCCAGGCGGGCGAGAGCCCACCGTGGGAACGGTGATCGCCCCGGGAGAGTCCGCGTCTCTCCGGGGCGACTGGTGGAGATGTCGAACCGCACGTAGCGGTGGTCCGACATAGTCTCCACCAGGCTCACCCGCCAGTTCAGCACGCGCGCGGCTAACGCAGGGGTGGCGAAAGTGACGTCCACCACTGAGCCACCCTGCCGCCGCACGCATGTCTGGACGCTGCCTCTGTTCAAGAGGGAGAGCCCAGAGGAGGCAGCCCACAACTCGACTGCCCGCCCGCGGGCGTCGGTGGCCGGGTTGCCCCAGGTCACCGACTTGGCGTTCAGGTCTCCCAGCACGGAGACCTGACGCGGCGCCGCCCTGCCGACCACGGCGGCCAGGACCCCGAGATAGTTCTCGAAGTCCTGGAGAGGGCGGTTTGGGGAGAAATACACGCCCACAAGGGCGAGTTCTCCCCACGCGGCGGCCACGTATCCCGGTCCCCTCTCTAATAGCGAGAGGGGAGGGGAATCTGTGGAAGACCGCGCCGCTAGTGCCACCAAGCCGTCCTCGTCACCCAGCCAGCTGCCGGGGACGAAGTAGGGCTCGGCGACCACCGCTACGTTCACCAACCACTCGGCCATGACCTGCACCACCAGGTCCTGGGCCGCTCTGCAGTGGTTGGCGTTCGTCTGGAGGATGCGGTGGTCGGAAATTATTATTCCGACATCGCACCCTCCTCAGCCACCGCCGCCGCCGCTGGAGCTACAGCGGCGACGACGGCGGCGGCGGTGGTGGCAACAGGGCGAACCTGCGCCGGCACCACGCCCTTCTTGACGGGGGGCTTGCAGCTCCTGCCCGTCATCCGGTGGCCCGCGGGGCGGCCACTGGCGGCACACGCCGCGCAGTGTGGCGCGGTGGCGGTGCACGCGGCCCACCCGTGTCCCTCCTTCCCGCATTGAAAGCAGGTCTCCCTCCAATCGGACTTGGAGGGACACGTGGCTCGGGTGTGGCCGAACGCGCAGCACTTTTGCGTGGATGTGACGCATATTTTCCCCCAAATTGTTTATTTTTGTGTTTTGTTCTTTCTTTGCGTCATGTGTACCGCAAATAAACGTATTTTCTTTCTTTCTTTCTTTCTTTCTTTTTCACTTAAAGCACCGCGCAGGCTGTGCCTCAAGTGGCCGGACCACAGCCGAGCTGAAGCCGATCAGCAACCGTCCTTTGGTCGCACCAAGGACGGCCCCGGCCGCGGCGACCGGGCACTCCACGCGGATGATGCCCATGCCGCGGCGGCCGAGCCTGATGACTCCAGCCTTCACCGCGCCAGCGTCGCAGCCTCCAGCCGCTGCGACGGCCGCGACCACATCCTCTTTGGCGACCGAGTCGTCCAAATCGGCCACCTCCAAGGCTGTGGTCTTAACGGGCCTTGCGACCTTGGCCACATCCGACGCGATGACCTCTTGCAGCTTCGCTGCGAAGAGGTCCGCGTTCGTGCCGCGCTGCTCTCCCGAGAACTCGAAAATTCGAGCTCCCGTGAGAGCTCGGCGGCACGTAATTTTGCTGATCCCCAGCTGGGAGGGATCAGCATTCGTACGAGCCCGTCTCAGTACGGACTCGTACGTCTCGCCCCGCTCCGCGGCCTCCGGGGTGATGGTCACCACGACGGCCGCGGTTTTGGGAGGAACCAGCTTCCTCCCGCCGGCTGGAGCCCGTTTGGCTGCAGGAGCAGCCGCAGCGGGCTTGGGGTCCGGCTTCTTGCCCTTTTTCCCTCTCTTGACCACTTCCGTCCACGACTGGTTGGACGGGGTGGTGGAGGGAAGAAGGGCGTCTTCCTCCTGGATCTGGGCTGGGGCCGGGGCTGCTGGAGCGGCAGAGGACCCTGACGCTCCCCCCGCGCTCGTGGTGGGGGTTTGAGGAGCCGCCTTGGTCCTCTTGCCCTTGCCCTTGCCCTTTGAGGGCTGCACCTCCGATACCGGGCCTGCTTGAGGCGCAGGTTCCGGCTCCTTTGGCTGGCGACTCTTGTCCGCCGCTAACGGTGGGCGGAGCCGCTTTTCCGGCAGGAGCCGGTCCTCAATACCTGCGAAGCAGGCCCTTATAAAGGCCCTCTCCTCCTGCACAACCTGCCTCAAGGCTGCCTCGAGGCCGGCAGGGGTGGAGGGGGAGAGGGAGGAGGAGGAGGAGGAGGAGGAGGGGCCTCCTGTCACCGGAACCGGGGCAGGCAGGGCCGTGGCTTCAGCCAGCTTCTGGTGAAGCTGGCTGACCTCCGCATGCAGGCGATCTACCTTTGCCTGCAGCTGCCGCGTCTCCTCCGTGGCCGTCCGCTTGACCAGCTCCAGGACAATGCCGTGCATGCTGGCGGCACGGCATTTGAGGGCCTTCTGGAAGGTCCCCTTCAGGTTGGAGGATTTTGCAGCGACCTCCAGGACCTCCTCCCTATCCTCCTCCGCCATGCGCGCCAGCTCTGCCAGGGAGTGGTCGGCATACAGCACATGGGATGCACCGTAGCCAGCCCTCGACCTGGCAGCTTGCTGCTCCTTGGCGGCAACTCTCTCCTCCAGGTCCTGCTGGAGCTGCGCCCTTTTGGCCAGGTTAAGCTGGCGCTCGGCGTCCACAAGGCCCACGTTGTGGGTGAGGGCCGGAGAAGAAGAAGTCGAAGCCTTCTTGAGCTTCGACTTCTTCTTACTGCGGCTTGCGGTGGACTCCGAGGAGCCCTCGGACCGCTTCCGCTTGAAGCGGTCGCCGCTTTCCGCAGCCGATGTGTCCATATTGGACTCTGTGTCCGAGTCCGAAGACTCGCCCGGCCTTCGGAACAAGCTGGCCGCGGATCGTGGGCGGTCAGCTTGTCTCGGCGTCAGAACGCCGCCGGCGTGGCCCTGAGAAGGGCCGTTGGGGTGGCCCTGAGAAGGGCCGTTGGGGTGGCCCTGAGAAGGGCCGTTGGGGTGGCCCTGAGAAGGGCCGTTGGGTTGGCCCTGAGAAGGGCCGTTGGGGTGGCCCTGAGAAGGGCCGTTGGGTTGGCCCTGAGAAGGGCCGTTTGAGTCGCCCTGGGGAGAGCGACTCGGGATAAAACGGCCGGACGCATCGCGTGCCGGCTTTCCTGTCATGATAACGAACGTCCGCAACAGTGTTCGCAAGTTAAAATTCACAGCACACTTTAATCCACCGCCGTATCTCTACGTTGACGTCGTGGTGGGGCTTGCGCGCTCCAAACTCTAGGTCTATGCCGGTAGAGTTTACTTTACCGGAACAGGACTATGTTGAGGAGCCAGACCAAGAGAGATACAAAAACCCGCAGGGCAGCATGTGTCGAGCTGTTGGGCAGTAGCGACCCCACGGACCCTATCTCCCGGGAGAAATCTTGTTCCTCATCTCTGGCTTGCCTTTATTGGCCGGCTGGAGTGAACACTGACGAGGAACAGAGCTCCCACCTCATTCTTGCCTTAATTGGCCGACTTGAGTGGAGATTCGCAAGAGCAAACGTGCTCGGAGGAAGGAAGCATTCCAGTAAGTGCTCGTAGGGATCTTGACCATCTTCCGGGCTCTGGGATTGTTCTGAAAGCCGTGGAATACCTCTCCACTCCTCAAGCACCTCAGGACATGTTGCCCCCTTGTCGCTACGTCACTATGTGCTAGCGACAGTTTTCGGGGGCCCATTATTGAGTGTGCAAGTCACCCCTTGCCATTTAATCCGTGTATATCTTAACATCGATCAGGCAGGGGACATAGGCCTTCCATAGTTTTAGGTAACCAACCCACTTTAGCCACCCAAACACATAGCCCAATATTTTTTGTTTCCATGTTCTGCAATAGTCCTGCACCAACCGGGGGTTGTCCTTGGGTGCACTTGCATAGTGCATACAGGGATAATCGTCGGTTGGTGCCTCATTCCATTAAAAATTGTCTAAGGGGCCTCTGCGAGTTGGCTTCGGCCCCTCGTACGCCTTCCAAAGGTCCGGGACCCCAGGGTCCCGAGATATGTCAAAGACATAAAAAAAAAATTAAAAAAAAATATTTTGCCAAGAAAAGGATTGTACAAAAAAGCAACTTAAAAACTAGTAAGCTAAAATACAATACAAAATAGGAGCATCTGCAGCCGAACTAGGTAAAACCTGTATCTCGGCATGCAGCGCCAAACCTCTCAGTATATTATTTGCATAAGGAATTAAGCTAACAAGTACAGCTTTATGTAGATTAAAGAAAAACAAAAACAAGTAAAAATAAAATAAAGTAAACTAAGCTAAAAACTAAATGTGTTGGTGTGCATGTATAGAGAGGGGAAAGTAATTGTGTAGGGGTGGTGAGTGTTAGGATGTGTGTACGTGTGGAGATGTGTAAAATGATGAGTGTAAGCAAATGTGTGTGTTTGAGTGATATGTAGATGAAGAGTAAATACCTTAAAAGTTGCACAAAGGAGTCAAAGGACCCTGTTTACTCTGGAACGATTAATAGTCGTTCTGTATCTTCATAAGTTAAGGTCAATAAGTACTTTTTTACCATGGCTTTGCAACGAACCCTATTAAGAGGGTAAACATCTATGACGGAGTTAATTTTATTATAGACATAGGGCCCCAAAAATACAAAAAATCTTCTAATAAAAGAAGTTTTAGGTTTATGTTCACGAGTACACACTAATTGTTTCTTACGCCTATGTTTAAGGTTGGGGTCATAAATGCTAAGCCTTGATGTTGCTTCAGAATTATAGTTAGTAGGTAGAGCTGTCTAACAGTAAGTACTTCGCAATATTTATATAGCAATGTAGTGGAAAATAGTCGAGGCTTATAAGTGCAAATCTTCAGAATCGTGCGTTGAGCGATCTCAATAGGTTTAATTACTGTTTTGGGAGCTCCTCCCCAGGATGAAATGCAATATGTTAATACTGACTGGCACAAGGCAAAGTAGATTTGTTTCAGTAACCTAGCATCAACTACGTGACGCAGCTTTTTAAACACATAAATAAGCTTTCTGACTCGCGCGCTGAGTAATTTTATATGGTCTTTGAAGCTGAGGTTGCCGTCGAAGAGGATCCCTAAGTATTTTATTGTATTGACACGTTCTATTCGCTTACAAGTGCAGTGTATAACTAGAGAACATTGGTGAGGGACAATGTTGTAATTGCTCCCTGCCGGCGTTGAATGACGAATACTGAAAGTCAGGTATTTCGTTTTATCAGTATTTAATGTTAAAAGATAAAGTCTGAGCCATTGGTTTACCATATTAAACCCATTTTGTGCAGCATTAAACGCCTCATCCCAGGTATTGGCAGAGAAAAGAAGAGCTGTGTCATCAGCATATGATATGATGTCGCCTTTGGGAATGTTGATACTAGTCAGATCATTAATATAAATGAGAAAGAGAGTAGGCCCTAAAATGCTGCCCTGGGGAATGCCAAAAGACACCGGAAGATCAGCGCCCACGTGACTCCCCACTCGAACACTCTGCGTCCGACCAGCCAGATAGCTCTCGAGAAGTCGGAGTTGAGTTCCTCTCACACCAAGCTTTTCTAGCTTGGTAATCAAGATGGGAATAGAAATGGTGTCGAACGCTTTTTTCAGGTCCAGGAAGATAGACAAGCACTTGCGCCCCCTGTCCAGGTTAGTACTAACAAATTCAGTCAAGCAATAAACAGCATCATCGGTAGATCTATTTGCTCTAAAGCCAAATTGATTATTTGCAAGCAAATTATTTTTTTCCAGATACTTTGTGAGTCTATTGTTAATTATCTTTTCCAGTATTTTTGAAATAGCGGGTAATATAGAGATCGGACGATAATTGGAGATATCATTTTTATCGCCTCCTTTAAAAATTGGACGGACTTCGGAGCTTTTCAATTGGGAAGGGAACAGACCTGTACGGAGGCATTGATTAAAGATGTAAGTAAGCGGCGGGACAAGGAAGTCAACATGAGTTTTCAAAAATTTATTTGATATATTATCGCGGCCTACCGTGCATTCCGTTTTTAGACCCATCATAAGGCGAGAGACTTCGTCTTCACTTGCATCCTCCAACACAAACGAATTCAGTTGTGTATTAGTATTGAAAGCATCCGTCAGTAGCGGTGAGGTAGTAGTAGTATTGTGCAGATTCAAGCAGTTTTCAGCTAAGGTCTGGCCTACATTTACAAAATACTGATTTATAGAGTCCAGTGATTTTTCGGGTGAGGAACTTACTTCCAAAAGCTGATTCGAGTGACTAGGAACTTTATTCATGTTAGAATCTCTAAGAACTTTCCAGAGCTTTTTTGGATCATTTTTTGTTTTTTCGACCTCCGATTTCTCATATTCATGTCTAACTTTCTTTAAAATTTCAGTACAAAAATTCCGGTATCGTAAATATGTAACTCTCAGAGTGTCATTATTTGGTGCGGATTTTAGTTCATAGTGATCCCTGTCTGTGTGATCTACTAAATTTCTTGGTATTAATATCGACAACAATTTGACTTGGAGACCCCATACAGAGGAAGTATGTAAAAAACTGAATAAATTTACCTATGCTCTTTATAAACTATCAAAAATAGTGAACCTAGAATCCGTACTTACAGCCTATCACGGCTATGTTGCATCAACACTCAGATATGGCGTAATACACTGGGGCAATTCAGTTGATAGAGAACTCGTATTTAGAGCCCAAAAAAGATGTGTCAGAGCTATGTGTGGCCTTAAAAGCACAGACAGTTGTCAACCGTTCTTTAGACGTCTAAAAATTCTTACCTTGCCATCGCTGTACATATATGAAACAAATATGTTCGTCAAATCTAACATTTCATCATACAAAATAGCTACTAAAAGTTACTACAGAAAATTACGCGATATAAATAAGTCAGAACTCGAAGTGACTCATGGCAAAACTGCACTAATGAATAAAAGTACTTTCTGTATGGCCCAAAAAATATATAACAAACTACCTGAAAATCTAAAAACGCTAAACTTGGACCATTTCAAAACAGAACTATTAAAAATATTGATAAATAAATGCTATTATTCACTACAGGAATATTTGGACGATAATTCTATGATCACTGCTTCAGAAAATTGTACATAACCTCACCTATTTTGACGATTTGAAATTTTATTCGACATTAGGATTATTATGGCATGAACTTTTAACTATTTGACATTTATTTAAGTTGATTTTATTTTTTTTATTTTTTTTGTTGATATGCATGTACCTGCTTATATTGACTTTATATAAATTCGACAATGTTAATTAAATATTATTTGTACGCCTCTGGGCAAAACATAGAGGATCTACCTATCTGTAACTTTTATTTTCTTAAATTTTTATTGATATGCATGTACCTACCTATATTGATTTTATATAAATTCGACAATTTTAATTAAATATATTTGTACGCCTCTGGGCAAAACATAGAGGATCTACCTATCTGTAACATCGCAAACTATTGTATTATGACCTATGTTTACAAATAAAGCATTCTGATTCTGATTCTGATTCTGATTCTGATTCTGTCTCTATTTCTCATGCATCTCAATAACCCAGGAGTTACCCATGGTTTAATAATCTTATTACGCCTTGAAGTTTTGACAACAACAGTGTTTTCATTTATTGCGGCCTGTATTGAGCTGGTCAGGTAGTTGATAGAGAAATCGGGATCATTGGACTGGAATATCGGAGTTAGATCGATTTTTAGTATGTCTTGTGTTAAGGATTCCTCATTGGTTACACTGTACATAATGTTTGTAAAAGTTCGTGGTAAATTAAGATCTAAACATACAAGCACAGGGTAATGATCTGTTAAAGTAGTTGTCAGAATCAAAGTATGGGAACGGTAAGAACTTCTTAATAATACATGGTCAAGGCATGTTCCACTCGCACTACGGGTAATTTCTGTATGGGCTGGTAATAATCCGTGAGACGCTGTAAGGGTCAAATATTTCTCTCCAGTTTGATCAATTTTCGAGTTATTGTTATATTATTATCATCGTCGTATTTTATATTTTATGAATTAATAAGTTTCAGGAGTCAATGACTTGCGAAAACTGGTGAAAATAAGGTTTATACACCGGGGATTTTTCTTAGTTTTTTTTATTATAAAGCCATCTGTAAGCGACCACAGGTACTAATTGGCGGTACGCCTTTACGAGGTTAGTGAAAGATTTAATATTGTGATGGCCTGTAATCAGATTCTGCATTTTTTTTAATATTTCTATTTGTATAACAAAAATGCAAAACAACTATTGTATATCTATTAAATAAGTGCTTATAATTTTTTTAATATACTTAATCATAATGTATTCTTATGCTTTATTGAACACTAGCTTTTGCCCGCGACTTCGTCCGCGTTTCCGTCGTTTTTCGTAAAAAAGTACCATATGTCCTTCCTCACGGTTCAGTGGTTTTGATGTAACAGACAGATTAACTTTCGTATTTTAGTAGGGAAATATAATATGTCAATCCACAATACTTTTGAAAAATATCGCAATAAGGAACCGCAGAATATTATTATTAATAGCTGTGCCCGCGACTCCGTCAGCGTGTAACTCCTTGTATGTTATTAAGTTAATGTATTGGTAATATTGTTTAGATCACTTTCACATGAGGCTTAAGTACCTATAGAACGAAAATACTTCAGCGCAAAGCTTCCGGGTAAACTACGTTGAAAGTTGACCCGTCCGGTACGTGAACATAAAGATTTCTAGTAGGTACTGCTAACCCGGGAAAGAGCGACATATAACTGACCATGCGAGAAACAACTGACATCACTTAAAAATAAATACCTATAACTACTATAATTAATAAAAGTATCTACGCTTTTACCTACTTAGTATTAAAATAAAATTGAACATAAATTAGCCAAAACTTACCTTACGTTATCTAAAAATCTATGCGTACTACTTCTACTTCTACTACTACTTCACCTAAAAAGAAATAAAATGCAAACTATTAATAATTTGTAATTTGAACGAATATTTAAACACTACCAAAACAACTAATACCTATTTTATAAAATAACAACAAAAGAAATTCAAATAAACTATTTAAAGACTAAAAGTCGCGCACGTAAGCACGGTTTGTTAATATCAATTATTGTCTGTCAATAAGGTCGAACGCTCTGAACGCATCAACAGCCAAATATTGAATGAAGCTCGCGCTCGTCGGACCTCCCGCCTTTTTATACCCTACCGCCACGACCCGCGTCGAGCGCGGCAACCGTTACACAAAAATAATCCATAAGGCATGATTCAGTATTCACGCGCGACGGCGCGATGGCTTATTAGCGTATTTCATGTACCTATAAGTTTGGTGTTTCTATACCGATTACTATGATTCTTTTTTTATTGAATAGGTAATAATATTAACTTCTTTTAATTAGGGATGAGTGAGAGTATTATAAACGTAAGAGTAAACAAATATAATCAGAAAGCTCCGAACTGCTAAGCTATCGGGAGTTACACGTGTTATTGTGAGTCAACTATAAAAGATAGACATATGCTGCTGTGCGATATTTTTTACATAATTTTATGTAGAACATTTCCGTCATAAATGATTTCTATGTAGCTTTAACCATTAAGGCTTCACACGCGACGGAAGCTTAAAAAATGGAGCAACTTCTCCCGTTTTCCCAACATTTCCCTTCACTGCTCTGCTCCTATTGATTGTAGCGTGATGAAAAGTAAACTATAACCTCCCCAGGAGTATGAAGAATAATTTGTACCAAGTTTCGTTAAAATCCGTCGAGTAGTTTTTGTTTCTATAAGGAACATACAGACAGACAGACAGACAAAAATTTTACTGATTGCATTTTTGGCATCAGTATCGATCACTAATTACCCCCTGATAGTTATTTTGAAAATATATATCATGTACAGAATTGACCTCTCTACAGATTTATTATAAGTACTAGCTTTTGCCCGCGACTTCGTCCGCGTTTCCGTCGTTTTTCGTAAAAAAGTACCATATGTCCTTCCTCACGGTTCAGTGGTTTTGATGTAACAGACAGATTAACTTTCGTATTTTAGTAGGGAAATATAATATGTCAATCCACAATACTGTTGAAAAATATCGCAATAAGGAACCGCAGAATATTATTATTAATAGCTGTGCCCGCGACTCCGTCAGCGTGTAACTCCTTGTATGTTATTAAGTTAATGTATTGGTAATATTGTTGAGATCACTTTCACATGAGGCTTAAGTACCTATAGAACGAAAATACTTCAGCGCAAAGCTTCCGGGTAAACTATGTTGAAAGTTGACCCGTCCGGCACGTGAACATAAAGATTTCTAGAACTGCTAACCCGGGAAAGAGCGACATATAACTGACCATGCGAGAAACAACTGACACCGAGATCTACTCCAGCAACACGAAAAGTCTGCCCTTGAGCCTTATTAATTGTCATTGCATAACACACCGATACTGGGAATTGCGTTCTTTTAAATTGGAATGGAAAATTATTTGGTACAAGCGACTCGCTCCTGCTTCGCACGGTTTTTACGACTTCTCAAAACATCGAAATTTCTAAGGTAAGTAAACGTATTTTTAATATTAACGTAAACCTCCACATAAACCATATACATTCTATAAACGATGGTGAAAACCTCATAAAAATCTGTAGCGTGGTTTAGAAGAACAACGCGGACATACAGACGAACGCGAAAAGCGACTTTGTTTTATAATAATAACAAAATTGCTAATTAGTATTGCTCATGTCTCACTTAAATATTAGCCAGTCAGCAAGATGATATCGGGTCTTATTGCGTAATGCACCGGGTGCAAGTAGTCTCACCACCTAAGAAGGCTATTTCCTGTGAATCAATCAACTCAGCCTCGCAGTCCACTGCTGGACATAGGCCACTCCCATCAAGCTGCGCCACAACGCCCTCTCCTCCGCCTTCCGGATCCAGTCTGTCCCAGCTACATTCTTAAGGTCATCGGGACATTTAGCTGGGGGGCGTCCCACTGCTCCACCGGCCTTCGACAGCGTATTAGCGTATTTCATGTGTAAGTTTGGTGTTTCTATACCGATTACTATGATTCTTTTTTTATTGAATAGGTAATAATATTAACTTCTTTTAATTAGGGATAAGTGAGAGTATTATAAACGTAAGAGTAAACAAATATAATCAGAAAGCTCCGAACTGCTAAGCTATCGGGAGTTACACGTGTTATTGTGAGTCAACCATAAAAGATAGACATATGCTGTTGTGGGATATTTTTTTGATAATTTTATGTAGAACATTTCCGTCATAAATGATTTCTATGTAGCTTTAACCATTAAGGCTTCACACGCGACGGAAGCTTAAAAAATGGAGCAACTTCTCCCGTTTTCCCAACATTTCCCTTCACTGCTCTGCTCCTATTAATTGTAGCGTGATGAAAAGTATACTATAACCTCCCCAGGGGTATGAAGAATAATTGTACCAAGTTTCGTTAAAATCCGTCGAGTAGTTTTTGTTTCTATAAGGAACATACAGACAGACAGACAGACAGACAGACAGACAGACAAAAATTTTACTGATTGCATTTTTGGCATCAGTATCGATCACTAATTACCCCCTGATAGTTAGTTTGAAAATATATTTCATGTACAGAATTGACCTCTCTACAGATTTATTATAAGTATAGATTATGGGAATTCTGGGAATAAAGACGGTCTCTCCTGCACCGCAGCCTGTTAAAATTTGAGCCTCGATTACATTTTGTTGCAACTGGGTTACTTTTAGCCGAGTTCCATTGCAAAGTTGTGTTGGTCTTAAATTTTGCAGCAGAATAATCGGAAAGCCAATTTTTAAACAAATTTCATGAGAAGGAAGTCCGGGCCAAAACAACTAATACCTATTTTATAAAATAACAACAAAAGAAATTCAAATAAACTATTTAAAGACTAAAAGTCGCGCTGATAAGCATGGTTTGTTAATATCAATTATTGTCTGTCAATAAGGTCGAACGCTCTGAACGCATCAACAGCCAAATATTGAATGAAACTCGCGCTCGGACCTCCCGCCTTTTTATACCCTACCGCCACGACACGCGTCGAGCGCGGCAACCGTTACACAAAAATAATCCTTATGGCATGATTCAATATTCACGCGCGACGGCGCGTTGGCTTATTAGCGTATTTCATGTATAAGTTTGGTGTTTCTATACCGATTACTATGATTCTTTTTTTATTGAATAGGTAATAATATTAACTTCTTTGAATTAGGGATGAGTGAGAGTATTATAAACGTAAGAGTAAACAAATATAATCAGAAAGCTCCGAACTGCTAAGCTATCGGGAGTTACACGTGTTATTGTGAGTCAACCATAAAAGATAGACATATGCTGTTGTGGGATATTTTTTAGATAATTTTATGTAGAACATTTCCGTCATAAATGATTTCTATGTAGCTTTAACCATTAAGGCTTCACACGCGACGGAAGCTTAAAAAATGGAGCAACTTCTCCCGTTTTCCCAACATTTCCCTTCACTGCTCTGCTCCTATTGATTGTAGCGTGATGAAAAGTATACTATAACCTCCCCAGGTGTATGAAGAATAATTGTACCAAGTTTCGTTAAAATCCGTCGAGTAGTTTTTGTTTCTATAAGGAACATACAGACAGACAGACAGACAGACAGATAGACAAAAATTTTACTGATTGCATTTTTGGCATCAGTATCGATCACTAATTACCCCCTGATAGTTATTTTGAAAATATATATCATGTACAACCCCGCTCTCGTCCTGAAGGACGAGAACGGGGCCTCGCGCGGGTTAGCGGGAGGGGAGTCGAGTTTCGAGCCAGGTATCAAGTTATTGCGCCCGGGATATACAGAATTGACCTCTCTACAGATTTATTATAAGTATAGAAGATATAATATGTATATATAGATAGATAATGACTCACTGTGTCCATCGGACCTCGGTAGGGTAGGTAGGGTAGGTAGGGTAGGTAGGGTAGGTAGGGTAGGTAGGGTAGGTAGGGTAGGTAGGGTAGGTAGGGTAGGTAGGGTAGGTAGGGTAGGTAGGGTAGGTAGGGTAGGTAGGGTAGGTAGGGTAGGTAGGGTAGGTAGGGTAGGTAGGGTAGGTAGGGTAGGTAGGGTAGGTAGGGTAGGTAGGGTAGGTAGGGTAGGTAGGGTAGGTAGGGTAGGTAGGGTAGGTAGGGTAGGTAGGGTAGGTAGGGTAGGTAGGGTAGGTAGGGTAGGTAGGGTAGGTAGGGTAGGTAGGGTAGGTAGGGTAGGTAGGGTAGGTAGGGTAGGTAGGGTAGGTAGGGTAGGTAGGGTAGGTAGGGTAGGTAGGGTAGGTAGGGTAGGTAGGGTAGGTAGGGTAGGTAGGGTAGGTAGGGTAGGTAGGGTAGGTAGGGTAGGTAGGGTAGGTAGGGTAGGTAGGGTAGGTAGGGTAGGTAGGGTAGGTAGGGTAGGTAGGGTAGGTAGGGTAGGTAGGGTAGGTAGGTAGGGTAGGTAGGGCAGGTAGGGTAGGTAGGGTAGGTAGGTAGGGTAGGTAGGGCAGGTAGGGTAGGTAGGGTAGGTAGGGTAGGTAGGGTAGGTAGGGTAGGTAGGGTAGTTAGGGTAGGTAGGGTAGGCAGCTAGTTAAATATATTAGCTAGTCTTGAATATGGGCTTTTCCCGATAACTTTTAAGTTTGTGATGGGCAGTATTAGTCTATTCTTGTTCCGTCGGTTATAGTTTTCGTTTAGCTCGATATTAGATTTGAAGAGGTGCCTATTTTTCCTAACGAATATACAACTTTGCAGCTAACTATCAGTTAGAGCGTCTGTGATCACTTATGTATGTACTGTTTATTTACTTTGATCGCGCACTTATTCACTGTTTATTTGCACTGTCACTTATTCGTTCGTCCCGCACATTATGTGTTGAATGGTGGCATTAGAGTAGGTATTCAAATTAATGGTGCTAATAATAGTAAAATGATAATTTAGTTTTTTAAGTAAGGCATTTAGAATCATATAAAACTGTTTTTTTTTAAACCTGACAAGTTTGAGTAGGACTGGCGCCCTGAGGGTTCTGTCTCAAAGCTGTGCTTGCTCGACTGCCCGAATTTCCAAATATAGATTGAAGAACAAACTTAACTTTTCAATTAACTTAATCTTTCAGTTTTGGAACCAGTACCATCGACCTTATTCTTGGGAATAGTCATTGACGAAAATTTAAATTGGAAAGAACATGTAACAAAAGTCTGCACTCGACTTGACAAATTTGTGTTTGCTCTAAGAAAACTGAGACGAATAGCCAGCAAAGAAACAGCCCTTAAGGCATATCATGGCTATGTTTCGTCAGTGCTACGTTACGGCCTCGTTATATGGGGTAATTCGGTAGACGTGAACAGAGCATTCATTGCACAAAAAAAATGTGTCAGAGCTGTTTATGGGGCAGAATATTTGGAGCATTGTAAGCCATTATATAAAGCACTAAAAATTCTTCCACTTCCTTGTCTTTACATTTTTGAAATTTGTGTATTTATAAAAAGGTATTCGCACATGTTCCCATTGTATGAAAGCATTTCCAAAAGAGTTAATGAGAGAAGCCCAAATAAATTACTTGCACCTAGACAGAGACTACATTTGTATAGCAGGAATTGCAATTGCATGGCGATCAAAATATTTAACAATTTACCCCCAGCCATTAGAGTGTTGCCCATTAATAAATTCAGGAAAACAATATTTGCCTGGCTTTTAGAAAACTGTTTCTATTCAGTTAACGAATTTTTTAATTATAAATTTTGACATTATAAATATTTTGTGTGTTTTTGTGTACTAAGATTAGATTAGATTAGATTGACATTTGACATTATATAATTGGTATATTTTGACATATAATTCAGAAATAATATAAGAAAAAAAATTGTAATTGTAATTGGCATTGTATAAAAAATTACCTATTTCATTTCAGAACTAATTTATAATTAATGGGGATTTTAATTTTAATTGTACTTTAATTTTAATATTTCTACACCGGTAACGGTAGTATATGTGAACTTTTATTAATATTAAGATCTTAATGTACCATGTACTGAGAAATAAATTATAAATAAATAAATAAATAATTGAAAAAAAAACTTTTAATAGAGTAGGTACATACCTAATAAAATACTGACTAAATGTTACTTCAAGACACGGCCTATGAATTTTTGATCCCAGATTGAAGAACAAACTTAACTTTGCAGTTCATTATGTATAAATTACCAATTTTCGGATTTTCCTTTTGTCAATACACCTGTTGACCTTGACCAACGGGAAGTACCAAATAGACTGGTTTATTTGCGAGTGTCAAAAGATGCGGCTTAAATAACCGTATTTATTTATTGCGTTGCATTGGAAGTTTGATTTTCGTTACAGTTCCAAGAGACCGTAGACCTAAGTTTTTGATATCTATTTCAACTTGATACGTCGGTTTTCTGAGAAAAATGGTCTCGACTAGGGTTGCCACCTTTTTTTTTTGCAGATAAAGTATATTGGTTAGTATTGGTAAGAAAAAAAAAGGACATAATATTAAAATAAAGTACAATTTATTTTTCTTTATTACTATGTTTGAAAACATATTTTTTATTGCTCTTTGCAGTTTGTATCAAATTAGTATCTCTACTCAACTATTGCACAGCATCTTTACAGGCTATATTTAAATTAAAGTAAATAAGTATGTACTTAATTTTTTATCACATTCAGAGACCCTTTGTTTCTTACTTCTCGTCATTTGCTATTCATCACAGAAAAAATCTTTCTGTGAATGCTGACGTGGCGGGAATAGACAATATAAAAGAAAAAAAAAATTAAAAAAAAAATGTTTATTGCAATTACATACATTGTTGACACACATGAGTTGGAGATCACCTTTTAAGCAAAAAGATGCTTGTGTTAGGTGAAATCCGCTCTTCCACATATCACGACAATAAAAGTATGCAATTAAAAATTTATTTTATTTTAAATTAATATTATTCACAATGTGCGAGGAGCTAAGGGTGAAGTCTTAGAACTAGCAGTATCTGATCATACAGCGCAACTTTTAAGATGCCCAGTTAGACAAACTTGCATGTTAGATTACTGGTTCTCCACCAGACGGGAATACTCAGAAGAAAATATTAAAAAGTTCAAGGATTGCATAAAAAATATCACTTTTGCTGATGTATTTAATGAAACTGATCCCACTAAAGCATTTAAATTATTCTATGACTTGTTTAAATTATTATATGATTTATGCTTTCCAAATATTAAAATACGTATATCATCAAAAGCAAAACCAAAATGGATTAGCCGTGGTATCAAGATATGCAGTAAAAGAAAAAATACGTGTGGCACTCGAGGACTGCCGCGGTAAAGCTATTGCATAGCATATATTCAAAAATAAGAAGATAATATTGTTGATTTAAAATATTTTTTTAAAAAAATACCCCTATACCCCCCCCCTAAATCGCAGAATTTACACAACCGTCAATGACGTCTGCCCTCACGCGTCTGCCCGCGTTCGGGTCGCGCACTCGGCGATCGCGCGTCATTGCCTATCCCGCCCCTCCACCCTCGTTCTGCGCGCCCGCCGTCGACTCATCGCAGGTCATTCTTATCGTTCTAACTTTTAAAATATTAGTCCAAATTACTTAGTGTAAAAGACAAATTTTATCTACATTAAATACCGAAAGCGATGAAGGTATTTATTTTGATACGAATTAACTAAATACTCTAAAATATGCAACTTAAAAAAAGTATTCAACTTAAATGTATTTATAGCTCACTATTTTGGCTATAATGGCTTCCACATAAAAGGTAGATATATGCTGTCGCGGACTTTTATTTAGAACTCTTTAAGACAAACAACCCCACAATACATTCTTTTCATGTAACTCCAGCGGTTTAGGCAGCGCACGCAAAGATAGATCTCAGAGGGCAGGATTTTTTCCGACTTACTGGATACTTATCGTTATATTATGGCTAAATCACATAAAATCTTTATAAATTGTAGCCTATGTGTTATTCTGATATATAAGCCACATTACTGTAAAGTTTCATTAAAATCCGTTCGGTAGTTTTTGCGTGAAAGAGTAACAAACATCCATCCATCCATCCTCACAAACTTTCGCGTCAGGTTTTTTTTTTCGTTACGGAATTTCTACATTCGGTCGCCGCGCTCAGAGTCTCCGATAAAAGCTATGCAATAGCTTAAAAGAAAATTGTTGTGGAAATACAGGTTAATGCCCAGTGAGCAAAATAAAGCAAACCTTAAACAGCTCTCTAACCGGTTAAAAAAAGTTATTAATCTCACGCAGAAAGCCCATAATTGTAGTTACATTAAATCAGCGAAAAATCTGTGCAAAGCCACATGGAAATTAATAAATAAAAATAAACATAACTTACCAAATGACACCATAGTGAAAATTAAATCAAATGACAAAATATTGACAAATCCTGTAGAAATAGCACATGCTTTTAACAATTTTTTTGTAGATCAAGTGAAGCCAATTAATAGTAAACATTTGAATAATATTACACCAATAAATAGTATGAATGCATCTATGTTTATGTCACCTACAATACCACAGGATATTCATCTAATTACTATGTCACTAAAGAATACATCTAGTACTGGGTATGATGATATAAGCACAAAAATTTTGAAAAGTGTTTCAACAATTATTGCGCCTGTGTTAAGTCATCTGATCAATATGTGCATAGTTAATGGTATTTTTCCGGAAGAATTGAAAGTAACAATTATAAAACCGCTTTTCAAAAAAGACAACAAAGAGAACATGTCGTGCTACAGACCTATAGCTTTAGTACCCATTTTTTCAAAGATATTTGAAAAAGCAATATATAGTAAGCTAAACACATACTTTGAACAAAATAAGCTATTCGTTGATAACCAGAAAGGCTTTAGAAAGAACAAATCTATTGACATGGCCATTTACGATTTCTTACAAACAGTTAACCGCAGAGTGGATAAGAAGCTACCAGCTCTAGCGCTTTACATGGACATGTCAAAAGCTTTTGACCGCGTTGACCATGACATACTTATGCATAAACTTAATGCATACGGAATAAGAGGCAACATATCTAATTTAATCGAATCTTATCTTCGTAATAGGCAGCAAATAACAGTAATTAATAGAATATGTAAAAAAAACAAAATAACCTATAAATCTAGCCAGAGAACTGTATCATATGGAGTTCCGCAGGGCAGTGTACTTGGGCCTCCCCTATTCATTATCTATATTAATGACTTTCCAACGGCATCAACTTACCCAATGACAATGTTTGCAGATGATAGCACTTTACTCTTTAATAGTGACGAATTAAGCACCCTAGAGACGGAAATTAATTCTAACATAAAATCGGTCGTCGATTGGCTGCAAAATAATAATTTAATAATAAACTTAGACAAGACAGTAATCATGAAATTCCAACAAAGACCAAATCATAACTTAGTATTAAATATTAGATATAATGACAAAATTATTAATGAGACCACTGTGACAAAATTTCTCGGATTAAATATAGAAAACACTTTAAAATGGCATACGCAGATCGATAAAGTATGTAGTAAACTTAACCAATATTCCTATGCCTTGCATATGTTAAGCAAAACGGCAAATAGAGCAACAGTCTTAACAGCATATCATGGTCTAGTTGCCTCAACATTGAGGTACGGCATTATATTTTGGGGCAATGCCACAGGCAAAGATATCGTGTTTAAGTGCCAAAAAAGATGTATAAGAGCCATTTGTAATCTGCAAACCACCGACAGTTGCAAGCCTTATTTCAAAAACATGAAAATCCTTACTATGCCCTCATTATACATATACGAAACAGCTATGTTTGTTAAAAATAATATGAATAGATTTTCTCGAGTATCAAGTCAGCGTCGATGTGACCAGTTAAATTTAGTTGGATCTAGAACCGCATTATTTAAGAAAAGCATTTTTGTAATGGCTCCAAAAGTGTATAATAAATTACCAAAATGCATAAGAAGTGTAGAAAATGTTGGCCAATTTAAAAGTAAATTATTCTTATTTCTAGTAGAGAAGGCCTATTACTCCATAGAAGATTTCATTTTAAATGATAATTTATGACATTGACGTTTTTTTATTTTTATTTTATTAACGGCTATTGACATTTTTTGACATTATAATATTAGTAACTGACTTAAGACTTTTGAAATCATTTAAATTAATCTTCTTCAATCTAATTATTATTATTGCATGTTCCAAATCATTAGACCTACATATTAAAATGATATAACAAATTATTTGTATACCAATTGCATTGGTAGAACATAGAGATCTCGCGAAAATGTATATTTTAAGACCTTTTATGTACTATGTTCACAAATAAAGTTTGATTTGATTTGATTTGAAAAAAAAATTAACAAAAACAAAGAAAATCAAATGAATATAAAACAGAGTAATAAAGTAAAAAAAAAAAAAAAACAAAAAAGAAGAAAGGAGCGCACTTGTGTGATGGATGCGAGTGAATTTTTGTGTGAGGGTGTGTGTACGTCTGAAATCACTTTATACAAGTTAAAAAAATTATCATCACTAATTAAATAAAAATGGTTATAATCGAGAGTGATGTGGCGCTGGTGAGTGGCGACATCAATTCAGCACCAATCGATAAATTTCGTTTAAAGAAAACATACTTACACCTAAACTTTTCAAAATCCCAAAGAAATCCAATCATGCGAAATGAAGTATTTTCGTGTACTTTATTGTTCTCATAAAGTATAAAGTACAATTACCTGAAATAAAGTACAATACTTTATTATAAAGTACGGGTGGCAACCCTAGTCTCGACAGACAATGAAGTCATCCCTTAAGGGTTAAAATTTTTCGTTTTGAAGTATGGAACTCTAAAAGAGATTTATTATCTGCCTGTTACCTTTTCATGCCTTACAGCTGAACGAATTTAGATGAAAGGCAGACCTGGGTTAGGACATTGGATACTCTGAATCCCGGTAGCATGTTCCCGTGGGATATTTTCCGACATCCAAGCGGGCGAAGCCGCAGGCAAAAGCTAGTTATTTATGAAAGTAAGTTAAGTAGTGGGTTTCCCTAGGGAGCGTTTTTGACACCGTAAAGTCAGACCCGCTGCCATCATTTTCGTGACAGCCGTCAATGTGGCCGTTATGTGGCGGCAACCGCTCTTCTAGAAAACCGTAGCTTAAGAGGCGCGTGCATGCAATTGCGCATACGTTATATATTGTAAAGGTTATTCATTCAGCCACTTTGACCGCGTAGCAACTAGCAACTGTCCTAGTGTTTATATATCACAAGTTCACAACTGTTATAGTGTTCTTGTTTCGGTGTGTGTGCAGGTGGAGCGTGCAGGTGGGCGCAGCCGGCGACCCGCACGTGTGCTGCGCGGCAGCCGCGCTGGCGCCCACTCCGCGCCTGCTGGACCGCGCCGCGCCTCCGCAGACCTTCCGCAAGCATTACACCGGCGCCTTCAGGTGTGTACCTGTGTATGTAGAGTGTGAGTGCCGGTGTGAGGGGACGTATCCTGAGCAGCAGCCGCGCTGGTGCCGATGCTGCGCCTGCGCAAGTGCTACAACGGCGCGTTCAGGTACAATCGGCCAAAGTTCCGCATGCTCACCTTAAAGGCGATAATCGCATAGCACGACTCACGACTCGATCGCACAATGCACGAGTTTTGACCAATAGGATGCACAAAGCGTATTTTAGTGGTGTTCGTATTAGTATAATCATGTATAGAATGTGTGACACTCACACTAGGAGCGTACTATGCTCACTTGTTTCTGCTAAGAGACGAGTTTTTAATGGGCACGGCCAGCGCGGCGCGGCGGCGGCGTGAGCTCTTTGTTATTGAATTGAATTGTTATTTTATTATTGACAAGAATTAATTTTAGTACTCATATCTTCTGTTTGTTTGGTTTAGAAAATGTATTATTGATATTGCAGTATTTACAAAAATAATTTGTAATAACTAATAAACTACAATTTATATGTATTAATCCACTTTAATATTTTCCTCTCTCTATCGGGTCTATAGATATAGGTTATTTATGAACACTTTCACTGCCTCTCCAATTTTCACCATATCCTATGTGATGCCGCATGCCGCAGCAACCGCACCATATTCCCTTCACAATAAGATGAGACATTGAAACGAACCGTTTTATTACAGTCCGTTCCACCGATTTTGACTTCTATTCCGTAGGCTTATGGATGGCATTAAAGGCAAAAAAGTGGTTACAATACCAACTGTTTACTGCAGCTGCCATTTGTCATGCCACCAACACAATAGCATTCAAAATCGATTGAACGGACATTTATGGTTTGTTTACCTTTTATCTCACGGCTCCCTGAATACGTTAGGTATAGGTGCGTTGACCGGCACTGCATGAAGGTATCAAATGTTTATATTGAAATTTTTTGTGTTTAATCGACTTTATTAAAAGTAAATAACTATCTAAATTTCTATGTGTTTGTTTATACTTGGGAAATTTGGGAATACTTGAAAATTACAGTAATATTTGAACCAATACTCTGCGCAGTTCATACAATGTTATCAGAGCTTTTTGTTTGTAGCTAACGCAACTCTTGCAACTGAAATAAAAATAAGTTCATTATCTAAGACCCATTGTTATTTAGTGGGAATGTCTGGAAATTCGGTTAAACAATAGAGGACGGCTTAATACAAGGGCCATACGTTTTTTTATTACCTTAGGATTATCTCAAATGTTTTGCAGTTGTTCCTTGTATTTGGTTTAATACTTTTAACAGTAGGTAATTGTAATATTACCTTTTATTCATTAAAATAATACAGGGTGAAATTGAATTCATGGGCATCCTTTTAAGGGGTCATTGTACTCATCATTATGAACAACTTCAACTATGAGACCATACCTGAAATCGCGAAAAAAAAATCAGCTGTTCCCTACATTTATGTTTGCATAACTCGACAAAATGTAGGGAACAGCAATTTTTTTTTCTCGATTTCATATTTGTTCCCATAGTCAAAGTTGTTCATAATGACGAGTACAATGACCCCTTAAGAGGATACCCATGAATTAAATTTCAGCCTGTATAACGAACAAGGTATCGTTGCAATTAAAATGCCCAGGCATGCCGTGCAGGATGAGCACTTTAAGACTGGATTATAATCAAACCAACACTTTACTCTTTTATAATTCATGCTCTAGTCAAAGTTTGACAATTCATGATTTTAAGCGAAATCAACGCTACAGGCGCGTTACCGGCATTGCATGTCAAGTTTTTTTTTGAAAAATCTAACAATGATTCAGTTCCTACGCCACTTTAAAATTCAGAAGCTTATCAAGTAATTAAACTAAACTATAATTTGTGCCTTGGCAGCAGTGAGAGTGAAAGGATTGAAATAAAATGTTGGGTACTAGTGAAATATATATTTTTAGTTTGTGTTCATTTAACATTATGCAGGATTAAAGATTTATTTAGGTTGATATTTAAATCTTATCTGTATAATAAAAGATGTATAGTAAGTGCTTTTTGTATGAAACTATCGGCTGTAATCTCAGTGTGAAAAAATAAACAGTTAGTTAAAATCTACTTGAGAACAATTTTAAGGATTTGCTGTTGTAGAAAAAAAAACAATATAAGTAACTTAATTTATTTTTAATAGACTTTTTCAAAACATTAAAGATTCATCCAGAAATTAACATATTATAACAAAAAATTACACAGAAATTATCATCAAAATGCAAAATATTATAAGTGAAAAGATTCTTACTCATAATATCATTTATAGACTGTATTTATCTACACTTATATCGTAAAGTTCAAAATATGAAATCAACACAACAATGACAAACAGACAACACAACAACAACAGGCAAAAAGCCTGTCAGTAAATAAGATTAGGAGAATATTGCTCGTGCAGTTCTAATGAAATTGAAAAGTTTTAAGATTAGTACAATTTAAGAATCTTAATAATTTTTATAATTTGCAATAATTACATTACACTACAGACTAGGTTTATCAAGCAAATGAGATCAATTATTTATGAGGTGGACGGATATGATGACACTACTGAATATGTAAAATAACAAACTAACGAGATCGGGGCTTACGACAACATTGATTGTAAATAAAACAACAAATCCACCAATAAAGGCAACATGACACTAAATTGACATCAATAATTTTACAAGAAGACTTCAAACTCGTTGGCAATATTTTAAACTATGATTACGGTCTACAGTCTACCCTGTGACATTAATCAACGAAGTAATATAATACAAATTGGAATAATAAAAATAAACCTAATAAAAATAGCTATACAGGGTTATTTGCAAGCCGCCGGAGTCGCGGGTTGTTCGAAAGAGATACCATGGCCCTGGCACAGGCAACTGAAGGAACACGGGTGGGTTTTAGTCAGTAAAAGTTTGACACGACCTTCCGCTCCGCCCAGAGCAGGAGAAGTCATTTGATGATAAAACACTAATAAGCTCGTAGGACTATAATACTAACATCATAAATAACAACTTGTGTTGTATGACTTTTAATAATTCATAAAAAAATAATTTCATAATACAATTAAAAATATTTATTTTGATCGCTCTAAATTTGAACAACTACGCGGTACCAAAATATGTAAGTAGTTAAATAAACAAACAGTGCGTTGCGAATGCAGGGTCGCAGCGGTACTTACTACAAAATACAGATCTAAAAAGTGTTATTACAAATATTACAACAAAAACTTGAAAGTTTACTTTTGGTATTCTAAAAAGTCATAGATCAAAAGTGGTTGTACTAATATAGTCCTACCAGGTGTTAGAAAAATAACCCTGTATAATGTAATTATACAGTATGTTAATTAACGAAAGGCGTTCCCGTTAACCCGCAATAGTATAGCGTCCACATGCTACCAAAATATGACCATTCGAAAATTCACGAAAAAAAATCTGCTGTTCATTACATTTATGTTCGCATACCTAGCTTAACAAAATGTAGGGAGCAGCTGATTTTTTTTCGCGAATTTTTAAATGGTAATATTAATTGTAGCATGTTTGGACTATTGCGGGTTAACGGGAACGCCTTTCGTTAATTAACATAGTGCATGTTAAAAATTATATTAACTTAATATTTCGTCGCTGCTCCTCCCGCATCTATCACAGCATCGCAACGGCTACGCATGGACCTAGCCAGGACTTCGCACAAATTCGAACCTCTGAATGTGTCCCAAACTTGTTCGCAATGTGTGACAAGTGCTTCCTTCGTTCTTTCTGCTCTACTATCCCATCTCTGGACCATTAAACCCCACAAATTTTCAATGGGGTTTAAGTCTGGCGATCGGGAGGGCCATGGCACTGTTTTAATTTGTGGTTGCCCTCGCAACCACTCTTGAACAACCCGCGCACGGTGTATCGGGCAATTGTCCTGGAAAAAATAAAATTCTGGCACGTCCAGTTGTGGATACACCGTGCGCACTGTGGGTACCATGATGGTTTGTAGCACCTCTAAATACGTTTGGCCGTTTGCCCTCCCTGGTATAAAAGCGAGCTCGCCTGGTCCAGCAGCACTCATCCAGCCCCACATGTTCACTACAATTCTTCCCGATTCTGCATTTGGGTTCACATTTCGAGGTTCGTATCTTGTGTTATCTACACGCCATAAATTCCGACGACCTTGTTGGCTAGACCTAAAGCACTTTTCATCAGAAAATATGGCGTAAGAGAAATCGAAGTCCCTGTAGTCACGAGCGAATCGCACGCGAGCAGCTTTCTGCTCCTGCGTCAAAATAATTTTTTTTGCGGGACGTCTGTGATGGACTCCAGCTCGATGCAACTCGTTTCTAATAGTTTGCATCGAAACTTCGTATTCTTGTGCGAAACTGCGAGTGGGTGTGAACGGGTTCTCTTCATACGTGGCTATCATATTATTTAACTCGTTTTCGTTTATAGCCCGGGGTCGAGGTGCACGAACGCGTTCTGTAATTTCTCCTTCTTCATATCTTCGCACCCAGCGGCGCACCGTTGTTCTCTAACGAAAAAAAAAAAAAAAAAAACAATCAGCATCGATTTTTTACATAATATAGGAACTAAGTATAATAATACGAGTACACTACAAAAGTCTTATTCAAAGGGCACAACTAGTACACTATAAATAAAAATTATAAGTATTGAAATACTTAAGGTGTGCATTTTGGTTGACTTCATGATAAATAAACTCTTAACTTTTCTATAACTAATTTAAGTAGTTATAACATTCATAACTATATTTTAAAATACAAGTTGTAAATGCAATAACTGAAAATCTCTTAAGGGGTCATTACTCATCATTATAAACAACTTTTACTATGAGAACCAAACCTGAAATCGCGATAAAAAAGCAGCTGGTCCATACATTTTGACGAGTTACGCGAACATAAATGTAGGGAACAGCTGTTTTTTTTTCGCGATTTCAGGTTAGGTCCCGTAGTAAAAGTTGTTCATAATGATTAGTACAATGACCCCTTAAGAGGTTTTCAGATATTGCAATTTACACCTCGTATACCTATGAGTAAGAAAAATGGCATAGCGTAAATTCCAACATTGTATGAAACTGTCCCAAGCAAATTTGTGCTTTATCTCTACTATTTAAAAGTGTTTATCCCGTGCGGGCTGGCAACGTGACATTTCTAAAGGTTTTTCGTGGTTAAATACCAACGATCTAGTGCTTGGCCGAAAAAATAGTAAGTACTTGCTATTTTTCGGCCAGCCAAGCACTAAATCGTTAGTATTTAAAACTATGTGTGCTATTTTTTTTAAGTTTTTTGGTAAGTATTTACGAGCACTACTAACAAAAATTTACATTATTGTCAATTACTTTCCATCTGCAGTATTATGATAAAATAAATGTTAAAAATAATTATAAAAAACAATTATCTTGTGCTTGGGCGAAAAAAAATTGTAGTTTGAAATATAATGATCAAGCCTCTAGAAATGCGACGAATGCGCTCTGGTTTTTCTAATTAAAATGCGGCAACGACGCTGTGAGATAAGGCACCATTGTTTAGGTTGTTTTGGTTTAGGATTTATTATCGGGTCATAAAAGGCTCCAACAACGTCTTTGAAAGCAAAAATAAATAAAAAGAACAATCTTATTTGAATGCATTACTATAAGTAGGTAATATCTTATGAGACTTTTAAAAAGAATCCATCTGAAAGTTATAATAATTTTATTATTTTTATATATAAATCTGCCTAGCCTTTTCCCAACTATGTTGGGGTCGGCTTCCAGTCTAACCGGATGCAGCTGAATACCAATATTTTTTAAATTGCAATATAAGGAAAAATGCAAACTATGAAATAATAATATTACTATCACTTTATTTATTTCTATATCTCTCCCTCTATCTGAATACAAAAACATAACTTACTTGCATGTTCAACTCCACTGCTATTTGGGATATATTTAACCCTTGTCTATGCAAAACAATAATTTGATTCCTTTCTTCCTGAATCAGGTTTCGGGTCGTCATGGTTGCACCACGTTAGTCACAGCCCACACACAATACACACACAGTCCAGGATACAAGCTAGGGTCAAGAAGAGGCTTTCGATCACAGTCCGGTATACAAGCAGAGGTCACAGTTAGGCAGGCAATCAGTCCGATAGAAATAAACAGGTCGTAAAATGAAATGGCGATAGGAATTTAAGGGAAGCGTCAACAATTAGCGAGAGCAAATTGGCACTGCCGCGCTCTAGCTAATGTTTGTTATTTTATGTTACTCGCTCATTACTCACACAAATGCATATTGTCTCTAATTGGGGGAAACTAGGAAGGGGTGTGGTTTGTCACTAGCTGCGCTCTCGCAGGAATATTTTCTTAAGTGAGTATGCTTAACTTGGGCCGATAGTACGTGTACCTGACTGTCTGAAGCAGACAGAATTCCTCGTATAAGAGTGCAAGGGAGGAACAAGAGACTCCTTCCATACCTACCTCGGGTGTGAATGCTCGCTGCTCTAAAAAGTTTACAAAAAAAAACAACCGATTCCAAAAAAAACACTACAAAGTGAAAAATAACCTTTTTCTTTCTTCTAAAATAACGTTGTTCTATGTTATGGGGTTTGGTTTCCGCACTTAGTCCTTCAGTGGACCATTGTGCGTGGTCCATAGCAGTCGTTGGTAGTTATTCCACCCAGCCCACCTCCCTCCAGAATTTAATTAAATCTCCTGGTCTGTTCAGAACGTCTTTGAAAGATCTGGGTGTCCCGAGGGTCTGTGTTCTAATCTGGGTGAAGCCTGTGCATTCAAAAAGCACGTGCATGACGGTTTCCTCAGCCTCCATGCACGCCCTGCATAAAGGACTGTACGTTATGCCTATTGTGTGGAAGTGTTTGTTCAGCGAGCAGTGGCCCGTGATGGTCCCCGTCACCAGGCGCAGGCCGTTCCTATCCAGGCGTAGTAAACGCCGGGTTAGCCTGGTATCCAAGGATGGTATGGCTTCCTTGGAGTGCCTGCAGCCCGGTGTTGAGGTCCACCAGAGCTCCGCTTGAGTGTGGGTGAACTCCTGTAGTCACCTTCGTATCTGGTTGAAGGGGATGGGTACGATAGGCTCGGGTCCACAGACTGCCGTGCTGGATCCTCCTCTAGCAAGTTCGTGAGCTGCGTCGTTACCTAGCGATCCGCTGTGTCTTTTTATCCATTGCAGTGTCACCGTGTTGCGGCTAGATACCGTTATTTGTTCTAGTGCATTGTGACATTCTAGTGTAAGCTCGTCGTCTCGTCGGAGAGTATGCGTATGTTTGTGTCCGTAACTCTCCTGGCTTTTAGGGCGTGGACCGCTTGTATGATGCCCACACACTCCGCCTGGTAGACTGGTTCCCAGCGGGCTGGATATATTTATGTTGAAGTCGTGTGAGAAGACTCCAACTCCAGTCTCGGAGTCGGTCTTCGATCCGTCGGTGTATACTCTCATCTCTTTCGGGCCTGAGTAGTGTTATGTTGTAGTGCCTATGAAAGTGGTGTGTTTTCGGGGATTTATCACAGGGTGATGCCATCATTGGTCGTCGTTTGATCGCATCGTCCTTTATACGTGTGTGCTTAACTCTGAAGTCTTTGCTTAGGGTACCTGATACAAGGAGCCTAAAGGCGGCTAGGGCCGCCTTTAGGCGTATAACCAGTAGTTAGGGTGTATAACCAGTAGGTGACCCTGGGGCTAATCCCCCAGTTCCTGCCAAGTAGTCGCTTGCACTGCCACAGGGATATGCTGGCTTTTGTAATAATATAGTTGGTGTGTTTTGCCAGTTCAGCTGTTTGTCCAAAAAGATGCCCAGGTATTTAGTTTCAGTTGATAGGCTTAGCGTGTTCCGAAGAATCGCGGTAGCTGTAGAGTTGTCAGTTTTCTCTCTTTTGTAAAGAGAATCAGTTCAGTTTTTGTAGGGTTCACAGTGAGTTAGTGCCTGTTGCACCATTCCTTTACTATTTTTAGGGCTTGACGCATGAGGTTGCATAGAGTGTTTTCGTGGGTGCCGTTTATTATTATGGTTATATCATTGGCGTAGCCTACAGTGAAGTAACCTTTGTCGTTGAGTGTTTTGATGACGTTGTCTACTACAAGGTTCCATAGGAGCGGTGAGACGACTCCCCCTTGCGGGCAGCCCTTTGCAACGATGGCCCTCGTAGTTTCATTTACTGTGACTTATAAACTCTCAGTTTGAGCATGTTGGTGATCCAGCCACTCAAGGTCGGGTCTATGTTGTGACTGTTGAGTGCCATGTAAATGATGTTGAACATGGTTTTGTCAAAGGCGCCCTCGATGTCAATGAAGGCGGCCAGTGCTGAGCATTTGTGGTCCACTGCGCATTCAATTTTGGAAACCACGCTGTGCAGCGCGGATTCTGTTGATTTGCCTGTGGAGTACGCATGCTAGTGTTTGTGGAGTGGTTTTATCCGAAGAGGTCCGTCTCGGATGTGCCTATCACAGAGTCTCTCGGGGGTTTTCAGTAGAAAGGATGTGAGGCTTATCGGTCTATAAGCTTTGGGTTGCGTGTGATCGGTTTTTCCTGGTTTGGGTATGAAAATTACTTTTACCTCGCGCCATGCGAGAGGTATCCGTCTAAGTGCTATGCAGGCTCGATAGATCTCCACTAGCCATGGTGTCAGATAATCTACCCCCACTGCAGCAGGGCTGGAAAGATGCCATCCAGCCCTGCCGACTTGTATGGCTGAAATGTGTTGATAGCCCACTTTATTCGGTCTTCTGTTACTATATTGCGGGCTCTTGACCAGTCTTCATCCGTTGGGGTCCATTCTGGTTAACCTCCCACGTCCTGTCCTCCAGGATTTTACAGTCTGGGAAGGGAGTCTCGAGAAGGACCTTACTGGTTTCAAAGTCAGTTAGTCAGTTAGTGTATATGAGTTATCGGGTTGTTTCAGCGCGCCAAGAGTTCGGTCCTGATCAGCTGGTACGATCTTTCTCACCCTTGCGGCTTCATTATTAGTCTCGATGGATTCACAGAATTTACGCCAGGCGGTCCTCCTGGCGGTTCTGATCTGCTTTTTGTATGTAAACAATGTGAAATTTAATTCGTTTGCATCCTCTTAAGGGGTAATTGTACTCATCATTATGAACAACTTTCACTATGGGACCGACCGACGCTGAAATCGCGAAAAAAAAAAAAATGAGTAAAATCACCCCTTAAGAGGATGCAAACGAATTAAACACATTGTATTGTGTCTCTTTGTATATCTCCCAGTCGTCCGGGAGCCTCGTGTTTTTTGCTCTGTTAAACTGTTTTCGTAGCGCATCTCTGAGTTTGCTAAGTTCAACGTTCCACTAGGGGTTTCTCTCATTCATCCTTTGGGGCGCCCTTAGCTTACAGCATGCATGGTACGCTTCAGTCAAGTATTCTGATAGTTTTGTCACGGTGTATTCTAATTGTGCTTGGTCCTTTAGGGTTACTTGTGTTAGGTGTCTAGCTAATAAGGAGGTCAGGAGGCGTTTATACTCGGGGAAATTGGTGCGCCTCGGGCTACGCCTCGGTGGGTTCACTAGTGTTTGTAGTTAGTGTAAAGCGGATCCTTCTGTAGGCTGAGCAAAAGGTCTCGTCCGATACGTGTCAGTTTGTGCAAGATTTGTCGCGTTTTCTGTAGCAAGTGTTAAATCTATAATCGTTTGTCCTCGGATTGTGACCCAAGTTGGTTCGGAGCCACGGTTTACGATGTTAAGATTAGTAGAGAATAAATAGGTGGATAGTACCTCTCCTCTGGAGTTCGGTGCATCGCTGCCCCAGAGCGGGTGGTGGGCGTTCGAGTCGGTGCCGATGATCAGGTCTAGTTTGGCGCGGTCGCCGTGCTGTACCAGGTCGGCAACCTCTTTCGGCGGGCAATTAAATACGTGTCCTCGCCTGGCATTTATACCGAGGCCAGTACAACATCTGGAACACTACCTCCGGTTTGAAGCCTGACAGCTGTCAGGTCTCTGGAACAGAATTGAGTGAGTGTGATAGGAATTTCTTTGGGTATATAGACGCAGGTTCTTGGTTTGTCTGAGCTGTGTGTGTTAAGGATTAGCTTACCTCCGATGTTACCGAGGCCGAATGTTCTGTTGTTTCTGATCCACGGCTCTTGGATCAGTGTGATAGTTCGGGGCTGTACCTCCAGCGCTCTGCGTAAGCTGGCCGTGGCTATGCTGGAGGTTGGTCTGGATGATGTTTAGGGGTGATGGAGGCGGCGGAGAAGAGCTAGTTGGAGATGGATCCATCGGACAGCTTCTCCACTACCTCCTCTCTTTAGGTGTCGTGACGTTCGCCCGGCGACGAGGCGAGCAGACATTCTCTCCAGACGGGTGGGGTGACTCGGGCGGTACAACGTCCTCGTCGTCAGCCATTGCCGCTCGGGCCATGACCTCCTCAAGTTGGTCAATGTCGGAGTCGGTCGTCTGTGTCAGCGTCGTCGGTTGTGTCTTTCCGTCTGTGCTGTTGGTCTGGACGTCGGAAGGGTTGGGTCGTGGGCCAGAAGCGTACGTATATCGACCCAAGTAGGTATGATTTACGCCGCTCCTGGACACGGGTGGGCACGTCAGTCTGTCGCAGTACCGTGAGTATTTGGTCGGTCGGTGGGAGTCAGTTATTTTCAGTTAACCAAGTCAGGGCTTAGTCGTCCTCGCACCACAACTACACGGTATCTTCCGCTACCCGTGGGTATCCGTGGAAGGCAGGGAGTGGCGTTGGCGAGTCGGTTTCCATAACCCGATTTGCTAAGTCCGTCTTTATGTATTCGGCCTCTTCCTTAGTCAGGTCCCTAGAGGGGGGAGGAAGGCAGATTGCTACGGCCAGCCGCGCAGGAATATCCTTCGTGGCCCGCGCGTAGGTCCTCTGCTCCCCTTGAGCGGAGTGGATCCTCACCCGTTTGGCGTCGTCCTGGAGCATACTCGGCGAGGCCGTGTCATCAGGGCGCTCCCTCTTCGCCGGCCCTGTACCGCTCGGTCCAGGCTGCGGCTTGGAGGCTGGCTGGGTGTTTTTTGCGGGCAACGGCGGGTGTGGGTTTCGAACGCGCTTCGCGCTGGCTAGTGCCTTCGCGGATATTGCGCTGTCGGTTGCCGATTTTCTTCTTCCGGGCCAGGATTTTTTCGCGCTTTGTAAGCAGGCGTACTTCACCGCTGGCAACCGGAAGAATATTAGAGCCGCCAGGTCCGTTATCTTTCCCCGTCCTTGTCTGTCTGTGCCGGTCTTGGTTTTTGTCCGGGTTCGGCTTGCTGTTCCACACGATGCTCTGTTGCCAGAGGCTCGTGGGAGGCATAGCCCGTGTCGTGGGTGTTGGCGCGTGAGTTGCACCCGTAGTGGTAGGTAAAGGCGCGTTGGTCGCAGCCGAGGTCGTGTTTATGGGCGCGTGAGTCGCAGCCTGTTATGGGCGCTAAGTGTGTTATACGCTAGATGGCGCTGCGTCTAGCCTAAAGTAAAAACAAATGCTCTGTTATTAAAAAATTGTTAAAAATACTATTAGTGCTTATAAGTGAAGTTAACCTAAGTGAACCAATAAAACATCACCTAATTTATAAGTGACAGTGTTATCCACGGATTACATACATAAACTGTGAAGTGAATACAGAATATACTTTGAACTATAAAATCTGCCTTACAATAAGAAACATAAAGAAATTATAACAAATATCAATCTAAATAAACAAAAGATTGCAATCCTCATAATAATTGTTACTCAAATTCATTAAAACAAGTGCGGAAAAAATCTAATTATAACAAAGACAAAGTGCAAAAGTGATTTAAATCTCAACCGTCAGGCATCATAATAACAGACTTACCTTATCAAAGGAAAAATATTTACTGCAACTGGTCAACAAATTGAACACATTATATCATGTTCGGTTGGCTGTGCCCAGTGTATCCTGTTCCTCTATTACGACAAAAATCTATCCAAATAAGGGAAAAACCTATTATGTCGGCTAAAAGCACTTCAAAAATTGGCTGCAAGATGCCAGAGAAAGCTACTTGTTTTAAATGCAAGAATCCGTTGATATTAAAAAAACCGCATTATGTTCAACTTGTAACAAGCGGTATGAACCAGACTGCATTGGCTATCCGGAGCAAACTTACCGTCTGTTAGACCAAGAATCAAAGAGAAAATGGAGATGTACTGTGTGTATCAAAAGTAAAAAGGTCTTAAATGGTAGCCAGACTTCTAACATTACCACAAGGAAAAAAACACAAGTAAACCGTTCTTCTCCAGAACATATACACCAATATGTCCAGGAAAGTCCACAACTGCAAGCAGCAAATTCCGGATCCCAAATAGATTCAAAATCTTAGATTCCCATATACTATCCGAATGCGAAACATCGCATGAATCGTATATCACTCCTAACAAGCTGTCTAAAAGCGTGGACGGTACCATATCGGAAACCTTGACTATTCTAGAAATGAAAGACACAATAACGGAGCTCACGCATAAACTCGATAGTACAGAAAATGAACTGGAAAGTATGATTCTTGAAAATAACAATCTTCGCCAACAATTGAGCAAGTTAACTACAGAAATTAAAATGTTAAAATCACTCTGCCATTCTCCACTTGAAAATAATCCGGATATCAAATTCAATATTAAAGGAAAGAGACTATCCTTAATACACCAAACCTTCTCTACACCTTCTACTCCTCTTACAAGCAAAACGAATGCAGATAGTAAAAGCATCAAAATTATGCATCTACAACAGAAGATCACAAATCTACAACAAGAATTAGTAAACGCACAAAAACAGATTGAAACCTTTAAGAAGAAAATAGATTCATTACACTACGATAACAAAAAGCCTATACAACCCCAGGTGCAAAAGTTTTGCCCTCAAACGTCTGCGGGTACTGAAGACCAAAAATGGAAACCGCCAAATAGAGTTCTCATCTTTGGCTCTCAACAATGCGTCGGCCTAGCAGCAGCGATCATAGATTCAAGGCAGAATACACAATATGAAAAATATAGTATTATCTCAGAAACAAAACCAAATGCTTTAAGTAGCCAAATAACAATTAACTGTCTTCATGCTAAACTAAATTTTAATGACAAACTGGTAATTTGTTTGGGAGAAAATGACCACAGTTTAAGGTATGTTGTATCAAATCTGCAAACTGTACTAGAGACATTTTATAACAACACGATTATAGTATTGAATGTGTTTAAAAGTGAGTACTTAGACATAAATAAGCTTAACTATCGCATAAAAAACGTATGTAAAAACTATAAAAAATGTGAATTTCTAGAAAGTAAAACTTCTAAGACGTCCGAATTGTGTAATAGGATCAATTACCTTATAGACTGTAATGATTACAAGAACAATTATTTAAATCCAAGGGAACTTATTAAGAAAATAGCGAGTAACAAACCAAGCCTTAAATTGAGTACTAAAGTAATTGAACCCAAAAAAGGAACAATTCCATTCTATTTTTGCAGTATGAGTTCTAACTTACAAAAACAGGATAATCTTATAGATCCCATAGGGAAAAGTCACAGAGGAACCATTCCGTATTATTTTCCGATCATAAAACGGAACACTAAATTTTTTCGAGACCAAACCTCCTGTAACTAGTAACCTTACAATTCTTCATCAGAATATTGCCAGTATTTTATGTAAAAGAGAAATTCTTGAACTAACTTTAGAAGAACTACGTGAAGTGCGTAATGACCCAGATGTAATATGTCTCTCAGAAACTTTTATAAAAAAAGGATACGAAAGCTACATTAAAATTCATGGATACGAAATAGCAGCCAACTACTGCAGAGAAAAGCAAAGAGGTGGCACTTGCATCTTATTAAAAGAAAATATTTTCTTCAAAGATCTGCCATTTGTAAAAACCTACGCCACGCAAAATACGTTCGAGGTTTGTGGGATTGAACTTACACAACATAAATTAGTTATTATTTGTATTTATAGAACACCCCAATCGGATCCCACACAATTCCTAAGTAAATTAAATAGCCTCCTGCACAATCTACTGCAACAGTATAAATCTAAAATGAATGTAGTTTTAGCAGGCGACTTTAATATCAACACCTTAAAAAAAGGTCATATTGCTAATCAATTACAGGACTTGGCATATAATTACAACCTGAAATTTCATATCAATGAGCCAACACGTAAGTTATCATGTATTGATCACATTCTTAGTAATATTCCGGACGCTATTGCTATTGTAATGCCACTTCACTTATCGGACCATGACACTGCGCAAATGTTGACCATTCCACTAAAATACAAAACACAAAAACTACCAACATATTATACATATAAAAGAGATTTCAGCATGGATAATATTCGGAAGTTTAAAGAATGCTTACGTAATTTATCTTGGTGTGACATATATGCAGCTAATGACGCAAACGTAGCATTTAATTACTTTCATGAAATGTTTTGCTTACTCTACAATCTTTGCTTCCCTAAATTAAGAGTAAAAGTTAATATAAATAACAAAAAGAAACAAAGGGCTTAAAAAAAGTTGCAAGACAAAACGGTCTCTACGTCATCGATTCTATAAAAATAAAACAGCAATTAATAAGATTAAATACATTAACTACTCTAAAGTTCTTAAAAAATGCATCTTCAACTCTAAAAATAATGCAAACATCAATTTTATTGCTAAAAACGATAACAAATGTAAAGCCACCTGGGGGGTTATAAAAGATGAGCTTAATAATACAAACCCTAAAATTAATATTGAGAATGTCAAAATTAACAACACACTAATTTCCAACCCAGTTGAAATAGCATCCGCTTTTAATAACCACTACATCAATTCAACTAATAAATTAATAGATACAAACGTTAAAAGTAACACTGGGAAAAATATAACTGTCAATTCAATGTTCCTTAAGCCCATGACAGTAAATGAAGTTAGACAGGTAATAACGCTTTTAAATAATACCAGTTCCGAAGGCTACGATGAAATTAGCACAAAAATCGTTAAAGAATGTGCTAACGAAATCATTGACATATTAACATACTTAATTAATTTGTCATTTGGCTGTGGAATTTTTCCAGAAGCGCTTAAGTTTTCTATTGTTAAGCCTCTATACAAAAAGGAGAAAGACATGACATGAATAATTATCGCCCTATTACATTAATACCCATTTTATCTAAAATATATGAAAAATGCATGTACAAAAGACTTGTGCATTATTGTAATAAATTTAATATAATAGAAAATGAACAGTATGGGTTCCAAAAAGATTAATCTACAACATTGGCCCTCATGAAAGCTGTATTACCTAGTATCAATGATAATAATCTAACCACAGGTTTATTTTTTGACTTATCAAAAGCCTTCGATCTAGTTTCCCACAATTTACTAATACAAAAACTAGAATCACTTGGAATCAGAGGGCCACCCTTACTGTGGATAAAGTAATACCTTCATAGCAGGCAACAATGTGTTATTATACCAAATATTAATGATGATAAGGACCTAACACTGTACGCATCTGAATATATTTGTAACAGATTCGGTGTTCCTCAGGGAAGCATACTGGGGCCAATCTTATTCTTATTGTATATAAATGACATCACTACAATAACTAACCATAAATGCATCTTATTTGCTGATGAAATTTCTATTATTGTGACATCTAATAAAAAATATAATACAATTTATGACCATGAAGTTGACATTAACAACACAATTGACATCTTAATTAATTGGCTTCATACTCAAAATTTGAAAATTAATCTTGACAAATCAGTATACCTACAATTTAATAAATGTAATAACAATAAATCTAATTTCTAATCTAACTCTTTGCCCCCAACAAATTGCGACTGATGGAGTTACTGAAGGTAACTGAAACGTTCAGTAGCGCCATCAGGATGGAATTTGGTGTGGACAAATGTGCAGTCATGCATGTAAAGCGAGGCGAGATTATGGAATCCGAGGGAACTCAACTCTCGGAATCCATACACCTTAGATCCCTGTCCTCATCCGAAAGCTATAAGTACTTGGGTATGTCGGAAGCATTAGGCATCAATGTTGCTGACATGAAGCAATCGTTGAAGGAGCGCTTCTTTGGCCGCCTGAAGAAGGTATTAATTAGTCTTCTTTCAGGCGGAAACAAGGTGCGCGCCTTCAACGGTTGGGTCATGCCGGTTTTGATGTACTCTTTCGGCATACTCAAATGGACTCAGACCGAACTCGACGCCCTGGATAGGAGGGTCCGTACACTGCTGACCGCAAACCGGATGCATCACCCACGATCATCGGTGATGAGATTGTACATCCCGCGGAAGTGCGGGGGTCGAGGCTTTTTAAATGCGAAGACCCTCCACAACCGCGAGGTGTGCAATCTCAGAGAATATTTTCTGAAAGCTGAAGTGGGTATGCACCGTGATGTGGTGGCAGTGGACAAGGGACTCACCCCACTCTCCATGGCTAAAGAGAACTGGCACAAGCCTGTGGTACTTACTACAGATGACCGCAAAGAGGTATGGCAAAGCAAGGAGCTTCACGGACGCTTCTATCGGGCTCTTCATGAGCCCGGTGTAGATTTCCTAGCGTCCGTATCCTGGCTACGTTTTGGTGACCTTTTCGGGGAAACTGAAGGTTTCGTCTGTGCAATTATGGACGAAGTTATCTTAACGAATAACTACCGGAGATATATTATGAAGGACGGGACGGTTGACGTGTGTCGGGCATGCCACCGCCCGGGTGAGTCCATCAGACATATTATCTCTGGGTGTTGTCGTCTGGCTAACGGCGAGTACTTGCACAGACATAACCAAGTAGCCAGGATTATTCACCAGCAACTTGCTTTGAAATACAAACTTGTGGTTTCTGAGGTACCGTACTACAAGTATGTGCCCGACCCAGTTCTCGAAAATGACCATGTCACGTTGTACTGGGATCGGTCTATCATTACTGATAGGACTATTGCTGCCAATAAGCCTGATATAGTGGTGATAGACCGATTAGCGCGCCGCGCAATGATAGTCGATGTTACTATCCCACATGACGGGAACCTCGTGAAAGCTGAGAAAGAGAAACAAATAAAATATCTCGACTTAGCACACGAGGTTGTCGACATGTGGAATGTGAGCTCGGCTATCATTGTGCCGATTGTCGTAACAGCCAATGGCCTGATGGCCGAAAGCCTTGAACAACATCTCTCGAGGCTCTCGTTAGGCGGTTGGATCAAGGGCCTGATCCAGAAGGCAGTACTCCTCGATACGGCTCGCATAGTGAGGAGGTTCCTGTCTCTGCAGCCCTAACCACCGGTAGCTTGGACCCTGCTCCCGATACCGGCGGAACGCTATTTTTTATATTTTTAAATGTTTTTTATATTTTTTTTAAGAAATATTTAAAAATGTATTTTATATGTCCAAAATTTAAATAAACGAAATAATCTAATTTCAGTCTTAATATACCTAAACTCAAATCTGTAACCCAGACTAATTTTCTGGGTGTAACTATTGATGAACATTTAAATTGAAAAATGCATGTTGAAAATAAATAGATTTGTGTATGCACCTAGACAAGTAAGAAAAGTTACTAATTTAAAAACAGCCATATTAGTTTACCACGTATACGTAGAATCTATACTGCGCTGTGGACTTATAATGTGGGGCAACAGTACCGACCAACATAGAACATTTGTTGCACAAAAAAAGTGCATTAGAGCTCTATACGGACTCCAACCTGTCGAATCATGCAAACCAGTATTTAAAAAACTTGGTTTGTTACCGCTACCTTGTCTATACATCTACGAAATATGCATGTTTGTATGGAAACATAAAAAAATATTTAAAACAGCGAACGATATTATGTCCTCGAAACAGACGAGACCCATACAGGCTCGTAGTAAGCAATGCTCCTAGGCTTGCAAAATACACTCGAGAGCAATGAATCCGGGTCACTTAAAGAATGTTAAAAATCTCGGAAACTAAAAATGATAGGTTAATGCAATAAATTGTATTTAATAGACAATGTAATACTCCTTAAATGAAAGTAAAAAAAATATGAGTCACCATACATTTTATTAACACAAAATTACATAAAGAAAAAAACTGCTGATCTCTCCTTAAAACAAAAATAGGAAACATGAAATTTTTGAACTTTATTACGATTTTCTTGAATTTTAATACTTCGTATTGCCTCCTCGTGCTTCCATTACTGCGTTTACGCGGTTTGGCATGCTGTACACCAAGTTCCTTATACGATTTTGGGGAATATTCTCCCATTCCTCTGTGAGAGCAATTTTGAGCTCACGAAGCGTGATTGGGGGAGGGTTTCGTTGTTTTACGCATCTGCCTAGCTCGTCCCAAGCATGCTCGATCGGGTTGATATCCGGGCTGCGCGTTGGCCACTCCATACGAGTAATGTTCATCTCTTGAAGGTAGTCATTCACAATCCTACCTGTATGAGGTCGGGCATTGTCATGCATAAATATAGCATCCTCACCTAAATTGACCATAAATGGACCAACGTGATCATTGAGGATTTCTTCCACATATCTTACGCTAGTTAAAGAGCCGTTTTCTATGATCACCAGCTCTGTGCGACTTTCAGAAGAAATTCCGGCCCACACAAGTACAGACCCACCACCGTAGGCTACTTTTTCTTCGATGCATGCTTGCTTGAATCTTTCCCCTGGTCTTCGATACACTCTGTGTCTTCCATCGTGCTTGTAGAGCATAAATTTTGATTCGTCGGAGAACATAACTTTTGACCAATCTTCAATACTCCAATTTACGTGGCTCTGGGCATATCTTAGTCTTGAAATACGATGCCCACGCTCCAGTTTAGGGCCGTTTGCAGGTCTAAGGGGTTTTAAGTTAGATTCAGCAAGCCGACGTCTTACTGTCCATGCACTTGGGTTACTTCCTCCGAGGCGTCGAAACTGATTTGTGAGTTCAGTTCCTGTGAGAAAGCGATTTCGAAGCATGGTGTTCACCAAGTATCGGTCTTCTCGTGCTGTGGTACACCTGGTTCTGCCCGTTCCTGGTCTGCGTAGGTTAGAACCAGTTTCTCGTAACGTCGGAGAACTCTTTGTACTGTTGACAGCGACACACCGACAGTCCTGGCTGTATCGCGCTGACTCCGGCTGGTTTCCAGCATTGTAAGTATTCTGGTGCATTCTTCAGGCGTAAGCGACATAATTTCAGCTTGAATAATGAATATAGAGCACTATCAACATGGTTTATGTACCCACATAAATGACAGATTACAAACAAAAGCAAAACCAAATGCTGTAATTTCGTAGTTCCAGCTTCGAAAGTGGCCCTTTTTCAAATTTGATTTATTTATGATATAACTTTACAATAACTAAGAAGTTTTAATACCTTCATTTAAGGAGTATTACATTGTCTATTAAATACAATTTATTGCATTAACCTAGCATTTTTAGTTTCCGAGATTTTTAGGATTCTTTAAGTGACCCGGATTCATTGCTCTCGAGTGTATAACAAAAGCTGCTTAGCTGTGTGTGTTCGGATTTATAACAAATTACCTGGTGATTTTAAATTGTTAAATAAGAGATACTGTTTTAAGCGGAAATTGAGTGCATGGCTAAAACAAAATAACTTTTATAGTCTGAAACAGTTTTTTGACACAAAATGTTAGTTAAGTAGGTACGTACTTTTTATTCTCGAATTTGCATGCTGAGTCTAAACACGGCAAAACATGTTTGTACTATTTTAAACTGTAAGACCTGTAATACCATGTTTTGAGCAAATAAATATATTATTATTAAGTCAGCAGCCGGCCAGGCTAGAAAGCGCGGCAACAATTTCTCCATGAGAGAGCAGTTTGAGACCCCCCCATAATACGAGGGGGGCTAACCGCCGAAGCGGTGTGGGATTCCCCGGCTTGGCCGGGACCCACCTGGGTAGTTTCTTCGTCATTCTGCCTTTTCATTTTCGTGGGGGTGGGCTTTTTTGGAATCGAGGTTACCCGCCCTCTTGGACCGACGGGATAAAGTGATAGGGAAGGCATTTGTTTCATGGAGGGTGTGGGTTCTTTGGGGTCACCCTAGGCCTGGGAGTTGGCCAAGGGATTTAGGATCGAAGGGGTACGTATGGATAGTGAGGGATGACTTAGTTTGGTGATGGGTAGCAATCGAAGGGGTATATGGGTTACCCTAAACCTGGGATTTGGCTTTCGGGAACTTCTCTTGTCCGGGATCCTTTAAAGAGAGATGCTCCGAGTGCAGGATCGCCCACTAACAGTCAATCTAACCGTTAGTGGTCAGTCTCGCAGCCGGAGTTGGGCTATCCGCAACCTGCCCACCCGCTCGGCTGCAGGAGAAGAAGTGCCTGGCAGTCTGGGTCGCCCCATCGCGTACGTATACATTCTCGTTGGAGCGATCCAGCCTCCTCCGAGAAAAAATAACTTTAATTAAAGTTATATTTTAATTAAGGTTGTTTCTTTTTTTCGTTAAAAAATTTAATTTTTCAGTTTTTAGCCTACCCAGCTTTTTAGCTTTTTACCCTGACCCCGCTCAAATTCGAAAACCACTACCTGCTATGTAATTATCAGTGCCAGAAACTTATTTTTATAACATCATCCAGTGAACGAAGTGGGAAAAATACGTATTATCGAAGCTAACTCAAAAACTACCCAAGCTTCCTAGTAGGTAAATGAAAAAAACAATGCTTAGTAAATGAAAAAATAATTTTCAAAATCGGTACATAATTGACGAAAATATCGATGAACACAGGTTAAAAAAAACCGGTCAAGTGCGTATCGGACCACGCACAATGAAGGGTTCCGTAGTTGGGATGAATTTATCTCAAGAACAAACTTAACATTGCTGTTTGAGAACATCTTTTTCAAACTGCAAATTTAAGTTGGTCGATTATTTCTCGTTAACCTGTACAGCCTACTTAGCTGTGATAGTTTTCCTTTTAATTTCATTATATATACTACTTACTGTGATTTGTTTCACAAATCCAAGTACAACCATTTAGCTAGCAGGGGCGGGGGGGGGGGGGCACTTGACTCTAACAAAAAGGAGACGGATACGCTTTCATACAATCTTGGGCCTGGATGTAAAGAAATGAAATTGGTATCAATTAATAGCTACTATATTATCAAACCATCACTGAAAATTTTGCGGATTTTAGCAATCTGAGAGCCGAGTTAAAAGAGATTTTGTCAAAGTGAGGTTACGTAACAAAACAGCTGATTTTTGAAGTGCGATGTATAACCTCATTGTGCGATAGGTAGTTGATTTTTTTAAAGATAGGATGCTGTTACAATTATAGAAGGTGTATACAGTGCCGCTAGCGGTTAGTTCGCTGTAAAACACCAAATTCCGAAAACATTACATTCTCTTGTGCCTAAACGGAGCATGGGTGGCAGCAAGGGTCGTATAAGAAGTAAGATCAGAAGTCCGTAGAAAGAAAGCAGGGGTCGAAGAAAATATCAATAAAACTATGGGAGGAAACACTCAAAACGCACACGCACTAAACGATACGAAACGAGTGACTGACTGACATGTCACCATAGACTAAAAAATACAATAATCGATTAGCAAACGTGAATCGATTTTAACATTTATCTTTATAGATATTTAATTTGTTTAAACTGTTTAATACGTTAATTCTAATAATTAATGTATTTGAATTAATCATCTGGTAAAAGCATCTTTTAAATAGTATGAACTCGGTCACGATAGTCGATTATAATTTAATCGATATTCCATTTTGTTCGTAGCCATAACTTAATTTTTGGATTTCTCAATTTCCATTGTAAAATGGGCTGATATTTCACATTTTGTAATAGAAAAATATAACCTTTTTTTTTAACCATACGTCAACTTATTACAATCAGGCCCAGAAATCCCCGTCTCCTTTGCAGTTAAAAGCTTAATATTTCGCAAACGAATCCCTGAATCCAAAACGAACGATCTTTCTAACGATACCAAAAGTAAATATCAGACATAGTAACTGTGACATTGAAGAAGTTAAAGTAGCAAAACTCTTAGGTTTATTGCTTGATAACCTACTTAACTGAAAGGTCCACATAGATGACCTAAATAAGAAAATAAATAAATCAGCATGCGCACTTTTCCAAATAGCTAGAAAAATAAATATGGATGCGCTACTAATTGCATATCATGGCTTAGTAGCCTCAATTTTGCTATAAGGTATTGTTTTTTGGGGCAATTATACCGATAAACATATTGTTTTTTGGGGCAATTCTACCAATAATGATATTGTTTTTAAGGTACAAAAAAGGTGCATAAGATCAATGTGTGGTTTGAAAATTTATGATAGTAAACCAAAAAAATAGCAAACCATTATAACATTTGTATGCGTGGCGGCTTTATGGCCTGTGATATAGGGTTCAAATTCAACTATTTTACACACTTGATGCGGTTGGTTTTGTTCTGCCTAAATCTGAATTTGGTCCTGCTCCATAGGATAATCTAGAATCTAGACAAAATCAAACTGGTTGCTAATTTAAGTTGTATGAATTATTATTTTTATTATATGACATTGATTTTACATTCTGTGATTACTTCCTCACACACTGACTTATTAATTGTAAAATTTTACGAAAATAGTCTACTTTTACAATGTTTGTAAATATGTGAGAACCATGCATCTATCACATAAGTAATTAATTTATCTTTCGTTGCTTCATTTTTATTAATTCTTCTTAATACCTATTGTGGTAACGTATTTTTTTTTTTTTTAGTTGCATCGTCTTCACATATAATTATGTAACTAATGTACGTACATATACCAAATATTGTAACACTTTTTAAAAGAGTAACGGTGAGTTTCTTGCCCATTCTTCTCCATACGAAAACTACCTTTTGGAAGGGGCGACTAGAATCAATACAATTTTTTTGTAAACTTTGACGTTCAAAAGTGCCTTACAAGGGCCTATTTGAAATAAATGATTTGACTTTGACTTTGACTTTGTTCCGGGAGAAAAATAAACCATTATAACTTTTGCGCGCGTGGCGTCTTTATTTACATTAGCATAGGTTTTAAATTCAACTGTTTTACACACATATTTGCGGTACCTATGTAAATCTATTCCGCGTAGGTACTTACCTAGTTAATAAAGTAAAATATAATACATTTATATAAAATGTAGGTACCTACCTATAATAACATTGTCATAGCATCCTTACTTTTTTGTTTATTCAGCCTTCGTAGACCCAGCGATGACAACTTTATTATTTTTTTAAATTTTGCCCATTTTGTTTTATAAAATAACTAAGTACCTAATAAAAACTATTTAAAAATTAAACTATAATTATACAGGTACCTAATATTATTTACAAATTTACAATAAATTTTCGGCTCAGCCGGTAACAGAACTTAGCGGGGGTGGCGGGTTCGCAAAAATTGGCATACGTCCGACCTCCAAGACGTTCCGCTCGGGACTCTAAATGACACGGGGGGCGGGGCGAGCGCATGAGAGCACATTATGACGGCCGTTTTCTATCACATTTTTTACGACCTTTATTATGGTATAAGTTTTACTATTCAAAGCCAAATATAACTCAATATAACTTATAACTCAAATAAAACAATAATTACACTATAATTTAGACGTGTCTTTGCGATTTAATTGGATGCAGTAAAGTGCACGTAATCGTGTATCGCACGGCCGAAATACCTAGATCGAAGTGTGAAATATATCATATGTTTTTTTCAAAATTTTAATCCGTGTTATCTACGAATAAAAATGAATACAAAATGACATTTTTCCGGGTAACCCCGCATTAAGTAAAAAACACTATTTTAAATATGCTTGCCTAATGTAAAGAACGGGTCCATATGTTTAAGTAAGGCTATAGACGAGTCAAGAAAAGCAGCTACTTATGGCAAAACGCCACCAGAAAAAATAATTTCAACCGACCCAAACAAATGTGGTGGACTTTTAACTCAACTTCAAGTGGCAGTGGGATCAAAAGTTCAAAAGTGATGCTGAGAAGAAATGTTTTGGTGTATGACGGCTTGGTCATTGGCAGCATGGGTGTTGTAAACGTACTCGGATGGTCTGCACTGAGGCGTGATCAACTAGAAGAAGGAGAGTTGCCGGATGCAGTACTAATTCTATTAGGCAAAACTTTATTTGCAAAGGGTCAAGCCTATGAGTAGGGTTAAAACGCTTGATGGCCTTGCTATAGATTAGTTACATCCCAACAAACTTTTGAAACAACAAAATTTTTTTGCGATTACAAACTTGCAAATGCTTACAAAATTAGTAAATGTCATATAATTTAGTTTGCTGTTTTTCTTATGATTTTAAATGTATTACCTATACTTATTTAAAGGCTTATACATTGACTACTAATATAAAAAATATAAAAATTGCACCTCAAGAAACAAAAAAATTACAGATTTTTGATCTGAAGATGACCAAAATTTTAGAGCGCAGATAATGCCTTTTTTTTAATTCTTTTTTTTAACTAGGGCATCTCGCAGGTGACCACTAAGGTCGTAGCTGCTTAACCGGGCTTTCCTGTGGCTGCCTTAAGCTTCTACACTCAAAGCCTCCAGCCAGGGGCAAACAAACTATTCTAAATTAAACCTAGGCGAACGCTCGCTAAGGGCACCCCCTGTGGGGTACGAACCTCGGCTTAGGGCGTTCGCTGAGCAAAATACATGCAGAGTTGGGACAATTAATTTGTTAGAGCTTACCTGGATTTCATGCCATCACAGGTTGTGATTTTAATCCTGCATTCTTCAGAAAAGGAAAATTAAAACCATACAAAACATTAAAAAAAAAATCCAGAGTACCAGGAAGCTTTCAAGAATTTCGGTAACAGCGAATTAATTGAAAATTTAGATCAACAACAAAACATAATTTGATATCATTCAGAGATTTATATGCAATGTTTACAATGTCCGTATTGTAATTGATGTTGATGCTGCTCGACTTCAAATATTCATCATACTTCACCCAAGTTTTCACGGTGAGATGTTTACAGAATAGCATGGCAGTTGCTACCCCGCGCTCGCACCTACAGCGGGCTCTCAATGTGTCTGGCAAGATGTAAAAACCATTAAAACTGTCTGGCTATTGAGGTAACATATTTTTATTAGTCCCTAAGTAACATATATAAAATTTAGCTTTTATACTATAACGAAAGTATAATTAAAATTTATTAAAGTTTAGGGGTGTCCGGCAGGGGGTAGCAACTGTAAAAAGTGTCCGGCAATGGATAACGTGATTTCTAAAGATATTCTGGAGAAAAAAAAAAAAAAAATGAACTTTATACTTTAAAGAATTTAAGGTACTATTTTATACACCTTTAAACTCAAACAAACTCAAAGCATTTATTTCAATTAAACCATTACAGGCACTTTTGAATTGTCAAGGAATCGGTCAGTCAAAAATATGAAGCTAGTTGCCCATTCCAAAGCGTAGTAGGTACCTATGGAGAAGAACGGGCAAGAAACTCCACGGACACTCTTTTAAATTAAATAAATTGTTACAAAGTATTGGTTACATCATTCATGTTGAAATTATACATGTGAGAACAATGTAGAAAGACGTGCACGATAGAAGCGTCCGTAATACAAAGATAAAACAAAGAACAATTCAAAAATTAAAATCAGCCATGGCCGCTAAGAGTTGACCATTCCCAACTGACGGCGCCCGTTCACGAACATGACGCATGGATCAGCACTATTCAGCTCAACCATTTTGAAGGGAGCTAAATGATCCAACACACGCGCCACCATCAGCGAGACATCTGAGTGAGCATGACATACTCACAGCCGCCAGGGCACATTCAAGTCAATAAAAGACGTATTACCCGGTAAATGGTAGCTCTTTAGTACATACATAGTACTCACACCTGTGCTCTGCAATTATATAATACAAAGGAGATTGATTTTATACTCGTACAATGCAAAGATGGTCTTAAAATCTTTTACTACCTGTTACCTGCCCAAGTAACCACAATCGAAACTCTATAGTCGCGGGTCGTTCTTACCTATGTTGGAGACGTACACAGAGAAACTTTCAGCTTTTATAAAATAACGAAGGTCTGGCCGTCGCGGGCTCTTGCTCTTTATAGAAAAAAAAATACCGCATGTTGTGATATTTCCTGTTAGTCCCTGCTTATGTGCTTATGCACATAAGCAGGGACTAACAGGAAATATCACAACATGCGGTAGATTTTTTATCTTAGCCATTGAGAATATAGAAAATTACGTTTTTCGAGTTTCTTTCACAATAATGGGAGATCCTTAGATTTCCTTTCTGACTTTCTATTTTCCATTTTTAAGTGAATTTAAACACTTTTTACACAAAATAATAAAAAAATATGCGGAAATATGTGACGCCGATACTTGACATAAAAACCGAATGAATATAGCTTGCAGAGGCAGATGGCAGCACGCGTTATGATATGACGCGGTAATTTTTTAGTTATTTCTTCAAAATTATGTGACTAGAGACTTGAATAAACGCCTACTACCATTGTATTCTCTCATCATTGAGAGCGAGACAGCAACGAGTATAATCCTGAAATCTCAGGACAAATCCTGAGGTATGGTAACACTAGGCAGAGGTCCCCGAGACTCACCGACTGTTGGTTTTGCAGCTGACATATAATAATGTGCACTGCCTGGGCGCAGGTTCCGGTTCTGGGTGTTCGGCGAGTGGCGCGAGGTGGTGGTGGACGACCGGCTGCCGGCCCGAGGCGCGCGCCTGCTGGGCTCGCGCGCCACCCGGGACGACTTTACACTGCCGCTTCTGGAGAAGGCCTACGCCAAGTGAGTAACAGCGCGGCGGCGCGGTATTGTCCACCTAGCCCGGCGAGCCAGTAGTGAGTCGCGCTCTGTTCGCAGGCTGCACGGCTCGTACGCGGCGCTGCGACGCGGCAGTGTGGCGCGCGCGCTGCAGGAGCTGTCGGGCGGCATCGTGCAGAGCTTCTCGCTGCGCGTGCAACCGCGCGCGCTCACCTTTCAGGTGCTCAATTCGGGCGTGCCGCGCTCCACGCTGCTAGTGGCCACGGCGCCTGGCGGCGCGCCCGGCGGCCTTCTGGCCGCGCAGCCCTACGCGGTGTCGGGGTTGGCGCGCGTACGCGGTGCGGGCGCGGGCGCGGCCGGCACGCTGGTGCGGCTGCGCGCAGCGGGCGGGCGCGGTGCGTGGCGCGGCGCGTGGGCGCCCGACAGCGCGGAGTGGCGCGCGCTGGCGCCGCCGGACCGCGAGCTGCTGGCGCCGCGCGCCGGCCGCCCCGGGGACTTCTGGTCAGCACACTCTCACTTACGGTCGATTCGTGAAACGTTCTCCTCTCTTGAGGCAGTCGTACCCTGACTGCATGTTACGATGTATCGTTTCAGATAAGACTCAAGCAAAAATAAACCAAATGTTAGAAATCTAGGACCCAATATCGTCTTAGATAATGAGGTGTTTGAAACTGTAGACTCGGCAGTTTTTCTGGGCATAAAAGTAGATGCCAAACTTCAGTGGAGCCGACATATATCAAGCCTAGCGGGAAGGCTCAGTTCGGCCGCCTACGCTGTCAGGAAAGTAAGACAATACACTGACGTTGATACAGCTCGGTTAGTCTATTTAAGTTATTTCCATAGCGTTATGTCCTATGGTATTCTACTGAGGGGCAAAGCCGCTGATATTCAAAATATATTTGTTCTTCAATAACGAGCTGTTCGAGCAATTTACCAGCTAGGTGCCAGAGTTTATCTAAGAGATCTTTTTAAAGGTATTGGTATTCTCACGGTGGCATCACAATTCATCTTCGCCAATATCTTATTATTAGGCAAAATATTCACTTATACACTAAAAACAGTGATACTCACAATATTACCACCAGAAATAAGGACAAATTGCGAACTCCATTTCACTGGCTTCATAACTCATTTGTTGGACTTGGTATAACCTTTTATAACAAGTTACCTACCATCTTCTTTGCTAGATTTGCCTTTTAATGCGTTTAAAGCCAAAGTAAAATCCAACCTTTGTTCAAAAGCATACTATTCTATCAACGACTAGGTACTTATACGATAAGAATGGTTGGTCGCTGTGATTAATTCAAGACAATGTTCATGTTCTTTGTCCATAATTAGCAAATCTCCTCGAAAGTGCTTGTGAATAATTTCGCACAGAGCGGGTCACCCTGCTTAACACCCTTTTGTATCCTAAACGAACGTCCTGTATTACTCAGTTTGATGTCTGCGGTGCTGTTGTGGTATATATTTCTTAAGAGATCTATTGCTGTTCCAGTTCTTGGTTTTTTAATAATTTGAATATTTCGGAGTGTTTGATGCTGTCGAATGCTTTCGACAGCATCATCTACGAAGGCTAAAAAATAGAGTTATCTACACTAATATTATAAAGAGGAAAGATTTGTATTTTTGTGTGTATGTTTGTAATGAATAAACTCAAAAACTACTGCGCCGATTTCAAATATTCTTTCACCATTAGAAAGATACATTCACCCTGAGTAACATAAGCTATATTTATTGCTAGAAAAGATTAGGGATCCTTACTAAAACTTTAGTAACGTAACCCAAGGTGCAAAAAAAATGCCATAAAACATCTTTCTCTTATAAGCATCGCCGCGGAGAGTATTGATGATAGAACAAAACTATATTCTACAATATTAAAGAACATATCAATAACTACACCATGTTATTCATACTTCTGTTTAAATCCTTATCCAAATAAATCATATTGATTTCAAGACTGTTTCAATTCATGTATATTACTTTTTGAATTGTTCAAACCTAGCCGGTTTCCATTCAATAGATATTACGAATTTCGCCGCGCCGCGCCGCGCCGTGGCGGACGTAATCCAGTCTAAACTCTGTATGTGATCGTATAGCTTTTGTACATGACGAAGCTTGCTTAACCCCGCGTCTTATTTAAAAGCGACCGACGCGCGAATACACGATCGGTAGAACTTTTGTGTTCGGTGAACCTGAACGCGTGGTCGCGCCGACAGAGGGCGCTTTCCGGTTTTCCGAACAAAAAGTGTCATATACACGCGACCGATCGCGTATTCGAGCGGCAATCGCTTTTAAATAGTACGCGGCCTAACACAGATGCTCTACGAAATATGTCTCTTTGATGAGGAACAGTATAATCTTCTTCTTTTCATGTGGTAAGTGTCTTAAGTACCTGGTGTCAGAGTTTTAATGCCGCCCATGGGCCTCTGACTTGGCTTCACATGCCGGGCTCACCGGCGCACAGTGGTCTGAAAATCAAGCTCCATACTCATAGAAACTTAACGTCAGAAATTAATAAATAAAAATATGTTTTGTGTTTAATATACCTCCCTTTGTTTTACTAATATAGTATGAAGGGTATGAGTAGCTCCATGCGTGAGAAATTTTTTTTTTTCTTTTTTTTTGTATGGAATAAAACACTTAAAGTGCTTTTTTTCAAAACTGAATAGAACTGATGGGCTAGTATTCACATGAGCTATTGCACCATACACGGCGATCAAGATGACATACAATTCTTGAGCCTTTCGGTGCCGCTTTGCATGTAGCAAGCTTTGGAAATTTTGAATTTACAGTCGGTGATCTTTCAAATCTTTGATGGTATTTTGTGAAGCTACATATTGCTTTGAATATGAAAATAGTATGTAAACTAATACTCATGCAAGAAGAGACAAACATACACACACACACACCCTCACACACTCACAAACTTTCGCCTTTATAATCTTAGTGTGATTATAAAGGCGAAACTTTGTGTGTGTGTGTGTATGTTTGTCTCTTCTTCACGCTCAAACAGCTGAACGGATTTGGATGAAATTTAGCACACATAATAGTTTATAACCGGGAATAACACATAGATAATATATTTAACAACACACAGGTATATAATTAAATGAAGTAACCAACCACATAACTGATATTGTCGTTAGTTAATAACCTGCTAATGACTTTTATAATGAAAATATTAGAAAACGATGTAGATTATTTACATTTTACTACAAAATTAATTTCACGAAATAACTCATTTGTTAATCACCGTCATTATTGTTGAATTTTAATTTAATAAGCATTATGGGACAGCGAGTGTTAATGAGGGTAGTTATAATATAAATAGGACATTTAAACTAACTTCACTCAGTAGCTCTTTGCACTTGTGCTTTACTATACTTATTACGTTCGATTTGTTTTCGTGTTATGATGGAAGCTTTTAGTACCAATTTGGATATTTTTATGTTTGTGGCTAACAATAGCTGTTTCTCACAGCCCAGTGTATTATATGAAGTTTTTTTCAATGCCGTTGATTTGTCAGAAATCGAAAATAAAGAATTGAAACAATTCTGTCAGACTCGTGTGTGTTCGTTGAGGAACAAATGGATCTCGTGTAATCGCACGAGACATACTTTCATAAAAAAGTATGAGACATGGCTGCAAGAAGACATAAAATGGCCTGAGTTCATGAAGGACAAGATGACACCTTGTTTAATGTTAGAAGAGCAGCAACCATGTTCCAGTTTTGACTTCGGTGTAAATGAGGGTGCATCAACATCATACAAACCGGAGACGTACAGTGTTGGAACATCAACTGTTGTGAGTCCAAGAAAAGTGTTCTCGGAGCTAAGCCCGCTACAGAAGAGAAGAAGAGTGAAAGAGCTCCTCACGCATAGCACTGAAAGCCTTGCTTATGCAACTGGTTTAAGTGCAGATAACAAAAATGTAGCAGATATAATAAAATTGATCACAGAGCATCCCGAAGAGGCTACAAAGATAAAGGAATTGTTGAAGTTCAAGAAAGCTATGCCCATATATTCCGCTGATAAAGCTTTAGGAATTCTGACTTCATTGAAGCTTTCAAAATGGCAGTATACAATATTAAGAGCTTGTGCAAAAGAAGAAGGAATACTACTATATCCTTCATATACTGCTATCTTAGAGGCGAAAAAGGACTGTTACCCACCAAAAGACACCATAGAAATTACCGAAAGAGGGGTAAAAGTAAAGCTTCAAGCGATTTTGGACAAAACTGTTGCTAGATTTGGGAAATTCCTACGTTTGGAATCTTCGCTAGATGGCAAAGAGCTAACATTGATATGCAAGTGGGGCTTTGACGGTGCTTCAGGGCAAAGTTTGTACAAACAAACTATGGCGGGTGAAGATGATTCAAGCAATTTTATGTGTTCTTTTGTGCCTCTGCGCTTAGTTTGTGGTGAAGTAAAGTTATGGGAGAATCCAAAGCCATCTTCCACAATGTTCTGCAGACCGCTCTATTTTAAATTTGCAAATGAAAACAAATTAAATATTAAGGAAGAACAGGCTTTGATTGAAGCTGAGATTGCAGCACTGGAGCCGTCTATTATGGGAATTCATACTGTTAAGCACTCAATGCTTATGACCATGATAGATGGTAAAATCACTTCGCAACTGTCAAATACTTCAACGCAGACTTGTGACATCTGTAAAGCTACCCCTTCGGAAATGAATAAGTTAGAGAAGATCTCAGAGTAAGTTTTGAATAATTTGTTATATTTCAGATTACCGTAATGCTGTGTATCTTTTTATTAATTAATTCACTTTCTTTCCAGAAAACCTGTTTCAACAGATATATATCAGTATGGTTTGTCTACACTTCATGCTTGGATTAGATGTATGGAGTGCCTACTCCATATTTCGTATAGACTAGACTTCAAAACATGGCAAGCCAGAGATGCAGACAGCAAAGAGTCATTGAAGAGTAGAAAAAAAACTATACAGCAGAAGTTTCGTGATGAAATGGGCCTCCTAGTAGACATCGTTAAACAAGGTGAGTTATGATAACAGTCGTTGTTCTTAAATCTTATTTTTTCAAATAACGTTAGTTCTATTTATTCTTTACAAAGTTGTGGATTAGTTTTGATTCATTTATAATTTTCAGGTTCCGGAACCACAAACGATGGAAACACAGCGAGGAAATTTTTTGGTAATCCTGCCAATACTGCAGCTATTACAGGCTTGGATCCTAGTTTGATCCAAAGATTTGCAACACTTTTGCGTGTGATGGCCTGTGGGGAGCCCATAAATGTTGAGGCGTTTAAAAACTTTGCGCGCCAAACAGCAGAATTATATGTGGAGCTCTATGGCTGGTATTACATGCCTTCGAGTGTCCACAAACTTTTACTGCACGGTGCTGAAGTTATTAAACACTTCAATATTATGCCCATTGGCAAATTATCTGAAGAGGCATCGGAAGCCAGAAACAAAGACTTCAAGAAAATCCGAGAACAGCATTCGCGCAAATTTTGTCGAAAAGCGACAAACGAAGACATTTTCAATGGTCTCCTTGTCTCGTCAGATCCCTACCTGTCCAGCATAAGACCTGTGCTGAGAAAATCAGTAAATACACCTATTACTGATGATATGAAATCTCTTCTTATTGGTGACGATGCAGATCTAGACAAAGAGAATGTTGAATTTATTGATATTAACGCGTCAATGCTGGACTCGGATTTAGAGGACTGACGACAGCAAAGATACTCTCTGCTAATCGTTTTTGTATAAGTAGTTATAGCAAATAATTATAATAAAATAATAATAAGAATATAATTAAATTAATTAATATAATTAATTAGTAATATAATTAAACAGTAATATTTAATATATCATAGTTATAGGAGCTGTAAATAGTTGTTGTAGTCTTAAATTGACAATTTTGACGTTACTTTTATTGTTATTGCCTTTCTTGCACATAATTTTTGTTGTAATGTATTAGTATTAACTATTTCATTAACAGCTCCCCCAAACGTATTATACATTAACTATTTAATACATGTTTTTATCTTTCTTCACTTTTAACCATATATTTAAAAATAAAAATATCCTTAGTACATAATTATTTATTCCTTACTAGCTGCACCCCGCGGTTTCACCCGCATAAGTCTCGATTCCGTGGGAATATCGAGATAAATAGTAACCTATGTGTTATTCCCGGTTATAAACTATTATGTGTGCTAAATTTCATCCAAATCCGTTCAGCTGTTTGAGCGTGAAGAAGAGACAAACATACACACACACACACACAAAGTTTCGCCTTTATAATCACACTAAGATTATAAAGGCGAAAGTTGTGAGTGTGTGAGGGTGTGTGTGTGTGTATGTTTGTCTCTTCTTGCATGAGTATTAGTTTACATACAATTTTCATATTCAAAGCAATATGTAACTTCACAAAATACCATCAAAGATTTGAAAGATCACCAACTGTAAATTCAAAATTTCCAAAGCTTGCTACATGCAAAGCGGCACCGAAAGGCACAAGAATTGTATGTCATCTTGATCGCCGTGTATGGTGCAATAGCTCATGTGAATACCAGCCTATCAGTTCTATTCAGTTTTGAAAAAAAGCACTTTAAGTGTTTCATTCCATACAAAAAAAATTAAAATATTTTTTTTCTCACGCATGGAGCTACTCATACCCTTCATACTATATTAGTAAAACATAGGGAGGTATACTAAACACAAAACATATTTTTATTTATTAATTTCTGACATTAAGTTTCTATGAGTATGGAGCTTGATTTTCAGACCACTGTGCGGCGGGCTGATGTTTTCCTTCACCGTTTTTGAAGCAAGTGATAATTATACAATACGCACATGATTCTGAAAAGTCAGAGGTGCGTGCCTTGGGTTCGAACTTGAGACCTATGACTTGGCAGTCTGACGGTCACCACTAGGCTATCACTGCTAAACATCAGTAACAGTATAATAATATGTACGTACACGGATCGAGAGGGTTAATCATATAATAAATAATCTACCTATATATAATTAAAAAAATATCAATAAAAGTGTTGCTAAGCGCAAAACTCGAGAACGGCTGGACCAATTTAGCTTTTTTTTAAATATTCTTTTATGTTCGAGAAAGGTTCTTATGTGATGTGACTCAGTCATTAACGGCCAGGCACTCGATTGTCCCGATTATGTAATTCGAAAACTCAATACAAGTTGAAACTAAGGGAGGTTCTCAGCAGCTTCGTACGTTTGAAACACACACAAAAAACTTAAGGAAAAGAATCATAGCAAGATCCAAAATACAGCAACCGTTCAATTTGGTGCTTTGAGATTTCAATCAGTGACACTCGGCTATGCTTTGGCTTTGTTCGACTTTGTAAAGAGCGTTTTCTCCTACTAAAATTCCACGGTCGATCTAATAATCAATGACGATACAGATGACAGCACTAACCCACAGAACGTGTATTGTCCTTAATAAAACTCTGTATCGCGTATTGCATCAAAGTTGAGGTGTAGTAGTGTTGTGTGGCAGGATGTCGTTCGAAGACTTCGCGCGGTGCTTCAGCCAACTGGAGCTGCTGCACGTGGGGCCCGACGACTGGCTGCTGGAGCGCGGCCTGCACGCCAAGCGGCCCTGGCGCGCCGTGTTGGCGCGGCGTCGCTGGCGGGCCGGGTACAACGCGGGCGGACCCCCTTCCTGTCAGGACACCACGGGCACCAACCCGCAGTTCCACGTACAAATCCCGCACTCGGAGGCCGCGGGCGCGCGGAAATGCCACGTGGTGGTGTCGGTGACGCAGCAGTACGACGTGGGCCCCGGTGCGCGCAAGCTGCGCGCCATCGGGTTCGCCGTGTATGAGCTGAGCCCCGCGGGTCCGCGGCGGCCCAGCGACCATGCGGCGCTGCGGGGCCTGCGGCCGTTGGACGTGACGCACGAGTCGCGCGCGCGCGAAGTGGTCACGTTCTTCACGCTACCGCCAGGACGCTACCTCGTGGTGCCGCACACGCGCCGCCCGCACACCGACGCCGCCTTCCTGCTGCGCATCCTCACAGACGAGCTCACCGACGTGTGGTGCGTGCCGCGCTACGTCATAGATAATGCCGCCCGGTGGCGCCCGCTCATCGACCGTGTGCCCGCAGGGAGGTGAACGAGGACAACCTGATCGTGCGCGACGTGGCGGCGGAGTTCCGCGACGACGCGGCGGCCATCCCGGCATCGGTTCGGACGGCCGTGGCGCGGCTGGGCGACGCCGGGGAGCTGGACGCGGCGGGGCTGCGCGCGGCTCTGCGGCGCGTTTGGCGCGCGTGCTTGTGCTCACGGCCGTCGCTGGAGCTGTGTCGCGCGCTAGTGACGCTGCGCGACGCGGCGCTGAGCGGCGCCATGCGCGCGTGCGACGTGCCGGCGCTAGTGGCGCTGCTGGCGTACTGGCGCGCTGCGTTCCTGAAGCACGGCGCACAGCGCTGCGGCGCGGCGGCGTGCTCGTCGTACCGGCTGCGCGCGCTGCTGTGGGCGGCCGGCGTGACGGCCAGCAACAAAGTGCTGGAGTGCCTGGTGCTGCGATACGCGCGCGGTGCCGTGCTGTCGGAGGAAGCGTATGTGATGGCGCTGGCGCGCCTGCACCTCGCGCATGGTGAGTGCCACTGCGTGTCACAAAAAGATAAAAAATCTGTGGCGACCCAAGGTCACGCGCATTGCCTTGAATAGGAATGTTGGCAATTTGGTTTTAATATAAGTAAACAAATACATGCTCGTAGGGACATCGACACGAAAACTGTTACCATGGATTCCGATCTGAAGCCCCAAAAAAGTTCATCAAACCCATACATGTGGGGTATTTATCGATAGGTCTTCAAAAATGATATTGAGCCAAGTGGTGGTCAAAGTGGTAAAATGTGTGTATCCCCCCCTGTAACTTCTAAAATAAGAGAGTGATAAAACTAAAAAACTATATGATGTATATTACCATGTAAACTTGTGCGCGTCTGGATTGAGGAGCCATGTCTCATATCTGAACGAGGATACTACCAATATTTGAATGAATGAATGAATGAAATGCACCGATCCCAGCGTCGTTTAACCAGACTCGATAAATCGAATGAACCCCAAGATTTGCACTAGCCCATGAAGCCTCATGTTTCATGGGATTTCAAAGGCTATTGCAAATCGAGGAGTAGACCGGGGAGCGCGGGTAATGGTAGGGAAGAACGTGCCCTTAGGATAAGGAAGGATTTGAGAGCCATACCGGATATGCATCCTAGAGTAAGCCTTGGAATAGTGGAGAGACGGGTGTTAGTTATCTATGGATGGGCATCTTTTGCGACGTCGTCGTTATCTTCACTGGTGAATTTTGAGACGGGGTTACTCTGCTTTCTGGGCTTGTTCCTATATTGCTGCTGAGCTGTGTTACATTTTGCTGTATCTGTGTCTTCGTCAGAAGGCTCGCTGCTATCCGTTTCAGGTTTCTTGTAGATCACGCTGGCGGCCTTCATGATCTTGTATCGGTCTGTAGCCTTGTCCATCCAAAAATTGAATTCCTTGTCGAAATAAGTCGAGTCCTGTTTGAGATTGTCGTTCCAATTGTAAATAGGACGGCCTACTTTCTTGGATTTGGCCTTATACTGCATTGCTGCGTGTAAAAGGTGTGGTTTGCCGCGCCTGTGGACGTGTGCGAGAAAGCACATCCTGTGGTTTTTGATGCGTTTGGTTACTGTTTTCCCCTCTAAGATTTCGTGCATCTTCTTTTGTCTAGGTTTATTTCTGGCGTGGTTAATCAAGTCTCTCATTATGACTCGCTCATATCTTCTCAGTCTAGACCTGTTAGCTTTGGTGAGTGCCGATACTTTCAATCCGTATATCATACAAGGTACGATCACCATTCGATACATGAGTCTGGCCAGTTTCCAGTCCATCTTTGAATTTATTATGAATGGTAATAGTGACTTTGCGTTTCTAGTGGCCTGTTCACATCGTTTTCTAACTGTGCTTCTCCTACTTAATGCAGATGTTATGTAAGTGCCTAGGTATTTAATTTCGTCGACAGTATGTAGTTTTAATCCGTTCATGGATACGTAGGTCACTTTCTGTTTAGCTATTGGGTCTCTAATTAGAATTTTGGTTTTAGTTTCGTTTATTTGTAGGCCGACGCTACCCAGTAGGGGTTTAATATGATATACTATTTCTTCTAACCCTTTTAGATCGTCTGTAATGAAGATGAGGTCGTCCGCGAATGATAGCACCAGGGGGAGAGAGATTTCACAGTCTTGGTCTAATTTGATTAAATGAGTTTCTTCTTCGAGGGTTCTAAGGACCTCATCCATGACCAGTGTAAAGAGGCGGGGGGATAGCGGGCAACCCTGTTTGACTCCCTTTCCTTTGATAATCCAGCTACTTTGCTGGCCACACCATTTGATGTGTGTTCGTTCATTCAAGCAAACTTTGATTATCCTGTTGGTTAGTGATTTGTTAGATCTTTGTATTAAAATGTCTCGCAGTGCTTGGAGGCTGACGTTGTCAAAAGCTTTTTCTATATCCAGAGCGAGTACATATACTCTTTTACCTGCACGCCATTCTTCGTCCAGAACCCTTTTTAGTGTAAATATGTGATCATCTGTTGATCTGTTGTTTAAAAAAGCCGCTTGGTAGTTGCCCAATTCTTTTATTGTTTCGTCTAATTTTTTTAAAACGTAGGAGGCGTAGATTCTGTAGCCCGTATTGCAAACCGATATTCGTCGATAGTCATTTGAATCTTTTGGGTTGTTTTTCTTCGGAATTGGTACCTGCATTGTTTCTAGCCAGGTGTCGGGTGCTTCATTTTGTGTCCACGCTTTGTTCATGTGCTTTGTGACGGCTTCCTGTAATATTTGCGGCATCGCTTTGAAGAGCTCAATTACCACTTGGTCTGTTCCGGGCGCTGTCCCGTTCCGCATGCTGTTAATTATTTCCATTACGTCATCAAGCGTGGGTCCTGCATTTGGCGCGATAGATACCGGCTTTGTTATGGTAACCGTTGGTATAGGTAGGCCCTCGGAGTTTTTTAGGATTTGCTCCCATTTCGACATTGGTATATAAGCGTTTCTTTTCCGGCGTTTTGTTGCTCGCTTGTTTTTCCTGTAAAATAGATAAAGTACCTGCATGCGTTTTGAAGGATGTTTTTTTCCCAGTCCAGTGAAGAAGGCCCTGGATTCTTTGTTTTCGTCTTGAGTTTTGATCTTGTGAAGTATTGCCTGACATTCCTTTACACGATTATGTCTATTTGGGTTATCTAATTGTCTTCTTTGTAAGAATTTAGCCTTTTGGAGGTTAGCAAGAGCTATACGATGATCCCTAGAGTGACTCTGCTGAAAAATCAGGGTTTCCTGGGCCGCCGCTTTTAATACTTCAGTTATGGTACACCATGGTATTTCGACGCTTTTATCTGTTGAGTCTATTCCTACGTTTTCCAGTTTTTTGATTATGCAAGCTTGGTATTTTGTTTTGGTTGATTTGATATTAAGAGCAGCATAGTAACATTGTTTGTAATTGAAATTAATGGGCTCTATTGTTGTCTTATTTTTTTGAGACTTGCGTTTAGTATTTTCATCTTTGTTTATGATACGACTTGTTCTTAACTGCCCCCAAATTATTTTATGGTCGGATATGGCCCTACCTGCCCATTCGCCTTTAATATACTTAAAGAGTTTTTCTGTTGTCTGTGGTGTAATAATGTGATCCAATTGTGATTTCTGCTTGCCGTTTGACCATGTTATCCTGCATGATGATCTCGCTTTTGTTGTTTCTATTTGGAGTTTTTCCTTGTTGGCTATATCCATTAACATTTCTCCGTTGTAATTGGAGAAGTCGTGATGTAGATTTTGGTGAATCAGCCCTTTGCGTTGGAAACTTATTGTATCTTGTCTACCAATGTGGGCGTTAAAGTCGCCTAGGATTACTAAAGTACATTTCCTTGGTTTTTGTCTAATCAGGTTAAGTACACCTGTGAAGGATCTAGTTGCTTTAGAGGTACAGCTGTTGATATGTGAGTTAATTATATAAAGCGGAGCAGGTTTGTCACTTTCCCTATCAAAATTAAGAGTGATTGACATCACGTCGGTATCGAAGTTTCTGCTTATTATTTCAATTTGGGCATCCTTTCTTACTGCAATTGCAAGTCCTCGATGAGCTTTACCTGCGGTTCCAGATAGGTGCCATTCGTAGTGGATGGAGTTGTACGTTCCTAAGTTCATCCCTGTTTCTTGTAGGCAGGCTATGTGTATGCCCCTTTTTGAAAGTTCCGCGTCTATTTTATCTTTTTTGGCCGGTTTCGAGGCCCCGCGGACGTTCCAAGTTGCGATACGCAGGTCTGAGCAAGTGTACTTAGTCGCGGCACAAGGCTGGTTTCTAAGTATTGTGTAACCGGTATCGTCCGCGACTTCAACCGATAACGGTGTACCTAATGTTGGTGTTAATTGTTCACACGGTGTTAATGAGCTAGCTAGTTGGGGGCTATTCAGAAATCGGGGTTTTGTAGACAGCCCTAGTTCGTCTCTTTTGTTGTATTTGTTACCTACCGTTTCAGCATGTTGAGGTGTAATTATGTTGGTTGCTTCATGCGTTAGACTTTGCAGATTATTGTTGTATTGTTCGTCAGCGCTCACGACCCAGCTATCATAATGTTGATCTTTGTAAAGGATATGTATGTTTCCGGGTACTGGTTCGCCGGCAGGTGAGTACACCAGTGTGTTCTCACGATTTATATGGACATGCACATTTACGAGATAGAATTCAGCCGCGGCGATTAGGATGTCTTCTCCTCCCCAGAACGTCTCGTTAAACTGCGCGGTTATGTAGTTGGTTACCATTTGTTCCTGAGAGAGCTTGCTGTTAGGAATAATGTCTTGAATGTTATTCCTGAGTGCTAGGCAAATTCTGGCGTCACCACGGTTTTCCGATACATACGTAGCTAAATCTCGGCGTATTGACATATGACCAAAAGTTATCCCCATTAAGAGATTTAATTGATGGGCGATCGCACTAAACAGACAATTGCCGTCCTTTTGCATGGCCACTATTATTACCATTGTAAAACTATTGTTTGGGAGTCAGAACCCCACGGTGCTGATGGCCGGAAGGGCAGATTTAGTTTCGAGACAGAGATACAAAAGTTTGAAAGGGTCATGCGTTGACTGAGATTTATTAGATACCCTTTCTTTTTCTATAGAAATTTATCTTGTTGTGCAGTTTTTGTTTTTGTTGAATGGGCTTAAGCTTAATCACACATGTGCCTTTCTTCACAAAAAACTAGGGTCAGAACACAACAAAAAAAGAAGTTGCCTCAGACGCGACTGTTTTGTAGTGGCTAAAGAAGTTTCCAGATTGTTACGAAATCAAAAACGACACTGTTATTTTTGTCAGAGTACATACACTATGTTATTTTATCTTGCCATTCTCCTTTTACTATATACTAAACATGTAGGTTAAGAATAAACGTTGGTTCTGTCCGTATATTGACACTAACGGTGTTGAACCTTAATCTATCAAATACTATATAGGACTTTGCCACCGACTTTTGGCCCCGTAATTGAAATAAAGCCGGGAATTTAATTTAGTCCTCGTGATCGCTACACTTAGTAGAAACAATAAAAAATTAATTCGTTTTGGTATCTGGATCTATCGTTGGAGTTAAAGTTAACCATGCATTTGAAATATGGGGATTTGATTTATTGACGGAATGATTAGTAGAACGCCCTGAAATACATGGAATGATCTCACCGGGTTATCCTTGTTACGGCTTTCCTGGTTCCCAGGAAACCTTCGGCAGACGGATCAAGAACTCACGTAGGCCTAGCACACCTCACTTTTGCACTTTGTAGTTTATTTGTCGACACGTGAGACACAGCCGCATTGAACAAACAAAACGCTGTTCGTCAATTTATTTATTTTTTGACCGGCAATTAACGCGTTGTAACTTGTGGCGCAAGCTGCACGTAAGTACAATGAAACAAAGGCACGGAGCGCTTGAGACGTCCTTCCGCGACGGCGTCCAGATGAACTCTCTCCAAGGATACTACCAATATTTAGTAGTAAATATGCCGATTTTGTAGGCCGGATCCTGGAATTTGTAGTAAAACCCTTAAAAAGTTATACGACGTTAAAAGTGGCTCCTCAATCCTGACGTCTGGATTGAGGAGCCACCTTAAAACTCGAAAACTAGCAAACGGATATTTTTGAAAATTTTGTAGGATTTAGTAGTACTTATGCGTAATCTCTACAAAAGAAAAGGGTTTTGTACGGTCGAATTTGAGATAGCTACAAAGTTTTGATTTTTCATAAAAAACCATAAATTTCACCGCGCTGTATCTCGGAAAGTTATCAACCAATTACAACATATTTTTAGTATGATTTAGTAGTAAATGTGTTCGAATTTGTACAATAAAAATAAAACGGAAAAGCTATATAATTTCGGTAATACAACACATTTTATGTGGCTCCTCAATCCTGACGGTCTATAGAAATGATATGTACGTAGCTACTAAAGTAGTTGATCAAATCGGATAACAATAACACCAATATTTAGTAGAAATTTCTACTAAATATTGGCGTAATCCAACATCCTGCGCATTCAGTATTTCAAAAGATATTAATAAAATAAACATTCCTTAACAAATTAGTGAATAGGGTGACCATAAATAATTCAAACTATGATCATAAACAGAGTTTTTTTTTTGAGTTTGACTTACACATGAATAATTCTTCACCAATCAGTACTTAAATTATGAACACAATATTAACACCAAGAATAAAAAAAGAAAATAAATTATAAGAGCAATATCCCATAGAATAAACAAACACTAAGAATAAAAAAAGAAATCACAAAGAATTTTCAGCATCAGCACTAACTCCGAGCGACGCTCTAAAGAGATTCCACCCAAACCATAACATATCCACTGCCTACCGGCACTTCTTCCTCAAAGCAAGCTGGAATAAAATCTACCCCTGGCCGTCTGTAGACTCTTCGCCGCCCGTCACTTGCACACAGCATAAATCTGGATTCGTCAGAAAACATTACTCTTGCCCATTCTTCGTCTCCCCATTGTGCGTGTTCGCGGGCGTAACGTAATCTTGCTCTTCCCTTAAAATTTTGGACCATTTGCGGGTCTATTAGCTGGAAGGAGTCGCCGCCTTACAATCCACTCGCTTACGTCTCTACGGGTCTCCAGAAGTTGATTTGTTACTTCAACTGCCGTGAGGTGCCGATTTCGGTGCATGGTCGTAACAATAAATCGATCCTCTCGAGCCGTAGTACATCTCGGTCTGCCGGTTCCTAGTCTTCTTATGTTCTGCCTAGTTTCTCGGAAACGTTGGACGACCCGTTGCATTGTAGAAAGTGACACGCCCATTGTTCTTGCTGTACTTCGCTGACTTCTGCCTTCTTCTAACATAGTGACGATACGTGTACAATCTTCTGGTGTTAGTGACATGATAGAAATTCAATAATGATGGCGAAAGACGACAATGCCCGCCTTTTATCATTTTGATTTGACAGATTCAAAATAAAAGTGGGAAAACAAGCAAAATTAAAACAACCGCGAATCGAATTTATTTCCAAAAACAAGGTTTAAAAAAAAAAACTTTTTAAAATTACTTTGTAGATCATTTAAGGTTTTATTTCATACGATATTAAAATTTTAAGTTAGTGTTACAAGATTGTACATTTTAAAAATATAATAAAAACGTCCGCGATAGCATATCTACCTTCTACGGAGCATGACCCACAGTAACCACTTTTATCTTTCAGAATTTAATAAATATTTAATTTTTATTACCGAAACTATTTTATTTTATAATTTTTGGAAAAAAGCTACAAGCGCACTATTGCACATGCCTAATAAGTAATGCATTTGTTATTAACCTGAATATGGCCAATTACAAGTTTTCATAGATAGGGAAACAAAATAAGTACGAGTTTATTATGTTAAACACTGCAATAAACGAGAGAGATGTGATATAGAATGCCCAGTAAACATGACGCAATGACAGAACATACAACATAAACCGACGCAGCGTATAATGAGATACAAAAACCGGCCAAGTGCGTGTCGGACCACGCACAAGGAAGGGTTCCCTAGTTGGGATGAATTTATCTTAAGAACAAACTTAACATTGTAAGTAGTTGAAATACATGTTCTCCCTTCCCCCCCCAACTTTAAATTTTGCCATGTAATTATATGAAAATATTTTGGTAGTTTTGTACTATTGCGAATTTTCGTTTCATAGTCGTCAATGCAAAAAAACTGACTATCCATAATGTAGTGACATTTATAATGGCCCATGCCAACTTCACTGAGCGCTGGAGTAAGTTCTATAGCTCCAAATCTGAGAGTATGTAATACCTTTAACTATGATGTGATGCGGATGATGATGTATATCTTCTAAAATAAATTTGTCACTGCCATTATATCAAACGACACAATATTGGATGGCACATAATTGGAAGTTCCGTCATCACCGCAACAAATACAAGTGTATTTTTCTTCCTGAATGCAGATTGCGTCTTCCAAACATCGGATGCCAAAATTTGAAAGAACATTTCAGTCTAATGGCAAAAATGCAATCTGTCTAGAGGTTGTAAGAAATAAACAGAAATCATTCTGAAACTCTTTGGTGAAGACTGCACTACACAAATAATTTAAAATTACTTGTTCAAAAATGAACGTTACACTGCAAGCACATTCACAATATTGTGCTTCCAATGCTACATTAGTTTGCGTATGTTAGTATGGCCTGACCAAGATTATATTTGGACTTTAAAAGAGACTGCGACCTCTTGAGTTTGTTTCGGCCTTTCTTCTCTGAGTATTCAGATAGGAAACGCCGAACTCATCTAGCAAATTTTTTATATTTTTAATAGTGATTCTATTTACAGAATTTCAATTTCATTTAATTTCATAGGGTGACTGTAATTAGTTACGGATACTTAAACACGTGATTTTACTCAGTATTATGAACAACTTTCACTATGGGACTAACAAGAAAAAAAAAATCTGCTGTTCCCTACATTTATGTTCGTATAGCTCGTCAAAATGTAGGGAACAGATTATTTTTTAAATACTCCTTCTAAAAAAGGAATCTTTCTTTGAATAAAGTCTCAAAAGAAACGGTAAAAATTGGCGTTTAAAAAAAAAAAACAATATCTAGTTCTTTCAGTAACGCATCTTTGGATACCATTTTCATATCTCTATCTTAATAATTGAAGACACTAGCCCCCGGTCGGTTTCCCACTGAAGGAAGCTCAGACCCGTGAATGTTCTGTTGCAGAGCGGTACCGCAGCCTCGATACCAAGATGAAGTCCAACCCGCTCTCCCTGGAAGAGGTGCGTGCGTGACGTGCGTGACATGCGTGACGTGCGTGACAAGGGTGTGTGGCGCATGTGTGCCGCTCACTGACGCTCTCGGGAAGGTTCACAAACCGCACTTTGACAATGTCTGCGTCGCATACGACTGTGAACATTTCAGCATGGTGTCAATGTTTATATTCAAATGAAACGCTTGCTCACTTTCGGTCATACGAATATCATTAAGTACATAGGTTCATATTCGTATGGAACGCTCACTTTACTTGATAAAGTCAAAGTGCGATCTGTGAATCTGACCGGAAGACACTGACAGCGATGTTCTGTTCTAGATGATCCTGATGACGATCTACTCGTGAGTCGCCCGCGCCGGATCGGCCCCCATCGACCTTGATCAAAATTGTTTTTGTTGTCAGGTTGTGTAAAAATAAACAAAGAATCGCTTTATGAATTGAAGTGTTACTTAAGTGTACGCTAGTCGGTCATTCTTCCATACAAACGTAGTATGGTTGATTACTCGTCTATTTGACGGTGTACATTCAAAACTAAAATTTATATCAAAGTCTTTGTCTTGTTATTATGTAGCCCTGTATGGAAGCAGAAATTGAAAAAAAAAAATGTTTTGGAAGTTATAAGTGTCGGAACTTCCATATTTCAACACTTATTTTAACTCGTCTTTGGGCGTAAATAAATAACTTATGTACTTAATAAATAATGGCAAAATACCGTACAGGGTATCTATCCCTACATTCAAAAGTTCAAATAATTTTATTTTGTGTAAATACATCCATTAGTATCTATACGCCCAAAGGTCTGTTTATCAAAATTTTCTCGTTTTCGTTATAAATCATCGTCTATTTCACTAAATAAATATGTGAATAAATAAATAAAAACTAGATAAATAAATACTAAATAATTAGCATGCATATTAGTCACGGCCGCCAACGAGTTCGAGCCGTCGACTAGTGCACCCCGTTTTAAAAGTAATTGTAAATATTATTATTTATTGGCCGTATAACGGCCGCGATGTTCTACAGATACTGCAATGACCAAAGATTATCCGATCCAAATGAGCTGCGGCTACAGTACAAAGCGTAGCGACGCGACCTACACGTCCATGCTGTGATATTGTTGAACTAGTTGTACACACAGTGTGCGCCGTACATTGTCAGACAGGTGCTATTTATTGTTATGATTATGTGCAATGATTTATGTGTATGTGATGTTTTTGCCAGACTGTATGTATGTGAGGCTGCAATACTAGCGCCACGCGCGGCTGGCGCTGACATGTAGGTATCTTGGCAACACGTTGACTGACACAAAAACACGTATAAAACACATGGTCACTTTAAAGGATCCATAGCGCGATGTTCATGTGATGGCACCCGCAGAGTACCCACAGCGACTGAACCTCGATGTGCCATTGGTTACCCCATAGAATTTGTCAGTAGCAGCCTCAGACCAAATTAAAAACCTAGCCATAGCGCTGTGAACAATAAAGTGAAGCATGCCAAAACCATGGTATAATAATATGATTTTTAGACCATGGTCAAAACGTGTAGTTTTGACCATGGTCTAAAGATCATATTTATCTTATCTCCGCTCTGTGCATACACGCTGACACGCACACAGTTGAAACCATTTACAATCAAACTACACCTCACTAAGTGCACACATGTTTACGAAACCGGCCTCACGTCACTGTTGACAGCGCTCTGTCTTGGTTTTTTATTTGGTCTGACGCAGCAGCCTGCTATCTAATTAATTACGCAACACATTTTCGTAAATGATTAAGACTATATGTTTCATTTTGATAGTTCAACAACATTCATCGCGTTATTTGCGTTGTTGAGCAGTTTTTTTTTTTGAACATTTAATGCAATGGATTAGCAATCTGATTCAAAATGATTCAGATTGTGATTGATCGTGTATTACACAATTAGTGTGCTGGAGTCTGAATTCGTACACGGTTGCGTGGGACAATGAGCGTTTATCCTAAAAGTTGACAACGTTGCAAAAAGCTGTCAAAAAATTACCTGTTTTGATTAATTTGGCAATATTACTGTATGGAAATAAGAAATGTGGATAATTAGCGAACTAGAATATTAATAATGAATTGCAATTATAACATTGAATTTGATGTTGTATCCGTTATAGGTGTAAAAAAGACATTTGGAAAGATTCCAAATACTTTTCAATTATAACATTGAATTTGATATTGTATCCGTTATAGGTGTAAAAAAGACATTTGGAAAGATTCCAAATACCTACTTTTGTTACATCTAAAACTAAATATTTGGTGTTACGATATTAATTATTGCATTTCATAATCATATTCTATTTCGCTAGTTTCTTATTTCCATACAGTAATATTGCCAAATTAATCAAAACAGCGAAATATTTGACATCTATTAGCGACGTTTCCCAGTTTCAGAATAAACGTTCGTAAATAACAAATAGACGTTATTGATTTCCCACCCTAACTAAGTGCCCTAAGGTAGAATGTCATTTATTTATTTATTTTATTTTTAGGAAAACTTACAGCTATACAGATACAGTAAGAAAATTGTTTATAGGTACAAAATATGGCCAATTACAAGTTTCCACATTATTATTATTTGTTGGTAGGTACGTCATAAGACGACAACGTCTATTTGTCTATGTGTAGTCTACTTAAATTAGTTTACTTTAAATTCAATGGAAATGTCAGTGTGCAATAGTACCACATGAGTAAATAGTTGACCGTTTTTGAGAAACTGATGAATAATGTTATTAATGTTGTTTGTAACTTTGTGTTGTGGGTGTACTGGGTAGGTACACCTCGCCTAACCCTTCGGGGATTACAGGATTATGTTATGTGAATAAAAATTATCCTCGTGGTCTCTTTCCCGCAAAATATTTTAGCAAAATAGTAGGTAGGTAACAAATTTATTTAAAAGAACCGCCAGTTATTTTTTAGTGTCATATTGGGTCATGGCGGCTCGACTGCTCGAGTGACTTCATTACTTTTGTTTTGCAGTGCCCGCCACTGGTGCCCGCACAGAAACTTCGTTTATTACTTTTGTCGGAATATTACAGTTTCACTTTCAGTTGTTTCAATTATTGAAATGGATCCATTAGGAAATGGAAACCGTCTAGGTACAACTGGGCTTCCTGTACACGACGCCGCAACCGCACAGGGCATGATTGTGTACACGAATGAAAATCGAACGAAGTTGAAGTTGAACGACGCGGGCGTCGCGAAATCTCGAGATCATGTCCACGCGGTTTCGGCGCGTTTCTGCCGCAGCGGCGATGCGGCGCAAAAGCGATTTTCATTCGTATAGGTACACAATCATGCCCTGTGCGGTTGCGGCGTCGTGTACAGGAAGCCCAGTTGTACCTAGACGGTTTCCATTTCCTAATTTTAACTAGTATTGTTCACACACTGCCAGATTGTGACGCGAGGCCGACTTGACGAGCTCTAATTTGCATTCAATGTCTTGTGACCAATGGCTTTATAATTATTTCTCAAAAATAATAAACATGTATTTATTAAGTTTTTTTTTTTAATATTTTTAGCTAACTAACAACCATTCTACAAAACATAATTCATACAGTTTTTTTTCTTACGAGGTCGACTTTAAATTTAACGCAATGAATGTGGTTGAACTGTCAAAATGAAACAGATTGTGGCTGATCGAGTTGACAAAATGTTAATTGTTAAAATGTCCTAAATGACTTCGAGAAAAGATGGTACCTACCTACATATTTGTTTATTTGTTAATATGCTCGACTTGACGAGGGCACTGCGTGCCTCCGGATGTATTGTGTTGCAATCCTAGTGAACGCAGACAGACCACGCGCTATTTTGTCCTGTCACTCTTCGCCGTAGGAGTGTTGTCGCTCTTTGAGCTTTAATACTTTCAACAGACACAACGTCCATCTGTTCATTTTATTCTGTTATATCAATTTTCTAATGTTAATTTGTCTTTACAGTTTGTTAATGATTGTTTATTTATTTATTTAAATAAATAGTAGTTTAGGCAATAAGTACCGTAGGTGTTTACCTACTCAAATTAATATAATTTTATTTAAGTACCACCTAATCTTCGAACCAAAACTTAGTCCTCATTAGACTATTATTAATGTATTATATTTACATAGATTGTTAACGAGAGTGATTACTGTCAGTATTCGTGGTGTGCCGCAAAGCGCCCGGAACTGTTCAAATAAATGTACATGATACTTGTGTTGTTGTCTTACTGCGTGACGTCCCCCCACTGTTCCACAGCGACAAGTCACCACACGCCACAGACTAAATAGAGATACTACGATTCGGCGACTATTAGGCATCAGGCAGCATGTTCCACCTTCGAATATCGACGATAGTAAGTACATCATTCAAAACTCATTTATTCAAACTAGGCTGAGAATCAGCACTTTTGAACGTCAAAATTACATACAGACAGTCCCCCAAAAACGCCCACCCTCCACCACTTCCTAGTGCTTAAGCTGGGAAGAAGAAGTGGCGCAACAAGCTTCCCAGCAGCACACAGCTGTCTGTTCAGTTGGAAAAACTTGATTGTATACAGCGTGTCAGGGACATCGATGCGAAGCCGGCTACCATGGATTCAGTACATGATTCTCAAGCCCCCTGCGTTGAAATTTTTCATCGGTTATTAAAAAAAAATCTGCTGTTTCATAGAAAAGTGCAATACCTACGCGGTCAAAATGTATGGAGCAGCTGTTTTCTTTTTTAATAACCGACGAAAAATTTCTACGCAGGGGTGTTCATAATCATGTACTGAATCCATGGTAACCGGCTTCGCGTCGATGTCCCTGACAGTAGGGTATAATTGGGGGTTCTGCATCACTTGCTCTCGCATGCGCTCGAGCTGCGCGACGCAGAAGCCCCCAATTATACCCTACTACTGTAGGTCGTCAAGTGCATATCTTATTCAATCACAAAGGTGTGTAAACATCCCTCGATTCGTAATTGTTATGCATCGGGAATCCGATCCGCTAGCGGCTAGAACGTTGTGATGTAGTTAGCTGTTGCGCATCTGTTTACTTGTATACCTAAGCGAAGAGATGCGCAGACAATCGTAACGCTTTGCATACACTTTTTGTACACATGCCTCCTTTAATAACGTTATCTAATAAGTACTACTATGATCTGCGATCTGAAATGCAATACAGGTTGAATATTTGTATTTCATTCAACGGTGCGATGTGTGCGATGTTCGACACATTGGAACAAATAATTGTCGTCTGTACCGACTTAAAGTTTATAACGTTTTCATTTTTAGTTCAGACACTTATTGATATTATCTCTTCCTTATATCTATTATATCTATCCAATAATCTCTTCCTATCCCTTCACCTCGTTTAAATAAAACCATTTAGGAAAATGTATGACATGTTACATCCAAGGATCATCGTAAATCTCCCAATCTTCAAAGCGATCTAGTATTTTGCCACATTTTCGACGACACGTTTGGCACATTGATAAAGAGCTCGTCTCGCTGCATCACAATGTAAATATTAGTTTATAAACGTGCTGCTACATTTAGTAGCAGCACGTTTACGCACCAAGTGTCGCGGGTTCGATTCCCGCACGGAACAAATAAGTATTTGTTCCGGTCTGGATTTTGTTTTCATGGTTTTTTTTTTTTACCATTATTTAATTTACTATAAATAATAATCGAAATCCATTCCTTTTACAAGTAAAACATAGGGGGCATCATAATGGAAAGTCCGAACATGCTCTGACCGCGGGGCACATCCTGATGGTTCCAGTCCATGAGCCCGCCACCGCAGAAGTTACAAGCTGCTACATCCCTTTATAGTGGGTCCATCTACTAATAAAACTACCTATTAATGTCATCGGTACCTTGGATAAAGACACATTTTATTTATTTCATTAACAGCGATGGCATAAGTACATGCAACTTCCTTTTTAGAATTTCATCTCAGGTAACCGCGACGGTGTGGCGCCGTTTACTAAATTGGGCAAGGAATGAATTTGATTCCATGTGTAAGCCGCGATAAATCAATTTGAGCTCTATGTACCTAGTACATAGAATTTATTTGGTGGCAAGCCTTTCTTATTTGTATGTGAAATAAAATTGAACCTTAATAACATGTTGCTAGTTTTTATATAAGAGTGAAATTAATTTAAAAATACATTTACTTCGAAACTATTCATGAGAGCATTTCTGTAAGATAAATCTAAATAAAATGTCGGTAAGTATTTTTTTTTATTTTTTTGTTTATAATGTCTATGTTATCTTATCGTAAAATATGTACTTATAGGTATTTTTTTGTTTCAGGACTCTGAAGATCTTTTTAATTTTATTCCAATTGCCCCAAATGAGTCAATTGCGAGCGAGTCAGCAAAGCTCAATTTAAAGAGAAAAGGGGAAACCTCATCCACCTCGCAAAAGCGCAAGCGGATCCAAGCATACTCATATACCAAAACGAGGGCTCAAAACACATTTTCTACACGGTCAAGGACGATCAAAATTGAAATTTATGAGGCTGACAATCACCCTGAAAAGCCTTGTGAGTGCAGCGCAAATAAATGTGTGCAATATGTAATAGAAAATATTACAAGCAGTGATATTTACTTAGATTTAGAAAATATAATTGGAAAAATTCACGAAAACATATAGATAAAAATGTATGATTCCATAAACTTTTACAATTGTATAGGAAAGTTATGTTTTATTTTTATTATCTGATTTGTAGGTATGTAGAATTAGATTGTATCTGCAAAATTATACTGTACCCTACACTTATATGATAAAATTATTATATTATCTAAAATTAAATGGAAAAAATATGGGAAATATTTTTGTGAACTTTGTAAACATATTTAATATTTGTGTTAATAAAATTACTTGTTTGTTTTTAATACAAATAAATTGGTTTTATTCTTAATCCTCTGTAGCTGTCGGTTCCTTGCCCATAAATGTATGAGGTCTCATTAAACTGGTTTAATAAATGTTTATTGTTGATGAACGGAGTTAGTTGGCCCCCTCATTCCATTTACGATTTTCGCCTCGAATTGCTTGTTGAAGCACTCATATGGATAAAATGATGAGTAAACATAATTCCTAATCGGTATCATACGGGAGTGTTCATACATGAGACTAGTATGACAAATAAGTATTAATAAAAGTATGCTTTGAGAGCATTTGTCATAGGGACCAAATTACATGAGCAATATTATATAGTATTTTTTTTTACGTTAACTTCTTGCATCGAATTTGCATAATGAACACGGCTTAAGTTTAAAGGATTATAAATGTAGGTCTCCCGCGACTGGGCTATTACTTTAACTTTTTTTTATGCTTGAGAGCACGTAGTTAATTGCTTTCGCATTGTGCTCGTTATCGTGAAAAAAAAAAAATCCTACAGTGTGATTTTCTGCGATCCTGCAGTAGCAAAGTATGTAAGTATTCATAATATTTTTATAAAGTTGCAATTTCACATCATATTTTCAATTCTACATTCACCACCTAATTATTAGTACTCAATTTATTATAATTATGTAGTCTGAAAATTAAGTAGTGTTATGTGTATTTTATAAAAAAATAGCCTATGTGTCAAACTTATTATTTCATTTTTAATACTAACATATAATTTTAAAAAAAAAACACATTTATTTTTATTTTTTTATTATGATTAGTGCTCGCCACTCATACACATCGGTCTAGCGGTTGCAAGCGCGGCTGTTGAGCATGAGGTTCTGACTTTGATCTCAAAATCGTATAGTTATTGGCTTTTCTGTTAGGAAATCTCCAGCAGCAGTCCGGAGTTTGGACTGTATCCGGTTTATGGCAATAGGTGAAATGTGGATGTAGAACAGTGATGCTATGTTATAGTTAGTGATTACAACCGCCAAACAGAGGCTCTGAGTTCAATTTCTAGTGTTATAGATATTTAGTTAGGAATTTTTAAAAGCCTTTAGTTTGGATTCATGCCCAACGATGTTAATCATAAGGATCAAGCACACTCCATTTGATATAATTTTGATACTATTATAATTATTTTTCAGGGCCCACGTTAACAATCCGTTTTGGCTGCATGAAGAGGGCTTGGAGCAGCCTTCAACGGCAGGTAACAGCGGTGGTTCTAAGAAGAAAGCTGAACCGGCGAAGCGGGCTAAAAAAGTTCTAAAGAAAAAAGACCTGCCAGTGAAAAATCCATTTGCTGAGCAATCTGATTCCGACAGCGACGCGAAGTCTACTCTCGCACCAGCTGTCAAACGAAAGAAAATTACTGTGCTTCCTGACTCCGAGGTAATTTTTTTGTTATACCTAGTTTAAAGTTATTTAGCTTCAATGACCGAAAATCTATCAATTAACTCAACTTATCGCAGTCCTAGACATAGACCTATCCTCATAGGTCCCCATAGGTCTTTGTTTATAATAAATTATTTTTACTTTGTTATGTAGAGCGGTGGATACCCACTGTCGGAATATCCGTTCTATTATATTCTGCCCTTATAATAGGAGAATTGAACTTGGGTGGTTCTTTAACTCGACATCCACTATTACACACTAGATGATACATTATAATTTAATTGTGTTCCAGGATGAATTACCGCAACAGCCAATTCGAGCAGCGACTCTGAGAAGTGCATTCTCTCAGCGCGTAGCTTCGGGATACTCATACCAGTCAGACCCGGCGAAAACAGGGCAATACTACTTTGAATTGAGAGTGTACAACACTCGCGAGGCTGAGCGACTACAATACAACGAGCGCTGGAAACAAGCTCTCATAACTTTGAAGCTTGCTACTAACCAGAACACTGGCGTTTGGGCTGCATTAACTGCGTTAGTCAATGCTGGTCGGGATGAAATGAGGGAAATTCGTCCTGTACTGTATACAAATCCCCAATAAGTTGTGTGTTAACTAAAACTTTTTTTTTTTACATTTATGGGGGTTTTTATACTTATATGGTTTAATCATGCCTTATGTTGGTTATCATTTATATTTATAACTTAAAAAAGATAACTAGCAAATATGTTATCTCTTATTAATCGATTATTGGTCAAAGATACAGCTCTCATACTATTAGTTATCATTTGATTTAAAAATATAACAGTTTTCTAATCTTATTAATGTGTCTTATCCTACAGCCATTTGATACAGGAGAAATGAAAACTGAATAAATTACAAATGAGATAATAAATTGATTAAAATTACACATGAGAAAAAGATAAATTAAACTGAATAATTTACAAATGAGACAATACACTGATTAAAATTACACATGAGAAATTAAAGCAGAATAATTGTGTTTTATCAGAAATTAGAGTTATGTTAATTTTTTAAATTTTATTTTACAGCCATTTTACATATGAGAAATAAAAACTGAATAAATTACAAATGAGATAATAAACTGATTAAAATTACACATGAGAAAAAGAGAAATTAAACTAAATAAATTAAAGCAGAATATTTTTTTTTTTATGAGAAATGAGTGTAATTTTAAATAAAAAATTTATTTCAAAATTGAGCTGAATATATTTTAGAAATGTTTTTTTGTAAAGACTGTAATATTTATGTTCCAAAGTTGTCATCGCATAATAGAACGAATATTCATAAATCAAATCGCTTGTCGAGTTCTGAGTTTGACTATGTTCAAGTCATTGCTTCTGCATTTAAAAAAAGGATTATAAGTTATAAAATAAATTCGATTGTTTTCACTATTACTCCCGAGACGTTTTTAAGACAAATTTCGAAAACTGTGTATGATATCATAGAAAATGCTATTAAAAAACATAAAGCAATCAAAGTAAATTTTGAATTGTTTGTTTCATACATTTTGCCCAAAAATAATGAAATATCTATGAAATCTTTTAACACAAAATTTAATATTTTAGTGCAGAATACGGACATTGCTGATATTTACATAAACTGTTCCAAGAAATTAATATCAAAATGTTCAGAGTTTGAACTTTCAGAATCAGGTTGGACGATTAATTTTATAAATCATTTGGAAGTAAATATAAATAAGTACAATCCTCTAAGAGCCGGAACTTACTTACAATTACCTGCAGTCATAAGAAATACAAAGTCATGTTTAAACATACATAACAATGACAGTCACTGTTTTTTGTGGTGCATTGCAGCCCACATGTATCCGACTGCACAGAATCCTAATCGTATAAAATCATATCCACACTATACGACGCTGTTTAATATAAATAATTTATCATTTCCTCCGAGTTTTAACGACATTAAAATATTCGAAATAAATAATCAATTTATTAGCGTGAATGTTTATGGTCTTGAAGCTAATAATCAAGTAACTGGTCCTTTATATGTGACAAGTAAACGAAAGCTTATCCATGCTAACCTGTTATACATTTATAAAAACGGAAAAGCACATTTTTGTTTAATAAAAGACTTTAGTCGCCTTCTGCATCGCCAATTAACTAAACACAAGTCCAAAATATTTTTATGTGATGAATGTTTTTTATATTACGACCATATAGATAAATTGATGAGTCACAACTGCGGTAGAAAACAAACGATTTTACCAGAAGAAAATAGCAAATTACATTTTATGAATTTTCAAAGAACCCAAAAAATACCTATTGTGATATACGGCGATTTTGAAAGTTTACTGTGTGTATACTCAGACAAAAGTAAATCTCTTTTTACTGAAAATGTACAAGCTCATAAAGCTTCATCGTTTGCCTATTACATTTGCTGTAAATCTAACCCCGAACTGAATGATTTTGTTAGTTACAGAGGGCCAAATTGTGCACAAAGATTTGTTGAAACAATAAAAAGTGATATAAAAAGGCTTTATAAAATTTTACAAATCGATAAGCCTATTTTACCTCTTACCTCCGAGGAGTTAACTGCCCATAATGAAGCTACAACATGTCATATATGTAAAACTGAGTTTGATAAGAATGATAAAATAGTTAAAGACCATGACCATTTTACGGGTAAATATAGAGGTCCTGCCCATAATACTTGTAATTTAAATTTGAAAAAATGTCAGTATATACCAATAATTTTTCATAATTTATCTGGTTACGATTGTCATTTATTTATTAAAGAATTATCTGGTATTATTGGTAGAATTAATTTAATTCCAAAATCAAAAGAAAAATATATATCGTTTACAAAGTTCATACCGATTGATAAAACTAATACAGCACAGTTAAAATTTATAGATTCATTTAATTTTTTGAGTACTAGTTTAGATAAATTGGCCAAAACTTTACATTCGAATGATTTTTATAACATGCGATTGTATTTTCCTGATGAGGATTTTTTTAAATTAGTTCGTAGAAAAGGTGTATACTGTTATGACTATATAGATACATGGGAAAAATACAATGAGACTCAACTGCCTGATCAATCAAATTTTTTTAATAAACTTACTGGAGAAAATATTTCAACAGATGATTATCAACATGCTGTAACAGTATGGAACGCATTTAAAATAAAAAATTTAGGAGAGTATACAGATCTTTATTTGAAATGTGACGTTCTTTTATTATGTGATATTTTTGAAAAATTTCGAGATATGAGTTTAGTTTATTATAGCTTGGATCCATGCTTTTATGTTTCATCTCCATCATTAAGTTGGGATGCTATGCTTTTATACACTAAAGTTGAGCTTGATTCAATTTCGGATGTGGATATGTACCAAATGTTAGAAGAAGGAATTCGCGGAGGTCTCGCACAATGTTCATTACGATATGCTAAAGCTAATAATAAATATTTATCAAGTTACAACAATAAAAAACCTAGCACCTATCTGATTTACCTAGACTGTGTTAATTTGTATGGATTTGCAATGATGCAAAAACTGCCTATGTGTAATTTTAAATTTCTCAATGAAAATGAAATAATCGATTTCAATATCATGGATGTATGTAAAATAAGTAATCAAGGGTACATTCTTGACGTAGACTTATGTTACCCGACGGACATTCATAATGCTCATTCAGACTTACCTTTTGCGGCTGAAAAGTTTTCCCCTTCACAAAGTCAATGTAAAAAGTTAATAGCAAATCTGTATAACAAACATCGCTTTGTAATCCATTATATTCATTTACAAGAATGTTTGAAAAATGGTTTAATTTTACTTAAAATACATAGAATACTATCATTCCACCAAGATAACTTTTTAGAACCATATATTTCTTTAAATACTTCTCTAAGACAAAAGGCTAAATCAGATTTCGAAAGAGACTTTTTCAAAAAGCAAAACAACTCTATTTTTGGGAAAACGATTGAAAACAAACGTAAACAAGTTGATGTTCGTCTTGTGCAATTATGGAAAGATACATTAAATACAACTAACAGATTATTTGGTGCTGAAAAATATATAAGTGCTCCAAACTTTAAAGACTTAACAATTTTCTCCGAAAATCTTGTCGCTATTCAGTTAAATAAGACAAAAGTTATTTTAGATCGCCCCATTTATATTGGTTTTTCTATTCTTGAAATTTCCAAAACACATTTATATAATTTTCATTATTCTGTTATGAAAAACCTGTATAAAGATAATATTAAATTATGTTATACGGATACCGATAGTCTTCTTTATCATATAAAAACTAGTGATTTTTACGCTGATATGAAAAATAATATTAAGTATTTTGATACAAACAATTTTATGGAAAATAATAAGTATGGTATACCGAAAGCTAACGGGCAAATACCAGGTTATTTCAAAGATGAAATGGGGGGAGATGTAATTTCAGAATTTGTTGGTTTACGCGCTAAGTTGTATTGTATAAATTCTGAGAAAAATATTATTAAAAAAGCAAAAGGAGTTACAAAGCCAATAACAAAAAAGTTGAACATTGAGAAATATAAAAGAGCTTTAATTTATAAAGAAAACCTAAGAGATGATATGTATGTTATACGATCGAAAAATCATCAGATTTATACTCAAAAATTAAATAAGCTGATACTTAACGGAGATGACAATAAAAGACAAATGATAAAAAATAGTTTTGAGACTGTACCATGGGGGCACTGTAGCACCATACTTTAATATTAAGTTTTATAATTATGTTTTATTGTGTAAATGTTACAAAAATATATTAATAAATATGCAACATTTTTATTTGTTTGTTTTTTTCTTTATAAAAACCCCTACCCTAGCCCCATCTACCCTAACTTTATTATGTGCTGAAAGGTCAATAAAAGTAGGTATGATGTGTAATAATATATTTTTTATTCAACTAAGTAACTAAGAACATAGAATTATATAAAAGTTGGACACTGTCTGAAATTAGCAATAAAATTCACAATTGATTAGGTAAACTTATTTTTTTAACTATTTTACTAATCAAATATTCAGTTTCACCCATAATATCATCACAATTGTCTCTGACTAGGTACTGAACACTTACACAAGCACTATCATTTTCACTGCGACTCATTCCAATGAGATTGTTGCTACTCAGATCATTAATAGATATATTTATCAAATGATATGCTTTTCCTGGTTCATTCCGGATAACATAAGACGAAGAAGATGTAGCAAATGGTTTTGTTATCATATTTTTTAAAGAAAGTTGTGTTTTTTTACTTTTTTTTTTAATACTTATAAATTTATTTTTCTTCCCTTTCAATTTCTCCGGTTCTCGTTTCTGAGACACAGTTTCAACCGCATTGGATGCATTCATATCTTGTGACAAATATAATGATTTAACAATAGCATCATTATTTCCCCCAAGATAAGCATTGTTCATTTTCTGTAAATATAAAGAATTAATTGAATTAACTATTAATGGAATAACAGTAAACAATATTTTGTTAAGTACAAAACAAAAATTACATAACTTACGAAAAAAATACGGGCTAATTACCGGATTGCCATCATTGAGATCCACAGAGTTCCCCTGTAAACACAAAAAATAGTAAATAAAAGAAAAAAAAAACCAAGTCAGCTATTAATACATACATTTATAGTTAAATACTACATACCTCATGTAATCGGCATTGTTCGTGTTCTTCAGAAATCCCGTTATCATTGTCCAAAATGTAGGGGCTATAGCATGGTGAAAGAGACATAATTCTGAAAAAAAAAACATTATATGTATATAAAGTCACTGATATTACTGAAAAGCATTTATTTTCATTTGGTTAATTTAATCTATAACTTACCTTTTCTATGAAAAATATTATTACGACTTCAAAATAATAATAGTGTTAGTGACTGCTTTTGCCGGCTGCTACAATTAAATTAACTGTTTTAATTACTAGTGCTGATTTAAAATTACTTAACTTACTGAATGTAATATCATCTCAGTTTAACGATACATGTTTGAACATGTCGTTTAGAAACTATATTTGTGTTCCAATACCTATATGTATATATTGAAGGATAGTGGTTTTTGGCAAGTAGTAGGCAAGATGAAGTTGATCAAACAACCCATATCCCTGAATGTGAAAAATATAAATTTTAATGACTCTAGTTGTCAGATCAGACACAGCGCTTTATTACCTAATACGATTCGTTGTATCATATGTGGACCCTCGAACTGCGGTAAAACAAACGTTATGATCAGTTTACTACTGCATAAAAATGGGCTTAAATTTAAAAATCTTTATCTTTACTCGAAAACTACTTTCCAGCCAAAATATCGTTTTTTAAGTGAAGTATTAAGAAGAGTACCTCAGATACAGTTCAATGAGTTCAATGACGACAAAGATGTTATAGCTCCAAATGAAGCTTTAACAAATTCTGTATTTATTTTTGATGATGTTGTGTGTGAAAAGCAAATAAACATTCGTAATTATTTCTCTATGGGAAGACATAAGCAAATTGACTGCTTTTACTTATCACAAACCTACTCGAAAATTCCGAAACAGTTGCTACGTGATAATGCTAATTTTCTTATAATATTTAAACAAGATGATGTGAACTTAAAGCATATCTATGAAGAACATGTAAATTCTGATCTACTGTGGAATCAGTTTAAAGACATTTGTAAAACTGTTTGGAGTAACCCTTATAATTTTCTACTTATTAACAAAGAGTCACCATTAAACAATGGAAGGTACAGACAGAATTTTGATATTTTTTTAAACTTTGATTGAAGGGTCATGCTTATAAATGAATTACATACATAAATGCTGTTAGTATTATTCTTTTCTTAGCTGAATACAGTTGTTATTTATTTTAAGATGGAAAAAAATATTAAAATAGAATTAGTGAAGTCTGTTGACTCCATAAAGAATAAAATAAAACAAATGAAAAATCAGGAACATGCAACGAACTTGTCGCTTGATAAAATGCTAAAACCTGTCACAGATCCTCTAAAAACTCTAATTGATTCTAATAGGTCTGAAGAAAAAATGAATAAAATTGAAAATACAACTCTAAATAATTCTGAAGGAATCGAATACGATGAAAATAATATTAGCTTACCTACAAAGATCGCAGACTATTACGAACCAAAACTAAATTCTACTCTTTTCGTTGAACAAAATGCTAAAAAGGAATCGATAGATAATTTAGAAATGTCATTAGAGGGTGATGATATCTTTGGTATTTATGATGGTATTAGTATACCGTTTGGAATTAGAAGTGAAAACAAAACTTTATTGATGGGTAATTCAAAAGTATCATTTTCTAAAATTGATGCTTTGAATAACGATACTATAAGTTTAATTAAAATCGGCGACAAAGCTTACAATTTAACGACTGGTCTAAAAGAACTTTTACTCCGAAGAAAACCTGATTTAAAGTTAATATCGAGTGAAGATAAACTTGTCTATAAGGATATGTTACATTATACAAATGTGCATAAAAGAGATTTTAATCCTAAAGGTCAAATAAGGGGTGACAAAGGTATAAAATATTGTAAAATAATCAAACCCCTATTTTCCGAATCGCTAAACGATGATAAACTTGCTCACACTAAACTTGGGGGAAACTTACCAACGCTAAAAAAATACAAAAACAACACCGACTTGGTATATTGGGATGATCCTAACGAATTAGTCGAGAGATTGAAACTATTAGTAGCTTCAAGAGATGCTGGCAATACAAACCATGATAATGAAATTTTATCGATACTTGAAGAATTAAAAGAAGCTGGCATAATTAAAGAATAAATATTTGTAATAATATGCTTTACATCCAGTATTATACATGGATTCAAGACAAATGTACCTACTGAATTCTGAAAATGAGCAAAGCCGACGTGGTAAACGAAATTCATAAAAATGTGAGGGTAAACTTTCCACGAAGACATGTTATTATGAAAGATATAGACGACCTGTGGCAAGCTGATTTAATTGATATGCAATCAATTTCAAAAGAAAATAAAAACAATAGATTTATTCTTGCTGTTATTGACACATTTTCGAAATATGCTTGGGCCTTTCCTCTGAAAAGTAAAACCAAAGATGATGTATGTAATTGTTTCAAAATTTTGGTAGCTATAGGACGTGTTCCCAAAAATCTGCAAACGGATAATGGAGCAGAATTTTATAATAATAAATTCCAAAAGCTTATGAAATCTTATCAAATTAACCACTATTCAACCTTCTCAACAAAAAAGGCTTCGATAGTTGAACGATTTATCAGAACATTGAAATCTAAACTTTACAAGGAATTTAGTCTAAAAGGCAGCTATAGTTGGGTAGATAATACCCTTAATGACGTTATTTATAAATACAATCACACTTACCATCGGACAATTGATGAAATCCCTGCTAACGTGGATAACATTAATAAAAAACGAATATTAGAAAGATACTTAAGGTCGGTAAAAAACGTTGGTATACGAAGCAACTTTAAAGTAGGTGATTATGTACGTATTAGTAAGTACAAAGGAACATTTGAAAAAGGATATACCCCCAACTGGTCATCGGAAATATTTAAAATTCGAAAAATACAAAATACAACTCCTATCACCTACTTAATTGAAGATACAATCAGAGGTCAACCTATTTTAGGAGCATTTTATGTGCAAGAGCTTCAAAAGACAAAACATCACAATGTGTATCTAGTCGAGAAAGTTCTTAGAAGAAAAGGAAGCAGGGTTTTAGTAAAATGGTTAGGTTTTCCTTCTGCTGAAAACAGCTGGATTGATAAATCGAATATAATATTATAAATAAAAATAACATTAACTCAACAACAAAGTCAATGATGAAGCGTGTAAGTATTTAATATAGCGCTCGATTCAGATTCGTTAGTCTTATGATGTGTATTGGAGAGAGTAGTCTTCTCAATTGGCTTATAAACAATTTACCATTTGAATTGCACTTACCAGGATACAATTATTGTGGTCCTGGTACAAAATTAATTGAAAGGCTTGCACATGGAGATAAAGGTGTTAATAAATTAGACGAATATTGTAAAGAACACGATATTGCCTATCACAAATCATCAAACTTAAAGGATCGTCACAAAGCTGATTTAATTTTGTTAAAAATGGCAAAAGAGCGAGCAGTTGCCACGGATGCGAGTGGAAGCGAAAAAATCATGGCACGCTTAGTAAGCAAGGCAATGTCTACAAAAATTAAAACTGGCTCTGGCCTAAAAAAAGGCAGCAAAAAGTGGTCTCGGAAAGTTACACTGGGAAAAGGGTTAAAAAATGTTATTAGTAAAACGAAAAGACACATGAAAAAATTAAAACCAAAATGTAAAAAAGTAGCAATAGAATTAGCTATGGCTGCAGCCAGAGAATTAGCTGATGATTCATCCATTAAAATTCCTCGGGTTATTCCTATACCAAAAAGTGGTGGTGTATTACCTTTGATTCCCATTTTTGCTGGATTATCAGCAGCGGGAGCTTTAGCGGGTGGTGCAGCTGGTATTGCCAAAACCATAAATGAATTCAAGATAGCTAAAAAGCTGTTGGCTGAATCGAAGAGACACAATGAAAAAATGGAAGCTCTTTCCATTGGAAAAGGCTTACATATTAAACCACATAAAGATGGGCTTGGAATTTTTGTATCGAATAAAAAAAACTAAGGTATCGGCTACCCAAACGATCCTTAACTAACTTTGACATTTTGAAGTATGGAAATAATATTCCTTATTTTCGAGGTGTATTTATGAGAGATGAGCTCCCTAAACAACCTTTTAAAAAAGAGTGTGGAATTGTCAATTTAGATAGTTCTAAAAATCCAGGTTCTCATTGGGTAGCCTATGCAAAATACAATGATTATATTGAATATTTTGATAGTTATGGAAATCTTAAACCACCAAAGGAATTTATAAAATACATAGGTGCTAAAGTACACTATAATTATGATAATATACAGCGCGACCACCCTTATAATTGCGGCCACCTATGTTTACAGTTTTTAAAGAAGTTTTGGTGTAGTCGAGGAATAAAATAAACAGGATTTTCTAAAAGTGTTCAGTCCGCAAGCATGTCTATAGCGGTAACCATCTCTGGAAATAAATCAGAATTGGATACATTCTTTCAACCACCTCTGTATTTATCTGATCAATATGAGTGTGGTTTGTTATACTTTTCAGTATTAAATTCAATAACTAATGTGCGTATTAATAACGACATTCTTCCTGTGATCAGGATCGAATGTGATCTTGTACATGGTTCATACTCTAACGGGTTACCAACTCATACTATTCATGAATTTGTATCTAATGCTGATACAGGTCATAGAATCATAGAAATACCACAAAACATTATTTACTTTCCAGTAAACAAAAATACTATTACATCGATATCTATTAAGATAGTTGATCAATTTGGTTTCTGTATTAACTTTAGAGAAGAACATAAAAATATTGAACTACGTCTTCATTTAAGAAAAACAAAATGATATTATATTATAAAAACCCTGCAGTTAACAAAAAGCGTCCTATTTCTCGTACAACCAGTAAGGTGCAAAGACGTAAGAAAAAAGTTAGAAAATTAACTAAAGCAAATAAAGAATTTCTTAAAGCCCTAGGTTTAAAAGTATGAATATACTACAGATTACTGAATTACCACACTTCGATACTTCGATTGAAAGTTATGAAGTCCATTCATACAATCCCTATAACAACAGCTTTAGAGAAAATGATGAAATCAGAATTCCCATACACCAGCAAGACATATATGTGTTACCGTCAGCAAGCTCAATTTACGTCGAAGGACAAGCGAAGTTCGTCGGTAAAGATGGAAATCCTATTAAGAAAACTATTACATTCAGTAACAACCCTGTTATGTTTTTGTTTCAAGATATTAGATACGAAATAAATGGTATAGAAATAGATCGCATTAAAAACTCTGGAATAACGTCAACAATAAAGTCATACGTTTCGATGAATGATGGAGAAAATAAAGTTGCTGCCTTGTGGGGTTGGAACATAGATGGGCTTAAAAGCGATGGTCATTTTAGTGCTATCGTACCTCTTAATAAAATTTTAGGATTTGCAGAGGATTACGGTAAAATTGTGATAAATTGTAAACATGAACTTATTCTGAATAGAAGTAACTCTAACTTAAACAGTTGTATAGTAACTGACGATCTCGCACATTTTCAAATAGATATTCAAAAAGTGCAATGGCGGGTGCCGCATATAAAAGTATCAGATCGCGAACGACTGACACTTCTTAAACATTTAGAAAAAGATAAACCTATTCAGATAGCCTTTAGAAATTGGGATTTATACGAGTATCCTTTGCTCCCTAAAACTACAAAACATTGTTGGTCTGTTAAGACTGCCTCACAATTAGAGAAACCTCGATTTGTAATTTTTTGCTTGCAAACCAATAGAAAAAATAATAAAACCAAAGACAGTTCTCTGTTTGATCACTGCGGGGTTACTAACGTAACTTTGTTTTTGAATTCACAGTATTATCCTTACGAGCCTCTAAGCTTAAATTTTTCCGAGAACAAATACAATATATTATATGAAATGTATGTGAAATTTCGTCAGTCGTATTACAACTGTCCTGCAGACCCCCTGCTTGACTTAATCGGTTTCAAGGAGAAGGCCCCTCTCTTTATCATAGACTGTTCAAGGCAAAACGATAGTTTGAAAACAGGTCCCGTAGATGTACGGTTGGAGATTGAATGTTCAGCACCAATACCAGATAACACAGCCGGATATTGTTTGATTATTAACGATCGACTTATAGAATATAAGCCTTTGAGTAACATAGTGCGCAGGTTATCATGACTGCCATTGTAGATGTTCAAGGTTTTAAAACAGAAGCAAATGAATTCGTAGTAAAAGAAATTGCAATTTTGTGCGATAATAAAATACAGGTGCTTTTGATTAAAGCACCTTTCCCATATCACGAATTGACAAAACAAGAAAGGAGGCAAGTAAATTGGATTGAACGTAATAGAAAGATATATTGGAGTGAAGGATTTGTGTCTTACTCAAATCATCAGAATTTGATTGCAGATATTTTGAGAGATAAAAGTGTTTACACCAAAGGTTTAGAAAAAGTGTTGTGGTTAAAAAATGTTTCGAATAATAATAATATAAATAATTTAGAAGACAAAGGCTGTCCTAGTTTGCTAAGTCTTTATCATCAATATTTATATTCCCAAGATTTGTATAGTTGTATTTATCATGATAAAGTATGTGCTTTAAAAAATGTTCTGTGTTTAAAAAAATGGTGTTTTGAGAATAAATGTTTTAAATAAAATGTCTTTTTAAGCTATTGCATAGCTTTTATCGGAGACTCTGAGCGCGGCGACCGAATGTAGAAATTCCGTAACGAAAAAAAAACCTGACGCGAAAGTTTGTGAGGATGGATGGATGGATGTTTGTTACTCTTTCACGCAAAAACTACCGAACGGATTTTAATGAAACTTTACAGTAATGTGGCTTATATATCAGAATAACACATAGGCTACAATTTATAAAGATTTTATGTGATTTAGCCATAATATAACGATAAGTATCCAGTAAGTCGGAAAAAATCCTGCCCTCTGAGATCTATCTTTGCGTGCGCTGCCTAAACCGCTGGAGTTACATGAAAAGAATGTATTGTGGGGTTGTTTGTCTTAAAGAGTTCTAAATAAAAGTCCGCGACAGCATATATCTACCTTTTATGTGGAAGCCATTATAGCCAAAATAGTGAGCTATAAATACATTTAAATTGAATACTTTTTTTAAGTTGCATATTTTAGAGTATTTAGTTAATTCGTATCAAAATAAATACCTTCATCGCTTTCGGTATTTAATGTAGATAAAATTTGTCTTTTACACTAAGTAATTTGGACTAATATTTTAAAAGTTAGAACGATAAGAATGACCTGCGATGAGTCGACGGCGGGCGCGGAAACGAGGGTGGAGGGGCGGGATAGGCAATGACGCGCGATCGCCGAGTGCGCGACCCGAACGCGGGCAGACGCGTGAGGGCAGACGTCATTGACGGTTGTGTAAATTCTGCGATATAGGGGTATTTTTTTAAAAAAATATTTTAAATCAACAATATTATCTTCTTATTTTTGAATATATGCTATGCAATAGCTTTACCGCGGCAGTCCTCGAGTGCCACACGTATTTTTTTTTTTTTAAACAGATCTGTCACTATAGTTTACTTACCCCCCCTAAAACATATAATGAATGTCTATATAAACTGTTAGCAACAGAATGTGACTTCATTATATTTTCAATAATATTTGTTTGAAGTACTTATTGCATGACAAAAATGTTAAAAGAAAACTACAATCCTCGATATGATATGTATCATACGCATAAAATGCGTTTACATTCATTTAATTTTTATTGGGCAACAACTGACTCTCAGAAAAGATTGGTGATGGAAATGGCTGACGCGGGTTTTTTTTATTGCGGTAATGGAATTAATGATAAAACTGCATGTTTCTCATGCGGAGGTGTTATTGAAGATTGGGAGATTTACGACGATCCTTGGATGCAACATGCTATAAACTTTCCTCATTGTTTTTATTTGTACGCTGTGAAAGGAGGAGATTATACTAATAAGTATTGAACGACGGTTACACGACTTTGTGATTGAATACGATATGCACTTGATGACCTACACTAGTAGGGTATAATTGGGGGCTTCTGCGTCGCGCAGCTCGAGCGCACGCGAGAGCAAGTGATGCAGAACCCCCAATTATACCCTACTCCTGACACCCTGTATATTAGTGCTTTAAATGAAAAAATAATTTCACATTACCACAAATTGCAATCAACTCATAATACTACTACTACTACTACTCTACCTATACCTACCTACCCTACCTACACCTACCTACCTACCTACCTACCCACCCTACCTACACCTACCTACCTTACCTACTCCTACCTACCCTAACTACACATACCTACCCTACCTACACCTACCTACCCTACCTACACCTACTTACCTACCCTACCTACATACCTACAGACCTTACCCTACATACCTACCTTCCTATCTACCTACATACCTACCTACCCACCCACATACCTACCTACCTATCTACCTACATACCTACTACCCACCCTAACTACATACCTACCTCTTACATAACTACCTACCTACCTATATATACACCTACCTAGCTGACCCGACAGACGTCTTTTCTTTGATTTGGTTTTAGAACAGTTTGTGTTGGAAAAATAATAGTGGTGTTTTTACGTTTTTCCGGGCAATTATTCCAAATTTTCACTTATAAGAACCTTTCTCGAACATAAAAGAATATTTAAAAAAAAGCTAAATTGGTCCAGCCGTTCTCGAGTTTTGCGCTTAGCAACACTTTTATTGATATTTTTTTAATTATATATAGGTAGATTATTTATTATATGATTAACCCTCTCGATCCGTGTACGTACATATTATTATACTGTTACTGATGTTTAGCAGTGATAGCCTAGTGGTGACCGTCAGACTGCCAAGTCATAGGTCTCAAGTTCGAACCCAAGGCACGCACCTCTGACTTTTCAGAATCATGTGCGTATTGTATAATTATCACTTGCTTCAAAAACGGTGAAGGAAAACATCGGCCCGCCGGTGAGCCCGGCATGTGAAGCCAAGTCAGAGGCCCATGGGCGGCATTAAAACTCTGACACCAGGTACTTAAGACACTTACCACATGAAAAGAAGAAGATTATACTGTTCCTCATCAAAGAGACATATTTCGTAGAGCATCTGTGTTAGGCCGCGTACTATTTAAAAGCGATTGCCGCTCGAATACGCGATCGGTCGCGTGTATATGACACTTTTTGTTCGGAAAACCGGAAAGCGCCCTCTGTCGGCGCGACCACGCGTTCAGGTTCACCGAACACAAAAGTTCGACCGATCGTGTATTCGCGCTTCGGTCGCTTTTAAATAAGACGCGGGGTTAAGGCGGGCCTAACCCGAACGCAGTAGGCATTCAACGCTTACCCCAGCCCCCGCAACGAGTAGCGATACGAAACAAATTACGACGCGCGGGGGACCCGCGCGCCAGGCGCACCGCTCATAAGTTCATGAACTCGAGTAGGTAGTAAGTTGGGTCACAGAATAGAGCAATGCAGTAGATCAACTTGTATTGATTATTATAAGTTTATTTTTCTATTAAGTATTTTTTAAGGTTGTAGATAGATTAGGTAGGTATTATATAAACTTAAACTTAATGAATAATAATTAAAAATAAGTATAAGTAGGTAGGTACATATAATTTTTGTGAATAAGGTGGATTTAAAATCTGACTGACACGAAGATCGTGAAAAAGTGCGCGCCGCGCGCTATTCAACTTTCGAACTTCGACTTTGATGCGACATCTTCGTGCTACAGCCTATAAAATCAACGGACGGACAGACAGACAGACGGACATGGTGAAACTACATATAAGGGTTCCTTGTTTACTACGGAACCCTAAAAACTTACTCGTTATCCACCGAATCATTAGTTGATATATACGCTCTGCCCTTGGCCTGCAACTGCATTGCTCTAAAACATTGAAAACCGACGGAAACATTTCAAGCGAAGTTTCTTTTATTATTCCATTTTCAGTGGCGTAACATAAACATACAATTACAGCAATCTCGAGTAAATGTAGTAGTTCTATTGTCTATCTGTGAAGGTTTTTATCAAAATGTAAACACATTGAGAAACTCCTCCTTGTTTTAAAGTCGATTAAAAACAGTCTGGTTTATGTAATTTACAATTTCTATACACTTTTCCTTTTGCCACTAAACACTGAATAAAGTTATGCATTGGATAACGTCTGTGTAGCCAAACTAGCCATATACAAGATGGCAGGGACATCGACGCGAATGCTGTTACCATGGATACAGTAAGTTGAAATTTTTCGTAGGTTAGGTATTTAAAAAAAAGATTGCTGTTCCATACATTTTGATCGCGTAGGTATTGAACATTTCTAAAAGAACAGATTTTTTATAAATAACCGACGAAAATGTTTAATGCCCCCTGCGTTGAAATTTTTCATTGAGTTTTTTTTTTTTGGTTCAGAATCATGTACTGAATCCATGGTAACAGTTTTCGCGTCGATGTCCCTGCCACTCTTTTATTTATAAGCTTTTCATAACTTGATATCGTGTTTTTAGTAAGGAGTGTACTGCGCATAAACGAATTTGTGCCTAAACGTTACCGAAAATAATAAATAATATTTTTGTAGGAAATGGTCATACTGTACATTTCTACACTATGGCACGAGTGTGTTGCGCGTATTAGGTACATGGCATAGACGAGACCTACACAAACGTTGCTGACACCATAAAATATTATTATTTGTTGTGTTGTGGTGGCTGTGGGATATATAGCTTACTTCTAAATATTATTGCACTGTTGAATATTCAACTCTCACGTAGGCAATTCGCGCTTTTATTTAGGCATTTATTTATATGATAAGATAAGTGAAAACGGACATATCAGCCGTAAATAACAAATATTATAAGACTAGGCAAACGCTCTTATTATACATATTGAGATTTTATCAGGGCTTTGTAGCCTTGTTGAAATATTACGCAGGCACTCGGTAACTTTTTACTACCGGCTTCGTTTATGCAGTTTGTCCTGCGTTACCTGCGTATCGCGTGAACACGTTCAGGCCGCACGTCATGTCAGTGGCAACAAAAGCAGTGTCAAGCTGGTCTCTTATTCTAATGAAACTCCGTACGTTGGGCCACCTCAAGGTCATAGTGTTATCACTTACCACAGACGCGCGACGTGTGGTAGACAATACAATACCTACCTAGGCTAATAAACATTATAAAAACCACCCTGACCAACTCAGCGGGATGAACTATTTGATATTTGAAAATAGTAAACCATTATAACAACATTTGCACGCGTGGCGACTTTATGCTCTGTGATATAGGGTTCAAATTCAACTATTTTACACACTTGATGCGGTTGGTAAATCTATTCCGGGAGAAAAATAAACCATTACCTACTTATAACTTTTGCGCGCGTGGCGTTTTTATTTACATCGGCATAGGGTTTAAATTCAACTGTTTTACACACATATTTGCGGTATGTAAATCTATTCCGCGTAGGTTAGTTAATGTAAAAAATTATACATTTATATAATATAGGTACCTTGTCAAAGCATCCTTACTTTTTTTATTTATTCAGCCTTCGTAGACCCAGCGACGATAACATTTTTTTTTATAATTTTGCCCATTTTTTAAAATAAAATAACTAGGAAGTACCTACCTAAAAAAAATCACTATTTAAAAATTAAACTATAATTATACAGGTACCTATTATTATTTACAAATTTACAATACATTTTTGGCTCAGCCGGTAACAGAACTTAGCGGGGGTGGCGTGGCGGGTTCGCAAAAATTGGCATACGTCCGACCTCCAAGACGTTCCGCTCGGGACTAAATGACACGGGGCGAGCGCATGAAAAGATGAAAACGCTTGATTTTGGAATTAGACCATGTTATTCATACTTCTGTTTGAATCCTTATCCAAATAAATCATATTGATTTCAAGACTGTTTCAATTCATGTACCTATATTACTTTTTGAATTGTTCAAATCGGCTATTCCATTCAATATGTAGATATTACGAATTTAAAAAGTTATAGATATAGAAAAGGCGCCGCCGCGCCGCGTCGCGCCGGCCGTGGCGGACGTAATCCAGTATAAACTCTGTATGTGATCGTATAGCTTTGTACATGACGACGCTTGCTTAAGGCCGGGTTATTGTATAAGTATTTTCATATTTCACATTATGACGGCCGTTTTCTATCACATTTTTTACGACCTTTATTATGGTATTATGTTTTATTATTCAAAGCCTAATATAACTCAAATAAAATAATAATTAGACCATAATTTAGACGTGTCTTGTCTTTGCGATTTAATTGGATGCAGTAAAGTGCACGTCATCGTGTATCGCACGGCCGAAATACCTAGATCGAAGTGTGAAATATATCATGTTTTTTTCAAAATTTTAAACCGTGTTATCTACGAATAAAATACAATACAAAATGACGTTTTTCCGGATAACCCGGCCTTAAGCAAGCGTCGTCATGTACAAAGCTATACGATCACATACAGAGTTTATACTGGATTACGTCCGCCACGGCCCGGCGCGACGCGGCGCGGCGGCGCCTTTTCTATATCTATAACTTTTTAAATTCGTAATATCTATTGAATGGAATAGCCGATTTGAACAATTTAAAGTCAATTATTTAAATACAAAAAAAGGTTTAATGGTCTTTCAATTTATTGCTCAGTAGGCACGAAGAACACAACATATAACATTTTTCAAGAATGGGAATTGGGAAAACAATTATCATCGCGACTGAGAGTCGCGGTCGAGGATCGCCGTTACACGCGTCCGTTTCCGCTCGCGATCGGGGTTCTCTCTCTTCTCCCGAGTCCCGCCCGCGTCGCTCTTGCTGCGGTAGTAGCGAGGCGCGCGGGCGGCGGAGGAGGGGCGCCCGCGGTATGGCACGTAGCAACAACATATACGGATCGTACTTACTACCACCGTAGAAAACCCGCGCTATAACAATGAAGCATGTTACTAGGTATGCCAAATCGCTTGAAATTTTGTCTCAGTAAAGCCTGTACGTATACAAATACATTAGTTTTTGTTGTAGTCAAAAATACCTAGTAGTTTTGATTTTATAGGCTTTCAAAGTTTCGAAAAATACCGAGTCCCGCTAACAGCCACGTGACCGCTTGTGACGTCATGTCACAACTAGGGTTATCCAAAATTTCAAAAGTATCGATACCTACTCGATACCAGTATCGAATAAAAAAGTATCGATACCGATAAAAGTATTTCAATAAAAGTATCGATACTACTTGGTATCGAGTACTTTTTACAATGGTGCAAAAATAGGAAAAAATACCTTTTTGCAGTCGTAAATATATTTTTTTGCTAAAGATAACAATACTAAATTATTATATTTATTTAATAAATTAATTCTCTGATAAAATAAAAGAAAAACGGAGAATAAAATCGTGTATTTATGATACATAAAATGAGTATGACAATTTTGTTTGATTGCTATTATTTTTTTAATCCCCAGTCATCTTCAGTACAATCAGACATAAAAAGTAATTTGTCTACTATCTGTCCAGTAAGTCGGTTTCTTGATGCTGTTATTGTGGCTCCTGCTTTCGAAAATAATCTTTCGGACGGCACAGAAGTTCCTGGAATTATTAAATATTTGACTGCCAGAGAATATAATTTTGGAAACACTAATTTCATTTCACTCCATTGTTGGAACGGATCAGATTTTAATGGTGATACTGGACTTGCCAGATACAATGATGTTTCATCTCCTCCAATATCGGTACCACCGGTCTGTCTATTTTGACGGCTATGCGCTAACTTTTTATGATGACCCCAAAAGTCAAATTTGTCCGCATCATTCTCCGGTTCCAACTGCACCGTTTCTGGTGATGTATCATCGGCGTTCACTGTCCTTCTTATAAAAGAAATGGCACGAGCACATGCATTGGCATCGGTGAAATGAATATTTTTGAAGCGCGGATCCAACAGAGTTGATACTCCCAAAATATGGTGGCTTTCCACTTTTCCAAATCTACTGGTAAGCTGGTTTAACACACGCTCCTTCAAAGGATCTATAATCGGTTTCTCATCGTCTGTAGGTTTTATATTATTTATTTGCACGTTCAAACAATTCACTGTCGGGATGATTTTGCTTGTAGTAGCGTACTTTTCACCGCAAATCTCTTTTGTCACGTATTCAAAAGGTTGCAAAATCATAAGTATCTTTTGAATCACTTTGTTTTCCAGTGCGGTTAGTATATCTGGTGCGTTGGGATTTTCGAGCAGTATTTCGGTGACTACGCTTCTCAACTGAAGATAACGTTCCAACATGTAAAACGTTGAATTCCATCTCGTTTGTACGTCCAATATCATTTTTTTATAATTGGACCCTTGTTTTTCTTTCAAGACATCAGTTCGCAATACACTATTTTTTAAAAAATAGCACGATTGCTCGAACTTTTTTTGTAATGTTTTCAATGTTTTGCAATTTTAGTATGTCTTCTACAACTCTATTTAAAGTGTGAGCAAAACATGGCAAGTGTTTTGCAGGCTCGAGAAAGGTGTTGACAGCGGCCACTACATTGGCGCCATTGTCTGTAACAATAGCTGAAATGTTTGTTTTTTTCATTTCAAATTTCTTAATGATGTCTTCAAAATGTTGTGCGATGTTTATTGCGGTATGTCGATTTGCTAGTGGCATAGTCGTTAAAATTTTTGATATGAGTTCGTCATTTTCCAAAAAATGAATCGTTATCCCAAGAAAACTTCTTGTACTCATCATTTCCGACCATATATCGGCAGTAATAGCGTAATAATTATTGCGTGCAATTTCTGTAAACCTTGTTTTGAAATTCTCCAAAGTGACACTGTAAATGTCATCCAGTCTTCTTTTTAGAGTGTTTACAGAAGGTAACTTCATGTTTGGGGATATAAATTTCATTAACCGACGGAACCCTTTTCCTTCGAGCATGTAAAATGGTCGGTTATCAACCGCGATGAAATATAATAAATGTTTGATAAATGCTTCATGATACATTCCTCCTTCTGAAAAAAATAATCTTTACTTAATAAGATTCGTTTCTATAATTGAAACATAACAAAATAAAGGACTACGCTAAACACTGTCAATTTACCTGAATAAGAAGTAGCCCTTTGAAAAGTTTCAGCCAAAGTTAACTGAAACGGTCGAGTTGATGCCTTAGGTTCACTTTCGCTATTACTTGTACTTGCCGCAGTTGCAGCTGATGAATTATCCTTGGTAGTAATTGTTTGTGTTTTCTCTTCAGACATTATGATCTCGACATCTTGGTTCTTGGAAGTACTGGCTTTATTTTCATATTTTTTTTGGATTAAAGAGTGTTGGCCATGCGTAGAAGTTGTTTCGGCAGATTCATTTATAGAACTGAAAACAGAATATTATAATAAACGTTTTTGTTATAGTATAGAGTAGCACTCATAAAATAACCAGAAAATTATCGCGATATACATCCTAAATTAAAAATCGCAGCGAGATCTACATTCCAAAGCAAACCGCTAGTTTATTTTGTGTTTTACTCACCTCTTACTGTGGCTTTTTAAATGTTTCTTTAAATTGGACGTATTTCCGCTTGATTTTAATACTTTGAAGCAAATTTTGCACTTTGCGGTATTCTTATCCACTTTTCTAAAACTTTTCCACACATCACTTCCTCCGCCAGGCGGAGACATGTTTTATGATATTTAATTTAGATCTATTTAGATATTTATTTCCAAAATCGAAGCTTTAAAGAAAACTGATTACATACGAGTTGAGATTGAGAATGGAATAGGAAATGTTGCCATTAGATTATTATTGAATTCGTTCAAAATATGTGTAATAAATAATATGCAACCAAAATGAATGTCAGCAGTGCTATCAATGAAAAAAGGATATAATATAAAATATCCTAACACCTAAATACAATTTTGTTTAATCTAACCTTTACCACTTAAAATCAGCATCTTATTAGATCACAGTTAGACTATTCTTTTATTAAATAAAACGAGTTTCGTAAAATAATCCGAATTATGTATGTCAAAGAAATTATTAAACCTTGTTAGAAAAAAAGCGAAGTAATAAAATCCAATTTTCTGCCGAAATAATACAAAAATACTTTTCATGACCACACTGATTAAGGCGAGGTATAGAAACTTTTCCCCTATTTGTCTATTGGTTCAGACGAGGTAAACAGGTTTTTCCCCGACCGAAAACAGAAAATCTGAGTAGTGAGCTAGTGAGGAGACAAAAGTATCGAGTATCTTAATAAAGTATCGATACCAAGTAATGTATCGCAATCAAAGTATCGAGTACAAAAATACTAGGTATCGAAAAGAAAGTATCGATACTACTCAGGTATCGATACCTTTTGGCTATCCCTAGTCACAACGCGCCGCCCGGGCCGCGCTCCGCTTAGTATCAAATCGCCAGCGGTTATAGTAGGTGTAGTAGCGTGCGCAGTAGTTTGTTGTGTTTTCGTACGCGTATTACGTTACTAGTCTAATAATATAGTAAATATTATTCGATTCATAAAATGGATGAAGGATTCGAAAAAGGGCAATCGGATAATCTACCTATAATAGATGGATTAATGGTTGCGCATTATTTACCTACCTACATAAAATATGATCACTATACTTACTTACGTCAAAATGGTCTTCACAACAATAAACTGTACTTATATCTCCAAATGGATCTAACCTCTTCATAGCTTTTATCCATTTTTTTCGCATTTTAACGTCCTTTGGAACAATAAAAAACAACTTTTCCGGCGAATTGGTAGTTGTATTTTTACATTTAGGCACAACACATGATTTCCTAGTATTTGGATTTGACATTTTTAAAAGTATTTAGGTATAATTTCGACGGTACGGGCGCGCGACCGCTAGCGGACTGCGAGCCAGCTGAGCGTGTTGTGCGATGACGTCACACTGTCACCGGCAGACCGCGTCGTGCGGTTACTACTTGTTTTACTTATAAATCGGAAACTAATTGACGGATCCAAGTAATTCTTTCACAAGTATTTTTTTATTTTTGACAGAGAATATGGAGTGCTAATAATCAAAATTAGTTAACATTCTTCATTCAAAAAGTAATATAGGTACATGAATTGAAACAGTCTTGAAATCAATATGATTTATTTGGATAAGGATTCAAACAGAAGTATGAATAACATGGTCTAATTTTGTTCGGTATTTCTATCAACTTTTAAAATGTAAAAAGTGGTTATTGTGACATAACGATAATAGTTGAACATAATATAGTACCGCGAGGTTTTTTGTAGTTATTGATATATGTTCTATATTATTTTAGAACATAGTTTTGTTCTATCATCAATACTTTCCGCAGCGCATGCGACGAAAGAGATGTTTTATGGCATTTTTTTTACACCTCGGGTTACGTTACTAAAGTTTTAGTAAGGATCCCTAATCTTTTCTAGCAATATAGCCTATGTTACTCAAGGTGAATGTATCTTTCTAATGGTGAAAGAATATTTGAAATCGGCGCAGTAGTTTTTGAGTTTATTCATTACAAACATACACACAAAAATACAAATCTTTCCTCTTTATAATATTAGTGTAGATTAGTGTAGATGTAGATAGTGTAGAAGTATAGAAGTGTAGAAGTGTAGATACTAATCAACTTGTGAAGCGATATTTATTTCCTGTGTATCGAGTATCTTTTCGCAAGGAGCTTGTTTGTACCATAGCATTGAGATGGAGGTCGTATATATGTATAGGTACATAGATGTGTTCTAAATTCAAACACCAAAATAGTGATTAAAAAGGCTTTTTATTCACTGAAAACAGTGAATAAAATAAGCTTTAAATTTATTTATACCATTCCCGTATAAATAAATATTTACATCACCGTGTGCAGGGATATAACGGTCATGCTCTCTGTTCTGGAGTTATAAGCAGTAACTCCAGACATTTTTTTTGCAATAAAAATATAAGTTGCTAATTTGCCTACCTGATTGTATCCTATGATATATTTATGCATAATATTGCATTGCCATTTAAGCAAAAAACCGTCACTTTAAAATGTAAGCTCCTATTTCTTCGAGAGCCTTTGCACGGCGCATGGTAATGATAATAGGGGCTCGGGCTCGCCGTCATTGGCCGAGCGGATAGGAAGTGCGAGTGCGAAAGCGACGACGCGTCTTGCGGCGACGCACGGTGGGCTGAAAATCGGCTTTCATAGACTTAGGGATTTCAATTTACAAGTGCCAGATTTTTTGCCGGGTATCACTTGTATTAGTTATTACTATATTTCCAATTCCCACCCGAGTTAATTCTGCACAAAAACGAAGGAATTATAATTTTTTTACGAAAAATTTGTATGAAGCTGGTATGAAAAAGTTAATTATCTCGTAAACAGCAAGGAAAACCGTAATATCCTTACAGTTGGTTATAGTACTAATTATTTATGATTTTTGACATATGTCATATAACGGCTATCGCTGCTAATTTTATTTTAAAATTCGTCAAAATATTTTTATTTATTTTTACATATGAAACGGTTCCTTTTAGTGTTTATTACAATGATTTAATCTTCTAATAAGTGTGAATAGGTGATTAAATGATTGTTAATGATTTCTGATAGGTAAGCTAATTTGTTGATTAGTTGTGTTATTAGTTCTAAGAAATGTTTTTGACGATTATAAATTTTCATTTGCACATCTTTTAAAACTCTAATGAGGGTAGTTAATTAAATATCGATGTTTTGCAATAAAGGGGCTAAAATTTTGCTTTATAATTTAGATTGTTCACAACTGTGTAACTGCTTACACTAAATTTTTGCTCTGCGACTGTAAAATCTTAAAATGGAAAGTTTAATCACCAATTTAGACTTGTTTGTTCTTCTAAAGAGTGAGAGTACTTCATTTAATCATGAAGTATTGTTTGGTGCAGTTGTATCCCGCATAGGCGATTGCCTTTCTGCCGAAAATCGAGTAACAGAGGTGGCAGAAATCCAACCGATTCCTTGGTCACATAAACATAAACATTTATTCAAAAATAAAAATACAGTATAAATCTTAGAAATAATGTAGGTATTACAAAGTATGATGCCTGTACTAGGATAAACCTGTATCACAGGCGGCATGAGTTCTTACAATTACTATTTGGACAACTGATTTCTTAAACAATATTTAACATAAGTTTTAATAATAGTGACACAGTCACTTCAGAAGACTGTACGGAAATTGGCTGCAAGCAAATATTGATTGGCCAAGTTGTGTGCAAACTTTAGTTAATCAAGAACCAACTGTTGATGAGATATCAAGAGCACAATCAGACTCTCAAGAACCGTCGCCATCATCTTCCGTTGGAACAATGACTAAAAGGTGCCGAAAACCATTCGAAGATTTGGGAAGTAAACAGAAAAAGAGAAGATCTGATGATCATACAGGCGAAGACTCCAGTGAATTGGCATATGCAGCTGCAGCGCGTTTAAATATCGCGATCGAATACATGATGAAAATCCTGAAGCAGCCGTTAAAATTAAAGAAACGCTTAAGAAACCAGCGAAAACAGTCATATTTACACCAGTGAAAGCGCTTGGATTGCTTCTTTCACTAAAACTGTCAAAGTGGCAATATATTACTTTGCCAGAGGCTGCCATTCGGGAAGGTGCTAAGGATATTTATCTATCCTACTATAAAGTGCAACAAACTAAGCTTGATTGCTACCCTCCGAAGCAATCAGTGTCAGTTACGGATTCCTCGGCTAGGATTACACTTCAAGCTTTACTTGACATCACGGTGACGAGGATCCTTCAAAGTCTTTCTGACTATGCCGATGTGCAAAATAAGCAGCTAAAGCTGATATCCAAGTGGAGATTTGATGGTGCTTCCAACCAAAGCCAATACAAGCAGAAAATGGAGGGTGAGCAAGATGATGCAAGCATTTTCATGACCTCCTTGGTGCCACTAAAACTGACAGATGGAGATAATACTGTATGGACGAACCCAAAACCATGCTCAATTTTGTATTGTCGTCCAGTTCAGTTTACTTTTGTAAAGGAGAGCGAAGCATTTGTCATTGGTCTCAAAAGACAAATTGATGATAAAATTCATGCCCTTATCCCCACAGAGTGCAGTAATAATAACATGGTGACTCATCAACTAATGATGACAATGATCGTCGCCAAAGTCTGCACGTACCTTTCTGAGGCCAGATCAAATGCATCGTGCTACCTGTGCTTAGCAAAACCTACGGAAATGAACCGCTTAGATGTTGTAACATCAAAGACTGTGTGTGCTGACATATACAACTTTGGCTTGTCATCCCTAGGCTCGACTTCAAACGGTGGGTAGCGGGAAGTAATGTTGCAGAACAGATTTTTTTTTATTCAAAATAAATTAAAAGATCACCTCAATCTGTTGATTGATATTGTGAAACAAGACTCGGGAACTACCAATGACGGGAATACCGCTAGAAAGTTTTTCGAGTTTCCCAATAAAACTGCAGCTATTACCGGGTTGGACGAAGATCTTATTAAAAGATTTGCTGTAATTTTGCAAGCGATAACAGCAGAAAAGTACGTGGAATTGTACGACTGGTACTACATGTCGTCAACCGTACATAAATTATTAATACACGGGGCAGACATAATCGAGAAAAATGATATTGTGCCGATTGGGACTCTCGGAAGCAGCCTCAGACTCTCGAAACAAAGATTTTAGGAGGTTCCGGGAACATCATTCGCGGAAAAGAAGCAGGCAAGATTCTAATCAAGATGTCTTAAATATGCTTGTTGTTTCTTCGGATCTTTTCCTAAGTGCACAAGGCCTAAGTTAGATGCCAAGAGAAAGCAGAGCTTTTTTGCTGAAACTCTCGACTTAATTCAGTTTCAGGAAAGTGAGTTCGAGTTTTTAGAAATATCCAATCTGGATTCTGAGTCAGAATTGGAGTCCGACAACGACAGAGATAAGGAAAATTTATAATATTTGATTTAATTTTTTCTATTTTTGCTATTTTGTTATTTTGCTAATTTAGTCACTAAAAGGAACCGTTTCATATATAAGAATAAAAATATTGTGACAATAAAAAAAAAAATTAGCAGCGATAACTGTTTATGACATATTTAGGTAAAAAAAACATAAATAATGAGTACTATAACCACCTGTAAGGATATTACAGTTTTCCTTGCTGTTTACGAGATAATGAACTTTTTCATACTAGCTTCATACAAATTTTTCGTAAAAAAATATAATTCCTTCGTTTTTGTGCAGAATTAACTCTGGTGTCATTTTTGAATATAGTAATAACTAATAGAAGCGATATCCGGCAAAAAACCCGGCACTTGCAAATTGAAATTCCTAAGTCTATGAAAGCCGATTTTCAGCCCTCCGTGCGACGGGTGCCGTCCGCCCCCCCTCCACCTGCCTGCGCAAGCACCGGGCAGCGGTCGGCGAGCTGTCACTGCTGTCATGCTGTCTGTGTCACTCTGTGAACTCTGTCAGTGTAAAATCAACTGTCAAGTTTAAGACACATCGTATTCGTATCACTAATCACTCTCCGTTTGAATCGAGCGAGCGCTGACGCTATGTGTGCCAGATAATCGCGCCGGTGTCCGGTCTACATTAAAGACGTTTTTACGTAAATATTAGTCATACCGGTAGTGCGATGGGTGGCGCGGCACTGTGGTTAGTGTTGGCGCTGGCGGGCGCGGTCCTGGGCGCGGGCGGCGAAGGTCGCAGCCTGCTGGGCGCTCCGGTCGCCTTCGACCTGGAGTCCACGCTGCAACTTAATGACGCGGCGCGCGCCGACCGGGAGGTGGGCTACAAGCTGCGCGCGCGCCTCGCCGTGGTGCCGCGCTGGGTCGGCGACCAGGACGACTACCTGCTCCAGTTCCAGGTCAGTATATCGCACCTTGCGCACTGCTACCCCCATTCACAAGTTTATTATAATAAGGGACACTATCTAGACTTGTTTCCTATTGTAAGCATCACCAGAAGTAAAATTTAATTTCGGTTTAGTTGTGGTCCCCAAAACTATACATGCGAGGGAAGCATGTTAACGCAGACTTCATGCCGTATGAGTCAGTGTGGGACTCATACAGTGACAGTACATTCTTTGCTCACTGGAGACGCGGTGAGATCAAGGCAGCCTACCTGGACCCCAGCGAGCTGCCTGATGTGCTCAACTACAAGAAGTCCCTGCTCAGTCTGTTTCAGGTAATGTTTTGCCGCATGCATACATAATCTAACAATAGGATTTAACTAAAATTCAGTTTGTTTATTTGTCTGTGTTGTACTAACTTCTCGAACTATTTCATTAATGTTTTTGCTACAAGCAGGAGTAACCACTTAACATAAGGTGTGCCATAGGCTAGTTTGCAAACTAATAAAATATAAATTAAAAACTATTTTCAGGTACAAATGCTGGATGGTGAATACAATGAGACAGATGTGTCCGGCCCCTGCCAAGTGCTCTATGAGACCATTTCCACAGAGGTGTTTAGAAAAATTAAGGTGGGTGTAAACATAATGTTCGTTCATTTTGTTATTAACATTTAATTGGACTGCAGTTTATATTCAGTTCTGTAGGTACACAGAAATTATTTCAGTGTAAACAATGTCATAGTCTAAATACAGATTACCAATACCTACTTTGTAAAAGTTAATAACATTGATCGGAAATCTGTGAGACGGCCAATTGATAGGTATTTAGCATGTTCACGTTAAACTTTCCATAATTATATAATGCTACTAGCATTGATAAGTAGGTAGAGATTTATAAAAATAAGCAAGTGTTCTAGTTCCCATTCCCACTATTTGTAACTGGTTACAGCAACCTAATTGATATAATTCCCCTATGATCTATCTGCCAGATCTACCCTACTTCACTTTACTTTTGACTATATCAAGTAACACACTCGGGCATCGCACTTGGTTATATCATACATTTTTGTGAGTAACAATAACGTGGTGGTGTGCGATGACGCCGTAGCGGAGCTGCGCGGAGGGCGCGGGCGTGGTTCACAGCGCGCGGCGCGTGGCGCGCTACTCGCTGGGCGCGGCCGGCCTGAGCGCGCTGCACGCCGAGGAGCTGCTCGTGCTGGGCCACGCCGCGCTGGGGCTGAAGGCGCGCTCGTGGCACACGCTGCAGCGCGCCGACGCGCCGCCGCGACAGGCCGCGCGCGCCGCGTCGCTGGCGGACGCGCTGCAGGCGCTGCCTCGAGCGCTGCGCGCGCTGCCGCTGGCGCTGCAGGCGGCGCCGGGCGAGGACGCGGCCGACGACGAGGTACGATACAGTGCTGTGCGACAGATAAGCCGGGTCGCCGGGGCGCGCTATCTGCGCGCGGCGATAGAACCGCGAGTAGCCACGTCCCGCCACGTTGGACGCTGACGGCTATTATCTCTATGTCTCAGATACTGTCAAATATTTTTTATTACTTTTTCGTTGACTTCTCATAACATAACATACTACTTGCATGTTATTTGAAAATTACAATACCCTATCCCATTACTACAGTTTAGTCAGCTTTTACTGACTAGGTATTTTTTACCTAACTATGATAAAATCTCTATAAAGGAGTTAGATTTCACTGCAAATATATGTCAAAACAATGGAATTCTTAAAATAAAATCGAAAATAAATAACCTGAGCTCTGTTTGGCTTTAATGAGCTCTCAGGCTAATGGAAGTTTATTATTTGCTGTCAACTGCCGCAAGGTTGATATGGCTACCGTGCTGTGCCATTTCTCACCAGATGTTCGCCGGCCGTAAGTGTTGTATGTCAAAAACTGATTGTGACTTATAATGAAAAAAAAAACCCGCAAAAACCCCAGAATGACGACACACGACACTCTAAATTGATTATGTTAATATTTATTATGCTCAATCTTATGAGGTGATTTGGCCCCGTATAAAACATCGACGACGGCATCGTTCACACCGCTGTTGAGCATCAGGGCCGCAAGCTCCTTCAAAAGCGACTCACCAGCTTTAGATCCTTAAGATGTTGTGAAGTCAGGCCATCGAGGCCGCCGGCGGAACCACTTCGGAAAGAGCTCATAGCTGCTATCAACTGGGGGCTGAAACGTTTAGGAAGGTTAAGTTTAGGTCGGGGGGTCGGGAAATCAAGACAGGTACCTACAAAAATGTCAAAGTAAAGCCGTCGTCGCATGCTATTATAATTTGGTAGGTTTACAGGCATGCGACCACGGCTTTCCCTTGACCATTTTTGTATCTAGGTACCTATGTCTTGATTTCTGTCTGAAATATTTTCTTGTTTCATACTTTTTCGAACGTGGTTTTTCAGTAGTCGGGTTTTAGTTTTTGAACTTAGTTTTTATAAATTAATGAGGTTAGAATTTCATGATAAAGTATCTGCAGAGCCGCTTTTCTTTTAAATTTAGGTTTTATTGTATTATAGGTATTAATTTTACAGCCGCGCCGTACGTAGCACAGTCTCACTTTTGCTGGTTTTAACAATTTAAACATAATTTATTTACTTAGACATTATTATCATATAAATACATATTTGTAATGTGCTTGTCAAGCCGCAGCATTTTATGTGACGTCGCATAGCCTATAACCAGCGGACGATCAAGACGCTTCCAACGATACCTTATTTGAAAATAATGATGAGAAGTTTAGAAGTTAATGAGGTAACCGATGAACATACGTACATACATACATACCGGTTAAATTCATAACCCTCCTTTTTGCTACGCCGTAGTCGGGTAAAAACCTCGCCATACCCCTCATTACAAAAGTTTTATATACGAGTACCTACTACTATTATTTTGCACTTTTGCATATTTACAGCAAGAGAGAAGGTTGTTTTGTTCATTTACATATTCTCAGCGAATCTAAAAAGATATTTGTCACGAACTTGTTGTGTAAAATATCGGCTAACATATTGCTCAATAAATTCGAATGCTGAAAGTAGATGTAAGTAAATTCCTGAATCTCATGACCACTCATGACATGACGTAATTCGCAACATCCCGTCGAGTCCGCTGATGTCATATGTCAAAATCTTGTCGAGCAGGTTACAGACAAACTAAAAAAAATGGTTTTGTATGAACGGCAGTATGAATGTAGATCTATGTGTGGAGCCTGAACTTCGGCAGTCTCCAGGTTCGTTGGATATTATCTCCAGGAGCTGAGCGCGTTGCTGGCGGACGCGGGGTCGGGCGAGGGCAGCTCGGCCCACGCGGCGCTGGCGGGCGCGGGGCCGGGCGAGGGCGGCTCGGCCCGCGCCGCCGCCGCCGCGCTGCAGCTGCTGCCGGCGCTGCGCCGCGCTAACCACTCCGCGGCGCTGCAGCTGCTGCAGCGCGCCGACCTGCACGACCACCTGTGAGTACTGCGACCGCACCCCCGTACTACCCCCCCACCCTGATTTAAAATAAAACTGCGTTCAACATTTTTTGTAAGTCACAGTAGGTACGGTCTATAATATTACTTTTAACTTTTAAGATCTTTACCGCCAGGTTCTTAAATCCAATTGGAGTTTGGCGTCAAAAGATTGTTGTACAGCTAAAACTGTAGGTATAATTAAAAGCGTTGGCAACATACTAAACCACGAATTGGGTCATCTTTAACTACAATTCATAACCTACACCTAGCTTCTTCATCTACATGCACCGGCGCGTCTGTATCGATACACAAGCGCGTCAGGTGTGCAAAGTTCTACAGGATGCGTCTGACTTGCGTGCGTATCGCGTCTGTATCGCTACAAACACGCGTCGACGGCGCGTTTAAAAAACGTGGTGTGCATAGGCCCTAAGACTGTAACACATGTGTTAAGCAATAAAGATTTGAATTTGAATCTCAGATAATTTGCTATTTACTAGACATTGGTATTTTTGGATTTTTACGCAAACGGTTAAATATCCGATAGATTTTGAAATCGTTTTCTCTTGACGTTCTCTTCGTGTCTATGGAGCAGGACCAGCATGATTCCAAGCATTCTTATCTCGGATATAATCCTCTAATATGTAATATGCTTGTTTACAAAGTTTACTTATAATATGAGTTATAAATTTTCTTTCTTTTTATTGCAATATATCACAAGGTATTTTGTTGTAACATTTAACACAGTACCCCATAAAAGATTTAGATTTAGATAATCTGAAAAATTGTTGATCTATTTTATCTTTATTTCTAGAATTAAAATGATGTCTATCAGATGTAGGTACTTACCTAGATTTTTTCTTACATACATAATATTTTCATAAATTAATTTAATTTTATCTTGCTCAACTGTATTCACATGGTGTTCGAGTGACTTTTTGAACTCTCATAAAGACCGTCGTAGGTCGGGCCTGTGTCGCCTGCTGGGGCTGGCGGGCACGCGCGCCGCGCACGCCGCCGCCGACGACTTCCTGCAGCTGCACGCGCACGACCCGCTCGCGGGCCTCGCGCAGGCCTACCTCGCCGGCTTCGCGCTCGCCGACCGGCCCGACGAGGCCGTCGTGCTGGACGTGCTGCGCCTGGGCGACGAGGCGCGCGCGCCGGCCCTGCGCGGCGCCGCGCTGCTGGCCGCCGCCGCCGCCGCGCGCGCGCTGCCGGCCGCGCGCGCCGTGCGCGACGGGCTGGCGCGCGGCCTGGCGCGCTGTCGCGACGAGCCGTGCCGCGCGCTGCGCCTGCGCGCGCTCGGCAACCTGCGCCGCGCCGACACCGCCGACCTGCTGCTGGAGCACGCCGAGCGCGCGGAGCCGGCCGCCGCGCTGGCCGCGCTGGGCGCGCTCGACGCCGCGCCGCCCGCCGCGCTCACGTTCGCGCGCCTGGACCGGCTGCAGGCGCTGGTGCTGCGGGACGCGGCCGCGCTGGAGGTGCGCGCGGCGGCGCTGGACCTGCTGGTGCGGCGCCGCGCCGACGTGCCGGCGCCGCTGGCGGCCGTGGCGCACGCGCTGCACGAGCGCGGCGCGCACGAGCTGCGCCGCGTGCTGTGGCAGGGCGTGGCCGCGCTGGCGCCCGCGCACGCGGCGCTGCGCGCGCTGCCGCGCCACCTGCCGCGCGCGCTGCGCGGCTGGGACGCGCGCGCGCACGGCGGCACGTCGTCGCTGCTGGCGCGCGCGCCGGGCTGGGCGGCGGGCGGCTGGCGCGCGCAGCTGGTGTCGCTGCAGGTGGCGCGCGGCGGCCTGCTGCGGCGCGGGCAGGTGCGACTGATGGCGCACGACGAACGAGGCGACACTTTCGACGCGCTCGAGGTGAGTATCGCGCGCTAATTTGCACATTCATCTGAGAAATTTAAGAATTATTATGTCTTTGACATTTCTCGGGACCCTGGGGTTCCCGGACCTTTGGAAGGCGTACGAGGGGCCGAAGCCAACTCGCAGAAGCCCGTTAAGCGTTTTAATTAAATGAGGCACCAACCGACGATTATCCCAGTATGCACTAGGCAAGTGCACCCAAGGACAACCCCCGGTCGGTGTAGGACTATTGCAGGATATGGAAACAAAGATATTGGACTATGGGTTTGGGTGGCTTAAGTTGACTGGTGACTTGGAACTATGGAAAAACTATGGCCCCTGCCTGATCAATGTTTCATATGCACACGGAAAAAATGGCAGGGGGTGACTTGCACACTCAATAATGGGCCCCCGGAAACTGTCGCTAGCACATAGTGACGTAGCGACAAGGGGGCAACATGTCCTGAGGTACTTGAGGAGTGGAGAGGCATTCCACGGCTTTCAGAACAATCCCAGAGCCCGGAAGATGATCAAGATCCCTACGAGCACTTACTGGAATACTTCCTTCCTCCGAGCACGTTTGCTCTTGCGAATCTCCACTCAAGCCGGCCAATTAAGGCAAGAATGAGGTGGGAGCTCTGTTCCTCGTCAGTGTTCACTCCAGCCGGCCAATAAAGGCAAGCCAGAGATGAGGAACAAGATTTCTCCCGGGAGATAGGGTCCGTGGGGTCGCTACTGCCCAACAGCTCGCCACATGCTGCCCTGCGGGTTTCTGTATCTCTCTTGGTCTGGCTCCTCATCCTAGACCTGTTCCGGCAAAGTAAACTCTACCGGCACAGACCCAGAGTGTGGAGCGCGCAAGCCCCACCACGACGTCAACGTAGAGATACGGCGGTGGGGGAATTATTATTATTATTAAGTATTTATAATTATAGGTAGAAGTGTGGACACGCGGTCTCGAGGCTTTCGGCGGAGGCGGCGAGGGCGCGAGCGCAGAGCCGGCCGGGCCCGAGCAGCCCGCCGAGGAGCCCGCGGGCGGGCTCGGGCTCAGCGTGGGCGGCGCGCGCCTGGACGACATCCCGCTGTTCGACGGACAGGTGAGCGGGTGCAGTGCGTCGCGGGCCGCGCGGCCGCACGGTGCTGACCCGTCAAAATTCAAAACTCATTTATTCAAACTAACCTGAGTATCAGCACTTTTATAAACGTCATAATTCCTTATGACAGTCTCCCAAAGACCGTCACCATTTCCTAGTTCTTTAGCTGGGAAGAAGAAGTGGTGCAATAAACTCCCCAGCAACACAGTTGTCTGTTCAGTTAGAAAAACTTGATCTAAATCGAATCGAAATAATTTACATTCACACAATGCAAATTATTTCGATTCGATTTAGATCACGATGAGATTTTTAAAATCAAAAGTAGCTACCGCTTCCCCCGCCAAAAGTGACAGATATTTGTGTTCGGAATAATACGCAAAAGGATTCTCCAGTGTTATATACTCTAAGACGTAGGTATTCAATAAATTACTGCAATGTTACCAGAAATGTATATGTGTATATACGCCGACATTTTTGGATTCTATATGTCTCACTAAAGAATTCATATTTGTGAACGTTCACACATATTTATCTAAATCTGAGCCTAGTCCTGTGCGTGCACAATAAATAAATGTTTGTTTCGTGTCTGTCCGCTTGCAGGCGGAGCTGCTGGGCCACGTGTGGGCGGGCACGGCCAGCGCGCCCACGCCCGTGCTGCGCGCGCTGCGGCCGCTGCTGCACGCGCGCGCCGCCGTGCCGCTGCTGGCCGGCGTGCGCGTGCGCGCGCGCGTGCGGGCGGCGCTGGCGCTGGCGCTGGACGCGCAGGCGCAGGTGTCGCTGTGGTGGCGCAGCGCGCGCGCCGAGCTGCAGCTGCGCGCCGGGCTGGCGGCGCAGGCCGAGCTGCGGCTGCGCACGGCGTGGGTCGAGCTGAGCGCGGACGCCGACGTGCGCGTCGAGCCGCGCCTGCGCATCGCGTCGGACCTGGACTTCTACTCGGGCGTGGCGCTGTGCGTGCGCGTGAGCACGGAGGCGCACTCGCTGGCGCGCACGGTGACGCTGGGCTCGCGGGCGCGGCGCCTGCGCGTGCGGCGCGTGCGCGTGTCGCGCGTGGACACGCCGGGCCGCACGCTGGCGCTGGGCCGGCCTAACGACGCCACGTGCTGCACGCTGCGCGCGGCCGACGCCGACGCCGACGCCGACGCCGCCGAGGCCGACGCGGGCGCACAGTGACCCGCTCCGCTCTTCGATCACACCAAAGACTCGCGCGTTTTTGCAGCGAATTAAGTCATTAAGATAGTTAAGGATATTAATGTTGTATTATATTGTGTTAATGATAAAAATATTTGACTGCGATAACTGGAGATCTGATAGATTTGTCAACAAAAGAACTATTTTATTTTATAAAAATAATCAAAAATACTCTTGGTTATTTTATTTGCTAATTTCAAAAATATCTGATGAAAGTGTAAACAAAACTAACCCAGTTCAGGTAACATTCCTACGCAATCACTTAACGGAATTAGTAACTTATTCATCCTTTAATTTAGGAATTAGTAACTTATTATTTAGGAGGTTTCATAATCATAATCATAATCATAATCATTTATTTGTCAGAATATGGTACATTATACGGTCTTAAGATTAGTCAATGGTATCATCACATTCTGCCAAGTGTGGCGTGCAAATATTAGGTACATTCATTTATTACATTTATTAGAGGTTAGTATTAACATGATCGATTGCATAATTACAAATTAAAATTTCAATTTTAGTTATGGTAGTTAATAATAAGATCATAAACACACACAATTTATTCAGGATGTCAAAGTATAAAAGCATTATCAATTCAATTAGGATGTCAAAGTATCATTCAAATAGTCGTTTAAATTATAATAACATTTAATATATAGCAAGTCTTTCAGTTTCTTTTTAAATCCATTAAAATTTTGCTCTTTAATTGATTTTGGAATTTTGTTATAAACTTGCGGTGCTATGCAGAATATGCTTTTCCACATTAGGGCTGTTTTGGCTCTCCGTCCGCGTAACATATCATTCCGCCTGTTACGTTTAACAGTATCTGATAGTTGGGGAAACAAGTGTGCATTTAACTTTACAAATAAGGCAGCTTCATAAATATACAAAGCCGGGAGTGTCATAATCTTGTATTTTCGGAAATAAGGTTCACAACTGTCCGTTACTTGAAGTCCAAACATGGCTCTGATAGACCGTTTTTGCGCTTTAAAAGCAGCTTCTCTGTTTGTTGAGTTACCCCAAAATATAATGCCGTATCTTAATACAGACGCCACAAGACCATGATAAGCTGTGAGTAGAGCATCTGTGTCTACTGTTGGAGCAAGTTTATACAGGGCATAGGATGAACTACTAACTTTTTTGCATAGCGCTTCAATGTGAGCCTTCCAGTTGAGCTGCCTATCAATAATTAAGCCTAGAAATTTTGTACTATCTACCTCGTCAATTTTGTTACTTTGGAATACCAAAGTAACAAAATTGACGAGGTAGATAGTACAAAATTTCCATATTTTTAATTTGCCATAAAAAAACCAGTTTGAAAATGGAGGTTCAATAGAACCTCCATTTTCAAACTGGTTTTTTTATGGCCAAAGTGCATTATTTGGGTTTTACCAAGGTTAATTCTTAAATTATTATTATTAAGCCAAGAGATTAATGAATTGACCGCGTTATTAACATCAAGTTCATAGAATTCAGGTTTATTGCAAGGTATTGTTACCGTACTATCGTCAGCAAATAGTGTTATAGGGAAGTCTATGGCTTTGGGCAGGTCATTAATATAAATCAAAAACAGTAAGGGACCCAATACACTACCCTGTGGTACTCCAAAATACACTGTGCGTTCTTTGGACAGGTATGTAACTTCTACTTTAGTCTTTAAATTTAAATCTGTTATAGCAGTGAATTGTTTTCTTCTTGAAAGGTAAGTGCTTAATAAGTCCAGAATGTTACCTCTTATACCATAGGAGTCAAGTTTGTTTCGTAAAATATTGTGGTCAACACAGTCAAAAGCTTGCGTCATATCACAGTACATAGCACAAACAGGTTTCTTATTATCAATATTAGTCATAATTTTATTCAAAAAGTCATAAATAGCCATATTAATTGTCATATTCTTCCGAAAACCTTTTTGCTCGTTACAGAGAATCGTATGTTTTTCTAGGTATGTGTAAAGCTCATTATAAATATATTTTTCAAAAACTTTAGAAAAAGTTGGCAAAAGTGCAATAGGTCTATAATTTTGCATTAGCTGCTTTTTACCTTTTTTAAATATAGGTTTGACTATGGAGATCTTAAGACGGTCAGGAAAAACTCCCTCAATGATACACACGTTAAGAATGTGACTCAAGTGTTTGGAAATTAAATCGGCAACATGTTTTATAATCTTAGTTGAAATTTCGTCATACCCTACGCTACTAGTGTTTTTAAGACCTTTTATAATGTTAAATATTTGTATCGGTTGACATGGAGCCATGAACATTGACTTTTGTTTATTTAATATATAAGCACTCGCTCTTTTACCTGATCCTGGTACTGGCATAACTTTTTCTACGAAATAGTCGTTGAACTTGTCAGCAATTAGTTGAGGTTTGTTGATTGTTTCATTGTCAATTTGAATTGTATTTAATGAGTCATTAGGTAAATTTAATTTAGGGTTTTTTATTATTTTCCATGTCATTTTGCTTTTATTGTCAGAAGCTTTAATATTGTAGTTATTTTGAGATCGTTTAGTCAGTTTAATAATTTTTTTAAGTAACTTTGAGTAATTTGAGTATTTTTCCCTAGTTTCAACTTTATATCTCATCACTTTCAGTGGATTTACTTCTGAGAAAGTTGCACATGCTGAGTAACTTAAGACTTTCAAAAGCTACTTCAGAAATCGCATGCAATTCATAAAAAAAAATTAAATCGTTTAGATATTCTAAAAAATCACCAGATTTGGCATAGTTACTTGAGATAGAAAAACCTATAATCTATGGGATGTATTATTGGGACGTCCCAATAATCGGTCCGAGATAGGAATCCTATGGAATGTGATACAATGAAAGATAGAATTATACTGTCTACCAACAATAGCGATCTGTCTTTTACTGACAATAGGTTAATGGGTCCCGTGCGAGGTGTCAAAAGACGCGTCTCCGCGCGGGCTAGTCACCTGTGAAATAACTGAAATTTACGCAGAAAACATGTTGACTTTTGATCAAAAACTGTAATTTTCGACAAAAACTGGGAAATTACGACTACTTAACGGGACTCGAGCTCGCGGAACGCGCACCAGAGAACACAGTTAAGGCAGGCAAGTATACATTGAAATTAAGATCAAATATGGTTTTGGACAGAAGATTTTAAGATAAAAATTAACACAGTTTTCGAAAAAAAAAAACGAATTTCTATGTGAGCTAGGCGCCCGTGGGAGGTGTCAAAAGACGCGTCTCCGCGCGGGCTAGTCACCTGTGAAATAACTGAAATTTACGCAGAATTTTTTTTGACTTTTGATCAAAAACTGGGAAATTACGACTACTTAACGGGACTCGAGCTCGCGGAACGCGCACCAGAGTACACAGGTAAGGCAGGCAAGTATACATTGAAATTAAGATCAAATATGGTTTTGGGCAGAAGATTTTAAGATAAAAATTAACACAGTTTTCGAAAAAAAAAAACGAATTTCTATGTGAGCTAGGCGCCCGTGGGAGGTGTCAAAAGACGCGTCTCCGCGCGGGCTAGTCACCTGTGAAATAACTGAAATTTACGCAGAATTTTTTTTGACTTTTGATCAAAAACTGGGAAATTACGACTACTTAACGGGACTCGAGCTCGCGGAACGCGCACCAGAGTACACAGTTAAGGCAGGCAAGTATACATTGAAATTAAGATCAAATATGGTTTTGGGCAGAAGATTTTAAGATAAAAATTAACACAGTTTTGGAAAAAAAAATCGAATTTATATGTGAGCTGGGCGCCCGTGCGAGGTCTCAAAAGACGCGTCTGCGCACGGGCTAGTCACCTAAGAAATAACTGAAATTTACGCAGAAGAAAAATGTTGACTTGATCAAAAACCGTAATTTTCGACAAAAATCGGGAAATTACGACTACCAAACGGGACTCGAGCTCGCGGAACGCGCACCAGAGTACACAGGTAAGGCAGGCAAGTATACATTGAAATTAAGATCACATATGGTTTGGCCAGAAGATTTTAAGATAAAAATTAACATCGTTTTCGAAAAAAAAAACTAATTTCTATGTGAGCTAGGCGCCCGTGTGAGGTGTCAAAAGACGCGTCTCCACGCAGGCTAGTCACCTGTGAAATAACTGAAATTTACGCAAAAGAAAAATGTTGACTTTTGATCAAAAACCGTAATTTTCGACAAAAACCGGGAAATTACGACTACCTACCAAACGGGACTCGAGCTCGCGGAACGCGCACCAGAGTACACAGGTAAGGCAGGCAAGTATACATTGAAATTAAGATCAAATATGGTTTTGGACAGAAGATTTTAAGATAAAAATTAACATAGGTTTCGAGAACAAAATCGAACTTCTATGTGAGCTAGGCGCCCGTGCGAGGTGTCAAAAGACGCGTCTCCGCGCGGGCTAGTTATCTGTGAAATAACTGGAATTGACGCAAAGAAAAAATGTTGACTTTTGGTCAAAAAACGTAATTTTCGACAAAATCCGGGAAATTACGACTACCTACCAAACGGGACTCGAACTCGCGGAACGCGCACCAGAGTACACAGGTAAGGCAGGCAAGTATACATTGAAATTGAGATCAAATTAGATTTGGAAAGGAAATATTGAGATAAAAAATTTATTTAAGTTTTAGAAAAGAATATTATATATTAAAAAAAAAAAAAACTGTCCAATGTCCTATAACGAAAAATCTTTTCGCGTGTTTGTCAATTTTTACTAGTCACGCCAACGCGTCCCATTTAAGGCGTATTGGACACTCGTTGTCGAAGGCGTTGTGGTCAGTCCTATCCCCTTTGGCCGAAATGCTAATGTGATATTTTGCGCCTCCGCCGCCAATCGCGACAGGCAGTCAGCTCGCAAATGAGTGCACAGGTCGGCGGGCTGCGTGCACAGTTTACGGCTGTGGCCGTAGCGCAGACAGCGAGTGCACTGCACCAGTGGCGACTGGTCCTGCACTCGCATTCGCTGTAGGTCAATGTGCACGCGACCCGCAATTGTCAGCCGTTGCCACATAGTCGGGGACACCTGTAGGATGACGTGGCACATATGGGGGTGTTCGCGCCAACACTACGCGACCATAGTTCGCCTGCGCCGCACTTCCCATCACTACGGGGCGCCCCGCGCCTGCCCTCACGCCCCGCAACGCGTCTGCGTCGAGCGCGCCGCACACGCGCCCTCTAGAGATGGGTCGTCGATGTATTTGGCGTTAACGAAACTAGACCGTCCAATTTAGTTCATCGACTAGTCGATTAACTAGTTGAATTCGTCGACTAGTTTACGTGTCAACTTGGTTAAACTTTGCGACGAAGTCGACGGCAGTGACGTAGGTGATAGACTAGTCACCCGCATGCTGCAGGTACATATTAGTTTGAAGTTCCCTTCATACTTTTCCAGGCTTAGGATTGGCTGAATACTGAATCAAACACGGAACATCAAAAATTCAAAAATCAAAAACAAGATGAATAACTATCAAACAGAAACAAATACGAACCGGATTGTCTAGCGTCATTCGACCAGTCCATCGCCTTTCTCTTTCGCGCAAGCGAAACTACCATAACGGCATCCTTTTCTTCACTTAACAATAATTTCATTCGACCCGTACAAATTCCAAATCCCTTCTACTAGATTTAGAGTTCAATTTTGTTTGGTTGATTATTTTATTTCAACGAACGATTGAATTTGTACTACGTTCTCGCGTCGGTCGTCGCGTTGCGAGTTTCAGTTAAGGCGTCTACGGATTCGACTAGTCCATCGATTATCGGTGAACCGTCGATTCGTTCACAGAACGTCGACGGTCGAATTAACTAGTTCGTTGATTCAACGCCCATCACTAGCGCCCTCTTTGCTCCGCTACCGCCAAGGATCACACACGCGCCCCTGCGCTCCCTACACGCGTCCTCAATAAACTACTCAAATACTGTATGTAAGCTGTAGAATACACGCGCTTACATAATGGCGACCGTCTAACTGCAATCATCGGACTCCCGAGATTCCAAGCCTTCTACCACTTCGTGCATCCACGAGCTTCGTGCACCCGCCACCGTGTGCATTCGGCGTGTCTGCGAGCAGCGAGCCTCGACCATCGTGCGTGTCGAGAATAAATACCTACGAAGTAGTGAATCAAGAAACCTAATTGAATTGCGAGTGCGGCTTGCCTGCGTGTGGCCGGCCCGTGAATACCCAGCTAAGTTTCCATTCTTCTATTTTCCTATTACCTATACCCCTCTCGTTGTAGTCTATAGCCTGCGTAATTGCGGGACAACTACAACAGTGATAGGAAAAGCTATTGCATGCATGTGCATTGTGCGTATCTATTTCATTCAACTAAAATATTTATTCCTGCCACCTATACATACCCTTGATTTGTAGCCCTGTGCAATAGTGCGATTGCATAGGTAGCTACAAGTGGCTAGGAAAAATACCCATAGGTAAGGTACCTACTTACAATTCTACGCTATTATTTTGCGATTCAACTATTCCAGTCACCCATTCTATTTCGTTGTAGGCTATTTTCCATACCCCACACTAAATTGTGCAACTACAACAGTGACCTTGGAAAACTACTCAGTGCGCCATTTTGTGTTGTTCATTGTGAATATCGTGTTGCCTACGCGTACGCTAGCCCTCCCGCACGTGTCGTGTTGGATGTGCTAGCCAGCATTTGTGCTCGTTTGCAACATAGCTATTTTATTCTAATTTGTTCTTGGGGTACTGACGAGTGTTTAATTTTGTGCCTTGTGCGTGGTTTGTTTACGCCCTCACGTTCCCTAGTTGCACTATCCTTCGCTTGTGTTGCACGTTATATACCCCGCTTCGGGCCGACTATTTCAGCGCAAGAGGTGCCCGTGCCCATCCTTGTGGCCAGAGCCCGTCATCACTTCGGGAAATCATCGAGCGCGTCGTGCCGGCGCCGTCGCCGCACGCGTGCCCTAGGCCTCCTGCCCCGAGCTCCGCGCCCGCGCGTGGTTGCTTCGCTGACGCCGAGGGAGTGCCGGTAACTACCGATAGCCAGACGAAGAGGAACGTAAGATCTTTCCATTTATTTTGTACTTACTAGTGATTCAGTGCTGTCTTTATCAAGGTAGTTTAATTGATTAATTTATCGCCATGGATATCAAAACTCTAAAAGCTAAACGTGCCAGTATCCGTGGTAGGCTAACTAAATTTGAAAATTACTTAGAGCAAATCAAGACAGTACCCATATTTGAATACAAAGAATCACAAGTAAATGAGCTTAAATTAAAACTAGAGATGATCAGAGATTTATTTAAAAACTTTGTTGTGCTACAAGATCAAATCGATGAGCTTTCCATAGAAACTATATCTCTTGAAATTGATGAGAGGGACGCTACGGACTCTAAGTTCATAGAATTGATTGCTGAGGCAGAAACAATTCTGCGGCAATGCCCTAGTGAATCTCAACAACTTCCATACCATCATCATTCTCAGAGCGAGCATTCTAACAGTGTGAATTTTAAATTACCTAAAATAGAAATAGCAAAATTTGATGGCACTTATTCTAAATGGTTAGACTTTAGAGATACTTTTAAATCACTAATTCATGAAAACTCACAATTACTTCCTATTTACAAATTCCATTATCTCAATTCTTACTTAACCGGTGAAGCAGCTAACATTTTGACTAACCTAGCGGTCTCAGACAAAAACTACACGGTTGCTTGGGACCTGCTGTGTCAGAGGTACAATAACAAGAGACATTTGATCACTCAACACATAGATTTAATTTTATTTGAACTACAACCCACTCACCGTGATTCTGAAAGTTCTCTTAGAGCGTTGGTTTATAGTGTCAACAAAAATCTCAGAGCCCTGTCAAGTTTAGGTCAGTCCACAGACGAATGGGACCCATTGATAGTACAAATTATGTATCACAAACTTGATTTCACTACCAAACGAGCATGGGACGAACATAGGAATCCAGATGATGACAATATGCCCAAATTAAGCGAATTAATAAAATTCTTACAAAATCGTGCTAACATTGTAGAGAATACTTCTAGTAGTAAGAAACACAATTCTAGCAATAAGCAGGAGCGCGCCTGCACATCCTTAGCATGTATAAAAGCTAATACAAATAATGACAAACCTAACGGAGAATCAACTTGTGTCTGCAACTATTGCAGTGGAGATCACAGCATCTACAAATGTCCTACATTTTTATCAAAAACTCCAGAAGAACGCAAAACTGAGATTTACCGCCTAAATCTATGTCCTAATTGGCTCAAAAAAGGACATGTTGCCAAGGATTGTCCTCAAGGACCATGTCGAAAATGTAACAGAAAGCATAATTCATTACTTCACATAACTTCACAGCCTGCAGGCAGTGTTCCTGTGCAACCTGCTATTGCTGAAGCCACGGATGTTCCTGAATCAACCATTGAAGTTTCAGTTAACTTCTCATCTCAGGTACAACGAAATAATCTCGTATTACTATCTATAGCCATTATTGATGTGGTAAATCCAAGTAGCAACGCATGCCAGAAAGTGCGTTGCCTTCTCGATTCCGGCAGTGCGGCCACCTTTATAACTAGAGAGTTGAAAGAGAAGTTGGGCCTACCTGCCATACCAACAAATACTACGAGGATAACCGGTATGGGCAATACACACTGTGGATTCATCGCAGAGAGAAGCGTCGTCCGCATACATTCTCGCCACACAGACTACCAGACCACATTGGCATGCCCGGTTCTACCTGAGCTTACAGCAAATATTCCAAGTTCAACCATTGATTTAAGCTACTTCAAGATTCCGCCGAAAACTCCACTAGCCGATCCTTCCTTCAACACTTCAGGCCCAATAGACATGCTGATTGGCGCCGATTTATTCTGGCAAATTATAGGAAGAGAGCAGCAATCACTTGGAGCAAATTTGCCATTTTTGAGAAGTTCCCAGTTGGGCTGGCTAATTTCAGGCGCTATGTCTATACCTTCCAACTGTGTACCTAGAAACATTCAGTGCAATTTGTCAAGAAATGACAATCATTTAAACAATAATTTTGATCAACAACTTGCCAGATTTTGGGAGCTAGAAGAGCTACCAAAAAGGCCTCTCCTGAGTGATAGTGAGAAGATGTGTGAACAGCACTTTCAGACACACACTACCCGTCAAGAAAATGGACATTTCTCTGTGAAGCTTCCACTTAAAGAGTCTACTGAGGTTCTCGGTGACTCCTATCATAGAGCAAGGCAAAGATTATTTTCTTTAGAACGAAAATTCCGCAAAAATCCGAAACTCAAGCAAGCCTATTGTGAATTTATAGCAGAATACCTGTCGCTGGGCCACTGCACTCAGCTAGAGCAGACGCCGCCGCCGCGCCGGTGCCACTACCTGTGCCACCACGCTGTGCTGCGCGAGCAGAGCGAATCCACCAAGCTGCGCGTCGTATTCGACGGCTCCGCCGCGACATCTACTGGCGTTTCCATAAACGACATCCAAATGATTGGCCCCAAGGTACAAGACTCCTTGTTCTCGATTCTGCTGCGATTTCGTCTATACAAGTACGTATTAGCTGGAGATATCGATAAATTCTTTCGTCAAGTCGATGTCCACGAAGAAGACAGAGATCTACAGCTTATTCTTTGGCGTGAAGAAGATAATCTCCCCATAAGAACACTTAGGCTCAACACCGTCACCTATGGCTTCGCCAGCGCAAGCTACTTGAGCACTAAATGCTTGTGGCAACTTGGAGAAGACTGCCACGACGATAAGATCAAGAAAATAGTTCAGAAGGATTTTTATTGCGACGATCTACTAACAGGAGCTGACACTAAAGAAGAGCTACTACACATACTGAATGCAGTCACCGGTATGTTGAAATCCGGCTGCTTCAATCTCCGAAAATTCAGATCAAATGCCCCTGACATCTTTCCCATCTCCAGTGTCGACCTGCAGAGCAAGTTAAGCTTGAGTGACGCATCCAGTGCCCTTGGCTTGGGCTGGAGCCCGCGATCCGACTCTCTTCAATTCACCATTGAAGCTCCAAACCCCGAATCTACAGAGAAGACTACGAAAAGAGCAATACTATCATCGTCTTTCAGCATTTTTGATCCTCTCGGATTGCTGTCACCGTCCACTGTCCAGCCGAAGATGCTTATGCAACAGCTGTGGCGGCGAGGATTGGACTGGGATGAGCCAGTCCCAGATGATCTATGCAAGGAATGGCAGAAAATGACTTCTAGCCTTCCGTCGCTTAATGAAATGGCAATACCAAGAAGAGTTCTATGTGAGAATCCACAAGAAATTCAATTACACTCCTTCTGTGATGCATCCATGCATGCTTATGGCGCATGCATATACCTACGATCTACTGATAATGAAGGTAACATAGCAGTCCATTTACTCTGTGCCAAATCAAGAGTGGCGCCTACTAAACCGCCTCTTACCATACCAAAGTTGGAGCTACTTGGAGCTCTACTTGCCGCAAATCTCACGAAGACTGTTTTGGACTCCTTGCGGTACCCTATTTCCACGTGCACACACTGGTGTGACTCCAGTGTTGTACTCGCATGGCTCAACAGCACTCCCAGCAAACTGAAGAGTTTTGTTGCTAACAAGGTCGTAGAAATCTGCGAAAATACAAACCTTTCTTCATGGCGTCACGTGCCCACTGCTGCCAACCCGGCTGACTACATCTCCCGCGGCGTCGCTGCAGAGAAGCTGCGCACTCTACAAGACTGGTGGTCAGGCCCATCCTTCCTCAGCATGAATAAAAATCATTGGCCATCACAAGATAAACTAAGTAAAACCAACTTACCAGAGATGAAGGTCCTACTCGTGACAACTGCAAGCAAGTCACCAGTTATACGATTTGAAGATTTCTCCACTCTTAACAGAATCAAGAGAATATTTGCATATGTACTAAGGTACATTGAATATCTGAAAGACAAAAACATTATAAGAGGTCCTCTATCAGTCCAAGAGATGAACACTTCATTAACATTATTAGCCAAAGAGGCTCAAAAACAATCATTCCCTGAAGAGTACAACAAACTAATAAAACGTGAATCCATACTTAAGGGTAAAATATCAGCTCTTAGCCCATTTCTCGACGAGCAAGGTGTTATGAGAGTAGGCGGTAGGCTTGATCGTTCCAGCTATAGTCACGATAAAAAACATCCTATAATTTTAGACTCTAAACATCATATGACCATTTTGATCTTTCGCCAGGAACACAAACGCCTATTGCACGCAGGTCCACAGCAACTGCTGTACTCTGTGCGAGAGTCCTTCTGGCCGATCAACGGCAGGCAGCTCTCCCGCAGTACCGTGCGCTCTTGCGTCGTGTGCCGCCGCCACAAAGGGCAAACTCTTACACCGATGATGGGCAATCTACCTCCCGAGCGAGTCACTCCCGCTCCGCCCTTCCAGTCTATCGGAATGGATTTCGCAGGGCCCTTTCACATCCTTAATAAAAAAGGTCGTGGTGCTCGCGTATCCAAATGCTATTTATGTCTCTTCATCTGCTTTAGGTTCAAGTGTGTGCACTTGGAGGCCGTTAGCGACCTCTCTAAAGACGCATTTATTTCATGTTTAAAACGCTTCATTTCACGTAGAGGAAAACCCTTAGAGATATTTTCAGACAACGGGCGTAATTTCGTGGCAGCTGCCAAGGAAGTAGGTCAATTTCTAAAATCAAACGCGAAAGGAATTAGTGATCTTGCAGCAAACATGCAAATTAACTTCAATTTCCATCCACCTTACGCTCCTCACTTTTCTGGTCTGTCGGAGGCCGGCATTAAATCGGCTAAGCATATAATCAAACGTGTAATGGGCAACACTAATCTGACTTTCGAAGAGTTGTCCACGCTATTTGCGCAGGTTGAGGCTATAATGAATAGCCGACCCCTGTCCCCACTTTCTTCTTGTCCTACAGATTTCCTTCCTCTCTCCCCAGGACACTTCCTGATCGGCCGGCCACTAACCGCACCGCCATCGCCAATCATCGATGACAACGCACGCTGCCGCACAAGATATGAAGCCATCGAAAAAATGCGACAGCAATTTTGGACACGGTGGCAACGGGAGTACATCTCTGAGCTCCAAACAAGAAATAAATGGCGTGAGAACAAGGCCAAGTTGACAACTGGTGACCTAGTCCTTATTCAGGAGGATAATACGCCGCCACTATGCTGGCGCCTGGGGCGCATTGCTAAACTGTATCCTGGAGAGGACGGCATATCCCGCGTCGCCGATATCTCGACTACCAGAGGCACTATCAAGCGGTCCCTCACTCGCCTCTGCCCTTTACTAGACTGATCCGGATGCTCATCAAACATTATAAGCAATCAATGAAGACGCATTTAAAGAAAATAGAGACAATATTTAATGAAAAGGATCAAAACATCTCAATATTGCTTCACGTACATGCCATCACCACACCAGCCACTCGGTGTCCACATCACCGCACTGCCACTCACTTCATGAATCGTGGGTACACGTCGCTGCACCTATACTTCTGCATCAGCGCCAAGGGCGCAACTTCATCAGCTTCGACGACGACGATCAGCTCCGACGACGACGGAAGCCCTCGTCGCCAACGTCTCCTCGTCCACGCTCCCCTGCTGGACTTCACCGGCCCCGGAGTATGTTCGCGCCAACACTACGCGACCATAGTTCGCCTGCGCCGCACTTCCCATCACTACGGGGCGCCCCGCGCCTGCCCTCACGCCCCGCAACGCGTCTGCGTCGAGCGCGCCGCACACGCGCCCTCTTTGCTCCGCTACCGCCAAGGATCACACACGCGCCCCTGCGCTCCCTACACGCGTCCTCAATAAACTACTCAAATACTGTATGTAAGCTGTAGAATACACGCGCTTACAGGGGGTTCCTTGTCTTACGACGGTATTTCACCTGCAACCTCGAATCCTCCGCAGGTATGTCCCCGACCAGGTGGGTGATTTGCCTCTGCAGGGCTTGGATAACCTCCACATCCGAGTGGCAGGAGAGGACATCCTTAATTATTTCTAACGGATCTTTATTCTTAACTTCTTCGACCACCAAATTACCCACCTTCCTAATCCTATCGGTCACTCTGGTCATCTCTTCTCTGGTCTTGAACCCCACCACCACCTTTTGGCCTTTTGCGTCCTTTTGGCGCCTTTCGCAGCCGTTCCACCCTAGTGCCCTCGTTTCTGGCATCGACCGCCGTCCTGAGCTTCTCAATAACCTCGCTCAGGTTAGGTTTATGTGGATCTTTTATTTACTTTCGGACCGTACCAAAATTAAGTCTATTTCAGTTTTATGACATCTTTTATATACAAGGTGCAGTTTTGGATCTGCAAAACATTTTAGGAGGTAATTATGTTAGTGATTCTCGACCCGAATCAATAATAAAATGGGCAGGTATTTTTTTTTCATTTTATTCTTATTTACGGAAATCGGTAAGTGTAAACTCTCCTTTTTAAAACGCGGCCAATCTGTACGTGTCTTTAAACTGCGCTTTTACACACACAAACAAACGCAACCGACATTTCTTTCTTCTGGGGCCATTTGCTCAATCTCCCTGTCCCCGACTATGTGCTGGGGCACTCCCCTCTTGGCTCCGTAGAGCGCAGCCGCTTCCCGGATACGGAGGTCGAGTGGGAGTATCCCAGCCGGAACCAGTGCCGAGTTCAAGGAGACCGTGCGGTAGGCTCTGCACAGCTTCTGGGCAAACCCTCTCTGGACGACGTTAAGCTGCTTTTTGACCCCCAACTTGTTGGCCGCAGGTGCCCATGCACATGCGGCGTACAGCACAGTCGGCTCCACTGCGGCGGTGTGTATAGCCCTTATCACCTCTGGGTGCAAACCCCAACTGACCCGGGCTGCCCTGGCCAGCTGCTTGTACATTGCTATCGCCTTCTTACAGGCGATAGCTATGTGTTTGTTAAAGGTGAGTTTGGCATCTATAACGAGCCCTAATATTTTAACATCTTGGGACATTCCAATGTCGATCCCCCCCATGCTCAGGCGCGGCGTGTCATACTTGAGCCTCCGCGTTAGTACCATCGCACAGGTTTTGTGCGGCGCGAATTTCAGCCGATTTTTGACACCCCACGCACGAACATGTTCGAGAGCGGCATTGGCTTGTCCCTCGATTCCGTGTGCTGTATCGCCGCAAAACACCAACACCACATCGTCGGCAAATGCCTGGCAGTAGTCGCCCCTACTCTCTAGCTGTTTCAGGAGTGGGTCCAGCAGCAAATTCCAGAGTAAGGGCCCCCCTATCGATCCCTGTACGCACCCTTTGCCGGTCTGTCTCCTGCTCTCCTCCCCGGCGTACCTCACGGTGACCACCCTGTCACTGAGGTAGCTGCCGACTACCCGTCTCAAATTTACAGGACACTTTTCCTCAGCCAATCGTACCTTAATAGCGGGCCACCACGCACTATCGAATGCTCCCTCGATATCCAGCGACACAAGCGTGACAATCTTCTTCTGTGCCAACTTTGCGCGGATGTACTGCACGAGGGTAAAGAGGGAGTCTTCGGTGCTTTTTTGGGGCATAAAGCCGTATTGGCGAGTACTGATCTTGGGCAGCAAGTAGAATTTGAGACGAGCAACCAGCATCTTTTCGTACACTTTCCCAAGGACAGGCAAAAGCCCAATCGGCCTGTACGACTTTGGTACGGTGTACGAGTCTTTACCCGGCTTTCTGAGCACAACCACCGTAGCTTCCTTCCAGATCTTCGGGAAGTGGTGGTGCGCCAGGCATTTGTTCAACAGTGCCAGGAAGTAGTCAAGGTCACAGTTTATGGCCTGAGAGCAGATATCGGCTGTGAAGCCGTCGGCTCCCGGGGCCTTTTTAGGGTTGAACGACATCACAGATCTGCCAAGTTCGCTTTGGGTAAACGGTGGGTCATGTCGCTCATCATGACTCCATGCGTTTACCATCTCTGCTAGTTGACGGGTTTGGCGATGATCTATGCTGTCGTCTTCCTCTCGGTCCTCGGGATAGAACGTCTCGGCCAACAGCCTCACCGAGCCTACTGCGTCCAGTGTCACCCCTTCCGCCTGCAGGGGCAGATCCTCCTCTCTCTTTGCTACCCTTCCCATTACCCTGTAAATCCCTTCCCAGACCCCCTCTCTGTCCTGTTTACCGCAGAATTTTTTCCAGCTCTCTGCTTGAGCTTTCACCACCGCTGCCTCATACTCTTGCTTCGCCTCCAGGTACCGGTTGACCACCACCGCTCTTCGGACCGGCGCTGCACTCCTGATTCTAACTTTCCTGGTGGCGACCAGACTCTTCATTTCTGCGAGTTCCTCGGACCACCACGGCATGGTGAGTGTTTCTGTGTTGTTTTTGTGTGGTATAGTGTCTCTGCATGTGTCAGTAATGGCTTGTGTGTATGTGTTTAATGTTAATTCTATCTGGTCTATATTGTGAATGTTTGACAATTCCACTAGAGTTAACTTTTTGTCCCGCATAATTTGAGACAGTTTCTCATGAAACTGCCTCCAGTTAGCTTTTTTGGTGTTGTATACCCTAGTGGTCCGTTCGATTGCTATACCTTTTGATTTTTGTAACTGAATGCTGAAGGCTATGCCGTTGTGGTCGGAACCCGTCAGACTCTCCTCGATCCGCCAGCCGTCCACCAGGCCGAGCAAGTCCGCCGAACAGGCCGTCACGTCTACGTGGCTGCTGTACCTCACCCCACCTCTCACGGTGTCGAAAGTCGGGTTGTCCCCGGTGGGACAACCCGACTTTCGACACCGTGAGAGATCAGCTGCAGATCCTCAACACCGGTTGAGGATCTGCAGCCCCAATTCCTCCAGTGTTCCACACATCTGCTCCCCCCGCAGGTCTTCGTTGCTGCTTCCCCACCAAGTACTTTTTGCGTTTGTGTCTCCTCCAATGACCAACCTGTTGACGCCCATCTCTCGCTCTATCCTTTTGAGATGCTCCAGGTATGGCTCCATGGGCTTGTCCGGTTCGAAGTAGAAGGACACCAGCGTGATCGTCCAGGCTCTAGTTCGGACTCCCACCACAACGATGTTGTTTGTGGTGAGTTGAGGGTACTGTAAGATGTCTAGAACTTTATCGAAGACGGCTATTGCCGCCTTTACAGTCCCTTCTCCTCCCTCAGAGCTCTGGAAGACCCTTACGCCCCGGTAACTCTTCATCCTTCTCACTCCACCCACATAAGGCTCCTGGAGCATTGCAACAGCGACCTTACGCTTGACAGCTTCTAGCAAGAGCTCGTTTGTTGCTAGTTGACTCCGTTGCAGGTTGGCCTGGATCATTTTGTACTCGGTGGTGGTCACAGGGACAACTTTAGCAGTATGCTACCGACAGCCGCGCCAACGCGTCCCATTTCACACGTATCGGGCACTGGCTGTCGAAAGCATTGTGGTCGGCCTTTTCCACTTTGGCCAAAACGCAATTTTGGCACTTCGGCGCTTCCGCTGCCAGCCGTGATGGGCAGTCTGCTCGCATGTGCGGGTCACCGCAGTGGATGCAGAGGTCGGCGGGCTGCGTGCACAGTTTTCGGCTGTGTCCGAAGCGCAAGTATGTCCCCAACCAGGTGGGAGTTTTGTCGCTGCAGGGATTGGGTAATCTCCTCATCTGTGTGGCAGGAGAGGACGTCTTTGATGATGACAAGTGGATCTTTATTTTTCACCTCTTCTACCACCAGACTACCCGTCCTTCTTATTCGCTCCGTAACCTTCGTCATTTCCTCCCTGGATCTGAAACCGACCACTACCTTTTGGTCCCTCGCCTTGCGCAGCCGCTCAACCCTCGTGCCCTCATTTCGGGCATCGACCGCCGTCCTTATCATTGACTGATGAAACGACCACCGAGTGAAGAGGCTCTCGGATGTGCTGCTTCGGTCCGGCGGTCATTTCCGCGAAGGTTGGACCTTGCCCGGCCACGTAGCAAGGGGCCAGCTTAAGTTGCTCCGACAGAGCCCGGGTATGTTGTTGGCACTCCTCCAACGCCTGCTTGTGCTCTTTGAGGTCTGCCACCAGGCTCTTCATCAATTGTGTCGGTTCATCTGTGGTGAGCTCCAATGGCGCGGCTATCGGTGTGGCTGCCGGTATGACCACAGGTGCGGGTGCGGGTGTGACAGGGACTTTGTTTTTCTCTGACTCCTTAACCAACTCATAAAGCCTGTTAATGGCGTTGACCACCTCCGTCTTGATTTCGGTCTTTAGATTGCGAGAGTTGCCCAAATGAAGTTTTGCTTTATTAAGGCAAGCTCTCGCCTCCGCTGTGATGTTGGGGTACACGGACTTCTTTGGCAGTTTTGCGGTATCAGCCGGCACCCGACGCGTCTCCAGAGTGCTGGTAATATCCCTAGAGGTAGTTGGTGTGACGGCGCGCTTTGGGTTGGCCGGGGACTTCACCTGGGGCTCAGTTTTCCCAGCCTCCCATTCCCCGATGCTACGCCTCACACAGGGAAGCGAAGGTCCAGCCTTCTCTATCGAACGCGGCGAGCCCTTGGAGCCCGATGAGCTCGCATCTTTGGATGGTGTGCGGAACATCTTCGTGGTTTGTGTGAAGGTAAGGTTCATAAATTGAACAGTCAGAAGACACTAGCGATACCTCTGGGTCCCTGTAAAGGGGGGGAAAACACAGAACGTATCGTAGAAATAAAATAACAAAAACAATAGTTTGTCCTACGGCCGAATGACCGTAAGGTGCTCAGGTTAGGTTCGCTCAGGTTAGGTTCGCTCAGGTTAGGTTAGGTTAGGTTAGGTTAGGTTAGGTTAGGTTAGGTTAGGTTAGGTTAGGTTAGGTTAGGTTAGGTTAGGTTAGGTTAGGTTAGGTTAGGTTAGGTTAGGTTAGGTTAGGTTAGGTTAGGTTAGGTTAGGTTAGGTTAGGTTAGGTTTTTTTTTTTTTTTTTTTTTTTTTTTTTTTTTTTTTTTTTTTTTTAGCAGGAGTGGGAAATCCTCATGGACGCCCAGACTGGCTCACTGGTGAGCCAGTCTGGGCAGTGCCGGACTCTTACCGGCTAAAACCCACTCCTGCCTTTGCTCAGTGTCCCTCTGACATGATCAGAGACCTTGTTTTACGATAAGTTCTGATTACAGCTGATTTTGTTTTATTTTATTTTATGTCAGTCCTGTTGTTAGGAAGTGGAGATTTTATTCCTAGAAGCAAATGCCTTACTTCGACTAATTATATTCCTATATTCTAATCTAATACTCTATTTTTTAACATCTAACATATTATTCTAAACCTAATAACTTATTTATCTATTCTTATTTCCTTATAAATGTTTTTAGTTGTTTTTTAAATTTTTTGAGCCTATTTATGTTTATACCTATTATATTTTATCTATATCTTAATTTATATACTTTATTTACGTTATGGCTATCCTAATATATATACAATATATTATCTAGACATATTTTCTTATTCTATACTTACTTTTATTTCCTATCCTATCAATATTTACTGCTATTTTAATAAAATTACTTTTTTTTTATGGTTTTTAATCCTGGCAGACTCAGAACTGCAAATTTTAGTTTTAAATTTTCAGGTTTCACAGTAAGGCATAGTCGGCATTTAAACTGTGCTTCTTTTTTCAGATACTGCTTAGCGTTCCGCGCATTTCGGGCTGGCGCAGTGCTTCGGATACAGCTTCTCAAAGTGTCAACGTGCTTGTTCGTTTCATCCAACGCATTTGACCACAACGGTAATGTGAGTTTGTTTTTAAATTTAGGTGAGTTTAGTTTGCTATCTGTTTTGAATTGGGCCAATTTCTCACGAAGTTGACTCCAATTTGCTAGTTTTTTATTACAATTACTTATATTTCTAAAAATTTTTGTTGATTTGGTTTCCTGATAATTAATTTTAAAAGCAATACCGTTGTGGTTTTTATTTCTTAGAAACGCGGGATGGACCTCAGCAATACGCCACCGACAAGCGAGCCAACGCGTCCCATTTAAGACGTATTGGACACTCGTTGTCGAAGGCGTTGTGGTCGGTCCTGTCCCCTTTGGCCGTTGCGCAGTTGTGACACTTTGGCGCCTCCGCCGCCAGCCGCGACGGGCAGTCCACTCGCAGGTGAGGGTCCCCACAATGAGTGCAGAGGTCGGCGGGCTGCGTGCACAGTTTTCGACTGTGGCCGTAGCGCAGACAGCGAGTGCACTGCACCAGTGGCGACTGGTCCTGCACCCGCACCCGCTGCAGGTCAATGTGCACGCGACCCGCCATTGTCAGCCGTTGCCACACAGTCGGGGACACCTGCAGGATGACGTGGCACATATGGGGGTTCCTCGTCTTGCGACGGTATTTCACCCGCAACCTCGAATCCTCCGCAGGTATATCCCCGACCAGGTGGGTGTTTTGCCTCTGCAGGGCTTGGACGACCTCCACATCCGAGTGGCAGGAGAGGACATCCTTTATTATCAGTAACGGATCTTTATTTTTTACTTCTTCGACCACCAAATTACCCGCCTTCCTAATCCTTTCGGTCACTTCCATCATCTCCGCCCTGGTCTTGAAGCCGACCACCACCTTCTGGTCCCTCGCCTTGCGCAGCCGTTCGACCCTGGTGCCTTCGTTCCTGGCATCGACCGCCGTCCTGAGCTTCTCAATGACCTCTTCACCGGTGTCCTGATCGTTGACAGATGTTACGACCACCGAGTGAAGAGGCCCTTGGATATTCTGCTTTGGACTGGCGGCGGCCATCTCCGCAAAAGTTGGGCTTTGGCCTGCCACGTAGCGAGGGGCCTCCTTGAGATGCTCCGACAGAGCCCGGGTGTGCTGTTGGCACTCATCCAGTGCCTGTTTGTGGTCTTTAAGGCCTGCCACAAGGCACTTCATGAGCTCTGTCGGCTCATCCGTAGTCGGTCTCAATGGCGCGGCTATTGGTGTGGGTGCTGGTATGACCACAGGTGCGGTAGTTGCGGGAGATTTGCTCCGCTCCGACTCTTTCACCAGTTCGAACAGTCTATTAATGGCGTCGAGCACCCCAGCCTTTATCTCGGTCTTCAGGTTGCGAGAGTTGCCCAAATGAAGCTTAGCTTTATTTAGACAAGCTCTCGCCTCCGCTGTCAGACTGGGGTACCGAGACTCAGTCGTCTTTTGCAGCCTGGCGGTGTCCATCCTTCCCAGGAGCGGCTCCCGAGTGCTGGCGGCAGGTGGTGTCTCGTCACGCGTTAGGTTGACCGGGGACTTGGCCTGGGGCTCAGATTTCCCGGCCTCCCATTCCCCGATGCTACGCCGGACACTCGGAATTGAGCACCTAGCCTTCTCCATCGAACGCGGCGAGCCCCTGGAGCCCGACGGGACCGCTTCCTTGGCCGGAGTGCGGTACATGGTGGTGGTTTTGGTGAAGGTTGAGTCCATAAATTTATAACAGTCAGAGGACACTGATGTTACTCCTGTGTCCCTGTAAAGGGGGGATCAGCAAGTAATGTAAAATATTATTTAAAATCTAAAATATATATATTTAAAAGTAAAAACAAACCCTATAAGTAGGACTTGGTCAGGTCAAATTAAACGTATGATTAAAGTTTCAAGGTGACGATATAAGGCGTTAAACACACTGAATTAATTATTTTCTATTGCCGTAGGATATAATTGAAGCTTGAAGAGCAGAAAACAGAAAAATAATTCTTTGCTAAAACCGAAAAGTTTACCTGGCCAGTGAGAACAGGGTGGGTGGGAGGGCAAAATTTTGATTTTCTATGTTAGCTAGGCGCACGTGCGAGGTGTCAAAAGACGCGTCTCGGCGCGGGCTAGCGTTCTGTGAGGTTATTGGAATTTACGCTGAAGAAAATTTTTGACTTTTCGTCAAAAAAACGTGTTTTTCGACCAAAAAGTATGGAAAAACCGGGAATTACAACTACCAAACGGGACTCGGGCTCGCGGAACGCGGACCAGAGTACAGGTAAGGCAGGTAAGTATCTATTTAAACTAAAATCAAATGATGTTTTTGAGAGAAAATTTTGAGATAAAAATTAGTTTTAAGTTTTTAATAAAAGAAAATATTGAAAATTTTCTAAGTCCTATAACGAAAAAATATTTTCGCGTTTTTGTCAATTTTAATAAGTCAGGACGTAGGACGGAACCTATTTAAGATCAAATACGCTGAAAACAGCTTCAAAATGCGTCACCTGGATGCAAAGTTATAACGGTTTGATGTATTTACTGGATAGCTAAGGTGGATTTCGTCTGTTTATGAATTTAATTGATTTTAAAAATTTTGATTTTCTATGTTAGCTAGGCGCACGTGCGAGGTGTCAAAAGACGCGTCTCGGCGCGGGCTAGCGTTCTGTGAGGTTATTGGAATTTACGCTGAAGAAAATTTTTGACTTTTCGTCAAAAAACGTGTTTTTCGACCAAAAAGTATGGAAAAACCGGGAATTACAACTACCAAACGGGACTCGGGCTCGCGGAACGCGGACCAGAGTACAGGTAAGGCAGGTAAGTATCTATTTAAACTAAAATCAAATGATGTTTTTGAGAGAAAATTTTGAGATAAAAATTAGTTTTAAGTTTTTAATAAAAGAAAATATTGAAAATTTTCTAAGTCCTATAACGAAAAAATATTTTCGCGTTTTTGTCAATTTTAATAAGTCAGGACGTAGGACGGAACCTATTTAAGATCAAATACGCTGAAAACAGCTTCAAAATGCGTCACCTGGATGCAAAGTTATAACGGTTAGGTTAGGTTAGGTTAGGTTAGGTTAGGTTAGGTTAGGTTAGGTTAGGTTAGGTTAGGTTAGGTTAGGTTAGGTTAGGTTAGGTTAGGTTAGGTTTTTTTTTTTTTTTTTTTTTTTTTTTTTTTTTTTTTGTTTTAGCAGGAGAGGGAAATCCTCATGGACGCCCAGACTGCCTCACTGGTGAGCCAGTCTGGGCAGTGCCGGACTCTTACCGGCTAAAACCCACTCCTGCCTTTGCTCAGTGTCCCTCTGACATGATCAGAGACCTTGTTTACAAATGGTTCTGATTGCTTATTTTGTTTTTATTTAATTTTTATGCCAGTCCTGTTTTCAGGATGTGGTGGGTTCCTGGAAGCAATCGCCTCACTTCGTCTAATAGTTTCCATATTATGCTGATTTAATCTTTATTTTATGGGCTTCTTAACATTTAACATTTAATACCTTAAAACTTATTAACCTATTTCTCTATTCTATTTTTCTTTTTTATGTTTTTTAGTTGTTTTTGAAATTTTTTGAGTCTACCTATACTTATAACTATTTATTTCTTCTATATCTTAATCTACATTCTTTATTTATGATATGACTATCCTAATATATATACCAATATATTATATAGACATTGTTTTCTTATTCTATACCTACTTTTAAATCCTATGCTATCAATTATTACTACTAATTTAATAGAGTTGTCTTGTTTACTAATTTTTAATCTTGGCAGACTCAGGGCTGCTGTTTTAAATATAGCCTCTAATTGCAATTTCTCAGGCTTTGTGAAACCTGAAAAATTACAACCAAAAACCATATTAGTTAGGCATATTCGGCATTTAACCTGTGCTTTTTTCTGTTCCAGGTACTGATCGACGACCTGTGCACTCTGCACTGGTGCAGCGCTTCGGACACGGCTTCTCAAGGTGTCATCGTGCTTCTTCATTTCCTCAAAAGCGTTTGACCACAACGGTAAGGTAAAATAGATTTTAAAATTAGATGAATTTAATGTGCTATATTTTTCAAATTGGGCCAATTTCTTACGAAATTGACTCGAATTTTCTAGATTTTTAACGCAGTTACTTTTATTTCTTAAATTGTTTTTTGTTCTGGTTTTCTGATGGTTAATTTTGAGTACAATACCGTTGTGGTTTTTATTTCCGGGAAGGGCTGGATGGACCTTAACAATACGCCACCGACAAGCGCGCCAACGCGTCCCATTTAAAACGTATTGGGCACTCGTTGTCGAAGGCGTTGTGGTCAGTCCTGTCCCCTTTTGCCGAAACGCAGTTATGACACCTTGGCGGTTCCGCCGCCAGCCGCGACGGGCAGTCGACTCGCAGGTGAGGGTCTCCACAATGAGTGCAGAGGTCGGCGGGCTGCGTGCACAGTTTACGGCTGTGGCCGTAGCGCAGGCAGCGAGTGCACTGCACCAGTGGTGACTGGTCCTGCACCCGCACCCGCTGTAGGTCGATGTGCACGCGACCCGCCATTGTCAGCCGCTGCCACACAGTCGGGGACACCTGCAGGACAACGTGGCACATATGGGGGTTCCTCGTCTTACGACGGTACTTCACCCGCAACCTCAAGTCGTCCGCAGGTATGTCTCCGATCAGGTGGGTGTTTTGTCTCTGCAGGGCTTGGATAACCTCCACGTCTGAGTGGCAGGAGAGGACATCCTTAACGATGAGAAGAGGATCTTTGTTCTTCACCTCTTCTACCACCAGATTACCCGCTTTCCGTATCCGATCGGTCACTTCTGTCATCTCAGCCCTGGTCTTGAAGCCGACCACCACCTTCTGATCCCTCGCCTTTCGCAGCCGTTCGACCCTAGTGCCTTCGTTCCTGGCATCGACCGCCGTCCTGAGCTTCTCAATGACCTCTTCACCGGTGTCCTGATCATTCACAGATGATACTACTACCGAGTGAAGAGGCCCTTGAAAACGCTGTGTCGGGCCGGCGGCCATTTCCGCGAAAGTCGGGCCCTGACCTGCAACGTAGCGAGGGGCTTCCTTGAGATGCTCCGACAGAGCCTGGGTATGGTTTTGGCACTCCTGCAATGCCTGTTTGTGCTGTTTGAGGCCTTCCACAAGGCTCTGCATCAGCTCTGTCGGTTCATTCGTAGTCAGTCTCAACGGCGCGGCTGTCGGTGTGGCTGTCGGTATGACCACAGGTGCGGGTGTTACAGGAGATTTGTTCTGCTCCGACTCCTTAACCAACTCGTACAGCCTATTAATGGCGTCGAGCACCCCAGTCTTTATCTCCGTCTTCAGGTTGCGAGAGTTGCCCAAATGAAGCTTAGCTTTATTTAGACAAGCTCTCGCCTCCGCTGTGAGACTGGGGTACCTGGACTCAGTCGTCCTTTGCGGTCTGGCGGTGTCCGTCTTTCCTCGGAGCGGCTCCCGAGTGCTGGCGGCAGGTGGTGTTGCGTCAGGCTTTGGGTTGACCGGGGACTTGGCCTGGGGCTCAGCTTTCCCGGCTTCCCATTCCCCGATGCTACGCCTGACACTCGGAAGTGAGCACCCAGCCTTCTCCGTCGGACGCGGCGAGCCCCTGGAACCCGACGAAACTACTTCCTTGGCCGGAGTGCGTATCATATTGACGGTCTTAGTGAACGTTGAGTTCATAGAATATACTAATCAGAGGACACTGATGTCACTCCTGTGTCCCTGTAAAGGGGGGATCAGCAGGTAGTGTATAAAATTATTTAAACTGTAAAATGTATATAATATATAAAATTAAAGTCCAACCCTATAACTAGGACTTGGTCAGGTCAAATTAGAAGTAGTGATTAAAATGCCTTCAAGGTGACGATAATAGGCGCTCAAACCGACAATTTAGTTAAGTCCTATTGCCGTTAAGAATAAACGAAACTTAAACAAGTGAAAATCAGAAAAATAATTTTTAGCTACAACCGAAAAGTTTACCTGGCCAGTGAGAACAGGGTGGGTGGGAGGGCAAAATTTTGATTTTCTATGTTAGCTAGGCGCACGTGCGAGGTGTCAAAAGACGCGTCTCGGCGCGGGCTAGCGTTCTGTGAGGTTATTGGAATTTACGCTGAAGAAAATTTTTGACTTTTCGTCAAAAAACGTGTTTTTCGACCGAAAAGTATGAAAAAACCGGGAATTACGACTACCAAACGGGACTCGAGCTCGCGGAACGCGCACCAGAGTACAGGTAAGGCAGGTAAGTATCTATTTCAACTAAAATCAAATGTGTTTTTGAAGGAAAATATTGAGATAAAAATTTGTTTAAGTTTTTAATAAAAGAAAATATTGAAAATTTTCTAAGTCCTATAACGAAAAAATATTTTCGCGTTTTTGTCAATTTTAATAAGTCAGGACGTAGGACGGAACCTATTTAAGATCAAATACGCTGAAAACAGCTTCAAAATGCGTCACCTGGATGCAAAGTTATAACGGTTTGATGTATTTACTGGATAGCTAAGGTGGATTTCGTCTGTTTATGAATTTAATTGATTTTAAAAATTTTGATTTTCTATGTTAGCTAGGCGCACGTGCGAGGTGTCAAAAGACGCGTCTCGGCGCGGGCTAGCGTTCTGTGAGGTTATTGGAATTTACGCTGAATAAAAATTTTGACTTTTGGTCAAAAAACGGGATTTTCGACCGAAAAGTATGTAAAAACCGGGAATTACGACTACCAAACGGGACTCGAGCTCGCGGAACGCGCACCAGAGTACAGGTAAGGCAGGTAAGTATCTATTTCAACTAAAATCAAATGTGTTTTTGAAGGAAAATATTGAGATAAAAATTTGTTTAAGTTTTTAATAAAAGAAAATATTGAAAATTTTCTAAGTCCTATAACGAAAAAATATTTTCGCGTTTTTGTCAATTTTAATAAGTCAGGACGTAGGACGGAACCTATTTAAGATCAAATACGCTGAAAACAGCTTCAAAATGCGTCACCTGGATGCAAAGTTATAACGGTTTGATGTATTTACTGGATAGCTAAGGTGGATTTCGTCTGTTTATGAATTTAATTGATTTTAAAAATTTTGATTTTCTATGTGAGCTAGGCGCACGTGCGAGGTGTCAAAAGACGCGTCTCCGCGCGGGCTAGCGTTCTGTGGGGTTATTGGAATTAATGCTGAATAAAAAATTTGACTTTTGGTCAAAAAACGGGATTTTCGACCGAAAAGTATGTAAAAACCGGGAATTACGACTACCAAACGGGACTCGAGCTCGCGGAACGCGCACCAGAGTACAGGTAAGGCAGGTAAGTATCTATTTCAACTAAAATCAAATGTGTTTTTGAAGGAAAATATTGAGATAAAAATTTGTTTAAGTTTTTAATAAAAGAAAATATTGAAAATTTTCTAAGTCCTATAACGAAAAAATATTTTCGCGTTTTTGTCAATTTTAATAAGTCAGGACGTAGGACGGAACCTATTTAAGATCAAATACGCTGAAAACAGCTTCAAAATGCGTCACCTGGATGCAAAGTTATAACGGTTTGATGTATTTACTGGATAGCTAAGGTGGATTTCGTCTGTTTATGAATTTACTTGATTTTAAAGATTTCAAATTTCTATGTTGGCTAGGCGCACGTGCGAGGTGTCAAAAGACGCGTCTCCGCGCGGGCTAGCGTTCTGTGGGGTTATTGGAATTTAGGCTGAATAAAAATTTTGACTTTTGGTCAAAAAACGTGTTTTTCGACCGAAAAGTATGAAAAAACCGGGAATTACGACTACCAAACGGGACTCGAGCTCGCGGAACGCGCACCAGAGTACAGGTAAGGCAGGTAAGTATCTATTTCAACTAAAATCAAATGTGTTTTTGAAGGAAAATATTGAGATAAAAATTTGTTTAAGTTTTTAATAAAAGAAAATATTGAAAATTTTCTAAGTCCTATAACGAAAAAATATTTTCGCGTTTTTGTCAATTTTAATAAGTCAGGACGTAGGACGGAACCTATTTAAGATCAAATACGCTGAAAACAGCTTCAAAATGCGTCACCTGGATGCAAAGTTATAACGGTTTGATGTATTTACTGGATAGCTAAGGTGGATTTCGTCTGTTTATGAATTTAATTGATTTTAAAAATTTTGATTTTCTATGTTAGCTAGGCGCACGTGCGAGGTGTCAAAAGACGCGTCTCGGCGCGGGCTAGCGTTCTGTGAGGTTATTGGAATTTACGCTGAAGAAAATTTTTGACTTTTCGTCAAAAAACGTGTTTTTCGACCGAAAAGTATGAAAAAACCGGGAATTACGACTACCAAACGGGACTCGAGCTCGCGGAACGCGCACCAGAGTACAGGTAAGGCAGGTAAGTATCTATTTCAACTAAAATCAAATGTGTTTTTGAAGGAAAATATTGAGATAAAAATTTGTTTAAGTTTTTAATAAAAGAAAATATTGAAAATTTTCTAAGTCCTATAACGAAAAAATATTTTCGCGTTTTTGTCAATTTTAATAAGTCAGGACGTAGGACGGAACCTATTTAAGATCAAATACGCTGAAAACAGCTTCAAAATGCGTCACCTGGATGCAAAGTTATAACGGGTTAGGTTAGGTTAGGTTAGGTTAGGTTAGGTTAGGTTAGGTTAGGTTAGGTTAGGTTAGGTTAGGTTAGGTTAGGTTAGGTTAGGTTAGGTTAGGTTAGGTTAGGTTAGGTTAGGTTAGGTTAGGTTAGGTTAGGTTAGGTTAGGTTAGGTTAGGTTAGGTTAGGTTAGGTTAGGTTAGGTTAGGTTAGGTTAGGTTAGGTTAGGTTAGGTTAGGTTAGGTTAGGTTAGGTTAGGTTAGGTTAGGTTAGGTTAGGTTAGGTTAGGTTAGGTTAGGTTAGGTTAGGTTAGGTTAGGTTAGGTTAGGTTAGGTTAGGTTAGGTTAGGTTAGGTTAGGTTAGGTTAGGTTAGGTTAGGTTAGGTTAGGTTAGGTTAGGTTAGGTTAGGTTAGGTTAGGTTAGGTTAGGTTAGGTTAGGTTAGGTTAGGTTAGGTTAGGTTAGGTTAGGTTAGGTTAGGTTAGGTTAGGTTAGGTTAGGTTAGGTTTTTTTTTTTTTTTTTTTTTTTTTTTTTTTTTTTTTTTTGGCAGGAGAGGGGGAAATCCTCATGGACGCCCAGACTGGCTCACTGGTGAGCCAGTCTGGGCAGTGCCGGACTCTTACCGGCTAAAACCCAAACTCCTGCCTTACATTTGTTCCACAGACTTGGTGGTCCGTGCCTTTGTTTACAGATTTCTATTTGTTTACATTAGTTTTCCTTGCACAATTGACTTGCTTCTTACAAGACAACAGTACTTCATGCTAAATACTTAACTAACTTAAGTCTACGTGAGTCCACCATAAACATACTCATGCGCATGCACTTACATTTATAGTATATATATATTTTTTTTTTTTTTTTTTTTTTTTTTTTTTTTTTTTTTTTTTTTTTTTTTTTATTTTTTTTTTTTATTAATTAAATGCACAGGCTTACAAGAAATTTTTAAAGGAATGGAAAAAATTACAATTTATAAAGATCAGTTTTTTTTTTTTTAAACAAAATTTACTAAAAACTTATTCTAACACATTTTTGGAAAAATACAAAAAAAATTTTGAAGGAATGGAAAGAACAATTTTTAAAACAAAATTTACTAAATTAATACTTACTTTAACACATTTTTGGAAAAATACAAAAATTTTGAAGGAATGGAAAGAACAATTTTAAAACAAAAATTTACTAAAATAATACTTATTTTAACACATTTAATTTGAGACAAGACAGGGTTTTAGGAGTTTAGGGGTTTTTGGTGGGTTAATTTCTTTAGTTTGGACTTGGAGTTTGGATGGGGACTGGTTTAGTGGGGTCTGATGACCAGGGATTTCGCTAGCCCTAGCAGGGCTTCCACGACAGCTGTGTCACGATGCTGCATGGCCGTCTTTAGGTTGTAGTCGACGACCATTTTAGTCGGCGCATCCATCGCCCTCTTTGCAAAGCGGCCAGTGGCGTCGTCGGCGTCGTCGGTGTAATAGACGCAACTGACAGTATGTCTGGACACCGCCACTACCGCGTGGGAGATGCTGTCGTGAACTTGGATCCTCCTGGACCTCGTGTTGATGATGATTACGCTGTCGTAGGTCAAACCCTGGGCTTCGTGTATGGTCAACAGGCGCGACCCTTCGCCGGACCCATATCCCTGGCTCCCAAGAGAAGCTTTCTCCTCCTGCGTATGAACCAGGAACAGGGTGTTAGGGGCGGTACTCGGTATTTGCGCTCCTGTATAACCTTTCACCTCCAGGGAGTGGACCTGCGACAGCGACGACTTGGATGAGTATATACCGGAGTATATCTCACTCAGTGCTAACGCCACGTCCATTGGGTTGCGGTGTGTGCAGAGCAGCTCCTGGGTGATACCAGCCACCAGGTTTGGACGGGTATACCTTAACTCGAAAAGGTTCTCTCTGTCCAAAAATGGAAGCTGGTTCACGTCTCCGATGAGGACAACCTCGCTTGCTCCGGACAACTTAACTGCCATGACTATGGCCCCAAAATGGTTCATAAGAGCCTCGTCTACCGTGAGGCGGTAGCACCGTTCCTTCGGCTTGAACCCATTGGCTAGAATTGAGGCCATAGTGCGCACCTTCGTCTTTGCTCGGTCTCCTAAGCGGTGCGCTAGCTTCTCACGGAGATCTTTGGCAGCTTCAGTTGTCGTGGTGGCTACAACGTCCTTCTCCTCGTCGAAGTTCTTTACCACCCAGGTTGTTTTGCCACAACCCGGAACTCCGTTCACCCACCTGATACTGGGCACCGCCCAAATTTCCTGCGATGCTGGACTGTCTGAAGTCCCCAAAATGGATTGCGCCATTTCAAGGATTTTGTCGTCCAGCATGATTTTGGTACATTTGGCGGTAACCAGTATCGGGTCGTCGTCGGTCGTGTTGAACTTTTGTTTGCCTGAGCGCTCCGTTGCCTCCTCGTCCAGGGCCACGAACCCTCTCTTCGCGCTGTAGGCTGCCATGTACGACCCCGTCATATCCCCTGTGATGACTTGGGATTTGACGTTGTCGTACACCGCTGCCCCGGATTCCTCGAGCAGTACCCTTAGCAGACCTTCTGTGTTCCTCTGGAAGGTCAGCAGGATCTTACTGCATGTCATGAGATTGACCTGTCTGGTCGCTCTCACGATCGCTACGTACTCGAGGAAAGCGCTCTTCACGTGGTCCGTGGTATCCAAGTTCACCATGAGGGTCGGCGGGCTGACTTGCCCTTTGTCGGCTCTTGTAGGCGTAGGCTTCTGCTGGATCGGTTCTTTGGGCTTTTTACTGAAGAACCTTGCCACGGCTGACTCCTGCTTGTGAGATGGTGATGATGGTGATGCGCTGCTGGTGCTTGGGAGCAGTGCGTTGAGGAAAGTGCCTACTGCTTTCAGGCGACTCCTCAGTCGGGCCCGGTCCTCCGGGTTATCGACTTTTTCCTGCTCCTTTGCCTCTTTCTCGGCGGCTGCCTTCTGCTGGGCCCTTTCTGATCCGCTCTGACTGGTCGGGCTTGTTGCGGGGCTCGTCGCACCGGCTGTTGGCTGTCGGGGGGTTTTGAGGAAACTTAAAGTTTCCCCTCTGTCCTCGTAGACAACCACCTCATGATGTTCCGAGGCTTTCAAACAGCCGAAGCGATCTGCGACGTCTCCTCTTTCCCCTCCGACCGTCATCGCGTCTACGCTGATGGTGCGGGCTGTGGCTCCCGTGTAGTCTCCTGCCTCCCTGATCCTCTGAAGCAGTGAGCATGCCTGAACAAATGGAGTCTCCTCTCCCCACTCGAATAATGCGATTGTTTTACCTTTGAATCGCATTAGACGGCATCGGTGAGAGGCCACTTCCATCTGAGGCAGCGCAGCATACTTGCTGCCTTTCATGCTCGTTTTACTCGTGCTTCCGTTTATCAAGGCGGCGAGGCCTGGGGAGATAGGTATTCGGGCCGCAGCTCGGCTTGAACCTATGCAGAAACTTATGCCTAGCCTTTCGCCGTCCCTGTTCATGAAGAGGGCGACGCCTCGCAATCGGACGCCTGGGACTCCGTCTCCTCCGCATGCCAGGAATTGCATGGTGGTCATGGTGCTGGGCGCTGCTGCTGATACTGTTGTTGTTGTTATTGTTATTGTGGGTGTCGTGAGTGTTAATTGTGTTAAAGTTAGTGGTGTGGTTGTTGTCGTTTGTGTGACGGTTTGTGTGGATGGTGGTCGGTTCCGGTTTCTACTACGCAAGGTATCGTCTGTTTTGTTCGCCCCTGCTGCGACTATGGCGACTTTGCTCGCGAATGCCAAGAATGGTTTCCTAGTAGCCGGTCTCTCCATGATGGTGTGGAGTGTGGACTGGCTTAGCTGGACTTCAAAGAGTGCTTCCAGCTCCATTCTTTCTTGGCTGAATCTTGGGCATTCAAAGAGCAGGTGCCAGACTGTTTCTTCGCAGATGGGGTCACAGACGCACGAGGGACTATCTTTTAGATGGAATCGGTGGAGATACGCTGAGAATCCTCCGTGTCCTGTTAGGATTTGTACATGGACCGGTGTGAGAGCTGCCTCTCTGAGTGTTCTTTTCGCCGCTAGGACGTCTGGTAAGAACACTTTTGTGACCGCTCCTGTACTGGAGGAGTCGTACCGCGCTTGCCACTTCTTAATAGTCTCCTCCCTTATCTTCCTCCTCACGAACGATAAGGGGACCTTGCTGTAGTCGGGTGTGTCCTTTGTTAGTGCTGCCTCCTTGGCCAGCTCGTCCGCTCTCTCATTCCCGGCGGTTCCCACGTGGGCCCTTAGCCAGAAGAGCCTCACCTCTCTGCCTTCTTCTCTTAGCTCTCGGACGCTTCTCTTGATCTGGAGTGCCAGGTGGTGAGTGACGGACGGACTCCTCAGCAGGTCAAGCGACGATCTTGAGTCGCTTAAGATGCTTACGGAGGCCGCCCTAGATTCTCTTGCCATCCTGACAGCTCTGAGGAGAGCGTACATTTCCGATTGGAAGACAGTGTTGTGAGGCTCCAGGCCGAAGGTGCTGGACTGTGACTCCTTCCCGTTTTCCCACCAAGTTAGGGCAGCTCCTACTTTCCCCTCTATCTTGCTGCCGTCGGTGTAGATTTGGGGACCGATTACTTGATGGGTTTCCAGGGATTCGGGAGTCAAGTCCTCCAGGCGTGCATACTCGGTTATTATGAGTTGGGCTGGGTGGGGATACTCGGAGTGGTGCACGTTGCACTCCAGCTCGCGCCCCGTCGGTATGAACTGCTGGGAATGGCCCTTCTTGATCTTAAAGAGGGTTGCGGCCTCGATTACCCGGAGATCTAGGGGGAGTTGGCCTGACAGAATAAGTGCCGATGTCAGAGACACCGTGCGGTATGCTTTGCAGATCTTCTGCGCGAAGCCCCTTTGCAGTGAGTCAAACTGATTCCTTGTCATCAGTTTCTCAGCTGCGGGGGCCCACGCACTCGCTGCATACAGCACGATGGGCTCTATCACCGACACGTATATTGTCCTGATTATCTCTCTGTTCAGACCCCAAGTCACCTTTGCCGCGCATGCCAACTGCTTGTAAATGTCTGCAGCCTTTTTACAGGTCGCAGACACGTGCGCGTTGAAGGTGAGTTTGGAGTCTATCGTGAGTCCTAACAGCTTGACCTGTTCGACCAGGGTCAGCCTCGTGCCGGACATGTACAAGACCGGAACGTCGTACTTCAGCTTTCTCGTTAACACCATCGCATTTGTTTTATGCGCGGCGAAACGTAGCTTGTTCTGTACGCCCCATTCCGATACTATGTCCAGCGTGTCATTGGCTGATTGCTGCAGGGGACCGGTTGTATGATCCGAGAAAACCAGGACAACGTCGTCTGCGAAGGCTTGGCAATACACTCCCATACTCGCCATCTTGTGAAGGAGCGAATCTAGGATAAGGTTCCAAAACGTCGGTCCGGCAATTGAGCCCTGGACGCATCCTTTCGTGGTACCCTTTTCGCTAGTCGCTCTGGCGTAGTTGACCCTGATGTTCCGGTCTTCCAGGTATGAGGTGACGAGAGCGTAGATATTTTTAGGACAGTGCTTGGCCACCATCTGTCTCTTGAGTGCTGGCCACCACGCGTTGTCGAAGGCGCCCTCTATGTCCAGTGATATCAAAAGCACGATCTTTTTGGCTTTGATTTCGGATCTTACATGACCCATTAGAGCATAGAGGGCGTCTTCGGTTCCGCGCTGCGGCATGAAACCGTACTGGTTTGTGTTGAGGGTTGGGAGGAAGTGCCACTGGAGTCTACCTACTAGGAGTTTCTCCACGATCTTTCCCAAGACCGAGAGCAGACCTATTGGCCGGTACGACTTTGGGCTGGTGTAGTCGTCCTTTGCTGGCTTGCGGAGAATGCACACGTGGGCGACCTTCCACTGCTTCGGGAAGTGTGGCAGCGACAGGCATCTGTTTGCTATCGCTAAGAACACTTCCCTATCACAGTTTATTGCCGCTGTGCAGATGTCTGCTGTTAATCCGTCGGGACCGGGTGCTTTTTTCGGATTTTGGTTCTGGAGAACCATTTCCAGCTCCGCGGTCGTAAAAGGCGGATCGTCTGCAGACAGACCTTGGGGATTCTTCTCCTCCGCCAGCTTGCGCAGGTCTGAGTGGCATGGCTGCTCGGCTTCCGTTGAGTCGTCGGGGTAGAAGGTTTGTGCCAGAAGATCCGCGGATTGCTCTGGACTGAGCGTCTCTCCAGCGGTATTTCGCAGGAGCGCGTCGTCCTGTCTTCTGGCTGTCTTCCTTAGTACCCTGTAGATGCCGTCCCACATGCTCTCTCGGTCCTGCTTAGAGCAGAACTCCTTCCAGTTGGCCGTGGCGGCTTCCGTTGCTTTAGTGGTGTACGCGAGTTTCGCCGTCACGTATTCTTGGATGGTGAAGTGTCTCCGGCTTGCGGCTGCATTTCGGATCCTCCTCTTCTTGGTCAAGGCGTCTTTTTTAAGACGCTCTAGAGAAGGACTCCACCATGGAGGCTTTGCGTTGTGTTTAGGCGACCCCAGTTTTGGGATCGCACTCTCGCATGAGCGGTGGATGTTTCGTATGTACTTGGCTATAATGGTCTCCAGATCCTCTGGGTTCGATGCGTGCGAGACTTTGACCGATGTTATGTCTGAGTCCGCCAGGCTGTTTTTGAAGTGGGTGCTGAAGTCGGACCACTTTGCCTTCTTGGTGTTATAGATGCGCGTCGAGATTGGCCTTAAGGGTTCCAAGGCCTTTTCTAAGCGCATAGAGAAGGTGATTGCATTGTGGTCTGAAGTTGTGAGACTTCTTTCTACACGCCACTCCTCGACCTTGCCTAGCAGTGACAGGCTGCATGCCGTCACATCGACGATGCTGGTGCACCACCTGTCTCCTCTGTAGGTCTCGAACGTCGGTGTTTGGCCTGTGTTTAGGATGTGGAGATCCCGCTCATCGAGAAAAGAACTGTACGCTGCCCCGCGATGGTTTTCGGAAACACTTCCCCACCACTGGCTCCAGGCGTTGACGTCTCCTCCCACAATTACGTTGGTTGTGTGTAGTTTTTGTGTGATGTGTTTTATCTCCGAAAGGTAGGGTTCGATGTCCTGGTCACCCTCGAAATAGACCGATAGCACTCCAAAACTGAGCTGACCCACCTTGAGTAAAGCAGTAGCGATGTTTTCAGACACTAGCTGGGGGTCGTGGATGACCTCCAGGTTGTTTCCGAAAACAACGATCGCTGCTTTAACTGGTTTTTGGCGGTTTAGGCTGCACTGGATGACTTGCGTGCCGGGAGTCTGTTTCATCACACCTGTTCTTCCTACATAGGGCTCTTGAACAAGTGCTACTGAAATACCCCTTGCCTGGGCCGACATATGCAGCTCTTCTGTGGCCAGCTTGGAGCGCTGAAGATTTACTTGGATGAATTTTAGTCTTGCTGTCGGTCTTGATGCGATTTCGGGGGTGACTGGTTGGTTCGTGTGCTGATTGTGTAGGCTGCCCTTAGCAGTAGGAAATGCGCGACCGCGCTATGCCATCCCATTTTTGGCGTTCCTGGCAGTCTGCGCTGAACGCTGTGTGTGCCAGGTCGCTGCCGGACCCATGGGCCACCTTGCAGTTTGCGCAGGTGGGCTGTTTGCCGTCAGCTCGAGTGAGGCAGTCCCTTACGTTGTGCGCTCCGCTGCAGTAGCTGCAGAGTTCTTTTCCAGCCTTGCATATGGACTTGTTGTGGCCATATGCAAGGCACTTTGTGCACTGCACTAGGGGGGACTGGTCCTCGATCGAGCACCGCTTGATGCCCAGATGGACCTTTTGGACGGCAGTGTAGCTCCTCCAGAGCTCCGGGGAGAGCTCCAGGACCGGGTGGCATTCTAAGGTGTTCCTCGCGCGTTTCCTATAACGCACCTTTAGAGTCTGTCCATCCACAGCGACGTTCTGCAGGAGATGTTTGTTCTGCGCTCTAAGGAGATCTACAATCTCCCCGTCGCTGTAGCTGGACAGAACTCCCTTGATGCAGATGAGGGGGTTTTGGGGCTTTGGCTCCTGGACCTTGAGCTCTGCGTTGGACTGGACTTGCTCCTTTATCTTTTTCAAGTCCGACTTGCTGGCGCACTTCATAACAACCTTCTGGTTGCGCGCCTTACGCACCGTGTCTACGCGGGCTCCACTCGTTTTGAGGTCCAGGGCAGTCCTGATCCTCTCGATCACGTTATCTCCAGTGTGCTGGGGATTCGTGGACGAGACGATCAGGGTGTGGTTGGTTAGTGTTTGTGGTTTAGGGGGCTTTGGTGTACTTGCAGCCTGGGCAAAGGTTTTCGGGCCCTGTTGCGGCTGCGGCTGTCTGTCAGCCTTGCCCAGGTCTGCTACCCCCTTCTGGATGGTCTGGAGGGTCTTTTTAACCTCCCCGACTGCGAGCTCCGCCTCCAGATTCAGCGCCGGGGGCGCCTGGATTTGCGGTTCCTTATCTCGCAGTACGCGGAGGTCCGCCGAGACAATCTCCAGCCTTTCGGAGATGGGCTTGAGGTGTTGTGCCATGTTTATCGGGGGCTGTGGTTTGGGGGGAGATGCCGCAGGCCGGTTGGCGATGGCCTGTATTTGCAGTTCGAGCTTCTGCATCTCTTGCTCAAACTGCTCGGTTTTTAACAGACCTGACTCTCGGCTAATGGGGTCCGTTTCCTGGATTTTAGGCTGGGCCAGGTCCTCCTTGAGCCGTTCCAGAACCTGCCGAAGCACGTCCAGCTGGTTGGATATGCTGGAGACGTTCGATTCGAGGCGTGAAAGGCTCACCGTTGGATCCGACTTTGGATCCCCCGGGGCTCGAGCATTTCCCTGCCTCGTGGTCTCGTGCTCCTTCAGGTTCCTGAGGCTCGCGGCTACGACCTCCTCTTTGACCTCCTTGATGCCTTTGAAGGCATCCAGGGTCTCTTGGCCGAGCCATTCCCGGATCCCCTTCGCCTCTTTCTTCGTTTCAGACAGGTCTGTCTTCATTAGAGACATCTCCACTTTGAAGCCCATCAATTCCCGAGTGTGAGCTCTCTCGACCCGCACAAGCTCTTGTGCGTGTCGAGAGCGCTCCTTCTCGAGATTGAACTTGTGACGGGATCTGGAGTCCGCCAATGATAGGGCCGTCTCGTACAGGCCCTGCAGGCACTCGTGTGCTGTCGCCTTACATTCCCTCTTCATATTCCCTGCCGCTTCCAGGGCGTCCTTTCCCTTTTGCAGGAGATCATTTGCCTCCCTGGTGGCTAGGTCCATCTCCACCCCTGTGCCTCTCGACGTTCGGTATAATAGGCTCTTTCGACCTGCGGGGCGGTCCGCCTGGCTGGCCGAAGACGCTACCGAACTGTCGTCCTCTGACACTGTGTAGTAGGGGGGGGAGATGCCACACTGCTCCCAGTTGATGATTATGTCTGGGGTAGGCATTGATGGTAGTGGTGACGGTCTACCAGACACGTCCGGTTCCGACGCCGCCTTTGGCACTTGCGGTGTCTGTGATGGACGCGCCGACTCCTGAGCTACAGCCTTAGCTGTGTTTTTGAGGACTTTCTCCCTTAGTGATTTTGGGGCTTTCGCGGCCTCCGTGGTCATTTTGCGGGAGGCGGTGGAGGTGATGGAATTGGTGGATTTTGACGACATGTTGTTTGTTGATTAATATGGCAATTATAGTAGGAAAATAAGAAATATAATATGTGATATAAAGTATACTAAGGGCTTAAATCTAAACTATACTAGCCTGTGTATTCTATGACTAGTGATGGACTCACGGATGTTTCGCTGGTGGTCTGCGTCTGCTGTCCGATGAGGAGCCCGACAACTGCTAGAGCTCGATGGAATGAGCTCTATGTGGGCGCTGGTGGTGGTCCTCAGTGGAATTCTGTTGCGCCACGTGTCACTGCGTGTGTGGGGTGTTAAAATTGAGGTTTCTGTTGGGGCCAGATTTGAGAGCTTTTTGCGCCCTTTCGTTTGACCCCAATCTCGGCTTCCTAGCTTCAACAGGAACGAAGTTAGCCCGCGGGGGGGTGAGGTATCCCAGAGAGGGGGGAGGGGAGGGGGAGGGGGAGGTCTCGTGGGGAGACTTTGGAGGGGGGGTGAAGGAGGGGGGTTGGGGGGGGGGGGTTTCGTGTGGGTGACTTTTGGGGGGGGGGGGGGGTAAAAGTTGGAGGGGGTACCCTTACTCGGGACTTGAGTGGTGGGGGTTAAGGGAATAGGGTGGGGGAAAAGTGAAAGAAAAAAAGGGGTGGGGGGGGGCGACCTGGGGGGGGTAACCTGGGGGGGGGGAAGAGGGGACCCTTTATGGCTCTGGCGAGGTCCTGACGGTCCAAGCCGGATGAGTCCAAACTCGGGGGGGGTGGGACTAAGGGTTGAGGAGTTCCCTCGGGGCTAACCTGATGATGGGTCTTGGAGTCGTCACACTGGTCGCTGGTCTGAAGGCAGATTCTTCGGGCCGGCTTCGAAGTCTCCAGTAGCGGCTGGGATGGCTGTCGGTACGTCACGCCTCGTGTATTCAAAACACGTGGGGGAAAAGTGAGGTTGTTTTCTAACCAAAACCCACGTGTTTTCACGATTTTTCACGATTTTCGTACCTTAATAATTCCCGACCTGCCGATCCGATTATCCTGATCCTGGTGTTGCTGGATAGATCTCTGCCGCGACTCTCGGGGTGAATGTTGGTAGATTGACTCCACAAACCTTGGCCGAGTTATTCACTGTTGAAGTTCCCGGGGTCCTGCTCCGTAGCCTGAGGTGGTAGACACTTGCCCACACGAATCCTGGTGCACTGACACTACACAATTCCACTAAATACTTTTTTGCGCTCGTAACTCAACGCGTCTAATTTTGGCGAATTTTTTGCGCGGAGCGGTTAGGTTAGGTTAGGTTAGGTTAGGTTAGGTTAGGTTAGGTTAGGTTAGGTTAGGTTAGGTTAGGTTAGGTTAGGTTAGGTTAGGTTAGGTTAGGTTAGGTTAGGTTAGGTTAGGTTAGGTTAGGTTAGGTTAGGTTAGGTTAGGTTAGGTTAGGTTAGGTTAGGTTAGGTTAGGTTAGGTTAGGTTAGGTTAGGTTAGGTTAGGTTAGGTTAGGTTAGGTTAGGTTAGGTTTTTTTTTTTTTTTTTTTTTTTTTTTTTTGATTTAGCAGGAGTGGGAAATCCTCATGGACGCCCAGACTGGCTCACTGGTGAGCCAGTCTGGGCAGTGCCGGACTCTTACCGGCTAAAAACCACTCCTGCCTTTGCTCTGTGTCCCTCTGACATGATCAGAGACCTTGTTAAACAATTTGTTCTGATTGCTTATTTTGTTTATTATTTAATATTATGCCATTCCTGTTTTTAGGAGGTGGAGGGTTCCTGGAAGCAATCGCCTCACTTCGACTAGTTATATCCTTATATTCTTATCTTATACCTTTTATTTAAACATCTAACATTTTACATACCTAATTACTTATTTCTCTATTCTATTTTACTTTTACATTGTATCTTTTTTAGTTGTTTTTTTAAATTTTTTGAGTTTACCTATATTACTATTATATTATACCTATTATATTTTCCAATATCTTAATCTATATACTTATTTATGATATGGCTATGCTAATATATACACAATATATCATATAGACATAATTTTTCTTATTCTAAACGTTTATTTCTTAGACTGTAAATTTTCTGTACTAATTTAATGCATTTTTGTCCTATTTTACTTTTTATTACTCCTGGCAGACTCAGAGCTGCTATTCTTAACACTGTGTTTAGTTTTAATTTGTTCTGTTTCTCACAAAGGCATATCCGGCTCTTAACCTGTGCTTCTTTTGATTTAAGGTACTGCTTAACGCTCTGCGCACTTCGGACTGGTGCAGCACTTTGGATGCGGCATCTGGAGGTGTCCTGCTTCTGCATATCAGCGATCACTTTTGGCCACAGCGGTAAAGAAAGTTTGTTACTAATTTTGTTACTAATTTTGTTACTAATTTTGTTACTAATTTTGAATGAGTTTAATTTGGTGTCTACTTTTAATTGGGCCAGTTTCTCATGAAGCTGGCTCCAATTACCTCGGTTTTTGTTATAACTACTTTTTATTCTAAGACTGCTTATGGTTTTGAGTTTCTGGACATTCACTTTAAAGTAAGTACCGCTGTGGTTGTTAATTCCGGGAAGCGCTGGATGGACCTCAGCAATACGCCACCGACAGGCGTGCCAGAGCGTCCCATTTAAGACGCACCGGACACTCACTGTCGAAGGCGTTGTGGTCACTCCTGTCCGCTTTGGTCGATACGCAGTTGTGGCATCTTGGCTCCTCCGCCGCCAGCCGCGACGGGCAGTCGACTCGCAGGTGAGGGTCCCCACAATGAGTGCAGAGGTCGGCGGGCTGCGTGCACAGTTTACGGCTGTGGCCGTAGCGCAGGCAGCGAGTGCACTGCACCAGTGGTGACTGGTCCTGCACCCGCACCCGCTGTAGGTCGATGTGCACGCGACCCGCCATTGTCAGCCGCTGCCACACAGTCGGGGACACCTGCAGGATGACGTGGCACATATGGGGGTTCCTCGTCTTACGACGGTACTTCACCCGCAACCTCGAATCCTCTGCAGGTATGTCCCCGACCAGGTGGGTGTTTTGCCTCTGCAGGGCTTGGATGACCTCCACATCCGAGTGGCAGGAAAGGACATCTTTAATTATTAGTAGCGGGTCTTTATTCTTAACTTCTTCGACCACTAAATTTCCCGCCTTCCTAATCCGTTCGGTCACTCTGGTCATCTCTTCTTTTGTCTTGAATCCCACCACCACCTTTTGGTCCCTCGCCTTTCGCAGCCGTTCCACCCTAGTGCCCTCGTTTCTGGCATCGACCGCCGTCCTGAGCTTCTCAATAACCTCTTCACCGGTGTCCTGATCGTTGATAGATGAAACGACCACCGAGTGAAGAGGCTCTTGGACGTTCTGCTTTGGAACGGCGGCAGCCATCTCCGCGAAAGTTGGGCCCTGGCCTGCGACGTAGCGAGGGGCCTGTTGGAGATGATCCGACAGAGTCTGGGTGTGGTGTTGACACTCCTGCAGTGCCTGCTTGTGATCTTTGAGACCTGCCACAAGGCACTTCATCAGCTCCGTCGGCTCATCCGTGGCTGGTGTCAATGGCGCGGCTATTGGCGTGGGCGCTGGTATGACCACAGGTGTGGTAGTTACAGGAGATTTGCTCCGCTCCGACTCTTTCACTAGCTCAAACAGCCTATTAATGGCGTCGAGCACCCCAGTCTTTATCTCCGTCTTCAGGTTGCGAGAGTTGCCCAAATGAAGCTTAGCTTTATTTAGACAAGCTCTCGCCTCCGCTGTGAGACTGGGGTATTTGGACTCAGTCGTCTTTTGCGGCCTGGCGGTATCCATCCTTACTCGCAGCGGCTCCCGAGTGCTGGCGGCAGGTGGTGTTGCGTCAGGCTTTGGGTTGACCGAGGACTTGGCCTGAGGCTCAGCTTTCCCGGCCTCCCATTCCCCGATGCTACGCCTGACACTCGGAAGTGAGCACCTAGCCTTCTCCGTCGAGCGCGGCGAGCCCCTGGAACCCGACGGGATCGCTTCCTTGGCCGGAGTGCGAAACATGGTTGTGGTTTTGGTGAAGGTTGAGTCCATAAAATATACCAGTCAGAGGACACTGATAATATTCCTGTGTCCCTGTAAAGGGGGGATCAGCAGGTTATGTTTAAAATTATTAAAATGTAAAATAAATATATAAAAGTAAAAACCAACCCTATAAGTAGGACTTGGTCAGGTCAAATTAGCAGTAAGGGATTAAATTGCCTTCAAGGTGACGATAATAGGCGCTCAGACCGACGATTTAGTTAAGTCCTATTGCCGTCAGGAATAAACAAAACTTAAAGAAGTGAAAAATTGAAAAATTATTTTTAGCTAAAACCGAAAAGTTTACCTGGCCAGTGAGAACAGGGTGGGTGGGAGGGCAAAATTTTGATTTTCTATGTTAGCTAGGCGCACGTGCGAGGTGTCAAAAGACGCGTCTCGGCGCGGGCTAGCGTTCTGTGAGGTTATTGGAATTTACGCTGAAGAAAATTTTTGACTTTTCGTCAAAAAACGTGTTTTTCGACCAAAAAGTATGGAAAAACCGGGAATTACAACTACCAAACGGGACTCGGGCTCGCGGAACGCGGACCAGAGTACAGGTAAGGCAGGTAAGTATCTATTTAAACTAAAATCAAATGATGTTTTTGAGAGAAAATTTTGAGATAAAAATTAGTTTAAGTTTTTAATAAAAGAAAATATTGAAAATTTTCTAAGTCCTATAACGAAAAAATATTTTCGCGTTTTTGTCAATTTTAAATAGTCAGGACGTAGGACGGAACCTTTTTAAGATCAAATTCGCTGAAAACAGCTTCAAAATGCGTCACCTGGATGCAAAGTTATAACGGTTTGATGTATTTACTGGATAGCTAAGGTGGATTTCGTCTGTTTATGAATTTAATTAATTTTAAAAATTTTGATTTTCTATGTTAGCTAGGCGCACGTGCGAGGTGTCAAAAGACGCGTCTCGGCGCGGGCTAGCGTTCTGTGAGGTTATTGGAATTTACGTAGAAGAAAATTTTTGACTTTTCGTCAAAAAACGTGTTTTTCGACCAAAAAGTATGGAAAAACCGGGAATTACAACTACCAAACGGGACTCGGGCTCGCGGAACGCGGACCAGAGTACAGGTAAGGCAGGTAAGTATCTATTTAAACTAAAATCAAATGATGTTTTTGAGAGAAAATTTTGAGATAAAAATTAGTTTAAGTTTTTAATAAAAGAAAATATTGAAAATTTTCTAAGTCCTATAACGAAAAAATATTTTCGCGTTTTTGTCAATTTTAAATAGTCAGGACGTAGGACGGAACCTTTTTAAGATCAAATTCGCTGAAAACAGCTTCAAAATGCGTCACCTGGATGCAAAGTTATAACGGTTTGATGTATTTACTGGATAGCTAAGGTGGATTTCGTCTGTTTATGAATTTAATTAATTTTAAAAATTTTGATTTTCTATGTTAGCTAGGCGCACGTGCGAGGTGTCAAAAGACGCGTCTCGGCGCGGGCTAGCGTTCTGTGAGGTTATTGGAATTTACGCTGAAGAAAATTTTTGACTTTTCGTCAAAAAACGTGTTTTTCGACCAAAAAGTATGGAAAAACCGGGAATTACAACTACCAAACGGGACTCGGGCTCGCGGAACGCGGACCAGAGTACAGGTAAGGCAGGTAAGTATCTATTTAAACTAAAATCAAATGATGTTTTTGAGAGAAAATTTTGAGATAAAAATTAGTTTAAGTTTTTAATAAAAGAAAATATTGAAAATTTTCTAAGTCCTATAACGAAAAAATATTTTCGCGTTTTTGTCAATTTTAAATAGTCAGGACGTAGGACGGAACCTTTTTAAGATCAAATTCGCTGAAAACAGCTTCAAAATGCGTCACCTGGATGCAAAGTTATAACGGTTTGATGTATTTACTGGATAGCTAAGGTGGATTTCGTCTGTTTATGAATTTAATTAATTTTAAAAATTTTGATTTTCTATGTTAGCTAGGCGCACGTGCGAGGTGTCAAAAGACGCGTCTCGGCGCGGGCTAGCGTTCTGTGAGGTTATTGGAATTTACGCTGAAGAAAATTTTTGACTTTTCGTCAAAAAACGTGTTTTTCGACCAAAAAGTATGGAAAAACCGGGAATTACAACTACCAAACGGGACTCGGGCTCGCGGAACGCGGACCAGAGTACAGGTAAGGCAGGTAAGTATCTATTTAAACTAAAATCAAATGATGTTTTTGAGAGAAAATTTTGAGATAAAAATTAGTTTAAGTTTTTAATAAAAGAAAATATTGAAAATTTTCTAAGTCCTATAACGAAAAAATATTTTCGCGTTTTTGTCAATTTTAAATAGTCAGGACGTAGGACGGAACCTTTTTAAGATCAAATTCGCTGAAAACAGCTTCAAAATGCGTCACCTGGATGCAAAGTTATAACGGTTTGATGTATTTACTGGATAGCTAAGGTGGATTTCGTCTGTTTATGAATTTAATTAATTTTAAAAATTTTGATTTTCTATGTTAGCTAGGCGCACGTGCGAGGTGTCAAAAGACGCGTCTCGGCGCGGGCTAGCGTTCTGTGAGGTTATTGGAATTTACGCTGAAGAAAATTTTTGACTTTTCGTCAAAAAACGTGTTTTTCGACCAAAAAGTATGGAAAAACCGGGAATTACAACTACCAAACGGGACTCGGGCTCGCGGAACGCGGACCAGAGTACAGGTAAGGCAGGTAAGTATCTATTTAAACTAAAATCAAATGATGTTTTTGAGAGAAAATTTTGAGATAAAAATTAGTTTAAGTTTTTAATAAAAGAAAATATTGAAAATTTTCTAAGTCCTATAACGAAAAAATATTTTCGCGTTTTTGTCAATTTTAAATAGTCAGGACGTAGGACGGAACCTTTTTAAGATCAAATTCGCTGAAAACAGCTTCAAAATGCGTCACCTGGATGCAAAGTTATAACGGTTTGATGTATTTACTGGATAGCTAAGGTGGATTTCGTCTGTTTATGAATTTAATTAATTTTAAAAATTTTGATTTTCTATGTTAGCTAGGCGCACGTGCGAGGTGTCAAAAGACGCGTCTCGGCGCGGGCTAGCGTTCTGTGAGGTTATTGGAATTTACGCTGAAGAAAATTTTTGACTTTTCGTCAAAAAACGTGTTTTTCGACCAAAAAGTATGGAAAAACCGGGAATTACAACTACCAAACGGGACTCGGGCTCGCGGAACGCGGACCAGAGTACAGGTAAGGCAGGTAAGTATCTATTTAAACTAAAATCAAATGATGTTTTTGAGAGAAAATTTTGAGATAAAAATTAGTTTAAGTTTTTAATAAAAGAAAATATTGAAAATTTTCTAAGTCCTATAACGAAAAAATATTTTCGCGTTTTTGTCAATTTTAAATAGTCAGGACGTAGGACGGAACCTTTTTAAGATCAAATTCGCTGAAAACAGCTTCAAAATGCGTCACCTGGATGCAAAGTTATAACGGTTTGATGTATTTACTGGATAGCTAAGGTGGATTTCGTCTGTTTATGAATTTAATTAATTTTAAAAATTTTGATTTTCTATGTTAGCTAGGCGCACGTGCGAGGTGTCAAAAGACGCGTCTCGGCGCGGGCTAGCGTTCTGTGAGGTTATTGGAATTTACGCTGAAGAAAATTTTTGACTTTTCGTCAAAAAACGTGTTTTTCGACCAAAAAGTATGGAAAAACCGGGAATTACAACTACCAAACGGGACTCGGGCTCGCGGAACGCGGACCAGAGTACAGGTAAGGCAGGTAAGTATCTATTTAAACTAAAATCAAATGATGTTTTTGAGAGAAAATTTTGAGATAAAAATTAGTTTAAGTTTTTAATAAAAGAAAATATTGAAAATTTTCTAAGTCCTATAACGAAAAAATATTTTCGCGTTTTTGTCAATTTTAAATAGTCAGGACGTAGGACGGAACCTTTTTAAGATCAAATTCGCTGAAAACAGCTTCAAAATGCGTCACCTGGATGCAAAGTTATAACGGTTTGATGTATTTACTGGATAGCTAAGGTGGATTTCGTCTGTTTATGAATTTAATTAATTTTAAAAATTTTGATTTTCTATGTTAGCTAGGCGCACGTGCGAGGTGTCAAAAGACGCGTCTCGGCGCGGGCTAGCGTTCTGTGAGGATTTTGGAATTTACGCTGAAGAAAATTTTTGACTTTTCGTCAAAAAACGTGTTTTTCGACCAAAAAGTATGGAAAAACCGGGAATTACAACTACCAAACGGGACTCGGGCTCGCGGAACGCGGACCAGAGTACAGGTAAGGCAGGTAAGTATCTATTTAAACTAAAATCAAATGATGTTTTTGAGAGAAAATTTTGAGATAAAAATTAGTTTAAGTTTTTAATAAAAGAAAATATTGAAAATTTTCTAAGTCCTATAACGAAAAAATATTTTCGCGTTTTTGTCAATTTTAAATAGTCAGGACGTAGGACGGAACCTTTTTAAGATCAAATTCGCTGAAAACAGCTTCAAAATGCGTCACCTGGATGCAAAGTTATAACGGTTTGATGTATTTACTGGATAGCTAAGGTGGATTTCGTCTGTTTATGAATTTAATTAATTTTAAAAATTTTGATTTTCTATGTTAGCTAGGCGCACGTGCGAGGTGTCAAAAGACGCGTCTCGGCGCGGGCTAGCGTTCTGTGAGGATTTTGGAATTTACGCTGAAGAAAATTTTTGACTTTTCGTCAAAAAACGTGTTTTTCGACCAAAAAGTATGGAAAAACCGGGAATTACAACTACCAAACGGGACTCGGGCTCGCGGAACGCGGACCAGAGTACAGGTAAGGCAGGTAAGTATCTATTTAAACTAAAATCAAATGATGTTTTTGAGAGAAAATTTTGAGATAAAAATTAGTTTAAGTTTTTAATAAAAGAAAATATTGAAAATTTTCTAAGTCCTATAACGAAAAAATATTTTCGCGTTTTTGTCAATTTTAAATAGTCAGGACGTAGGACGGAACCTTTTTAAGATCAAATTCGCTGAAAACAGCTTCAAAATGCGTCACCTGGATGCAAAGTTATAACGGTTTGATGTATTTACTGGATAGCTAAGGTGGATTTCGTCTGTTTATGAATTTAATTAATTTTAAAAATTTTGATTTTCTATGTTAGCTAGGCGCACGTGCGAGGTGTCAAAAGACGCGTCTCGGCGCGGGCTAGCGTTCTGTGAGGATTTTGGAATTTACGCTGAAGAAAATTTTTGACTTTTCGTCAAAAAACGTGTTTTTCGACCAAAAAGTATGGAAAAACCGGGAATTACAACTACCAAACGGGACTCGGGCTCGCGGAACGCG